>VWZF01002690.1:76194-690127 GCA_013396755.1 Sclerurus mexicanus
CGGCGGGAGGATGCGGCGGGGCGCGGCGGATCCCACAACTGCGCCGGGCGGCGGAGCGGCAGGCACAGGTGCGGAGGCCTCCCCGCGGCAGCCGCCAGCCCCGGCAGTTGTCACATTTCTCTCCCCCTCTCGGTTTTTTCCGCCAATCCCCTCCGAAATCGACTGCTGAGGCAACTGTCGGTGGAGCGCCAGGTGCTGAGCGGGGAGGCGGAGCCATCTCCCCGCTGCGGCTCCCCGTTAACCCCTGCGCCCCCGCCGCCCCGGGAGAGGCCTATTGCCGCCGCCGGGCCGGGGGATGCCCGCTCGGGGCTCCGGGGCATCGCCCGACACAGCCCCGGGGGCGCCGGGACCCGCCCCGAGCCTCTGCTGCGCTGGCCGGCCCCGCACCGCCGGCGCTGCGTGCGGGGAGCTGAGCCCCGCACCGGGGGCACCCTCCGCTGGCACTGCTGGGAGCGCACACGAGGGGCTGGCACGGCCACAGCTCTTTCCCCCCGCTACGGTGGGAGCCAAACTGGGGAGCACTGGGGAGGTTTTGGGGCAGGTGCTTGGGTGCAGGCTGCCCTGCGCTCAAAACTCCTGCCATTCAGACCTTTTTAAAAAAGCTCGGAGTGGTGTTACTGGCTGGTAGTGACTCTGTCCTCGCTGATCAGAAACAGGGATTTAAATAAGTAATGACGGCAAAGCCTTCCTCGAGGCTGTAACCTCCCCAAAACCCGCTCCCAACCCCGCTGCTCTCCGAGTTGGCCGCACACAGAAGTGCCACCAATACGCACACAAAATTCCACACGTACAAGTAGCTGGAGCCCCCCACCCCCCCACACCACCGCCCCCTGAAAATCTGTACAAATTTTCCTTTCCATCTCCAAGACCTACTTGTTTCAGTACAAAGCCGCTCCAGGCAAAAGAATATTAACATATTTACAAAGATTACTGGATGATCTGAGCAGTCTAGACAGACAGAACGTTCCTCTCCATTGTGTGTGCTTCTCCATCTGAAACTCCAGGTTTTGTAATTTGATTTGTTCTGGATAATCAGCACTTGCAAAAAGTAACAAATGCAAATTAAAACCTACTGCACTTAAACTTTTCAAAGAGTATTCTAATATAAAAATTAAATTGACCTGTAAATAAATATGCTATCAGTCAGGCCAAGTTTTATTTAAATTTTGAGCAACGTTGATTTGATAATAAAAAATACAGACCAGGCAAATTTTCAGAGTCCAGTTTATTGCACTAAGAGACTTTTCCATATTAAATAGTTAAAATGAAGAAAAACCCCTCAGGCTGCTAAAATTTTTGCCTACTTTGCAAGTCTAAAGAAAGAAAAGGGTTCACTTGGCCCTCAGCGTAATCCCCGTAGGACAGCTGCAATCCTGAACAGATATCTATAGTTTTATTAATCTGCTCTGTTCTATACATTCACATACTGTCCTCATCACCATGGCACCTAAACATCCACGTAGAAGGGCACAAAGCAAAGCTTTACTGAGTTCATGGTGATTCCTTTGCACCACCCATCCATCACAGCGCAGGACTATGCAGCGGATAAAAAAATTAAGTGCAAAGTCCAAATGAAAGGAGAAACCAGCACAAGTTTCTCCAGCTGGATGTAGCCACCTGGGTTTTGATCTGAGGCCTCCATGGTGGTTAATCCGGCCCAGAGCAGAGTTGGATTAACTTTCAGTTTCAAAATCTTGCCACTGCAGAAGGGACAGGTTTTAGCTTAGAAGAAATACAGGCAGCTCAGTGAGGATGAAGATATTCTTTTAAGTCAGAAGTCTCCACCCCCACTTTGCCCTGTGCAGCTGGATCTGTACCCCTTCATCATCAGTTTTTTGGTACATGCTAAATCTAGGGGAGTTCAGTCTCACCAGCCTGTCACTTTTAAGGACCACAGTCCCACTGCTGCTGACTGAAAAGTAAATCCACCTTTCGCACAGGATGCGGAGAGGGAGGAGGAGGGGATCACAAATAATTTTGCTTAAAATCTGCATATGGAATAGAGAGATCTTTGTAAATTTGCCCCATTTTGCAAGGTGTAAGTGCTTAAAAATGCTTCGTTAAAACGTATGTTCTTTTGAAATATTTATTTTCCTTTTAATTACATGTGAATTAGCTGGAAGAAGCTGTAGGGAAGCCCTCTTACTGACTTAAGCCTTCTCAGCAGTTTGTTAAATTCTAGCCTCAAATCCCTTGAGGGAATAGTGGATTCAAAGCAGCTTTTAATCATACTATAAGGAGGGTGAAGTAGTATGTAAGTAGGTCATAGAGAAAGCATTACAAGTGCATAGGTTATTGCTTTATTTAACAACTACAGTGTAACACACTTTTCAAAGCACATTTGCTTTTGCCGTTTAAAAGTTAGAAGCAGGAGCAGGGTCAAATGCAAAAAGAAACCCACTCCATAAAAGATACTGAGATATGACTCAAGGAGAGTTTAGAGGAAAAAACTGCATTCGAATAATTTGGTTCTCAAACATAAATTATGTAGCGGCTACGTATGAATTAACTCTCAATCGCAGAGGGTAAGTGATGAGAAACAAAAAACCCTGAATGTTTCACATATGCTCTTACAGGTGCTCAGCTCTGTTATTTGTAACAGTAATGCCAGATTCTTGACTGGCACATGTGCGCAAACCAGCAACTTTTATTAAAAATTAAGGAAAAAACGGAAGCTTTGGTCTGTTACTACAGTACAGAGGGAAATGAGGACGGAGAGTGGCAAGTGAGGCTGCATTAATTTTCACAGCATAAATCAGACAATGGCTCTAACCAGTGGCTTAGAGGGGCTGCATTATTGCTGTGCTATCGCTGCCCGCTGATATTAAGCTTTTTCAACTGGTGGAGCATATGGCAGTTTTGAGGAAAGGACCTGGAATTTGGAATCATCAATTCTCGGGCTTTAATCCTATACCAGCTACAAATGCTGCCTTCTATTCATGCTCCCTTCATTTCAGAGGCCCAGACCCTGCTCGCCCCTGCAGCCACCGCGTTTACTCTTTGTGCCTTGGTTTCTCCATGCATCTAAGTGGGGCAGATGAAGCAATTCCACTTCACCTTTGCAGATTAGTCACCGCTCAAGCAGCTTTTCAAACATGGAACTACATGCAATTTCACCAAACAACCTTTGAAAACCAAACACCTCTTCATAGTAAAAAAACCCCAAAACAACAACAAAACAAAACAAAACAAAACAACACTAAAAACCCCACAAAAGGTTCGGCTGCAGAAGGCCAGGACTGAGCACCAAAGTGCTGTCGCATGTATGAGCTCACTCTGACATCACTGCCCGTGGCTCCATTCAGCAAGTGACAAAGAGAGCAGATACCCCCTTCCCTTCCAGATCCCAGAGCCAAATTCAATGTGGAGCTCACATCACAGCCCCTCTCCAGATCCTCTCCTCACCCCATCCTTAATTGCCATTCTTCTAATCAACTTGCCCCCCCAGTACTGGGCCAAGGAAATGCTACTGTTGGAAGCACTTCAAGGGAAAGTTTCCGAATGACTTCACTCTCTCCCAAGCCTGCAAGGCAGTATGAAGAGAGTTCAAATCCTCTGCTTTATTCCCCCCTAAGCCAATGAACATGCTCAGGATTCAGCTTATCTCTGGCATCAAAGCAAGTTTCTAACAGAGGCAGCAGAAGCAGGGCTCAGTGCCGGCAGTGTAAATTTGGAGCTGGCTCCAATTACTTCAGTGGAATCACTCAGGATCTTTCACTAATGTGAGGGGGAAAAGGAATCTGGTCCAGCTAGTGTCAGTGAATGCAAATGAGGTGTTTGCTATCTTTCACAAAGAAATAACCTTCCAGGAAAAGCATGAGCCTGGAAGTAGTAGTGTGACTAAGAGAAGACAATGCAGCATTTTGGTTTGTGCAGTGGGATGTGAGCCTACCTGCCTATAAAGGAGGAAGCCCATCAGCTTAACTTCTAGTAGCAGACTTCTGGAGGGGCGAGGAGGGGTGGGAAGAGAGGGACAGGACATGAAGGAAAAAGAAAAGCAAAGCACAGAAGCACAAGTTACACAAAGCATTTGGGCAGAGCCAAAAAATGATAGAGAAGTCATTAACAATTAAAGCAAAAAGTAGTGCATTTCATTGAGTGGCAAAAAGTAATGGACCCCATTCTGCACCATTTTACCTTCTGTGAAGATTTTGATCGCTTGTAGCAAAATTGTCAGTTAGGTCAGACATTGGAATAAAGTTTTGCATTATGATGACTTAACCTTTCATTAACCATTTTTTATTTACAAACCCAAACACACAGTAGTCTTCCTTTCATCTTATTTTGAGAAATAAAATGGCTTGCATATATCTGAAACCCTTTTAAAAAGAAAATTAAAATATTGGTTAAAGTTGATCAATGAATTTTAAGTACCGAGAGCTTAGCTGCTTGTGACGCCCCCTCCACTTCTGTAGGCTACTGTAGCTAATCAGTAATTTTCAGAAATAAACGTCATTTAAAATTAGCCCTGTGAAAAGCTACCTCAAATTAAGCATTTCTAGAGCTTTCACTTGAAGCGCATTGATATTATGTAAACTTGGTTGCTATAGTAAAACTTCCCACTCACTTCTTTTTTTTCTTTTTTTTTCCCTTCCTATTTTATAGCACTGATGAGGTGATTTCATCCCACTGTGGGTATAAGGCCTTTGTTCCATTTTGTGGGTAATAATCTTTGTGAAAACTATTAGGCAACATTTTATGGCACAAGGCAGACACTACATGGAACAGTCAGGTTTTAGGAAAGACCTTTACTTTGGAGGAACACCCTACTTTGTTAGCAGCACGAAGGCACTAGGGGCAGTCAGTGCTCACCCTCAGGTCCAATCCTGCACACTGGTAGTGCTGAGCAGAAGTTGCCCAGTACCATTTTCTCCAGTTGGGTTGTTCATGAGCTCAGCACTATATTTAGCAAACACTTAAGTAAAGTAGTAACAAGCAAATCTTTGCAAGACCGAGTCTTACCATCCTGTTACTTATTTACAGCCCCATTGAAGAGCATCATTATTGATCCATAGGTGGTACCTTTGTGTTAGTGCCTTGTGCATATAGTCACAAGACCAAGGCTTTTGTCAGCCCAGTCTTATCTCGATTTGGCAACAGACATTGACTGCTTTTTCTTTTGTTTTGTTTTTTCCTTTATATTTTTTTTTATAAACTGCCTTATCTTCTCGCCTGCTGACTGATTCTATCAATAATCACTACCCAAGAAGGTGAGTAACTGGGGTGCTGCAAGCACTGGGCAGACCTGATTTTCTGCTAGACAGCAGATGTGTTATTTATGGTTGAAAAAGGCACCTTTCCAAAAAGTCCTGGAAGAGGGAAGCTAATATTCTTGGATTTGGCTATTATATTATCTTATCTTCATGTGGAAACATATAATCTTGTATGAACTAGGATAAGAGGAATCACACATCTGGTGCTCTTGTCTGTGTTGCTCCATACTCATAATGTCCAAAAGCCCCACTTATGCCTTCGCAGAGCAGAGTAAAAAGCCCACTGTAACAAAAAAACCTTCCTCCCTGCCATCCAAGCCCACAGGAAGAACTACTAGAAGAAAAAAAATCCTCTAAGATTTTGCATGAATTTGAGTTTTCTGGAGATTTTTGCCCACCTGGAGTGGCTGGTTATTGGGAGAGATGCAGGATCGGGGAAGTGGGTGGTGAAGACTGGCTGAACCCAGTAAAAGCCTGGATCAGGAGGTGAGGCTGGAGGCAGCTCCAACTCCAAAAGCCATGGGCAAGGGTAAGTGTGAAGTTCTAATGTGGCATCAGCAAAGAAAGAAGGTGGGTAGGGGACATTAAAAGAGACAAGAAGTCAAAAGTACACTTATTTTTTAAAACAAAATGTAAAGATATCTGAGGGATTTATTACAATATCTGAATTAACCTACTGCACTCAACTCCAACCAGCAGGATCCTTATGAGCTTAACCTCCATCCTCCCTTCTCATTCCCTTCTGCCACTTTCTTTTTCACTGTAAATGATTGGATTGCACCTTAAACTCGAATTGCAACATCGTTAAGGTAGGAAATTTCACACGTCTTTCTTTTTCATTTTTTCATGAAGTGCCTAGCATACATGTTAATCCTCAAAAATAGCAATCACCCTGAAAATATGTAGAGTAACTACCTTTATCTGACGTCATTATTTCCCACAGACAGAGTCCATTGAAGATCAGACATGAAGGACATAAAGAAAAGGCTCCACAGTAACTGTAAGGTATTTAGATGTGCAGAGAACTACACCATACCTGGTTATGGTGGTTTGGGTTGTTTTCCCCCGAAATGAACACTGTAAGAATTTCCACATAGGTCAGAGCAAAAGATCCACCTAGTCCATGACCCAGCCCCTGATAATGGATGCAGAGAGAAAGAGCATGAGTATGGCAAGTGCATTGTGATCCTTCCCACCTTCCAGCAACCAGTGGCTGAGGGACTTCCTAGAGTCAAGGACGGCATCTGAACCAAGGTGTTTTTCAAGCTCTGAATCACTGAATCAGTTTCCCCCACAAATTCTCTGTCTGAAAGGTACACTAATGAAGTTACTCCCAGAGTTTCCTGTTAAATGTGCTGCTCTTAACAATTTCAGAGATTTAGGGCTCAGTACACCAAACAGGAACACAGATTTTCTTTTCTGAACCAAAACATTTAAGCCAACTTAGTGTTTAACATAAAATGTTTCACTTCAAAGGGTCACCATAATTCATCTGCAACTTCTAAAGAAAAACCCAATCCCTTGATACCACGACTTTGTGAGGGGAATAATGTTGAAGCCATGAGGTTCCTAGGGCAGACATTTAGTTTGGCATCCTTTTGGGAGGAAGGCTCTTTGGGAAAAATTTTGGTCCCTTTGGATTGCTATATTCAGGGGTGGGGGTTAACTGAGTTAAATGTATGTTCATCAGCCGTGCACAGACAAATCTCCATATGATTCATTGGAGCAGCACTGCAGAACACCTGGTGTTGCCAATGCAGTTCTGTTAGTGTTTTGTTATTTTTAAAGGGGGTTATGTAACTCTCTCATTAAAATTAAATGTGGGCTGAAATGATGCAGGCAAATTCTCAAGCTTCAGAGTGAGCTCCTTCCTTGCAGTTTAGCAGAAGATAGATCTTTTTTTAGGAAGAAGAGAAGAAAAATGAAACCAGGAAGTTGTAGAGTTGAATTCAGAGTCTCTAAAAATTTAAGTTTTCTGATAATTCACTATTCCTTTTCTAGAGGCCCTCAATTCTTCAGAAGCTGACCTGCAGCTTCCAGGGAGGGCCAGTGCAGGATTTGAATCTTAAATTCACCCCATAGCAGAACTATCCTGTCATCCACAGGTATCCACATGTGCAAGGTTCAATTTCCAGATTATCTACATCCTCGCGTCCTTAGTTTTCATTCCTCTGTTTGTACTCTTCCCTACCCTCTGTCTGATTTTCTAGAATATTTTTTTCCCTCCTCCAACTCTCTGCTCTGTCTTCCTCCCGGTGACAGACTGTTGTCTGGCATCCTCAAAGGCTGCTCTTGAAGATGACCTGCTGATTTGCTGCCATGGGAACTCCAGAGCGAGGACAGTGTTTACCCCTCGCACACCGAAGGGCACAAGCAACAGTTCCTTGTGCCACTCTTCTCCCTGGTTAAAATTTGCCCTCCTCTGTTTCACAAGCCTTGCAGGGACATTGGAAGGCTGTGCCTTAAATAACAAGAGTGTTGCAGCCTCCTCAGTGTCCAGCAGCAGCTGAATTATTCGGAGGAAGGTGAAAAAGTCTAATAGACTGTGTGAGCATGCAAATTGCTTTTCAAAACTAGTGGAGAAAAAGCTTGGGCAGCAAAGCATGAGAATTGAGAGAAACCCTCTCTCGTGTAATGGCAGAATGCATTATCTTCATATAACTGCCATATTTAAAACTTCCTGAGCAATTTTATTGGTAACCTTATTCCTTTGAATCAGAGAGAGTTAACTTAAATATAGGTTATTCTACCTGAATGAGGGACACAGGCTAACACATCAACCACTGGGTATGCTACATGGAGAGACAAGCAAGTAATTCCCTCCATTCCCCACCCCCAAACAAAATTTTGGGTGTTTTAAATGAAATAGAGGGATCATTTTTACTTGGCTGCATTTTACAGGGCAGCTTGTGATCCACACTGTGTCAGTCTTGTCAGTGCCCTGGCAGGTTTACAGCCCTTCGGTACTTTCCTACGAGCACCAGCCCTTAACAGCCTAATCCAGTAATGTGGGCTTAATGCATAATATAATTTCATGAACCCCCTAGAAAGTGAGTGCAAATCTGGGAGTCGATGCTTTCCAGAAATGTCGTTTTAGTCATGAGTTTAGAAATGCTGAAGATGGATCTGGCTGATATTAGTCCACAGAATGGTCACTGATCCAGCAGAGAAAATAAAGTTGTGCGTGAAAACAGCTAAAATCCTTTTTACATCCTGCTTGAGCTGATTACTAGTTATGCTATCTCAGTCTCAAGAGCAGAGTGAGAGATGAGAAATTTAGAGTCCAGATCAAGATTTACACAAAATTTGGGAAAATTCCTGCCCACTTCCATCCAATGAAGATAGTTAACATTCCGTGCATCATTAACTTGCCAAGAACAGTATTAAAGCGACTTTAATTGACACATTTACTTCTGCTGCAGGGTGAAATAACACAGAAGCAAAACAAAACGTAAAAGAAAAAAAAAAAGCTTTTTGCCACAGCGAGAATGTTAGAGGGGGAAAAAAAAAATCCCATTTTTATTTCCTCTGTGAGGATGCCAGCAGTCTTGTTTCATAAACTCCAGTGATTCATCACCATCCCAGGCAGCCAATCATTCCGCAGGTCAAGTAGAAATGGGCTGTAGAGCCAGCAACTCCTGCTGCCCCGATAATGCATGTCATTCCAGGCATGGCGACATGCTTTCTCAACAGCTGCCATTTTCAGTTACCTTTTCTATGGCTGACATACAAGTAAATGTGTTGGAAGCAGTAAAACAGTCATAGGAAAGCAGTTGCAAAGATAAATAGCACCTGCACGTGATAATCTCTAATGTCATTAGAAAGGAAAGAAGGATGTGTTTTGAAATAGAATTTCTCTCTTCCGAAAGCATCACTTGACTTAGGGGGATTGTGTGTGTGTGTGTGTAACTGAGAGGGAGTTTTCTGTAGTTTTTTTTCTTGAATAAACATCCAGACATTTGTCTTGGTTATAACCTTAATAGATATAACTACGGAAAAAAAAATCCAAACCACAAAACCCAAACACTCAGCATGAAATATAAAGTCTTCTTGCAATTCACTCGTGAGAAAGATTTTGTACAGCTAGATTTTGTCTGAATTCAGTAATGCTGACTTTAGGAAACACAACCACTCCAATTGAAGGAAAAGGAAAGTGTTTTCTTCGCCACTTCTTTTCAGTCTTTATTCCTTATCATCTGACTTAAATTTCATTAACTACTTCTCCCATAACTGTCCTCTGAATCATATGTAGTGGAATACTGTTTTGCAGATGGAAACTGAGTGGGAGTTTTGGGGGCACAGGATTATAGAAATACACACCCTCAATGAAAAACGTTTAAACTTATGTGCACATGTGTTTGTGTGCACACAGATGTATATCTGTATATAAGAAACAAAGTACATGTAATTTATGTACTTATGCCATGTAATGTCCCTGTGCCTGCACACAAATGGGAGAAAAAAACCCCAAACAACTGTTCCAAATAACAGTGCTGGAACCAGATTTCAAACGCATAAGATTATCCATATTAATTTATGGTAATCTACAAATGAATGCTGCAGAGACAGTACAGGTTATCCAAAATGGTACTCGCATTTATTGAGAAACTACTACAAAATATCTTCACCACAGATTTAGTTGCATCTTCTAATACCCCCTGAATTAATATGATGCAAAATACGAAGTACAAGCTATGTTTCCCCTTTGGAACAACTGGCTCTTGAAATGCCAAAGGAAAGCCAAGCATTTCTCTCCATACAAAGTCCTCTTAGACATCTTGCTTTCAGATTTCATCAACTTAGGTGTTTTCAGGGCTGTAAGCAGTGAACTTTCCATCAGCAGCATCTTCAGCTAATTAACCCTCCTGATTACAATAATTAGTATTGATTCACTCCTGAATGACTTCTTAAGTATTCAAGCACAATCTACACTTGCAGTAAAACTTCTAGATATGAATATTAATTGAATGCTCGCCTTTGTTTTTCAGCCCCAAAGGTATAGTTTGCAATCTTATACAGAATCATAGAGTCATAGAATGGTTTGGGTTGAAAGGGACCTTTAAAGGTCATCTAGTTCCAACTCCTTTGCAATGAGCAGGGAAAGCTTCAAGTAGATCAGGGTGCTCAGAGCCTTGTCCAGCTTGACTATGAATGTTTTCAGGGATGGGGCATCCACCACCTCTCTGTACAACCTATTCCAATGTTTCACCACCCCCACTGTGAAAAATGCCTTCCTTATGTCTAGTCTGAATCAACCCTGTTTTAGTTTAAAGCCATGATCCCACGTCCTATTGCAAGAGGCCCTGCTGAAAAATCTTTCCTATATGCCCCCTTTAGGTATGGAAAGGCTGCTCTGACATCTCTGCAGATCCTTCAACAACACTAGCTCTCTCAGCCTGTCTCCACAGAGGAGGTGTTCCAGACTGACCATTTTTGTGGCCCTCCTCTGGATCTGCTCCAACAGTTCCATGTCTTTCCTTTGTTGAGGACTCCAGACTTGGAAAAAATACTCCAGATGGGATCTCATGGGGCTGTGCCAGAAGGAGAGAATTACCTCCATTGACCTGCTGACCACCCTTCTCTTGATGCAGCCCAGAACACAATCGGCTTTCTGGGCTGTGAGCGCACATTGCCGGCTCACGTCCAGCTTTTCATCCCCAAGTCTTTCTCTGCAGGTCTGGTCTCAATCCCTTCATACGTAAATTTGATAACAGAAACACTTCGGTCTCATGCTCTTTTAACAAAGAAAATATTAACATGTTGATGTTAGGGGGTGTGGTTTATGAATATTAAAAAAAAATCATATACACACACATACACACAAAAGACTCCGGGCTAATCAATAAATGCAGTTCACTTCCATTTTCTGTGGAAGCACAGAAAGCCAGGTCCCGGGTTAAGACCCATCCTACCCCTGCTCTGGCAAGTAGGACTGAAGATATTCTTTTTGACATCACACCTGGTCATTGCTAGAACAAATAACTCACGTAGAGTCTGAATTACCTCTCTTAGCTCAGTTGTGGAAACAGATGTTGCCAAGTTTGACAACTGCAAGGCACCACATTGCTTTGTGAATGGGTGAGATTCAAAACAGGTAACACCAAGGACACCTCCGATGTTCAGGCATAAGATCTCTAAACCTGTACAGTCCCTGAAAAGCCAACACTTCCATTAAACATGCTAAGAAATTACTTGTGTTATAGGTTTGCTTCACCTTCTTTGATGCCAATAATAATCGTTATGGCTCAAAAAGCAATATTTCAGTAGTTATGCATAGAAAGATTTTTTTTTTTTTAGGAGGATTCACACAAATTCAAAAATTAGTCTTTGATGTGAATGCAATGCCAGAAAATACCCTTGGAAAAGAACAAAGTAACTGGCAATCCAAGACAAAAAATTCATACTAAATGTATTTAATGCAACATTTTATCTGAAAATATAGAAACTGCAGTACGTTTGGTATGAACTCACCTGTGAGCAGAGCGCTTAGGAAACAATTTTAGCATTGAATAGTCCTTAAAAGTGGTGGCTGGTTGTGCTGCCCAGGTGTCTGTTGGTGGCTGCTACAAGAAGTGGCACTCAACCTGCACTGGGCAGTCACTAAAGGGGCATTTCCACGTAACTGAGAGTGAGGGACTCACTTTATTGCCACTCACAAAAGGGCAGTAGCTGCTAGAAAGCTCAGGCTGCTGGAACATGATATGATAAAAAACCAAAACAACTTTACAAAAATGCGCCTCCAGTTCTGGCAGAGCAGAGCAGTTGTGAATGAGTTAATGTTTCTCTTGAAAGAAGTTCTTCCAAGGAAGTGAATTATAGCATGGTCCCATTATATTAAACACCATCCTTGCTTTCTTCATGTTTATGCACAACACACAGCATGCCAAGTACTACCTGATAATCCATAATCTCTGCGCTTGAGTATTTTATCTGATATTACCTTTTTGTTCACATAAACTCTTTGCTATTGATTTACACCATCTCAACATACAAGGGAAGATAAAATGACAAAAAAAAATGCAAAACAGCATAGCAATTACTGAGAGTCTCCCCATAAAACATTTTTGTGTTGAAATACATGCTTTAGAGAGCTCTGACTGCTACCAATAAATCCTTACTGTCTCTTTCTTTTAATTAAGGGGTCCAAGAGACCCCTCAACTCATATAAATCATGGACTAGAACCCAGTTTTTAAAAAAAACATAAAACCTCTACTATTAATTTCTCAAGCAAAAAAATAGAATCCACTGATAAATATCTCTTTTCTCTCACAAAATGACTAAATTTATTACTAAAAGCAATACATTTACTTAATATGTAAAGTATTTGAAGACTTTAAACACTTTCAGAAACTCCCCAGACTGATGACAATTCATTTTATTTAACACGCAAGCTGCTGCCCAAGTAGTAACTCAAAATTTTTCAAAAGCTTTGTAACAATTTCTTCTCACAATGCATAAGGTACACAAGCGTTTTGCCAAATTCAAACCCAAAATTGTTAACTGTTTTAATGCTAAACTCCACTTATCTAAAGAGAAAGGTAATTTAAAAAATGTCATATGAATAATTTGTTTGATTTGGGGATAGGAATCAGTCAGGTAAATTATTCTGTCTGACCTTAAAAATTCTAACGTATGCTAATAGCTGGATTATAAAAATGGAAAGTAGCATGGGCTCCCACTTTGAGATTTGATTTATCATTTTTATTGCATTTTCATTACCTAAACAAAATTAGAAATAGTATCTTTAAAACAGCAGTTAAAGTTGATACGATCGGGCATAAAATCAGGCAAGGGCATGTTTGGCAAATGTGTATTTGCCAGATTGACAGCAGTATTGTAAGCTTTCAGAATCAATAAGTTTTCTCACCGCAGTTAAAGGAGAGGTTAGTAATAAATCTCCAACTTAATGCAATAGCCATAATTGTAAGATACCAACCTCCCCCTCCCTGCACTATTAGCAGCAGATATCAAATGGAACAACCGCCACAAAACAGGCAACGCACTTTGTATTCCGCCGTGTACACAAAAAGACTGAGGGAAACGAAAAAGGGGCTGAGAAAAGGAAAGGAAAAAAAAAAAACCAAAACAACCCAAACCACCCCATCGCCAGACATACATTAAGCTAGTTTGACAGCACCATTGTTCAGCTGTCCCATTGTCAGACCAAAAGATGCATTCAATGCTACGATGTCTGCTAGCAAATAAACAAAAGACTACATTTTTCAAAGCGGGGTGCCAATTCTGGCATAATTCTGTGTGTATGTGCGTGTGTGCGTGTGGCTGCGTGTTGTGTGCCTCTGAAAAGAGTAGTCGATGCTGGCCCCCCGCTAAACCTGGGAGCATTAGCAGAGAATAGATGTGTAATCCCACATACGGGAGTATTTAGATATTTTAAAAAACATCTTCAAGTGGTAAAGACTAGGTAGAGCATTAGTAACTATTTACATAGACTAAGTGAAAATTAAAGTGGTATTTAGGGCACTAGCTCTAATATGGAGTCTCCCTGAGCTTTTTCCATGCTTATTCCATGCCCAGTGCATAATAATGAAGCAGGCAGAAATATTGCAAAGGAGGTGATAAAAGAAATACTAGCTCTCTTTTAGGCAGAAAGGGAAGAAAAAAAAAGAAGATAAATATATTTATTTTTTTCCCCTCTTTGCCCTCTCCGTACATTTGTCGTCATACATGAAATGTGCAATTCAAACTAGTGAAAAATGCTACTTGCACCCAGCAATGCCTGTCTTTTCCTTTAAATAGGGGAAACTACTTAATACACAGCACGGTTGTAGTTGCAGCGGGCCCAGGCAACTCGAAAGCACGCGTTAAAACAAAGGAGACAACATACCTTAAAAGCAGCTCCTCATTTCTCATAGTAACAGCGGATTTGGGACAGCGCATGCTTTCTGCACCGATATTCTCAACAAAAGCCAGTTCAGAAGTGCGCTCAAACATCAATGCCACAGTAGCTACTCACTAATGGCTACTCTTTCTCTCTTTCTCTCTCTAGTCAGACGCTGAGTGGTGGAGCAAAGGGGCCCCTGCAGATTCACTAAGCAGAAATAATCCTCTCTGACAAGTTATGTTGTCTGGGCATATTTTACATTAATGCACTGTGCTGCCTATAGGGGTCTTGTTTGCGTTCACTCTAGCCTAGCTGGTGTTAGCTCTCTTAATTACCAGCCAAAAAAAAACATTACCAACATTTCCCCCCCCCAAAAAAAAAAAATAGGTATGTATATATATCTATATCTATATAAAAGGAGTGGGAAATCTATGGGCAAATGAGGGAAGGTTTTCCCCCTCTGGAAGGATGCATGCTTGATATGGATCTTTTGTTTGCCCTGCGAACTCGGTGAATACAGTGGCAAAGAGATGCTGTGGCTTGTGAGGCTTGTGCACTTTAAGGGAATTGGGTTAGAGGCTCTTTCTGGGGCTCTGGAGTCGCAGCTGGAGCTCTTGCTCCCTCCTTCCCTTCCCTGTTCAAGGCTGAGTGGCTTTATGGGACCTGCCAGCTCCCATCAGAGAGACTGGGGAGTATTAATGCAGGCACCCGCGGGTCTTCTTCAAGTTTTCGGTTCTTCTTGGCAACTTTAACCCCCGCCCCCCAAAACACAAGTTCAAAATTTCACCAATTTTAACCCCTCCGAAACACAACTTGGTTACCAAGTAACTGAGTTTGCTTTAACCCAGACCCTTACACTTGGCTTTAGCAAAGTTCTCACAGATGGGAGAGGATGCTGCATTATTCAATGATTTACTCACTTCCTATCTATGAAAGCAACTATAGTGTGACACAGATTTCGGGGAAACAGCCTCTTTGGCCTTATTTGGGAGATCCGCCACGTGGTTTGGAGAAGCAGGTTGTGGTTTTCCCAGTTGCCACGGTAGTCAAAGAGAGGTTTATTTTCACATCTTAGTTTCAACTTCTGCAGGGTAAATCTTTAAACTGTGCAGCTACTTTTGAGGCAGGAGGATGGTTGGTGCTTTTTTTGTTATTATTTTATTTTTTTAAATATATATCAGATACTTGAATAGGTGCTTATTTAGTAGACTGAAAAAGTCAACAGGCCATTAATGCTCTTTTCAGTCAAAGGCTTCTCTGCACCACTGTGGCCATAAAAAGCATTCTAAAAATGATTGTAATTTTCTCTCAGGTCATGTTAACTTATGAAGATACAAAACTCAATAAGCATGAATTGTCCAAAACTGACAACTACTCAAAAAGCCTAGTCTGACTAAAAATCGATTGGGACCTCAGAAATTTGAACTCAGCTTCCACAGACTCCTGGCTGTGTCTGGTTGGTCAGAACCTCTTTTCCTACATTATATATTACCGCCTCAAAATATATTGCCACAATATCCTGATACAGTGCTACTGCTGCTATTTCCTTAACAGAAGTTGGCATTTAGGGGCTTAATCTTTTTGGTAAACTTGAATCTGGGAATGAAAGCAAAGAGGAGAGCAATCACCAGTATAAATACACTGATAGCAAGATCTTGCCTTTCTGATGGCAGCAGTAAACTTCTATTAAGGTCATAAATTGTTTGCAGCAGAAACGATCCTTTTGTTCTACACTTCTCATTGAGCACTGTGAGACCTCGGGATTAGTTTCAGTCACTCTGATATAGGATTTGTCAAGTGACCAAAAGACAAAAAAACCAGACCTGAGCATAAGCTACTTTTAATGATGTAGAGAGAAAGATGGTAGTTTAGGAAACACAAATGTCATGAAGGACTGCAAGTCAAGAGAAGGCAGGTTTCAATTTGCTTCCCTTTTCATCTGCAAAACATGACTCGGATTCTTGCTGGTCTTGCAATAAAAAATAATAAATGATTTTAATGATTAGCAATTCAAACCAATTCCATGTTAAAATGTCATGCTCCAAGGTCAACTGACACAACATAGCCTGTGCTTCATGCTAAAAATATCTGAACAGTCATGGAAGGCAGCCAGGAAAATACTCAACCAACATGACAAATCCCATACCTCCTGCCCCAAATACTGAATCCATTACTACCATTTCAGGCATGGCCACCAGCACTCCAGATTCCTCCTCCTTCACTGGTTCCCCCCCAATGGCTTGTGTTCAGCACAGCTGGCAGTGCTGCCTGGACTGCTCCAGACCAGTCTCACACTCATGAGACTGGTGTATGAGACGAAACAAATACCAGAGTATGGCACAGAATACACAGCTGAATGGGAAGTGTCAAGCAGTCTGATAAACTGCTACAGTTTTCAAAAAATATGGCAAGGATCGGCATCTTAAGACACTACCAGCTGAGGGAACAAAGCTTTCTTTTCAGGCTGGAGCAGAAAGGCTCACACAGAGCCCTTTGGTGGGGAATCAATGGGCTTCTGTTGGGTGGCTCCACGCAGTTGCAAGTTCTTGATCATTTCTGTACTTAAAAAGGAGGAGAAGCAGCAGCAATAGGAAATAAAGTGAAGTATTATGGAAGGACTCATCTACAGCCAAAGGAATAAGTTATAAAAAAAAATAAAAGAAGAAAATCCACAAAGTGGTCACACAGACAGACAAAAAGAACCTACGCTTTCTATCACACATAATGAAATGTCTGACAGCACAACATCTGCAGAGGGATCACAGCTGCTGAGGATGAGAGGGAATATGAGTAGTATTTTTCAACTGTAAGATGTACTAAGCAGGAGTGCCTTTAAAATAATATGGCTGAAGGGAAGATTAAACCAGATGCACAGGGCTATCTGGCTTCTTTCAGGATGAAAGTCCAGCTGTGGAGTTTAAATTCAACATTTAACATGAAAATTGATTGTAGATTCATAACTGATAGGCATATATTGCAGAATGTTCTGCACAAATTACATACAGTGAAAATTTAATAGTTTCATTGCCCTGTATTTAATGGAAACCCAAGCCTTCCGTGTATGGCCTATGAGTTTGCTAAACTAATTATGTGATGCTGCAAATCCTTGAAAGGCCACAAGAATACCAATCATTTACACAGGCAAAATGATCAAAACTTCAGAGGCAAACCAGTAACAACAACTAATTTATACCAATTAAAAATGTGCTTTCTGCTCTCCACTTCTAGTTCAAATTATTCTTTGACCATTCCATTTGCTTACAGTATTTTAGAAGTATTTGGAAGGCCAAAACATAGTGGCATTTTCGTACATTAAAAACCAAAAACTACCAACCAAGCAATGGACTACATTTCATGACAGAGAAATGGTGGCCAATTGTCCAGGATGATGGACCAAAAACCATGAGTGCAATCATGAGAGGAATAGAAATCCTTGATTCATTTCCCCATTTCATCAGGCGTCCCCGTGTCAGATCTCATGCAAGCCAATTAACCTCTTGCTCACACCTCTATCTTTAAAATGAAAATAATAATAAACTCTAGAGCAGTATGACAATAATACAGAGCACTACAAGATGTATAAACCAGTGTATTATTGTGGGTTGCAGAAATATTTAAAATAAGTCTTCTCCTCACAAGAGGCACTTGCAGTCTAAGTCAGTTATCTGCTGTTCTGTGCAGTTATTTAGGCTCAAATCACATTTGTTTTGTATAGGTGTGAAAAGCTACACTTTAATCTGATAGCACTTTACTGTTTTAGGTGACTAAATCCCACCTTTGAAGCTGGGCAATTAGTCTAAGCTAGTCATCTATCGTTTCTCTATTGTCACTGAGGGGAGATTAGTTATACTAAAAGGCATTACCATGTCTCTCCATTGGCTACAAAGGGATTAGATCCCGAACTTTTAGATACATATATTAGGCAAGACGAATGTCGCCTACGTGCCTGAAGCAAAGGTGAGAATTCCCACGTTTCTGTTTCAGCATCACCAGCGTGTGTCCCTGTGCTCCACAGCACTGCCACCAGCCTGGGCACCCTGGGACTGCTGTGCAAGGACAGTTCAAACACCTCCAGCCTGGCTGGCACTTCCAGGTAGCTGCAACCTGCCTGCAGGACATCTGCGGCAGTCAAGTTCTATCTGGGTAAGACTGCCAGGTCTGAAACAGACCTATCCAGAGGAGGGCTGTGAAGGTGCTCAAAGGGCTGGAGCACCTCTCCTATGAATACAGGCTGAGAGAGCCAGAGTTATTTCACCTGGGAGACAAGAAGGGTCCAGGGAGACTTTAGAGCACCTTCAGTAAGTGAGGGGGGCCTAAAAGAGTGCTGGAGAGGGACTCGTCACAAAGGCATGTAGTGATGCAGTAAGGGTTAATGGCTTTACACTGAAAGAAGAGAGGTTTAGATCAGATATTAGGAAGAAGTTCTTTATGCTGAGGGTGGTGAGGCCCTGGCACAGGTTGCTTAGAGAAGCTGTGGCTGCCCCATCCCTGGAAGTGTTCAAGGCCAGGTATGGATGGGGCTCTGGGCAACCTGCTCTAGAATGAAATGATCTTTAAGGTACCTTTCAATCCAAGCTATTCTGTGATTCTATGACCTGTGTGTTACACCTATACAAAGTTTGAAGTAGAAAGGAAATTGGCCTCAGCTTCAGAACTGGAGCATGTGGAGCCTTTCAAAAATGCTTTGAGAAAGCAGACAGTTCATTTAGATATCTCCTCCCAAAATCTAAAGAAACTAGTAACTAATTGCATGTAGCTTTTATGTTATTGGAAATAGTGGAACACAAGACCAGGTATTATTTCTAGAACCAGAGTACTCTGGACCAATTCACTGGTAAATGTGGATAGCAAGAAGTTGGCTGTAACTCTAAAGGCTGCATCTCATCAGGCTTTAGTTCTGCTCTGATTGAAGTTTTTGTTCCTTTTTACCTAGAACAAATTATCACACTTTTTTTCTGTGTTTCCTCTGTTAATCTTTTGTTTTATTTGTACATCCTTTAAGATAGTTGCAGATGGGATATCAGTTGTGCTCCTGAACTCCAGCAATCTGACATCTAACATACTACTTCTATCAGGAGAGCAGTAACCCTGTGATATTACCAAGTCCTACATTGCTATTTTTATTATGGACACACATACAGCTGGAAAAGTTTCTTTACTGTTACAGGCTATGAAAGCAGAAGACACAGAGATTCAGTTCAGCCCCCTTTTTGTCTTTATACAGTTTCATGGTAAAACTTTATCAATCAGCTTTAGTGCCAGTTACACATGTGCAGAGCACACTGTCTTCAGGACAGGTGCTACCTCTCTATGCTTTGTGTGTCTTAAACATACTCACAGTATCTTTGTGTGCAAGAAAAAGGAAATTATTTTCAAGCTCCTGGAGTAGAGGTGCAACAAATGGCACTTTTTGGTTGTTTGGTTTTGGTTTTTTGCTTGTTTGTTTGTTTTTTTTGTTTTGTGTTTTTGTTTGGTTTTGGGTTTTTGTTTTTGTTTTAATTTAAGCAGACAACAAAACCAATATAACATGTGACCCACCTCCTTTTGTCTGTTTTGGTAGATATTTTAAATTATATGCCTAGATTTTCTATCTGAGTCATCGGAGGAGGGTACACAATCACTTACAGATTGTTGTCTTTGTGATCCTAAAGGTCATTTCTAGCCTTTTTCCCTTGGGAGCATCTAAGGAGCATCATGAAAATGAAAAAGCACAGACAGAAAACACAAAAGTACAAAGTGTTGCGTAGATGCTGAAGATTAATTCTTGGAGAGTAGGGCAATAAAAAGTTTTGTATTTAAAGCATAAAACGTGATTCGTACCCACTACTTCTCTCTGACAGAAAAGGTGTGCACTACCTTCCTCTAGCACTCAGCAGTGCTGACTCTGCATCTCAGAGTCTGGAAGACAGAGGCACCAGAAGGGACAATCTCATCCTGTTTACCCAAACAATGCTCTCCAGTGCTTCCCCCACCCTTGACAGGCAAGGGGGCAAAAATCACAGCTTGTGCAACTTACAAATTCTAGCAAGAAATGCACATCAGTGTGTTTCTCAAAGGCAAGACATCACTTGAAACAACTTACAACTGGCTAGACTGTGATTGCAGACATGGCTACTCTACAAAGCACATAAAGTATTTGGAAAGATCTACATGTCATAAGAACATCTGGCCTGCAACTAGAGAGGAGGAGGAGAAAGCTGATCAAAAGAGCGAAGAGTAACAGAGGAGGCAACAGAGCACCAGATCTGAGAGAAAGAGAGAGGAAAGAAGGCAGAGAGAGAGAACAAACACATCTGGTTACAGAACCATTTATTTTCTGCTTTAATTTGAAGTGTATTTAAGACATAAGTAGAACCTGCTCTGTCTAAGCAGGAATGTCTTTATTTTGCACTTGCAGTAATGCCAAAATCATCACTTTAAGTCGTGTCAGGTAGGATATCAAGGACCTTGCTTTCTTGGGAGCACAGTCTAAAGAAAGGGAACTTGCACACATACAAATGTATAAGCTGTGTATATTAACACATATAAATGAACATGAAAAATGTTAATAATTACAGATGAGAATTTAATGGCTACTCTCCCTTTTAAGCTAAAATTGGAAATAGAACCACATTTCAGAGTTCTATTGAATCTATTTTAAAATGATCTTATGTGCTCTACACAGAAGGTTCATTTCACACGTCTATAAAGTGTATCCAACACTAGGGATGAACGTGGATATTTAAAAAAAAGCTCTCACCAGAGAGAGTGATGCTCAACAGAGACTCATGTGCAAGTGAAAAAGAGGAAGGAATTTAATTTCTTGGATCTGGCATCTAGACAAGTGGACACATCTACCAAGAGAACCTTTAGCAAGAAATGTGGTGTGATAAGTGGACCTTACTCCTACACTATCCAACATGAAATATAGGTTTGCTGGAAAAACGCATCATCCACCAAGTTTCCTGAAAAGGTAGGTGATATGGCATTGTCCTATATAGAAGGGAAAGAAACTGAAAGTTGAATAATTCAAATCAGATGAAGCAATCTTTGATCATAAATACTTGCTGAGAACTCTTAATTCATTGTCTGATAATAGTCAGACTTCCCATTTGCAAAAGCTCTGAAGAGAAGGAAATGTATCAGTTTCTATAGAGTTGCCATAAAAATAAAGCTAATAACTACAAAATAATTTTTATTATTTTTTATTTTATAAGTGAATTAGTGCATACACTTGTTTAATCAGCTGGTACCCTCCTTAATTAGTTCTATTGCATGATTGGAAAAAAAAAACAACACTACACTTTTTTATACCTTTAAACTTTCTACCCAATATTTTTGTACAAAGGATACTCCTCCTTCCTCTCTTCCTTTTTTGTCTTTAAAAATCTATTAGCATTGATTAAAATGAAAGAGCTGGGATATAAATCTTCAGTTTGATTTACAACACATTTTTCTTTGACCTTTCTCATGTCAGCCGACACTTGGCAGTTTTGTGCAAGATGTTAAAAAATGACTAGTGATTTTTTGGTGATTCTAAGTGTCCAAATTCACAGAGTTTTGTAGGGCCAGTAATTCAGAGTTATGATGCTGATTTGTGGGGAGGAAGAAATAAATCAAACACTGTGAAAACACCCAGAAGACGGATGCGTTGCAAAACCCTTGATGAAAGTTCTGCCAAAACTGAGATTCTACGCTAAGGGATTCCTGAAATTGTCACAGCACAAATTTTGGAATAAAAAGGTATCTTTATCTAAGATCTTTATGAGGGGATTGAGTGCACCCTCAGTAGGTTCGCAGATGACACTAAATTGGGTGAGGGTGTTGATCTGCTGGAGGTCAGAAAGTCTCTGCAGGTGGATCTGGACAGGCTGGGTCCATGGGCTGAGGCCAGTTGTATGAGGTTCCACAAGGCAAAGTGTTGAGTCCTGCCCTTGGGTCACAACAACCTCACACAGCACTGCAACATGGGGGAAGAGTGACTGGAAAGCTGCTGGCCAAAAAGGGACCCGGGGGTGCTGGTTGACAGCAGCTCAACAAGAGCCAGCGTGTGCCCAGGTGGCCAAGAAGGACAACAGGGTCCTGGCTTGTATCAGCAATAGCGTGGCCAGCAGGACTAGAACAGTGGTCATTGCCCTGTACTTGGCATTGGTGAGGCTGCACCTCAAATCCTGGATTCAGTTTTGGGCTCTTCACAACAAGAAAGACAGTGAGGTCCTGGAGGATGTTCAGAGAAGGGCAATGGAGCTGGGGAGTTGGTCTGGGACACAGGGATAAGGTGCAGCTGAGGGACCTGGCAGCATTTAATCTGTAGAAGAGGCTCAGGGGTGACCTTATCACTCTCTACATCTACCTGATAAGAAGTTGTAGCCAGGTGAGGGTCGGTCTCTGCTCCCAAGTAACAAGCAATAGGACAAGCAAGCAGCCTCAAGGAGCACCAAGGGAGGTTTAGATGGATATCACAAAAGCTTCTTAATGGAAAGGATTGTCAAGCATTGAAACAGGCTCCCCGGGGAAGTGGTGGAGGCACCATCCTGCAGGGGTTTTAAGGATGTGTAGGTGTCACTTGGGGTCATGGTTTAGTGATGGGCTTGCCAGTGCTGAGTTAATGGTTGGATTCAATGATCTTTTCTACCTATATAATTCTATGATTCTCAGTTCAAACTTGCTTCTATTAGTCTGTCATGCAACCTAAACATACATTTCTTTTAATAAGGAGCTAACTAGGGAAAATACGGACAAGGTGGAGCGTCAAGATTCCAAAATCTTACTGAAGCAATGGAAGCAGCTTAAAAAGTCAGGTAAGTCCTCCAAATAGGTTTTTGCCATGGCAGGTAGGCTGTGCCCACTGGCTTGTATGTTTTAGTGGATGATGTAAATGTGTCCTAAGCCAGAGAGGCAGGAAGGCTCAAGCAAAACTAAACTATCTCATCAAGATATGATCCCAGTTTGTGAACAAACTGAATCCTAATTCTGACTGCACTTTGCACGCCCAAAATCTTTGTGCAGATGCTTCCTTCAGACAAGCTTATGATTAATGCCACTTGAGTTTGGGAACTCAACAGAGAAGCCCGAGAACAGAATCCCCTTTGACTTCCAATTCAGTTCCAGTTCAACCGACCACGGATCTCTCTCTAGGTGAACTAGGGTCAACCTCAGCATCTCAGCTGAGCATCCATGTCTACTTTGTCCACACAGGATATTTAGGCAATGGCTTCAGACCTGGCAATGGCACCCTGTCTTGAAATGGGCTGTGCAGTGCTGCCCACAGTACTTTCTAAACCTGCTGTAACGAGGAGGTGTGTGAACTACAGATGTACATGTAGCAGCTCCAAAATGCCTTGAGATTACACTCTGAGAAAGAACAGGAAATAACAGAGACTCACTTTCAGACACCTTCCATGCCACACAACTGATAAGTGCTTTCATTTAAAGAAAAAGGCAAAAGAACAGCCAGATACATTTTATCTACCACCTTACCATAGCCAAACACCACCAGACTTCTTAGCATCTCATCTCCCATAACCAGATGCTCCGATTATATTTATCAAAAACAATTTCTGTGTCATCAGCAGTGGATTTCTCACAACACTTACCATGTTGCTTGCATCAAAGGCTCGTGGAGCCCCAGGAGACTTTGTGAAATGAAATGGCAGTGGAGGGAATGGCTGGAGGGCTGAAAGGGACATGTGAAACTGAGTAATTTGCCTAAATTCCAGTCACTTCAGAGCTCAGTAAGGTACTACTGTGGAGCTGCAGAGGGATCTGTGCTTTTGGGATATCTGTCTGTGTTCTTGAATCATTTGGCACAATGTATGGCCAGCACACACAGCCTTGTGGGACCCCATCCAGGTCCGGCCAGACACGGCCCTTCGGTGTTAGCAGAGTGCTCGATGCTTCAGCAGAACCTGCACTCTGATTTTTACAAGTGCCAAGAAGTCTGTTAAGTGTTTATATACTGCAACATTAAATGCTTGGTAAATTGCCACATCATTTTGTGCTTTCAATGCTCCCAAATCCACATCATTCATCTTTCTCCTGCAAGGCCAAGCCCTGCCAAACTTGCTGAATGCACTTAACTGCAAATTAACACCCTGTAAAAACAGTTCCTCCCTTATTCTCATATGCTGTTATATGTAAAATCTACACCCAAAGTTAATTTCTTGCTGACCTCGTGCTGATTAATGCAAATTAAATTACATGCTAATTGCCCCAAATGGTTTGCATGCAGCCCAGAAATCAGTTCTTTTTGCTGGTGGTAAAACACATTTGTGATTTTTTACACAATTGTTGCATTAAGTCATTGTTAGTATTCCAGCATCTTAAAAAAATCAGATGGTTTTGTGGCACCTTTTAGAAAGCAAGAAAAAAATAACCTAAAAAAAAGCATTATTAAGTTCTGATCCAGTCTTGCAGAAACCTTACTTGTACCTCATGGGAGGAATTTTATGGCTCGTTCAGAGCTCAAGCTCCAAGATGTATTTTACAAAACCTTGAGCCAGTTTTGTTAAACCCGTCACTCCCTAATCCCCTTGTGCTTGTCAGCAGAGTACACAGGCACTTGATTTTGGACGTCTGATTTGATAAGGGGTGGGGGAAGAAGGGAGGGAAGCAGGAACTGCTGTTTTAGAGTGATCCTACTATATTCCTGCAATTCAAGAGAGAACAAGGAATATTTCAAACTGTGATACTGGGCAGAGAAGCTCTTGGAAAGGGGCTGAGTACTGTGCTCCAGTTTGCCAGGGTTGTTTTGGCACTAGGTCTGAATCCCAGTCATCAGACCCCGATGCATGATGGTTTGCTTGGGCTCTGGTTGGCAATTGGCATGGGGATCAAATGCGACAGCAGGTAGTGCTTAGCCCTTCACCAGTCCCTGGAGTGGCTGACATCTACAGTACAAATGCATTTTGCATTTATATGCAGCAGTGGGGATAAAATTTGATTGATGCCACAAAGAAGCTAGGAAAAAAAGAACTCCAAACATGGTGCTATAAGAGAACTTGCAATGAGTTGTCACACTCCACTCCATAGTTTATCTCAAGGTGAGTAAACAAGGTTATGCCCATTTTATGGAAAAATAGCAACACAGAAATGTAGGTTGCCCATGTTTGCACGTGCAGCATGAGGCAGAGCTGAAAACAGATTTTGCTGAGAGATGAATGCACCCACCTGAGCACTTAAGTCTACAGAGGATTTCAGCCCCCTCTGTCCCATTCACGAGCAATATACTCCCAGACCATGAAGGGACACACCAGCTACTCCACAGGCTCCTAAACCACACAGCATATCCTTAGTCAAACAACAGAACAAGAGACCTGGCAACAAACAGACCAACTTCCGCAAAACCAAGGCTATGAACATTAGATCAGAGAAAGTACAAGGAAAGTTAAAGACACACACCATGGTTATTCCTATTCTAGTAATCCAAAGAATAATGGAGGAAGACAAACTGATAAAAGATGACATATATATGGTAAGACTTAATGGACTTGATGCCTAAGAATGTTAGCTCGTTTGGTTTTTTATAGTCTTTTGCATTATTGTTCCACTTTTGATACTATTTCTCCCTTCCTTCCCTAACACCCATGTCCTAATTTTGACCCAATTTAGACCCGATTTTGGTAGCAAGCCTCCTTTCTTGGGTATTTTTGACTTTGACTTCTACTAGAAGCTGAGGCTCCCAAAATCCCAATCCCCATGCACTAGAGAGAGTACAATTCACTTGACTTTTACTGTGAGTTCAAAGAAGCTTAATAAGCAATACCTGAGCACGTAAAACTCCTCAATTCAGAGATGGAAGTGTGACCAGCACCACCAAGAGCTCTGCTCCACAGCACCAACCCTCAGGGGTCTGTGCTGTTGAGTAATAAAAGTATTCCCTCACCGAAGTCTCTCCTGAGCAGAGATTGTCATGTCACACTCTGTTAAATTATGTGTGATGGGTCTGTCGTTAGGATTACTCTGTAGAAGAGACAGCTTGGAGGCTGCCAGATTCATTAAACATCTTCAGTGGGACTTCATGGGGGCCTTTCACTTACCCTGAACAAACAACAAACACACCCTTTGTGCTCAAGAACAAAGGGAGTTTTTGCACTTTTGTTTGATGTCAGTCACAACTGGAGATTAAAGCTTCTGCTTCGTGGATTTCAAAGTTGTCTCCCCCCTCCAAAGCTGCTCCACTAGCTGTTTGCTAGGCACTTCAAAAAGCTTTACAGCTAAAAAACCCCAAACAGAACAATATTAATAACAATCAGCTTCAGAAACACTACGTATTTTTGGTGTTTGAATGCATTTCACTCATAGATACGACTGAGGAAACAAAGTGCAGGAGTAACATATGCAGGAATTCTGTTATTCTTAATCACTTCATATCAGGGACTGGAAAACTGGATTTGCAAAAAGGAATTTCTGTGTTAAGACTGAAGCATGGTAGGCTCTGATCCACTGTAAAAAAAAGATTCAGCCTTACTGAATCTGGATTTGGGAAATAACTGTTCCTGTTTTCCTAGCAAAGAGTGCAAATGGGGAAACTTAAGTATTGATCCCCTACAGAATCCAAGTCATGGCTTCTCTTGCAGTCTCCATGCTCTGATGGGAGTGAGAGAAGGATGTTCACTAGTATATACTGAGATGGTTTAATTTTGGATGCCTTTCCTGAACTGTGCAGTAGGCACCAGTCACTGAACACCCATCTTTCAGAAAAAGCATCCTAAACTAAGCAGGAAGATGTCTAGGGGAAGATTACACCTCTTGTCATCTCAGGAAGAGCCCAACACGTATTGCCATCTAACAGGGAACCCAAGCAAGAGTCTACCATCCTCACATGTCACTTCAGGATATCTAAAGGGAAATAAGGTGAACTGCTATAAAAGGTGTAAAACTAAGAGTAGATACTGTGCAATTCAGGAAAGAAACAAGTCACATTCAGGAAATCAAAAGAACTCTCTGTAATGTCACAAGGAGCAGCCAGACTTAATGCATTGACTGCATGGGAACCTCCTTCTTACCTCTGATCTGCTAGGTTTAATAATTTAGTTTCACTTATAAGACAGAGGTTAGCAACCACCTCTCCTCTCAAAACAGTCTGACCCAGCCCAACCTTTCCCAATATGTGAAGACAAGCTTTCACTTGGCTTGACTGTCCTTCTCTACACCTCTACAGAAGTCAATTAGATAGAAAATAAAATACAAACAAAACAAAATCAAAGCCACATTCTGCCACCTGAATCCCTCAGTGCTGAGAAAAGATGGATGGGACTGCTCTAAGAGTCTCCTTTTCAGCTGAGATGTCAAATAAGAGATAGCAGAACAGAAAAGTGAGAAGGAACCACAAGAGTGAGTGACTGATGGAAAATGCCTCTCCAAGGAAGGGACTAGGTGTTTCTATACTTTATCTGTGCAAGAAAGTGAACCTTTTAGTGCTGCTGGATGTAAAATCTCTTTAAGGACTGCATGGGTCTGAATTTATGTTTCTTATAATTATACCATGATGCATCAATAAGAAGAAATGCCTCTGGTTTCCTCATAAAAGAACAGATTTTATGAAACATGTTTTGTTGGGTTTTTACCCCTCAATTCATCTTTCTGTAGTGCCTTTGAACTAGGTGCCACTTCAGTCTCCTAGATCTTCCTCACGTTGACACCACACCCTCTGTATATTTATTTCTTAGAGAAGTTGAGCTGTGTGATTTGGTACATGCTCTTAACCAGATGCCAGAGCATGGCTGAAGAGAAGGCAATATAGAAATGTGTGCAGTGATTTAAAATGTGCCAAACCAGAGGTTAATAGAAGCATATGTGTGGATTTGACTTCTCGTTTAAAGCCCCCTCTGTTCCAGTCATATTTGGAAGTGTTGAAATGGTCAAAAAAATGTGATATTTGGCACTTCTTCTGGGGGCTAACACAACTCTTTCAAGAAACACCATAGGAACATTGCTTTATGAACACAAGCAATTTGGGGATCCTGTAATTTGGACATTATTTTTGCTTGCCAGTTCTTGCAGTGGTCCATCTGATGGCACCCAAGTATCTTATTTAAAGCATCCAGGTTTTCTGATGATGCTGTATAAAGAACAAGCTACAAGACATATTTCAGGTTCTTCATGTTTGATCATTTAAGAAAATACAGGAAATTTAACAATTACTCAGAAGCCCACCTTGCTACACTTGCTTAATAGTTCCAGTATAAAATGATCTAATTATTGCAAGCAGCAATAAACATGGTTAAATCCTTGATTTTGTGTCAGCATGCCCTCCTTTGGACATAAATTATGCAGAAAACCTCACCAAAAGTTATGTGCTGATGTGGATTGGTAGCACAGTGATTTAATGCACAGCAGCCCCATCATTAATATGAGGTTTGCTTTAAATAATGAAACAAAAATAAAAATGTTTCCCAGAGGATACAAACCATAAGGATATAAAGTCAGAGTGTAGGCAAGAAAACAAGTTGTGCAGTTCAGAGCATCTTCATAAGCATTAAGCAAGCAGCCAAGGGATGTACTTGAGGGGTTTCTATTCCACAGGAGCTTTCCCATTCACTTCTGTGTAGTTTAATATTGGAGTTGATCTTATTGAAGTTCATTGTTGCAGTCTAAGGCAGTTTTACAATACAGGGATAACTCATGCACTGCAGTTTTCTTATTGTACCAAAGTGTCTTCATCTCCTTATTTCCAGTTCATAAAGCTACACTGGGAGGGAGAAAGGGAAAGATCCTACTTAAAAATGGTACCATTTCCCAGGGATGGCTGTAACAGACATGGGGCTAGGAAATGTGCCTGAACCCAAGTTGCCCACTAATGGCAATCCGGGGAAGGCAGATGGCAAGTGAAAAGAAGAAATGAGACTGCACTCTCAGTGAGGGGTCATATCCTGACCAAGTCAGGATGAAGCCAGGGAGAGGAGACAGATCTGGTAGGACAGAAATGCTCTGAGACCCCACCATTTAAATGCTTGCTGGGGTGGAAATACGGTGGTGCCAGGAGAGACATTTTGCATGAAGTTTTCCAAGACCATGTATGATTTCTCTCATTAGCTTCGTCAGCTCTCATTGCTTCTACCCCACTGCACTGCCAGCTCACGAGCAGAGGATACTCACACAGAATAGATGAGAGTTGGCACCCAAAAATCAAGTTCTATGTATCACCAATGCTTGGGTAACCTTCAAGGTTGGGCCAGATGACTGTCCCTCTGGGCTGAAATGCCTATGGCTAGAGGGCATCCAACTGCTCTCTGCTTTATCAGTTCTCAGGGCTGGAAAAAAAACTTGCCAAATTTATGTGCCTGGATTGAGGCACAGTGCAAGGGAATAGGCAGACAACAGCACAGCATGGAAAATCCAATCCTTGGCCTTACTGCCAGGCAGGATAAAAGACATCCTATGCTTTTCCAGAGTCTGAAATTCATACAACATAAATCACTTCAAGAAGTCAAACGGTTCTGGCGTCAAGGAAAGGGTTATCTAACGTTTCATAATAGTAAAAGAATCTATTCCATATTCTGCCCTGCACAGTTCAACTTTGCTTCACTGCAAAGTTCTTTGAAGCCTTTGACCTCTACTTTCTGAAACAGAAGAAGAAGAGTAGGAAAACATACGTTCAAAACAGATTATGATATTCAGCTGCCTCTAGAAAATTCTCTATGCAGCACCAGTAGATCAAATTATTTTCATTATGTCATTTGGTCACAAAGAATAGTGACATAATTAGGGAGCTAAATAGCAACAGTTTCCTTCTGGTAAATTTGCTGTAGCTAATTTTGTTAATAAGACTGATAATTGTTTTACGCTCATTCAATATGTTAAGTTTACCTAATACCAAAACCAATCAGAACCTTTAAATTAATTTTTGTTTCATTTCCGAAGGAATCAATGTCATTATTAATCACAAAAGGAGTGCCGAGTCAGAGGATGATAAATCTCCTTTGGGCTTATTTGACTTTCATATTTATGGTTTGGATAAGGTTATTATGAAGGAATTTTCAAGAAATGATTGAGGAGAAAAGGGAGGAGAGCGAGCTAGGAAATACTATGCTTGGATGCTGTGCTGCTGTCAGCTTTGGGAGAATGCATGCAAACAGCTTGATTTCTTTAAGTTGTGCAGACCTAGGCATGGCAAAAGTGTTCAAAACAAAGCAAGCAGCTCAGACTACCAGGCTTCAGAGCCCTAAGGTGTGCAATTTTCAAACCAATATGTTTAAGAGTGGATTTACAAGAAAATAGGAGAGGAGATCTGAGGCGCAGAACTGATGGAATTTTGAATGCCTGGCACGGGTGGGTTTGCTTTTAGAGCATTTGGCAAAAGCTGCCTTTGTTGCATTTCTAGCTCCACTGCAAAAAACTTACCACGCAGCAGCTATTTTAGCTACACTTGTACAAGTGACTCTATGGTAATGTGGTGAAACGTCCTAGATAAATGTGTCCACTTTTCACAAAGCCAGTGTTGCCCACATTGCTTTTTACATGCTTTGACAGGATAAGGTCAATGCCCATTGGCTCTGCAAGGAGCACAGGATATCACTGATGTTGCCCCTGTCACAGTAACGTTCCAGCTCAGCTCTGGGACGTGGCAGCCCTTGGTGCCCATGCAGAGGAGCTGCACGCTCCTACTATCTTGAAAGGGAAAACACATGTATGTTATGCTGGAATGTTGATAATCAGATTTTTTTCCCTGGAATTTCTCATGCCTTCTGCTGAAGAGGATTTTAATAAAACCTGAGAGCAAAACATGCCTGAATGTGGATCTGAATTCCGCCTGTATCTTCCTTCGGTCACTCAAGTAAGATCCATGAAGTGTGCATCGAATCTTCTTGTGCATCCATCCCACTTGAACACTGTACCCACAGAAACAAAACAATAAAACCCAGACACCCCCTCAACACAATCTGTTACAAATGCCTACCATCAACATGGCTTGGAGTACCTGGTACAGTGGAAGGTGTCCCTGTCCATGGTGGGAGGGTCGGAACAAGATTATCTTTAAGGTCCCCTTATCTTTCTGTGAAACACCAAATAAATGTTTTCTGAAGATATACAACTGAACATAATTCACTGACAAAATATGCAAAATGTAAATTAGTAAAACAGAAAAAAATTCATCACGAGTCTTACAAAACCTTCCTTTGTCTTTCCTTGCATCTTTTAAGAGACAAACTTATCAAAGGAAAATGTTATGATAATGTATTACCATGCTGAGTTAATTGTCAATTGCAAGTTACTTAAGTGTACTTTAATGATATGTTTAAAGCCTTATTTTCAACTCTAATAGCTATTAATGGTAGCAAGAGAAAATGAATCCCATTTTCCCTGACTTAAAGTGGAGCTCTTAAGCATAAGTGAACAAAATTCTAAATATAACAAATTCTTTAGGTATTTCAGCTAATGGGAACCCACACTGTCCATATTTCAGTCTAGCTACGGACTACTTTACAGGCAGCACTTATATAGGATTACACAGAGCTGAGTATGTCACTATTAGAGAAGCTGGAGTCAGTTCTTCAAATGCTATGAAATCATTCCCAAAGACCGAGATGGCTGAACTGAAGGGAGACATTCCCAAAGGATTAGTTAAGTATGAAAAACCAAGGAGATGTTTTCAAGGGTTCCTTTCTCCACAGATGGAGAACAGTTTCATAGATAGTTGACCTTATGGACACAGAGCCAAATATAGATTAAAAGTCCCTAATAACATTCTGAACATCTAGAGTTAAGCTCAAGGAAATATTTTTGGGGGCCAGAAAGTCCATCTCCAAATAATTTCCATTTATTTCAATTGATCTACTCTGCTCTTCTGTCTGCTTCCAGCCAAATAAGTGGGTTTTGCCTGTCTTGTGTGATTTAAAAGAACATTACAGTCTTGAATCATCTGTTGTTCCATAAGTCAAGGAATATGACCAATTTAAGCCAGAAAAATCATTAACCTAGCTGGCACCTTCTGTCCTGGAGATGCCACGAGTATGAACAGCTCATTGTGAGGTGTTTGCATGTTTTTCTAGAAAAGACATTCTTTCCTAACTCACAAATGAAAATAAATAAGATTGAAGCTTCTATGAGAAATGGCACAGGTGACAGCATGACATCTTCCACGCTCTCCCATGCTGGTCTTTTAAACCTGATAATTTTATTAAGGTATTTAAGCGTCAAATAATTTCATAATAAAACACACAGAAAATTGTTAGCAATGTGAAAGTTGGCCCTTGTCAGTCATTACAGGTTCAGTAACTTTCCTTTACATGAGAGAAAAGAAGTCTATAGTTTCATTAGTGATTTGCTTCTTGCATTAGCACTTCTGAAACAGGCCTATGAAACCTAATTCCTTCCTATTCCGTTTTCATTAAGAAAAAAAATTGCAAGTCATCTTCTCTACCTTGGGAGCAAGGTACTCGTTAGGAAAAGCTGTTTCACTCAATCACCAGGTTTCAATATTCTCAAATTAAGCTACTCCTAAATCTTACAGCTATATACTTCACTTCAGTAAAATCACTTGAAAGAGGGAGGTCTTTAATGCCAGAGATGCTGCAGTGTTAAATCTTCTTTGTGACTGTTTTGTTGTGCAAGATCCCAGAAATGGGATACAAACCTGCCGAACAGCAACACATGCTTTTGTTTATGGATTTTTAAGGCTAAATTGTTGTATTTTTTGCCTTTATGGTATTTAAAAGCAACCATCACATAGCACCAGATAAGCTTTATAACCAAATGTCTCTACATCTACACATCTGAAAGAACATATGCTTAGCTGTTTGTTGCTGCCTTCTAAACAAACAACATAGATAGAAACCATAGAGTCTCTCTCTTATTTTTCTAAAGAACTTGCAAAAAGAAGGTAAACTCCCTTGAACCTGAACAATCCGACCACATGCATGTGCTGGAGGCATGTGCCTGGATGAAGCAGTAAATAATGAATGTGGTTCCTAGAACTAGGGGCAAAACCATGTTTTGGGGTTTTTTCTTGGGAATAGGACTTTGTGCTGGCTATTTTTGTCGTGTAAAAGACCATATTTTTGGTATACATACACACAGCATTCATTCAGATTAATGAAGTAGAGAGTAGTCAAGCAAGACTTCTTCCAGCATTAGTTTCCAAATTGCTCACCACTTAGTAAGGAAGGTCTCACCTGAGCAAGGATTTCAAACTTGGATGTTCATGCTAAAAATCTGATGGTTTTGTTAACCAAGCTTTCCAGGTCCATTTGGACTCTGGCTGGTGTGAGGCTGCAAAAAAAAATGTGTCAAAATTCAAATGTCCCTTCTTATGGGAGCCTTGGGTAAGAGGAGAGCGATTTATGTAATTTCAAGACAAGGCAGTGTTCACACTCACTACTATTGTTATCTTTAAACCCTTGCCAAAAAAGCTGCAGATTTCCATTCCTGAAGTGGAAGAACAGAAGAGAGGAAGGAGGAAATGTTATGCTATGTAAACAAATACTCTACCTGAAGGGGAATAAAAAAAGCACCAAAACTGCAGTCAAATATTTACACTTGTGAAGATTCAGGCAAAACATCAAATCAAGCTGTACTGTTAAGAGCCCTGTTCTCTTCCTCTCTTTTTTTTCCCTCTTTTTTTCCCCCCTTCCCTTTGAACATCCTTTTCTGCTGCTCCTGCCTGCACGGAGAGCTGCAGCTGCAAAGAAAGATCATCCACAAAGCCACAGAGATGGTGACTGACTGTGGACTCCAGGATGGCCAAGGATCAGCCTTGTGGAAGGAGTTACACCAGCCTTGCTGAACCCTTTATAAAATCCATGCATGTTCCTAAAAACACATTCCAAACGTCCTTGTTTTCCTCATATGTTTTATAAAGTGATTTAATTACTTGGGAAGCCCCAGCATTCCTTTAAGGTAAATAGTTTGTAAGATCTGATTTTTTTCATTGATTTTTGTTTTGTGTGGAAAATTAAGCCCCAAATTTATGGAGGTGCATCAGATTGCATTTCAACTAGACATTTAGCATAGAAAAGATCTGGATTGAAGGCGCCCAAAATACTACAGAGCCTTAAATTCATTCCGTGAAGTGTCTGTGCATCTGATAATCACAGTAACACAAACACTTTCCTGCTGGAGTCTGTGTCCACCACCTAACTTCAGAGTAATTGCCCCTCAGCTGCAGGAAAAAATGAAGCAAAGAACATGGTATTATTATTATTTTAACACAAAGGCACTAAAATCAATATTTCATGATAAAGGTATCAAACAGTTCTTGACGGAGGGTTATACTGCCCTTGACCAAAACAGCAGCAGTATTTTAAAATGGCCAAAAGAATTTGTTCTGAATACGTTTTGGGGAACTAAAAGAATAAACAAGTATTTTCAGTTGTTTTCCATCACAACGTATTTATTTTCCTTATCACTGCTACTTTAAAATCATCACCAAATAATTAAAACACTCAAAAGAATATATTTAGGAGACTGTCACATAAGATGACATTTTACAGAAAGGGGCTTCTCTGTAGATTCAGCTAATTGATAGTTTCCTTACCACCAAGTCTGTCTGTGTTTTACTCTGAAACAAAAACTAATTTCATAATAAGCAGCTAGGGCTAGAAATGGGTTTCAGTGGGTCACACTTAATCCCTTTTCATCTCTCACCAAATCAGTCACTTGCTTCAACAAATACTTAATTGCCAAAACAAAACAATTAGAAATATCAAAAGCATTGTCTTTCCACACTCTTCCTCTAGTTCATCAACATTTATCCTCCTGCCTCGCAGATTTTCAGATGCTTTGCTGTCCACTCCTATTAAAGATCAATGAAAGCATCATTCCTTCAGAAGATCTGAAAAATGAGGCCCAACTGGGCAGCCCTAATTAGTGGATACTTCTGAAAGATTGGGCGTTTCAGAAGCTCCACAGGAACTGGGTGCTGCACAGTTGCTACACTTTAAAAAAGTTATTTTTTTCTTCTTTTTTTTTATGTTTTAGTGAAAAAGAAACAACAGTTTCACCAACATTAGAGAAGTTAAGGTTGGAATGGCTACCAGAATGCTGCTCCGGATAGAAGACCTGCAGACACATACTGTTGTGGGTTTTTTGCAACGTAATAGATGGGATTTCCCACGGAGCCCCGACAGGCCTCAAAGCAAAGCAGGATCAGTGACACCAGTGGCCCTACACAGCACATGAGTGTCCAGAGCAGGCATTTTGCCTGATCCACATTGCCTGGCCCCAGTCTGGATCCTTCCCCCGCAGCATCCTCAGACGTACCTGCGGCAGGAGCAGCTGGCAGCTCAACAGCCCAGATTTCTCTTTGCAGAGAAAGGGAGGCCACCCTGCCACCTCCTTCTGCAGCAGGGACAAGGCGACTGGATTTTAGTTCATGTTGCCTTGAATAAACCCACCCCAGAAAGGGCACCAGCACAATTTGGGGGTCACGTGGGTGGTCCTGTGTTCAAGCTCTCCTATGATCACTGCAAAGCAGAAACCCCTTTTCCGAGCTGGAATATATTATTTATGGGCACTCTTCCCACTCACACACATATCCCCTCTGTGTTCCAGACATCGTGTGCAGGGATCTAAATATAGGTGTAAATTCTTTCCTACAGCTGCTTTATATTCCAGAGAGACATAAAAAAGGCTTTAATGTAGAAGATAATCACCCTTCTCATTCCCACACTCGTGTGCATATTATGTGAAGAAACTCCCGAGAAAAATGTGTTATGGATGCTTTATGTGTTGATCAGCTTTACTGTGGCCCATAAAGCAGCTTTACACCAGTGTCAGTGATTTTCTTGGATATATTAGTTTTATTACTGCAGCCCCCATTGGCCCTCCTCATGCACAAGGATCACCTTAAAGACCAAAGTGCCTGCAATCTTCCTTAATTATATCAGAATAAATAAGATTTTTGTTGTGTTGCTTCATTTCCCAGTGCGCTGTTAGTGTCAGCTTGGGTAACTTTTCAAGCAAGTGATTCTTCCACAATGAAATTCAATGGACTTATTTAAGTTCAATAGGTTCTAATATTGCACTTTCAAGAAAGGAACAAGTCTTTTCCATCTGATGTGGTTTATTTTGTAGTAAACGGGCTATCACACATCAATGGGCATGCTTTAACATCTTTGTCAGTAACACAGACAGTGGAATTGAGTGCAGCCTCAGCAAGTTTGCCCACAACACCAAGCTGTGTGGTGGAGTTGACACGCTGAACAGAAGGGATACCATCCAGAGGGAGCTGGACAGGCCTGAAGGGTGGAACTGTGTAAACCCCATGAAGTTCAGTAAGGCGAAATGCAAGGTCCTGCACCTGGGCTGGTGCTATCCCAAGCACAAATACAGGCTTAGTGGAGAACAGAGTGAGAGCAGCCCTGAAGAGAAGGACTTGGGGGTGTTGATGAGAAGCTCAACATGAGCCAGCAATGTGCACTCACATCCCACAAAGCCAATCATGTCCTGGCCTGCATAAGAGAAACGTGGCCAACAGGTCAAGGGAGGTGTTTCTGCCCTTGCACCCTTGTGGGCTCTGGGCCCTGCTAGAAGGACATGTCTCATGCTCCCGAGAAGGACAAAAACCCGTCAAGACAAGTCCAGAGGAGGCCTTGAAGATGATCACAGGCTCAGAGAATTGGAGTTCTTGAGTCTGGAGAAGTCTCTGGGGAGACTTAGACTCCTTTCAGTACCTAAAGGGACTCCAAGAGGGCTGGAGAGGGACTTTTTGCAAGTATGCAAAGTGATAGGACTGGGGGAATGGCTTCAAACTGACAGAGGGAAGGTTTAGATGAGATAATAGGAAGAAATTCTTTACTGGGGGGGTGTTAAGACATTAGGACAGCATGCCCAGAGAAGCTGTGGATGTGCCATCCCTGCAAGTGTTCAAGGGCAGGTTGGATGGGACTTAGAGCAACCTGGTCCAGTGGAAAGTGTTCCCGCCCATGGCAGGGTGGTAGGAGGAAACTAGATGATCTATAAGGTCCCTTACAACCCAAATCATTCTGTGATTCTATTAATTACAGCAATGTAATAAATGCAATCCTTCCACTTTCTGTGTTAAAAAAAACAACCAAAGCAAAAAAACCCATATTCCTTCCCTGAAAGCTCAGCTCCTCAACTCAACCCCCGGAATTTATATTCCCCCAATTACTCAAAGTTTATCCAGGTATCCATGTTCTTCACTACCCACGAAACCTAAGGGAAATTATACAGTGATTGGCTTTGCAGTTATTGCAATTTGACGTTGTGCTTTTCAAGCTCCAGGGTCTCAATTCTTACTTGAATTACCCAGATTAAGTATAGTGGCACTAAGGAAATCACTGTCAGTTTTTAGAGGTGTAAAACTGTGAACTGATTCTGCCCCAAACCTAACCAGAACAAAGACATGACCCCATCAGCTGAGGCTGAGGCTCTACTTGTACACTATTATTATTTGGTAGACTAAATTGCTTTCAAATTGCAAAAACTCTGTTTTTAATTTGGTAATTTAGATGGATGCAAACATTTAGGCTGTAAAAAGAGATTTGAATCATTAAATATTCTCCATTTGCTTAAAATCAGATTAAGATGGAGTATTAGATCCTTTGAGGCTGCCCTTAAATGAAGTAAGAATTATATATGTAATGCATTATCACACCTGATGGTTTATATAATGCAGCTACTCGTTTCTTCAGATTTTCATAAGTTAAAGAAAAAAACTCAGTCAGTCTCCACTTTTTACTACCCACCTTAATTGGTTAATACTTTCAATAGTCATTCCCTAGATCTTCTCATTCCTACCTGTAGCAATGAGCAGCAAAGCAGCCTATATTAATCTCATTCAGGCATCACTTACTGCCACTTATATAATTGCATTCTAGACAAGCAAAAGGGTTTTGGAGTCTGAAAGTCATCAATATCTCATTTTTATCTGTGCTCCAGACATGAGGAGCATCACTATGCAGGGCTAAGAATAAAACCAACATTAGAAATAACAATCTGGCCTTTGGTCTGTTGCAAACCCTTCTCTGCTGCAAGGTCTGATTTTTGCTATAATTCTAAAAATATGTCCCTGAAGCATGAATCCCAATTAGATAGCTGGGGAAAAAAAATAAAAACCCAAAAAACCAAACCAACCAAAAAACCCTGCTCACTATGGAAGAGCTACTGCAGATTATTGCAGGCAGTTTAGGAGTAAATCCAGCACCAAGGTAGTGCAATTCCAGCATAATCACAGTGGGATTTGTTTACTACGTCCCCCTCTGCATTCTGATGAAAATGTAATAGCAAAGTTCGTAGAACTATCAAAAAACTTTATACTTTAAAAACTAGAAAGCGAGGGAGCACTCCCAGGTATTGTCATTGACTTTTTAAAGTCTTCCTTTCCCCTGAAGCACAAGACTTCCCTGATTATCTTGCACTCCCCAGGCTTTGATCCTGACAGCATCCCTCCGAACCAGGCTCCCTAATTTTACCAGATGTGTGCACACATTCATCTTCAAACTGTTGATAAAGTACATGACTGTTGTCTGAATACGGTCTTAGATCTGCGACTTCTTTGTAGGGCAGGCTCATATTATAACCGTGCAACACACCTTAGAAACAGTGTTTTGAAGAAAGAGATCTTAATAATTAATTCTGTCTATATAAGTCCCCTGCATCACTTGTAAACTCAGTGTATTAATTAGCGCTGTTTGTGGCACTTTTACAGGAACAGCAGCGTTCTCTCCCCGCTGCTCTTGTAGGAAAGCCTCGTGCCTCTGCACGTCCTTCTCTCCTGTGACTGCCCCCCCAGAACAGCTACCGGTTTTGTTTTAGAAAACCACAGCATTGGAAAAGCAATGCAATGAAAAGTCAATTGGTAAAGATTCACCAGGGTTTAGTCGTATTCTTATACCTACACCCGTTCCTCTGACCAAGACAGTAAGAGTCATCTGAAAGACATGGTTACAGTACAAACTGGTTAGTAGCTAAATCAAAAATAGCTTTTATTAACTGTCATTTCAGAAGGATTCCATTTCAGCTGCAAGGACTCTCATGTTTATGAACGTACTACAAAACCCTGAAACAGTTTATGTTTATTTATGTCCAGAAGTTGCTATAAATAAAAAAATTGCTTCTAAGACTTAACACTGCAAAGACTCTTCTCCAGCAGCCTTCAAAAATCCTCAGCATTTTAATTGAAGATGTTTTTTCATTTGGTTTGAGGGTTTTTTAAGCTGTATAATGCAAGACAGAGAAGTTGAAGGCAAAATGTTTGCTCAGTTCAAACAGCATCACATGATGGTACGTTCAGTATGGCATGCCTTTGAAAAGGCACTGTCAAGAGTCTGAAGGCTTCAGTATATTCTTCATCTAATATCTGTTTTGGATAGGACTTACAAAAGACACTCAGCTTTGATCAGGGAGTTATATTTAGAAGGACTACACGAGCCAAATTATTTTTCCAACAGATTCATGCCTTGTTTTCTGTCCACTGACTACCCAAATAGGTCCCTGGATGGTGATAAATGAAGGCAGTTGCTTTAAAAAGCAGGAAAAAAAGAAAGCATAGCCCATCACTAATCAGATAAAGCAAGAGATATGATTTACACTGAGGATGTACTGTTTTCTCACAACTTCAGAGGCCTCAGTTTCTCAAAACACTGCGCTCATCTCCAAAGGCAGTGAGAGTTAAACAAATGCTGACGTGCTTTGCTGAAACATGGCCTTGAACCAACAGTCAAATTAAAAAAGTGCAGAAGACACCAGGCACCCTTTGAATTTTATTCCTACTTAATGGACAGACAGGCAGAGGAATAGATAAGATACGTGACTGGAATGTGCGAGGAGCTGGGAATACAAAACAGAGAATGTGGTTCAACATCTTCAACATCTTTTGCAATACTACAAGACTGCAGTTTTTTTTAATATAAAAATCTATTATGGTAAATAATGAATGTTGTCACATTGCACTGACTAGAAATTAAAGAACTACTTCTTAGATTTTTAATCCAAAGGTAACTGGTCAAGCACGTTCCCCTGTTCTCATTGCCTGAGATATTGTGCTGTCTCTCTCCAGTCTTCAAATCCCATGGATTCTTATAAAGGCAGCTTTGAAAGATTTGAGATTTGGTTTTGTTTGTGAGGGGTTTTTTAACTTATTTTTTCATAACCATACTTAGTAAAATGAACAAGGCCCTAGAAACTTATCTGAACAACACATTAAACTATAGGTCAGAAATGTAAAAGAGAAGTAACACAAAAAAATTAATTTTCAAAGTCTGGGTCACAAGAAAAATTGACAGCAATTTCATAACATGTCTAACACTGAAATATGGTAGTGATTAATACATTAAAAACCCCTTCAGTTACTCTAAAAATCAAATTATTTTTAAAATTCTCTCTAGTATTTACTTAAATTTCTTGGCACACAGAGATCACCTGAACTATTTATTTCAGTGGAGCAAAAACACTTTAGAGCAGCCTGAGGGTGTGACAGGTAGGAGGTCTATTATTTCACTTGGATTTAACCAAATAGAACAGCTTTCAAAGTACATTACTGATAAGGGATGGTTTGATACGAGCAGCCTAACTTTATTAGAGGCTCAGCTGATTCTGAGGCCCAGAAATAAGGCAGCTGAAAATCCTCCCAGTTTTTCCACACTTTATAAGAACAGGAGGCTGATGAGATGCTGATAAATAACAACCAGAGCTAGAGGAAGGAAATCAGTTATGTACATTGTCATGAACAAATTTCCCAGTTTTTGAATATGAGGATATCAGCTTTCTAAATGCAGGAAGATTTGAAAGCCCAAAGCAAGGAAAACTTAAATATTTGGAAGTGCTGCAATCTCAATGTGGTGTTTAAAAAAGGAACCCTGTTTGTCTCAAGCATTTCCAAGCTTTTACGACAGACTGGCTGAGAAGTTTCTTACCTTCCTGTCTTCACTGCATGTACTTGGAAGTTCAGTTGGGTATGGTTATTAAATAGTTCCCACCTTTAACAATCAAAACTCCAAAGACCCATTAAACTGATGAAGTTAAAGGCGACAACCTTAAGTGTGAAACATTAAAAAAAAGAAAAAGTTGCACTCTTGACTAAAGCAGACAGAGTTACAAGGAAGGCTAATCCATTCGACCTGCTAAAGCTATATTTCACATTTGATTAAAAACATGCCACTCTAAGTACACAGAAAAGGCTGGAGCATGACAGAGTCGGGCCACTCCTGCTCTAGCCAATATTTTCTGTGAACTTGTGGGGAGCTGGCAGAAACATTAATCTTCTTTCCATCCCTTTTCTCCCCCTTTTAAATCCGCTGCTAGGAAAACACTCTCTCGTGAAGCCCACAGGGAGGATGTCCCCGCTGAGACAGGATAAAAGACTCTTACATGACTCTTAGTAGCCTGTATGGGTCCATCAGTGGCTCATATCCAGGAAAGCAATCTTATAGTTTGCTGATCTGTGAAAGAGCCCTCCACAGATTGCAAGCGACGAGCCAGCCCCGGCTACTTCCCGCTATAAACACACCTTTGCAAAATAAGAATGTGACTGGCTCTTTGTGGAGGCAGTTTACTGGATTCTGTTATCACTGCAATCACAGAGAGGTAAAAAGAGAAAAAGGAGTGTGGAGAAAAATATACCACCTCTCTCTCTCTTTTTTTTTTTTTTTGAATGCTGTGTACATTCTTAATTCTCTTTTAAATCCCCTGGTGTTGTAGGACGCTAAATGCACTGAAAATTTAAATTGGCATCTAGCATCCAAATCACTGAAAGAAGAAGTGCAGCAGACTAGAAAATGAAAGAAGAAGCCAAAAGGCAAAAAAGGCTAAGCACAGCTGCTGGCATATTCCCCTGTTTTGCAAGTCACACTATTTTCTAATTTGCAGGCAAAGAAATTAACCTGTAACAGAATGTCACAGTCTCTGCCACGCAACAGGGGTTTATTGCATTTAAGCTTCAGAAAAAATTAATCCTAACTTGTAAATAAGAAGTGGATTCTCTTAACGATATAATGGGGCCAGCTCCTTTTCTTCTATTGAGCCTCTTGAGCAATGGAACCTATTTTTCAACCACTAAAGAAACTTTTCACAACACTTGAAATACATTTTTTTTTCTTTTATTAATGGAGTGAGTTTGGGCCACTTCATAATTTAACCTCTTGTTGCATTTCCAAGGCTTCACATCTCTAACCTGGCGTAGTAGTAGATGCATTTATTACTGGATAGTGCCGTCTTGAGAAGAAAATAATAGCCCCTGGAGCATCATTGGGATCATAGAATCATCAAATGGTTTGGGTTGGAAGGGACCTTAAAGATCATCTCATTCCAATTCCTCTGCTACGGTCAGGAACACTTTCCACTAGACCAGGCTGCTCAATGCCCTGTCCAAGGGTTTAAGGGATCTTTCTCAAAATCCTCACTAAGCAACAAAACCCCCAAAACCCTGGCACAAGAGGATAAAATTAAATTGAAAGGATCTCATGGTCATCCTGTATTACTTCAGGAAAACATTAAATTTTTGCAGGTTCTTAGAGATGGAATTAATGAGCCAAAGGCAGAATAATCCTCAACTTCACCCCATTATTTATTTAGGCAAACATTAACAATAGTACCAAAGCAGGCAGGAATGGGGAATCTTAAAGACGTAAATGATATCAGAACTGCAAAGGTCTCTGTTGCAGGGCTCCACAATACAAGTAGAAGAATAACACCTGCTTAAGAAACTGCTCTGGGCAAAGGCAACCTGTGAGAACTTCTTTTGTGTGTGTCTCTCTGATGTTTATTAATTGTTCAAGAATCTATTTGTCATAAAGTTTTCATCTGTAAAAAGAATCAATGATACAGAAATGAGGCAATACTAAATCATGAAATAATTACGAGACCTAGTTCTTTTGGACTTGTATGCTTTTATCTCCACTGTCCACTGCAAAAGGTCTTGGTTCCAGCACGTAGCCCCCCAGTAAAGTTAAAATCTCTTTTTCCTTCTATAAAAGAATTAAATGGTTGTGATTCAGCTATGAGTGCCTGTGAACAAAAAGATAGATTTTTCAAAAGTACTTGGGTTGCTAAATCTTCTGGGAGCCAGCAATTTATTGGTAGTGACTAGGATATGAGCCCCTAAATGCTTAAATGTTTTTCTGCTATAAACACCAGTTGTTTTGAAAATTGTACTAAATCCAGTGCTTCCCTTCCCACCTGTGAAATGTAATTGCTACAGGCTCACTGGAGAGAGGATATTTACTGGGCCACAGTTTAGTAAGGCTTATCTGCACAAACACACAGGTAAATTGAGGTGGCTTGACTTGGAAAAGAAACACCACATTTCAGTTTTGTCATTACACTTTCAAATAGAAGGCGCAGTGCAGCACCGTGGGATGAAGCCGGTCCGGGGTTGATTTTGAAGGCACAGCAAACTAACAATGCAAAGAGGAACTAAGGAGCAAAATGGGAGGGGGGGAAATTATGCATTTTGATTTGTGGCAGTTCTTCTGATGGGATAAATTCGGTCCACCACCTATTCTTATAGTTCTCAATTTTACAAGGATGAGTAAGAAGTGAAGTTTTTCATCAGGGCATGCTATTAGACAAATGACAACCCTGTGTATTCCTCACCCTACTTTAACTGCATTTACAAAATCCTAGCATCAAACAGACTATATTGCAATACCTGAGATATTGCTGGGTCTTTTTTATAGGTTTGGTTGCTCAACAATCATTTTCCTCTAGCTTGTAAAGATTATCTATGCATTCATATTCCATAATTCTATCTTTCAGAGCTATAAAGAGTTTAATTTTGATTTCTTTGAAGCCAACTTCATGAAAACTGTTTGACCATAAAAACTAATTAGTAAAGACTCTCAGTGTTAATCTTGTGCAATAGACTATAGCTGGAGGATGCAAAAAGACCATTTCTTCCATAATAACTGCTGCATTTCATCATCTTAAGCTACACAGCAATGCAAAGGTAATGACATTTTTATTTTATCTTTTTATGATGGGACTCATCAATACCACTATCCATTTTCTTTTCTTTTTTTCTAACATCTGCTTGCAATATCCAAGCAAAGTCTCTAGAGAATCATACAATCATTTTCAGATGCTAGTACACTGAAAATGAGGATTTTGAGATCCCAAGAAGCATTAATGCCATGCAGTCTAATAATACAAACATTGGCTCTGCCTTTGTCTTATTTGCATTACAGGCAGTTAAAAGGACCTGCTAAGAATGGTGCAAGACAGGAGTTGCCTTCGTTCTTCAAGGAAAGGGGACTTTTGTATTCAACAATTAAGGGTGGGCTCTGACCTAAAAAGAATTATAGAATAGCTTAGGTTGCAAGGGACTTTAAAAGTCATCTAGTTCCAACCTCCCTGCTGAGGTGGGTTTACTCCATTTGTGCCAGGTTGATGGACCACCTTTCTAGGGACATTCAAGAAAGAAAAGATCAAGCAGAAAACCTGATACAACTTACATCCTTAGAGACAAACAATTCTGAGCAAATAATGGCAATGTGATTCCTGCCTGACTTATCCTCTAAGAAAAACAAAAGAATAATGTTTTGATCACAATCCTTGTGTTGCCCTTGGTGACTTAGGGAACTAAAATCATCTAATGGTAGTTTACCTGAAACTGCCCTTCTCATTCATAAAGATCAGCACAGTCCAAATCTGCAAACTTCAGTGGCTACCTTAGTACTTGTTAGGGAAAATTCTGAGAAGCTTCACTAACCATCATGCAAGTCAGATGTTGCTTGCAATCAATTCCTCTTATTGTTTGATATTTGCAAAGTACCAACAGTGTTCTGCACCAACAGGTAAAGGCATGAAGAGAATTTCCTTGTCACAAAGAGATTGCCATTTAGATAGACTGTGTACAGACAAAGGAGAGCATAATGGGAAGCAGAGAGTGAGTAGACTAATTGAATGATGCATTTAAGCATATATTTGGTTATCTCTGTGGGGTTTTATGTTTGTTTTCTTTTTGACTTATTGAATTTGGTGTTCATACTTTTCAATCATTCATTAGCTAAACAGTTCTCTTGTGGTTTGACTAGATTAGGAAATGAGGACTGGGACAAGCTGAAACTAGGAAAAAGGTGGGTATTTTGTTAAGCAGAGGCAGATCACATCACTTCTGGAGCACCTCTTGTTACTTAGCCATTAGCATTTACCGGAGAGCTGCCTGATGGAGGCTCTGCTCTGCAGAATTAGTTAATCCTTAACCCCAGCCAGTGAAGCCTTTACAGACAAGGTGGTTTCCTGCAGACACCACAACTTAGGCAGCCAAAACTCAGCCACCCAAATCACTTGGATTTGGAACATGAAAGGGATATAGGCAGAATCTGTCTAATTAACTTGACAGATCATGGAAAATGGGCGATCTTTTTAGCATCTGTCAGTCCATAGACATTATTCTGTGAGACAGCATAATGGAAAGGATTTATGGAAAGATTTATTTTTTTTCCTCTCCATAAAGAGTCAAGGGGCAAGTTGGAACAATCCATTTCACATCACTTCAGACCTTTTCAGAGTAGGTGTCCACGCCTGAACAACTAACTCAGACTGTGCATGTTGCAAAGCCTATTTTCCCCCACTGAATAGCAAAAAATACATACAACTTGTTTTAAATATCTTCCTTGGGAAAGGTGCCTGCTTTTTTTTTTTCTACTGACCATAAAAGAAGCACTGAAAGCCAGCCCAGATGAGGACATCTGCAGACCTCATATCAACATGCAGTTACAACATGTTTAGGATTCATCTGTCTCGATCAATACCCCATGTGAATCGTGGATCAGCAAATGTTTCAGGCCCCAAAAATGCCAAATCTACATAGATCCCTTCCAGTGGAGTTATCTGTCATGTATTTAATAGGTATCCACTAGGAACCTAGTGATGGAAAGGTATTTGAAATATGCAATGTTAAGAAAACACGTAAAATTAAACACATATAAAACACTGCAAAAATTCCATTTTATTTTAAGTGGGTAAATTTACAGGTAGACTTTATATGATGCTGCTCTAATTTAAAGAAAGCTAACAGTATAATGAAGAGGTTAAGTACACAGAGCTAAGGTGACATGACTGTCTCACAGCTAGGACAAGAAAATATTGGCAATACTGATTTTATCCCATTTTTTAACAGCAACATAAGTAAAACTTCTCTCAGGCAAGGCAAGTGAAGTTTGGTTGTTGTTTGACCCTTTTCTTAAATATGAAATGTAGAAAAAAACATATTCAGAAATCCTACATGGAAACCCTTAATTAGCTAATAAAGTTGTGCCTGTGACTATGGATATTATAATCTCCCTGTGTGTTTGTCCCTTACTGGGAAAAAAGTACCCCAGCCCACCAACCTGACTCTAGCTGGTTTTCACCACCCCGCTATTAGAATACTGCCAATGAAAATAAAATCCACATCCTAAAAATATAACCACAGTGTACATCCAGGGTCTCCAAAAGCAGGCTGAGGTCTCATTAGTCAACATTATTCCTTCCTGCTGGGGCAGAATTCCATGTAAGTCTTATGTGCTCAGAATTGTCACCTCAGATTCAGTTCTAACTTCTATACACCAGTGATGCCCAATCACCTTTCCACGCTGCATTCAAGTTTTCAGGACAATACAGGTGATTTGGATACAGCTTAAAATGGAAGATGATGAAATCACCTACATTTATATTCATGCTGATGTAAACCACAGCAGGTAACATTTCCAGTTGCTACACACAAATCTGTCTGGACATTTGGTGGACTCTCCTGTCCATACCTTATTCCAGGGGCCAATTATCCCTGGCAAGGTGATTGTCACTGTACGTGAAGAGGTCCTTAACTAGTGCATTAGACTGTGCAAGTGGAAAACCATTCTTATATTTAGGATAACAATGTCCTTTCAACTATTCTTGCAATGTTTTATTTCAGATACAGCCAGAAGTAAATCAGACACCACAGAACATGCTTGTCCAACAGGTTTGGGACTTCTTGGAAAACCAGTTTAATTAAGGGGGGGGGAGGGGGGGATTTTTTAATCTCATTTCATAACACTGTTTTCTTTTTTGTTTTATTATGAACAGGAAAAAAATAACTTGCAAAACAAGTATCCCACATTCTGAAAGCTCTTTTTGGAACATATGGTCTTATCCTTCAGAAATTATGAGTTCTCTTGACACAGGCTGTGACAATCAAGTTGCATATGAAGTACTGCTATATTATAATTACTCAGTTATGCCAGGCTTTTCAACAAAACTTTCCCAGAAGTTCCTGTCACTCAATTTTGAAAGTGCATTCAGGGATTTGAAGCTTTAATGAGCCTTGATAGAGTTAAGGAAAGGTCCCACCCAGCCTGTGAAGGCAATCTCTGCTCCATGCTGAGTGCCTTGGCAACAGTGAGCCTCAGGCAACAAATATCAATTCTCAGGCAACTTCCAGAGAATTTAGAAAGCTTCAAGCTAGAAACAAAGTCCCCCATGAAAATGGCATCAACGCACTCCCATCTCCAGGGAACAGATGGATCCATCACATAAAGCTTTATGAAACGAGAATCGAGAATTGAGCCAGGCTGGAAGTGTGGTACCACGTTACAAACCCTGCTTACATTTCCTCAATACCTTCCTATAAAAAGACTCATTATTGACATTATGTTAATACATTTCATGAGGGTCACCTCGTAGCCTCTTAACTTAATAATGGAGTGAATTTGGCTGGTGTATTAGCTGGTGCCCATGTGAGTAGCATTTTAAATCTAAATCTGAATTTAGTCCATATGGAATTTGCATCTCTTCCAGATCAATTCTGTACAAATGCAAACGCTGTGTTTTAAAGAGCTGTGCCCAGTCACTTCCCAGCGATGTGCAGGCGTTTAAATTTTCTCAGCTCTCTCTTTGCCATTCTTCTAAAATCCAAAGATTCCTCTCCCAAGGTTGCATAGAAAAAAAAAATAAATTTACAGTGCTAAGCTGGGAGAGCTCACTGCAGCACAGCAGACAGAGCTACACTAAGCATATACATCGCCCTAGGGAAAAGTAAATACTATTCAGGGCTGGGCATATTTGAAATATGCCTTTGGTCAGAGATACCACCCTGACCCACGGGCTGGAGCTGCAGCAAGCAGTAAATCTCAGCCAACCTCCTGACATCGCTGCAGCAAGCTGGATCCACAGATGGGAGCTCTTCATGGGTCAGCAGCCTCCAAACCTCCCGCTCCATGAGATGCAAATAGATCCTCTGAACACACCAAGGAGATTAGCAGAGAAATAATTCCAGCCTGTGGCCAGATATTCATCCTGGGGACCTGCCAGAATTTCCACTCAGCCAATCCATTTTTAAAGACAGCGCCTTATTAGCGCCTTACAGTTCTTGAATTACTTTGTCGTGTCTTTCTAATGAGACAGCAATCTGTCCAAGGGTATTAAGAGAGGTAAATGATAGACCTTTACTTTCTGATTCAATTACACAGGTGTATTCAAGGGTTAGGGGAATGACAGCAGACTGGAACACAGGAAAACTTACTCGGAGCAGCTGTTGGCTACACTAGATGAGGGAACAGTCTTGCAAATACTCTCATTTTGGCTTTAGAAAGAATGATGATCTTTTATTCTACCTCCCCTAGCAGGTAATAGCCACAGTATATTCACCTTCCCCTTCAAGTGAATGCCAGTACAACCTTCAGTCCTACATTATGGACCTTTCATATGCAATCTAAACAAATTCAAAACTTCTGCATCAGCTCTTTTTCTCTTGTTTGCATTTTACTGACCTATAATTAAACCAGTTCAGCAAGGTACAATCCTTGAATGCATTTTTTCTAGTTCTGCTTTCAAATATACAAGCAATATCAAGACATGACAGGTTTTTATCCCAGAAAGGTAATTCCATATATTTCATCAGCCAAAACTTATTCATTAACAACTAATGCTCAAGCCCACACAACACATTCTCCCTTTTTCTCCAGTTCATGTGCCAAACTTTTGCCAAATGGTTTGCCAAATGGTTTGCCAAATGGTTTGCCAAATGGTACCATGCAGTGGGACATGTACATCACTACAGTTCCTCCCCCTCTGTATTGTTTGAAGAAAAAGAAAATTGTAATCCCAGTCTCACTGAAACAATGGCAAGTCAAACTTTTCTCCCTGTACTTCACTTGTCTCCAACACGGACTTTTCCGTGGGAACCCTGATGCGTGGGTGCCCTTCAAGTCAGCAGTGAAAACAGACAGGAATGATTCATCTCATTCCAATATGGAACCGTAAAGGACTGTGGGATGAATCCTTTCACCTGAGAAGGTGGAGAGCTCCAGCTTGGCTTCTTTCAAAGCCAAGTAGGCATAACACAAACACCAGGAATGAGTCACACAAGTGGGGAACCACATGGAAAACTCAACATGTTTCCAATGGAAATAAAGCTGTTCGGATTTTCACTTCCCTACCATAAAGTTTAGAATTCACATGCATTTCCCCTCTTCTTTTTTACTTTTTTTTTCTCCTATGAATACTTCACATAGAAAACCCAGTCAAAAACTTCCATTCATAGATGAACTGCAAAGCAAAAAACCAGCATCTTCAAGGCAACCATTTTATGTAAAACACAACAAAAGGATACAACAAAACTGAAAAGTTTCTACAAGAAGGCTATGAACAGGACCTTAGCTTTCACTTCTCATGTATAATTTGGGTTGATACAGTGCTGACACCTTGAAGAATCTCCTATCTGCATGGGTTGTGCCTTTGGGTCATGGCCATGAGGTATCATGGCTAAAGCAGCACACCCAAGCCAAGTTGCTTCTGCCTGGAAAGTTGTTTGGGAGCTGTGCAGGAGCATTCCAGCATCCTCCAACAGCCTCCATGATGAATAGCATGTTTCCTTTGGTCTGTGGATGTAGAGATTTGTGAAAAAAAGACCATAAAAATCGTTCCTTGCTGGCGATTTTCCTTTACCATTAGAAGTGCATTCAACATGCAAGAATTAGATGTTTTATTTCAGTTTATTTTTTGTCTTTCAGTGTAGAACTACGTGTTCCCTGAACTGAAACACTTCCCCAGCAAACTCCTGTCAGCTGAGCAGTATCATGTGGCTGCCCTTCTTCCCTGGTCATGGGAATACAAGTCACAGGTTATAGTACTAATCCGTGCAACCTCTGCCCAAACCTATGAGATTCACGCAAGCACTGGGAGAAAGAATCCACTCCAAAGCAGAGAAATCTCTCTGTGCCGCATCCCTTTGATGCCCTCCATCAATCCAGCAACATTTAGATGATAACCTATTGCGTGCAGTCACAAAAAGCATACTTTAAATAATAGTCTTGTTACAAATTTGTAAACATAGCTAAGAAGCCATAATACCTCCCTACATGCTCGTTTTTGGAACAGCTGCTGTCACTGTTGCAGACCATCTGCAGATAGGAAGGTAACTTAGCAAATACCTCCAAAATCCCTCTGCTTAATGAGCAGGTAAGGAGTGACAATCAAAACCAGAACTGCAGCAAGGGATGCTCGTGCTTCTGTGTTCCCACACGTCTAGCTCTTAGGGCTAATTTAAAGCTTTTGGTGGTGAACTTGACCTGAGTTGTCTAAAGTTGAACCACTGAAGCCAGCGCTGCTGAGAACTGCCCTGCTGTTTGTGGAAGCATTTCCACAGCACCAGAGGGATGCAGTCTAAGTCAATTGCTCCGTCTCTGGTCTTTAAAATAAGCATGGTTTTATTTTTAAATACGAAGCTCAGTCATTTGCTCCATCTGATGAGCACTCTCAGAAGATCTAAAATTCACTGCTTGGCTTACTACCGAGCTTTCCTGAGTTCACCCTCCGGATTCTGATGCAGGGCAAGACATCCTGATGGCTTTGTGGGGAATTAGACACAGACAAGGAAAGGAAAAGGGCTGGGATGTGTAGACAAGTGCTTGTTCTACGGGCAGCAGGAGGCAGCTCCAGGCGTAGGAGGTGAGAGAAGGCAGCACACTGGGAGTGGGAGAAGGCTACAAAGAAAGTCAGCTCTGAGAGAGGAGAGTGAGGAACATAAGGAATATCACAGTGTGTGGGATGAGATGAGAACAGAGATGTAGGTTTTTGGAGAACTTTAAAACAATTATAGGTTTTTACCACAGGAGGTTCTGTTTGACTAGATCAGAGCACTTGCTTCCTTGTTATGCGCCTCGAATTGAAGCTTTCTTTGAAAGAGCTTGCTAACACTATTCCATACTTTCAATTAACATTTTATTTAAATGCTTTAAGATAGTTTCTAGATATATTAAAGGCTTACTGATTAAATCTTGAATATAATTTACATATCTAAGTCACATTTGCATTCAATAACAAGGCAGCTTTCCAGTATGGAGCATACCATCAATAGCCCCCTTTACTAGTATCTTGCTGAATTTCCCTAGCTGAAGCATTCATTTCAAATTCAAAAGGCTACAGATTTAGCTGGGGAAAAAAAGAAGGGGAAGGAAAAAAAAAAAAAAAGGAGACAGTGATACCATCAATGATCAGTCATCTTTTCCAAGTTTTAGGTGAATGCATTGCAGAGTACCATTTTAACATGGTTCAACCACCACTTGGCCATATCCTCAGGAGTTTTACAAGAGACACAAGTCTATTTTTTAATTTAATATTCTTTGCCATTAAAAAAGGGAGAAAATATTCATACTTTTCCTACAAATAAAACACAAAGTGTCAGTATCTTTGCACAGTACATCTGCATGCTTCCCTGAGGAATTTTTCATTATAAAATCATATCTCAGTTATCAAGTCTCAGCACCATAAAGCACATATGGGATATGTGATAAAAAGCCATCTTTTTTTTCTTTTTTCCTTTTTCCAATCAGGAAATGCCGGTAAAAGGGACTGGTGGTTGGAGCATATCTTTTTTAGGAAAGCACATTTTGAGATTTTCTACATGTAAGGAAGTCCAAAAACCAGGGTAAGAGAAGCAAACGACGACTGATGCATTGATGCTTGAGAGCAGCAGCCCACTGGTGAGTGTTACACAGCAGTGCTGGACAGAGGAAAATCGTGTGCTACCATCTCCAGTTACTCTGAGAGGTTCTTACACAGGCAGAATAATATCAAAGATGGGTTTGATGGAGGTTTAGGGCTTTTATTTTTGTTTGTGTGTCTTTTTCTTATATTAGTGGGATTTTTCTTATATTAGACTTGATGCTTCACCATAAGATTTATAGAAACTGTAAATCTTATAACCCTCTAGAAGGTCAGAAGAGACCAGCTCTGGTGCATGAAGATTACGGGGGCAGGGGGAGACTGGGAGGAGGGAAGCAATTTGTGGCCTTTCCTTATTTATTGGTGATTCTTATTTCCTTATTTATTGTTTTTGTGAACTCTAGCCACAATTCTTTACATCTGTGCATTGTCTCACAGAATGAAGTTAATACAAAGCTAAATTTATTAAAGGAAACATGTTTTTGGCCTTGGTTAATCCAAAGAAAGCACCACAGCTGAAAGTCAGGAGAAAATTGAACATTCATATTTCTTGAAAAGGTAGAATATTGGGAGTTATGAAATCCATGAAAGCATAGAAAACAAGGACACAAAGCATTGCCTTATTTCTGTGAAAAGAGATTTGGGTAGGGGCTGAGAAGATTTTCCTGCAGATATTTCTTTCCATGTCTGCCTCTCTCAACTTTGCAAGCCTGTCTTACACAGCAGCTGCCAGATAATTCCACATGAAGAGGCAAATCACCTGCTTCCTCCCCAACAACAACTCTTACACTTCTGTAAAGACAAGCAGCTCCTGCCCCATGTTTTCTGTTACCCAGCATCCATTACCAAGCCCCACAGCACTCCACAAGTTAATAAAACATCACCTACCTAAGACCAAAATTTGGAAACCTGCTTTAGAACAGCAACCAAACTCGCACGCCAGATTTTCAACATCTGCCTGAGGTCTGAATATTTTTCCAAATGGGTGAATAACTAAAAATGTCTGTTACGTTCTTAGCACTGCGAGACAAGTTCATCATGGGAATTTATTTCCCATTTATGTCACATTACCTGATGGAGTTGCTGAAGAAAGTCAATCACTCATAAGATAAAATGGAAGGCAGAAGAAATGAGGTTGAGTCTCTGGCTGCCTTGCTCTAACTGTACAGCTGTACAAGAAAGTACAGCTGACAAGGTGTTCTTAGTTCTTTAGAGCAACTTTTAATTTTTTTATTTTTTTTTTAATCTCCTCAAGTCCTTGCCATTCATCAGACTCGCTGTTTTTGCAGAAAAACTTCAAGCAATCAATCTAAAACCCCTGCATTAATTCTAAGAGGTTCAGAGACCAGAGGAGTTCTGGGGTTGTGGCACCGGTTCACGCACAGCTCCACCGAATCAATATCCCCTTTAAACCACATCACTCTTTCTCACCTTGCAACTTTTGAAAGAGAAGACATAAGTTGCTGCTTTAACTGAGTGTTTTACTTATATGATTTCTTTTCCCGTTTCCGCATGTTCTGTGTTATCCCAAGGGATTTTGTGGGGCATTTTTTTCCTGCTTCAGCTACCGAATTGTTATTTCTGGAGGCATTCTCCATAACACAGAGGGAAAGCATCAGCGCTGCATCCTTTCTATAGGAGAAAGCTAACAAGAAATGCCAATTAAAAGTTTCTGCTACTCTACATTCAGTTCTTAGTGGAATGAATACTGTCTTTGGAAGTAGGAGGCAGCTGTCAAACACAGCTCTGGACACGATAGCGCAACTCCTCTGAAGAACAGGTCATGGGGGGGCAAATCAATAAATAAAGTACCTTCATCATTAATCATTTTTGGAATTTTTAAGTCAGCCAGAACATTTAGAAGTTGTATGTTGAGTTTCTTTTATTTTCCACTGCTCAGCTTGCAGCCTGTGCTTTGATTGCAGAAGTTTCTGCTGATGCCAGGGCTGGCTGCTGCACCAAGCCCGGAGATCCTCTGGGGTCACAGGGGCAATATCTGTTCTGTTATTAGAGAAATTACTCAGAGCAATTTCACAGTTCAGCACAACGGGCTTATTGCTTGTATGCACTGGGTGTGCATGCCTTAACAAGCACTTAAAGTTTTTTTACTTCTGTCCCTTTGTTGAAACGTTCATCTTTAACAGCTTTAGAAATGTTAGTGAGCACGGCTTCTTTTCCTACTTAACTTTAACAAGGAATTACTACCTTGCATATAATAAGGTTTTTAAGGATACGGACTTCCCATATCTGCTATAAATTGAGGAAAAAAAGAAGTAAACCCGATGCTTTAGATAAAAACCAAAAAATGTAACAGGTGGCTTTTTAGTAACATGATTACTTTTATTATTATATTCTGAATATTCACTGTTAGCAGCAACCACCTCTTCTTGCAGATTCTTTTCCAAATTCAATTGCTTTATCCCAGTTATCTCTGTTTATTTCTTCAGGGGCAGGACTGGGGAAAAGCAATGCTATTTCTGCAATATTTTATTTTATTTATTGTCAATGAAAATGAGAACGTCTTTTTTACAGCTGCACAACCTGTAATGTCAGATCCAAGCAATCAGCTAAAAAAAATCAAAACCTCATAGTCACTTTGCAGGTTTAAGATAAAAAATAAAAAAAAAGAAGAAAAAAGAGAAAGAAATCAATTCATATTGTCACAGCCTATCTAGAGTCATATTGTCCCCAGTCATTGATACAGAATGAGAACATCTGGGGATTCAATTACTCATGACATGAATAATAATATTTCATTTTTGTTAAATAAAACTTTATAGTTGCAGGAACTTCTGCTTACTGCTCCATGCAATCCTGGAATGAAAGCCACCAGCAATTTCAACAAGCCACAGTCTCTTTGGCATCCATAGCACATCAGTGCAGGTGCATCTGTACCCCCAACAGAAAACCCGAATAAAGGAAATACATTCTGAACACCTAGATAAAAGAGGGGCTCCTGAGCTCCAAGCATAACAGGTTTCTTAAATGTCACAACCACCTTTTAAAAGCTTAAATTAATAGCCTGGTTCAAAACAGCACACTTGTCCTTTGAACCAAAGTCAGTGAATTTTGATCAACCCAAATCGTATAGAATAGGATTGGAGCCATTTAGGTCCTTGTTTTAGGCTTCCACCTTGTGATTCTCACTTCATGCTTCAAGAGGATGCTACCAAAATCGAGTTGCTATGTGTTTAAACTCTTTTCTTGATCAAGTAGAGCTGTCTATAGTCTTAGTGGCAAAGTTGGGATCAAATCAGAGGATATTCATTTCACAGCAATGAGTAAGCAGCAACACTCATGCTAAAATTGCACTGACTTGTGCAATCACTTTGATATCAGCAGGACCCTTCTGCAAAATGAAGCACGTGGACCATTGTGACATTAACATCTAAAAGTCCAGAAGCAAAAGGTACAGTAAGGGCTGAAAGTTCTCTGATTTTAGGGCTGTTTGTTTGTTTGTTTGTTCAGGTGAAGCCTGGTATTGTTTTCCCTCTCTCTTTCTGCACGGGCATTCACTAAGGTTAGATTACAGCAAACAGCCATGATTTGCACCCACTCTACAACATCAAGGCTTTGCTGAGCCTTAAACGTTCCCCGCAGAAAATGGTTGAAAGCTCTAAAAATTCCAAGGGTCTGGATGAAAAATATTTTCCATTACAGCCCAGAGAAGAGAAGCGCCATGCTGGCACTTTGCTGTTGCAGAAGTGCTGTGTAGGGCACAGCTTGCAAAATATACTGAGGGAACGTCCACAGAAAGTGGGGTAGGTCCTTGGTGGCTCCAAAGCAGCAAAACATCACCACTAGTAGGAGAGTTACGGCACCGCTATGAGATGCTGCTCCAAACGTGGGAGTTTGGGGCTCAGAGTCTTCTGCTGACCACGGGGAAACTTTAGGGCCTGCCTGATTCCAGTGGCAAGACACAGACAGAAAAACTGGCATCATCTCATGGGAGGAATCTCAAGTCAGCACCCTCAGAAAGCAAAAAAAAAGGCACCACTTACTGCTTGCGGGTATCGTGTACGGCTTTATGTGATGCTTCCAGTCCCACCGCGATCATTGCCTTTTAAAACTGTGCAACATTTATGGACTCCAGTAAAAATGTTTTTAATATAATGTAGATGAAGTATAAAGTGTTAACCTCGAACACCAGGGAGTGAGTTAGGTTTTGTTTTTTATTTTAAAGCTCTTTCAATAATTTACAAAGAATTGTCTAAGATTTGCGTGCAGTTCATAGCAAATCTTTTGGAAACATTCAAACAGTTTCAATTTTTGTAAATGTTACAATAGCAATGATTTCATAAATAAAAGCAATGCTCAGAAGGCAGAGAATGTTGAAGAGAGCACTAAACCAACCAGTCTCTGCTGTCCTAGGAACACCTGTGTGGGTTTTCTGACATTTCTCCATCCATGTATCTTACTACTGCTTTTCTGGAACCACTGGTAAGGATGATACATAAAAATTCTGTACATGAGCAATTAATTCCTATTTATAAAACATATGATACAATACTCTATATTATATAATAATATAATATACGACACATGTCCTGTCCATGCAAAGGTACTAAGAGGAAGCTTCTCAACTCTGCCACATTAACAAATGTCCCCTTGACTTCAGTTGCTGGTTTACTCCTCCAGAAGCTGATGTGTATACACTTCTTTTTTCCCCCCAAAGAAAGTATATTTACAAAAGAATTTATTCCCACAAGTTTCATCTTTGCACTGACTTTCTAAATAACATTATTCTGATGGCCTTAAGTGAGGAGGGAAAAAAAGGCTTAGTTTTTTAAGTTGGTTTCCTTTGCTGTTTCTTATGTTGGAGTGGCAACTCAAAATCCACCTGTAATGGTCCCTTTCTCTATCTTCATTCAAACCGCTTTTCAAAGGCTCATTTTCTGAGCAAACCCAAGAAATACCATTCCCGTGTCAGTCAAATGTTCTCCACAGACCAATGTAAATTTAAGTTAAACCAGCAAGATATTGCAGTGCTATTAAGTGGAACAGATAATGAACCTAAATAACTGCTCAATCTTATTAGTGTAGCCCTCGTATACCTTCTGTGTTTCTTCAAGCCCTGCTGCTTAGCATTCATACTGCCTGATTTGAGACTAAAATTAGATTATAGGAATGCGTGCTTTTTACAAGAGGTCTTCTATTTGTTCCATAAAGTATTTAGTACTCTTTAGGCAGTGTATAAATAAAAATAATCACGATCTTGGAATTCACCTTCAGGAATGGAAATGAAGAGATCTGAGTCCTTTCATTTCTACTGCGCATTATCTTCATCGGGCACGTTTAGCAATGCTTTGTAAAATGAGTTAAAAAGATGCTTGGAAGTCTGGTTAAGGTGAATAACAGAAAAGAAAAAAAAAAAGGAAGGGAATATGTCTCTAGTTTTAGAGTTTCACAATGGGGAATAAAAACAAAAGCTCTACCAGACTCTTAAGATAAAAGTCTGCTGTCAAATTCATTAGCGTTTCTGAGAGCTGCCAACAACTGATGGGAGAAAACGGTTACGGGTTCCAAACCCAGGACTCTGAGTCAAATCACTTACACCCAGTTTAAGATTCAAAGGCTCTGTGTAATTAGGAACCATTTCAGGACTACGAGCCGTGGTTCCTGAGGACTCTGCTCTGTGAGAAGAGTTGCTGCGTTCTGGGTCAGAGCCGTATCAAGTCCAACAATCATTCCTACCTGACTTTCCCTGCTCCTTCCTGGGATCTATATTTAGGACTTCAGTACCAAATATCGAAAGTTTTTTTGAGGTTAGGCATGCCAATGTCCTCAAAACTCCGGCAGGCACCAACTTACGTCACTTGGCACTTTAACACTTATAAAAGTCGGGCTGCTCACCTTAAATTAAAGCTATCATCAGGTGAAACGTCTAGTCTGTGCTATTCCCCCAGGCTCCATTTTCAGGCAATGGAGAAAGTAAAACAATTCCCAAGGTTATTCACCCTGCCCTGAGATGAGGCACCTATTTCTCTTCATTTCTCCCCTAGTTCTTTCGATAGAGGACTTTTGTGATGGCTAAATTTAGGCAATGTGAATCCTGCCATTGGTCTCTTAGCAATTTTTGAATGCAAGTCATCAGTAAGCACATATGGATAATCACCTCTATGCTCCTCAGGCTCCTCTTAAGATTTTTAAAATATCTCTTTAGAAAGGGATCAGATTGCACATAACTGTGTTTTAAGATTAACATTAGCTGTAAGAAACATATTTCAAAATGGCTGTAAAACCAAAAAAAAAAAAGAGAGAAATGTCTATAGCTACTAGAAAAAATAACTCCATGTCACATTTTAAGGATATTGAAACTTTACTTAGGAAAAATAAAAATCAGAATAGGGAACAGACCCTGTATTATTTCCTAAAAAAAACCCAAACAAACAAACCAACCAGATTTGCTTGCAAAACATTGTTACCATCCCAAATAATTACTGCAATTTATATTGCAGTGCCTCAGAAAGACCAATCATCATCAGGGCATTGCTCTACAGCAGATACAATGGGTAATAGGCAGTCCTGTTTGCAGCACAGAAAAGCAGCTCAAAGGGGAGAAGAAAGAAAATAGTATTTAGAAATAAACATCAGAGGCATAGAAAAAGGTCAAAAATCAGATTTTATTTTTTTTTTAAGGGAGTGATTAGTTAAATTCAAGTCTCATTTCAAAATAATGACTTTCTTTAGAAAATAGCAGGCATCCAAATTATGGAAAATCTGCTCTTTAAGACAGTTGTCTTGAGAACATTTAAATATCGAGGGCTGGAATCTTTTTCTTTTCTTTTCTTTTTAATGATGTGGTTTAGGAAAAGATAGAAGATGATATCATTTCCAAAGACTAACTCTCATTTCCAAAAGGATAGCTGCATATAGTTTGACATTCAAGATATTTTAATGTTATCAGCTAGCACTGCCTGTCATCCGGGATGAGCAATGTTTTCTTGACCAATTCCTTCTATGCCTCTAAACAAGGGTGAGCTTAGAGAAGGGATTTATTTGAAGGTGGAATGCAAAACTTCTATGTTAGAAGGGAGGGTCAAAAATGGACCAGGCCAAATCCCTGCTTTATTTAAGAGAGAATAAAGCTTCAGTAAATATTATATGAAGGTATTGAAAATTCTGTCATCGTTTGGCAGAAACACTCATGCGGTGTAGGCGGGTGGGTGTTCAAACCTGACACGACTGGCAAAGCAGCACTGGTTACATGAGAAGACATCCACATTATATTAAATGTCAGGGGTGAAAGGTGTTCTCAGGGGGAGAGAAATTGCTTGCCAGAAGACCTCAACTGGGAGGAAACCAAAACAGCAAACACAGAAGCCAACCCCGGCTCCCAAAGTCCAGTGAAGGCAGCAATTAGAGATGTCAAGTCAGTCCTTAGTCCGTGCCCCTATTACTGTCAGGAAAAAAATCCTTTTCACTTTATAGTAATTAAAATGCTCATGGATGTTTTATTAACTCACTCTACAGAGCCACATAGATTTTATAATTCATCCAAGCACTTACAAGTAGTTACTTGTGTTAGGCTGTCAAGACAGAAATGATTCAAAACCTTGTGTACTGAGCTTCTTGGAAGACATATCATTCCCTAACACAATGGTATTAGAAAGACTGCTGACAGTTAGTGATCAAGAGATTTCATTTTGCTTGTCATATGGTGGGTTGTCAATTCTTCTTTTCCCTTTAGATAAAAGCTTAGTTGCATTAGATTTCAATAACGGTGAAGTTGCAGGTTAACGCTTTTCAAAAGTACTGAAGTGACTTCAGTACTTAAATTCTACTTTCAAAATGCTGTAGACGCCAAAGAACAGAAGCCTCTACAGTAAATGGAACTTAGACATTATTAAAGAAATTTATGGAATGGTGGAGAATAAAATCCCAGCTCAGGAGGGCTAAAGTTTGTACCGTACTCCAGACCACAGGTTTAAAATATATCAAGTTTGTACATTACTAAAATTCTAGCACAAGCCAAAGGTTTAAACTTTCATTTTGAATATGCTTGTTTTCACATCAGCGTATCCTTTGCAGATTTGCTCCCACACTCCTAAAAAACATTCGAAAAGACAGTTTTATGATGTTCCTCATCTCAAAATACAAGTTTCCTTGAGTTATGCTCAAGATTTAAGCAGGAAATGCAGAGATATTTCTACAAATTTTCCCATGAAAAATATATATGCAAATTATTGGTTTTTTCCCCCAACAGCTTAGAGGAGGAAGTGACCATTTAAACTTTATTCCCCCCTCGAGTGAAATGTAAAATCGAGCCAGTACATAAAAGTGGAAAAGTAGCCCAGATTTTCCTTCTGTTAGTACTAACCTAGTATTAAGCAAATAAATAATCCATGTGGTTAGTCTATATTTAAAATATTTGTTCATCTTTAAATATAAAGTAACTTTCACAGAAACAAACAGAAGTGGCTAGAGACTGAAATAATTCCTTTGATATGGAAGCTGAGTATTTTCTCCTTTAAGCTCCAAACACCATCTCCCTCATGCCCATAGGGCTTCCCACTGTACTCCAGCGTGCTCATTCATTGCTCCCCTGCACTGCTGAGCTCACACGATGCTCTGTGAAAGGGCGGTTACAAGCTTATATTCCACGAGATTTTCGGAGCTTATCTTCATTCATTAATTGTTCTGTATCATGTTTAATGGTGAATTTCTCAAGTTAAACTGTGTTTCTTCTAATGCTTTTAGTCTGCTCTGTTATTGCAGGTACCATCTATGAGATGCTGAGAGCAAACACAGTTTGAAACAGAACTGCCATAGCAGCTATAGAACATCTAAAGGAAAAAAAAAATAGGCCAGACCTTTATTAAATTTTAAAAGTATGCCTTCGCTACACTCTTGTAAAGATCCAAATAGGGTATTCAAATCTCCAGAGATCACCAGTATAATTTCTTTATCATGTTCCATTTAAAATTTAATTATGTAGTCTACAACAAGAAGTATCTGAGTACTCTAAATAGGTCATGCAATGAACAACTTAATATTATTATAAAGTTTTCCCTGTGAAGATCTGTTCTTTGATGTGCTGTTGCGCACAGAAAGCCTTTCTTCGAAAAAACAATATACATTCATAGCTATAATAATGTCATTTAATATAAAAATCGTAACGCTTCTTTATCACATTTTAAGTTCGAATTTTCAATTCTTTCTCTAGCCTGAGCTTCCCCAAATCATCAGAAATAACTGGTAAATTAGAACTGACACAATATAATTGTGCTGAATATTTTTATATCTTTCTACGGGCAAAGTTAATCTATTAGCTTTCCTTCTAAGCGATGTCCACCAACTCATATTTTTCTACTTTTGTCTATCAATGATACACATATTTCAGTGGAGAAGCAGGGTAATTTCTTCTTTCTCTTAAATATAATCAGTTGAGAACCATCAGCAGTATTTAATGGAAAATGACTATATTAAAAATTCACCATTCACCAAGACATTTTGTTATATTTGCGTTTTTTAAAAAATGCATATATGTGACCTTTCTTGGTTACTATAGAGGATGAGAAAATATTCACACTATTCTCTTCTGTAACTTCTCACTAATTACAGGACCTTATAGGAACAAATCCCTAACTCCCTTCCTTTAATTGGACTATGAAAAATTCAGAAGGAATTTCTGAGATTTTTTTAAAATTATTTTTCTAATGACAACAACAACAAAAATCATGCCACCAGTGCCTAAACTTTCCTGACAGCCAGACAAAATATGCCAAGTATAGACACATCTGTTCACACTTGCATCACTTGCAGCTGAAAACCCCTTTCACCAGGTTTACAAATGCTTGAAAAGGATTTGATTAATCCTGGCCACAAATATATCCACAAGTCGTTACCGCTCTGAGAAAAGGCATTGTATCTGTCTGTACAAATGAGAGCTGGACCTCTGGAGTTGCAGGGGTCTTGCTCTGCCCCACTGGACAAAATACAACAAGCACAGCAACGATGGGAAAGGGGTTTTCATTTCATCAGAGTGCAACACGCCCAACATTTTCAATGCTGTAAAGCAGTTCCAGGGTGAAGGTGGAAGAAGATGTGGTGTTGGTGATGAAATTAGACTATTTCGCTGTTATGAATTAATAATACCAAAATGATTCTTTTGAAGTCTGAAAGAGCAACAAAAATTATTAGATTAATACATCACAACATGCGATTAAAAGCCCCAAGGAACTCCTTGTTTAGAGAGATGCAGAAACAGGTGAATCCCAGAGGCTGGAGGACAAGCCAACCTGCGCCCAGATGGAAATGTTTGTTTTAAATCATGACAAGATCATTTGGTTTAATATTTATAACACAATTACAATGCCTTGTGTGCTTTGCTGGTATAATCTGATTTTAACTTGTGACATCTTGCTACAGTTGAAATTAAAGCCTTGTGGTAACAATTCAAAAAGCACACTTGGACAATCATTAATGGCAAGTAGGAAACAGGATGTTTATTCAAGCACTTATGTATCTCATTTTAACTTTAATTTGAAGTGGAATTCATTTCTGCAGTATAAGAACTTCATGTTTCCAGTATATTAGTCCTATAATATGTAAACCAATTGGGGCATGCAGTGAAACTGGAAATATTTTAGCCCTAAAACCAGCAAAAGATACAGCTAAGCATTGATGTTGACACGCCTAATCAGGGAGACGGCTACCCTGTTGAATCTTTTCTTTTTTTTTTTTTAAATGTCTGGAGAATGGTAACTATTTTGCGAGGAAGACAATAAAATCTTGTGTTTCAGGTAGGCCCAGTCATTGGTCAGCACTTCAAACACTTGGCAAAATTTCACTAGCATGTCTCCATGCACAACTGCAGATATCAAGTGACAGTAAGCCATAAAAAGAAAGGTATCTATTAAATGAACAAATTAGATAAATCACACAAGCTGGTACTGGCAGAAAAAGGGGATGCATTACAGAGGGGGGGAAACATCATACATAGTGAAAATCAACTAATATATACCACACATACCTACAGAAAGGCAGACACTTTTTCACTGCCTTAGAAGCAGAAATAACTTGTATGTACTATCATGCTGAAAGAAAACTGACTTTCCTGTTGAAATATTCTTTTTGCATTATATATTGTATGAACTTCAACACTGCTTTTAATCAGATGATTAAAGAATCCCCCAAAGCCATGACCCCACAAAACCCCCTGAACCTCAGAGAGCAAAACTGGTGACAGAAGTTACAAGTGAACTGAAAGCACCTTTTTTTTAACTCACCAGAGGCATCTCTCCTGAGTGACAAGTTACCATATCAGATTTTTGTGTTTCCCTTCTCTCCACCTTTTTCTCTCTCCGCATGATTACAGCATTTTATTGCATCCTCTGACAATATGTAGGCAGGTCTCTCTTCAAAAACCTCTATCCCAGCCTGGGAGTCTTGCCTAGTTCTATTATTTTATGAAAAGCTTTCTCAGCATTGGAGAATTTGCTCTAAGCTGCTTTCCTGCTTTGCAAATGAAAATTCCTTAAGATCACAGTGTTTCTTCCTCCTACCTCCAAGTTTCCCTCCCCTCATCCCTCAGGTGGAATGTAAAGCAAAAACCAAACCACCTGCAATGGGTAGAATTGCACAGCTGGAAGAAAGCCACAGCTGGGATTTTTCTCATCAGGTGTGCTGAGCCTCAAGGCAACTTCAACATGTCACTTGAACTGTGTGGCTTTGGCTGGGCCAGTATTTCTGGCAGTATTTTCCGTGGCATGCAGTGAGTGCTCTCCCCCTCTGCACCCCCAGTTCTCAGTATCCCAGCAGTTTTCCTTAGGAAAAGGATCGTGTTCTGGCTCAAAAGGTCGCGCTTCTTTCAGCACCTTCCAGACACTGATACACAGATGCAGTGTAGAGCAACTTGCTTACCTTGGTAATGTTCCAGACAACTCCGTGGCAGTCTCTCTGAAAGACACAAAGTGAGGCAAGATTAGCTCCTGTTTTAAACAGCTGTAAAACTTTAAAGTAGCCTTTATGCTGCTTGTGTTTCACTGGAGTGCAGGGATACATGCACAGCTTCATACGCAAACGCGTCGCTTGCGGATGTGATGTCCCCATGATCATATGCAAAAGAACATGAAGGAAACCAGATGACGGAGTGTGATCTAAGAATTTCATCAGAATAAAGTTCTCCGTGGTGCAGTTACTCATTCTTTTAGGCATAAAATTACCACTGTTTCAAATGCCAGCACTGCATGATCTCATATAGCCAAAATGTAACACTAGGGCAACTCTCCAGTGGAAAAAGTTTCCTTATTTTTCAGTGCTGCAGCAAAAAGATGTTAGGCATTTCGACAATCATATTATGCACTGAAAAAAAATACCATGGTAATGTTAAATCTTCTTATGGTGGGTTTAAACAATAGTTATTTTTCAAATATGTGACTTTTCATCCAATTTACTTGTCTGAAATTCTTTTGTGGGTTTGCAATTTGTTTGAGGGAAGCTGAGTGCAAGCTAGTGAAAGCAGGCTAATGTAGTGGTATGTCACATTAAAGCACAATTAAATACATTACCATTACCTAAATACACAGCCCTTAAAATACATCCCAGATCTACCGCCGCTGTATGTCCTTGTTCCCCTCCACAGCACATTTGCTTTGACCTTATCTAAGCATCAGGAAAACAGCTGGATAGCTCCTTTTCTCCTTTTCCCATTTTCAATATTAAAAAAAAACCCAAACAAACAAAACAGCAAGGAGGCATAAGAGGGTTTTGTTGTCCTAGACTGGACCAGAGGTCCACCTCATTTCACACTTTTCTCATCCAGGTATGAAATCTCTGCCCTGTGTTTAAGTTTACTGCACAAAAGGTAACAGGTTAGTTCATACCCTGTTTGCTTCAGCTGAGATACAAATCGCAAAATTTCACAGCTGTAGCTTTGAACTTCGGTATGGGACAATTCTTAACAATATTCCCTTGTTTTTTTACAGCTGGGGAACAGAAAATCCCTCCATTCACTTTCACATATGGGGGAGGGAATCCTTTTTTTATGGGGCAGTGGTAATAATTAAAGCAGGTCTCAAAATCTTCCTTGCCTTAACAATTTCCCAAACTATGGATCTAATGATCCATCTGTATACAGATTGAACACCCAAGCCTAATTTATTTATTAATCCAAAGGAAAAAAATATAAAGAAATATATTTCTGAAGGCTCTTCTGGAGTTTCACCATGTTCTGAAGTCACTCTTTTTTGAAGGGGCAACTACAGAGTTATTTTATTAAATACCACAATGACTCAGAGCTCCTCTTCAGGAGATCCTTCTAGATCCCCCATACTTTTAGGCACTATATGAACTATGAGCAGCTAAGAGGGTCTAATTTTTTTAATTATAATTTTATTGAGCATCCCACAGTGACACTCAGGCTTTTCCCTTAATAGTTATGCTGGCAATTGCAGATTCCCTTACAGTGTCAGAGGAAATGAAATGGACCCTCTAAACGTGCCTGGCTTTGCCTTTTCCACCAAGTCTCTCCCTCCAAGCTGTGCAGTTTGCCAGTCACAGAAGGTTGCCTTAAACCTCCCTGTGTTTTGCTTCCAAAGGCACAGATCAGAACCGTGTATGGTGGTTGCAGAGAAGAATAAGCAAGAAATAAAAAGGTGGCTCACACCCTTTTCTTGCACACAACATTCAGCCGCAGAGCAGCAGGTATTTTAGCCCTCTCAGAAGAGCCAGTTCCCACCCAGCTCAGGCAGAGGGGTCCGTATTTAGCAGGTGTCTGTGATGAACAAAGTCCATGATATAAATGACATAAAGGTGAGAGCCAGGAGCAAGAGGAAGTGAATGTAAAGAGATAAGAAAATGAAATTAGAGTGGAGCAATACAGACTTGGTTTCTATGGGGTTATTTGATACAGCTGTACATTTCAGATATTTTATTTTCATTAAACTCCTGCACACTGGTATCACAGAGCCTTATTTTCCAAGCCCTACTCATGACTTACACAGTTCAAAGAATTAATATGGTATTTTTTGTAACCTATCAAAGAACTGAATCACTAAATGGTTCCAACTGTCAGGATATTTTTCTCTTCCACCACTAATCCCAGACATCATCTCTTTTCATTGAAATGCCTTTTTTTTGTTAGGTTTTTGTTTTTGTGGGTTTTTTGGGTTTTTTTTTGAGGGAAATAACCTGGACTAAAAAGTCAGGCTGGGCGTTTCTTTGTTTCTTCTTCTAAAGGGGCTCCATAGCCTTTAGCTACCTATTACTGTTCTAATAACAGAATAGCACAAACTTTATTGCTTTAGGGTGCAGGAGCACATTTTATAAAATAGCAGTTGTTCATCCAGCTTAAAGAGACAACCAGGCAAGTGGCAGGTGGGTACTGCAGGAAGCACAGGATGCTAAACTGGAACCACACTGTCAGCTTCTGAGCAGAGCAGTGAGTGATTGGTGCATCTAAATTTCTAAAGATTTTCATTTTTGTTAAATAACCCTCTCTACAAGAGAGGTTAGAGTTGTGAAAACAGTTATTAAATAGTCGATGTAGTGGTAAAAAAGTCTGAATGTGATGAGAATGTTAAACAAAGACACCGCAGGTCTTTAGCATATACATTTTTAATGTAATTAATTGTGTTGCCAGTTTCACATTTGGTCAGAACAAATTCCAATTTTAAGCAAAAGTACGTAAGGTAATGATTTTCAAAATACAGATCCAACTCAAATAAAACTCAGACTCTGATGGAAAAGAGAAGAAGTCTGATTACTTCCCAACTATCCAAAGATTTCACTGCTTCTCATCCACTCAGTAAAGACTTATACCATAAAAACAAATTAAACTCCCCTTTAGATTATGAAACTAAAAATATTATTTTCCTAGAAAACAAACACAATTGTCCCTGCAATGTCACTGGAATTAAATGGTACATGGACTGCTGAAGATGGTTAATGTCCACTGTAAGTGTCCTATAAATATCATGAATTGAAACACTGCTCTATAAATATATTTCATGGGAGTTTAAAAAAGAAAATCTTACGGAGAAAATTACTCATCAAGAAAACCCTTAAAGTTTATTTAAAGATAATGGATACTCATTCTGTAGTATTTCAAGAAACTAAAGCTAGGCTTGTACAACCAGTTTTCAGACCCCTAGTACTCCCCAATGACACACACAATAAATATAACTCATCATTTACTGTAGGTACAGGAAGAAAAAATCTTGGATAGAACCAAAAGAAGGATAATACTCAAAGGGAGAATTAATATAAGATCACTTATTTTCACATCCTGTCTATGATATGAAAAAATGACCTTGAAAAAGGGTGGGGACAGAAACTTAAATGCTTTGCAGAGCTGCCCCGAATTCCACTGAAATCAGTGCCAATGCAAATGGGATAAGCTAATGCACAACAAGGCTAAGGTTGGAAGAGGACAAAGCTAAAGACCCTGTAAAAGCTACTACATGGAGGGTGACAATACAGAAGAGCAGTCACAGCATTTCCAGGAAGGTCATTTACAATTTCCAAGCATTTTGTGTTCGGCTGCAAAGGATGGATCTGGAGCAGCATGGTCTGTACAGAGGGAAGGTGAAGGTGCTGTTGGAACCACGAGGGTGCTGGGTGGGAGATCTGCACCCCAAAATGCTACACCCTCACAAAAGGTCTTCCAAAAAGCAAAATGCAGGTTTACAAGTCGCTCATGAGACATGTGAAGAGTTTTGATGTGCCCAAGAGGTTCTGGCTCTGCCCCTCGGGAGAGGACTGTGTTGCTGTTATCAAAGCCCAGAAAGCCAGTGTGGGTGAACCAAGCACCGCACACGAATGTTGTCTTTATCCTCTACAGGCTGAGAAATCCTTCCCGGAGGATTGGAGTAGGATGTATACCAAAGCAGAAAAGTATAAATATTTTAGTCAAAAGCTTATAGGGAAGTGAAAGTGGGAAGATCTACATAAAGATCAGCAAACAGACTGTACTGCCTAATAGTTCTGTTTAGAGAGAGTTGTTCAGGAAAACTCTTCATAATATCTGGAAAGTGTCGTGTTTGCATTAAATGTTTTGTTCACTGAGTAATCATATGGTGTGCTCTCAGAGGCTGACTGGCAGCTGCTGTTACCCACCTACATGCGGGATTTGGCACAACACAGCTCTGAGGTTTAACTGTGCAATATTTTGCACAGTTTGCCAAGACAAGTTGTGGCTGCTCCATCCCTGGAAGTGTTCAAGGTCAGTTTGGATGGGGCTTGGATTCACCTGGTCTAGTGGAAGGTTTTTCTCCTCATGGCAGGCAGGGGTTGAAACTAGATGATCTTTAGGGTCCCTTCCAGCCCAAATCCTTTGATGACTTTTGCTGGGTTTGAGATTCTATGCTGTGCTTCTGCAGAGATAAACTGAGGCACAGGAGTCAGGGCAGGTTCTAAAGGGCAGCTGAGGTCATCTTATATATACTCTGCTAGATGTATGCCAGGAACCTTAGCAAGTACTGCCTTCAAACCATACGAGTCAAGACCACACACAGAAACCACTTTTAATTCGGCAGGATCATGACCCTTAGTGACTTGGAATCTTTACGTCTCCATCGAGCACAATTTTTGTTCTGAAAGGAAAAGCATATGGATTCTAGCTAAGCAATCTGTCGGGGTGCTGGGAAAGATGCAAAAAGAAAAGCAGCAACACATTCCTGCGATCGTGTCACCGTTCTTCCTTTTTCCATCTCACACTTTGGGGAGAGGATAAAGCCCGCCTATGGCACACAAGGCACACGAGGATAAGGGCAAGGCTGGAGAAGGGATCTGTATGGTGTGCTATTAAGAATGCAGCATGAATGCAAGCAGAAAAGCCCCAAGATGCAGAATATGGGAACCTTCCATTTTGGGAAGAGAAGTGTCCAACCCAGAACCAGCAGTTGGCATTTCAACCAGAAGGGTTAGAAGGTCCTATTTTCCAGGACAGGTGAACGTGACCACTTTGATTCCCTGGGATGTGTAGCAGCAGTTAGTTCTATTACTTGTGCTCAGTTTCCATGAAGCACAAAAAAACCCCCAAAGGTTAAGCTGATATTTTTGGTTTGGGTGAAACGTTCAACCCTTTACTAAACGGAGTCTCACAATTGACACAATCATTAATCTTACTGGAAGGGATATATTTGTAAACAGAAATAAGTACAAGTTCAAGAGAAATGAGGTATATGGGAGGATCACTTGAAAAATTATGGAATTTTTTTCTAGGGATATCCACTGCAGGCATAAGTGGATATGTCAAGTGTGCTGATAAGGTGTGTGTAACAAATTGCAACCATGTTGATAACTAGAAAGTTCTGCCACAAATATTTGCACATATTACATAACCATGAAGTTGTTCTTTGTTTTGCCCCAAGGGCAAAACCACAACAAACAACTCATGGGATGCTTTTTTCCTGGCTCTGCCTACACGGGAACACCACAACATTGACTCAGCTAAACAAGAAAATCAGGGTAAAGTGAGGTCCGAAACTTAGTGTTGAACAACATCCCCTTCAGCTACAGCAGTGATGGTTCCTGTGACCAGCAACTGAAAGGGATACATCCCATACATTTCAGTGGCTTTTAACCAGACCATGAATAAACAACTTTTTTCTAATTGTAGGGTCCATGCTTGCAGACACACTTGCTGCTCCTGCACAGACGTGCATCAGCAGTGTGGCACAAGACAGCCACTAATTGTCAGTACAAAGCAGAACTAAAGAAAAGTTTACAAAGGGATAAGAAGGATTTTCTACTTAAAGCAGGGTAGAATAGCTGAAGAGGAACTTTAAATTAGCTTTAAAAGGAAGGTTGTATCAGGAGGAATATAATTACCTTCTTGGAGTTTCACCAAGACTTGGGAGTCAATGCAGAAGGGTGTTGTGGGATTTTTAATGACCACAAATGGTCAGGACATTGATTTCACATTTGAAGTGAAAAATGGCACCTTCAAAGACACATTGTTGTTTCTGCTCTTCCTAAAATCACATGGGGGACTGCGTCTGAGTTGACTTGGAAGAATTAATAGTGCGTATTGAAATACCATTGTGGGACACAAGATATTTCACTGGCCTTAAATTAGGTAGTTTCTCAGCTTTGGTAGAGTGCAGAACATAAACAAGCTACATTTGGATAAAATGCAGGGTTTAGATTTTGAATTCAGTTTTGCGATGACTAATTTAGTGGATTTCAGAGAAGGCTTTGTTTTCTCTATATCACATCCTTTCAGCATATCTTTTTTGGTAGAATTGATTCCTATGAAGTCTAGAGATCAAAACAGTCAAAATCAATTTCATCTGTCAAAAAATTAAAACTATTAAAAACTATCAAAATTTCAAACTGATTCTTCTGCAAGTATTTTATCTTTCACACAGTAAGCAGCAAATAAATACAATGCCATTTGAAAGCCTCACACTGAGCTTAGCTACCTAACAAGGATCACACATTTGCAGCAGAAATACTGCATAAACACTCTCTGAATGTGCTATTTAAGTACAAGCTAAATACTCTGTTTTTAGAAAGTGATGTAACAAGTTCATATGTAAAAATCTATTTCTATGGAAGCTGACATTCTGCAAGATTAGCTGACTGAGATGAAGGACATGAGCAAACATGCTTGTTGTTTTCTCCCCTGATTATTTTTAAAAGCTGCATTTTCCACTATTCTAAATTTGCTACTTTTGAATTTTTTATTCCTCCTTAGGTGAGACAAAAGAAATCTCTGTGTATTCAGTGATAACCCCCTGCCACCTAAACCATTCAAGTCCACTGTACATCCTGTATGCAAATAACACCCCAAATAAAACCTGGCCATTATTTTATATATTTTTTTAAAAAAATAAATTGTGATTTAACCTTCACTACAGCATCTTTGAAGACAGCAATATTGTAACTTACAAGTTAAATAAATGCCAACTTACAAGTTAAAGCATAATTCAGGCCAAATCCTCACTCCTTGCAATTTAAGCACAACACCCAACTAAGATCTTGACCTCTTGTCTAACTACCCACCAAGGACATTGGATGAAAGCTTCTCTCGCATACATCTTCTGCTCCGGCATTAAAGAGCTAAATAAAAATTAATAGGTGGAAGAAACACAGCAGTGTCCATTTTAGAGACTGGTAATGGGGGCATGGGTGGGATGCAACTCAGCCAGGGTCATCGGGGAGAAATGCCAGGGCATGGAGAGGAAAGGAAGAAAGATCCCACTCTGGTGCTTTGCTCCAAGGTCAGACCCTGCCTTTGTGGATGTGCAGATATGGCTCTCGCAGCACAGGAACTGCTGTTGCCATGTGTTCTCTCAGGGAAGGAGGTGGATGGCTTGGAAACAAAGGAAGAAAGCACCATGGGTACAGAACTTGGCTCTCTGGGACACAGCAAGGAGCAGGAAGAACATGGTGGAGAATCCACCGTGGTACCAACTCCTACACCCTCACCCTGTTAACACAGGGAGAGAAAGAAGTGAGGCACAGGCAACTGCCTCAGGGAGCTGTATGAGCTCAGTAGGAGGAAAATACCCTCTGTCTCTCCAAAATGAGAAGAAAGATCACCCAAAGCAGAGCAGACATTCCTCCCCATATGCTCATTGAACCTACTGTAACCTCGAGGAGTAGAAAATCTTACACATTTGGTATTTGACTGACCTGTAGCTCCTGGTACCACTGCCATTGGTGCAGTGTTATACTTTACCACCAGCTCTTCTCACTCTACAAAGGAAAGGAGGGGAATCACACCCAAAGTCTCAGCATTATTTTCAGCTCAAACTCAGTTGTACAAATATAGAACTGCAGGAGAACTGTGGGTCATGTGCTAATTCAGAAGAATTATGGAGTCATAAAATGGTTTTGGTTGGAAGGGACCTTAAAGATCATGCCATGGGCAGGGACACCTTCCACTAGACCAGGTTGCTCAAAGCCCTACATGATATGGCCTTGAACACTTCCAGAGATGAGGCATCCACAGCTTCTCTGTGCTAACTGTTCCAGTGCCTCACCACCTTGCAGAGAAGAATTTCTTCCCAATATCTAACCTAAACCTATCGTCTTTAATTTAAAGCCATTCCCCCTTCTCCTGTCACTACACTCCCCAATAAAGAGTCCCTCCTCCTCTTTCCTGCAGATCCTCTTTGCTACTAGAAGGTGCTCTAAGGCCTGCCCAGAGCCTTCTCTTCTCTAGGCTGAGCAACCTCAAGAAGTCAAACAATCACAACGTTGCATAAAATATATGAAGAACGACATAAGAAATATTCAAGTACTATAGATGGTGATGGCCTAGATTATTTCTTTAGTTTCTGGACTGTTGCACAGGACTGCAGTAGGTTTCTTTTGATATTCAAGACTGTGTCATGTTTGTGTAGGGAGAGAGGCACCATTGTATGTACCATCTACACAGGTGTCTTTTATGATGTAGCAGCTGTTGGTTGGGTAAAATGTTGATGCCTTCAGTGATGAATGCCTAAAAGAAAGCCACCCTACCAACTGTTTTCCATTGAATGTCCATACCTCACTTTTCCCACCCATATCCCCCCTCAGAAATACTCCACTGTTAACAGTTCAAAACTTTGGTATTCCCTGATGTCAGATGTTTTCACTAATATACACAGACTTCAAGCCACTCAAAAAATTTAGATCTTTATTCAAACTTATTTCAGAGAAGTAACTCCTGATTCTCCGCCAAGAAATGCCAAGCTTGGAAATGGCATCTCACCCTTGTCTCAGAATACTTTGCTGAAGCAGAACAACTTGGATACTTCAGCTATTACGTATTCAAATAGTTAGTCGTTTTCTTACCCAGTGCAGACTGGGCTGAGATGTGCTTTCGGGGATCTCTGAAGTTTTGTGAAGCTGAGGGACTTCTAGAACAAAGGGAGGTATTAAAGTACCTTAGAAGAACAAATGTAAGTTAGGAAGGGGGATGGTCTTGTGTGCCCAGCCCACAAAAACCCAAACCAAAACCACACAAAGCACAAACAAAACAAAACAACGAAACAAACAAAAAAAACCTTCTGAAAAACAACAAAACCTCTGAAAATCCCACAGATTTCCAGGCTTTGGGCAGGGTCTTCCCACTTTCAGTTTTGAGAGCAGCACACTTTCACTTTTACTGTATTTTTCCATTCAGAAGGAGCAAGTACCAGAAATCCCACAAGATCAACTCTTACTGAAGTGCCACACAGTAGCAGGAGGGATGCTGGATGTGGCCATGGACAGATGCAAACTCCTCTGCCTTGGAAACAGAAACCTGCCCTGATAAATGCTGCCCAGCCTTTGGGAAAGCATTCCATGACTTTGGAAAAGCCTGCTTTTCTTTAGCAGAGTTTTCATTAGATGGATACAGGAACTACTGAAAACAGCTTGTCTCTACCTGGAACACCAGTGTTGCCAACATTTTCTTCAGGCATCTGTCCCATATTGTCTTTTCATCCACCTGATGAAATAGTTACTTCCTTTTTCTAGCTGTTAGTCAAGTACAAATTCACTTCTTAGTTCCTTTCTGTCCTGACATCTCCTTGTAATCTGAAATACAGTGATACCAGGTTGAAACATGGGATGGAATAGGAAAACTGCAGGCAGGACTCTGTGAACAAGCCTGCCAGCCAGCAGTCTGTGTCCCATTAGTTGCACTTCAAAACAGTCCTCATACTATTTCCATAAATACTGTGATATCTTCTGGAGTATCTCAACACAAACCACAACAGATGTTGGACGCTATTATTTCTTCATTCTTGCTCATTTGTTGTTCATCTGTTATTTTCTTGCCCCTTTTTTTTTTTTCTTTCTTGCCACCTGTCCTCCCACAAATCAGAAATGTTTAAAAAAACCACAGTCAAGTTTTGTTCTTATTGGTCTCTCTACCAGTGCCCAAAATTAATGGGACTGGAGAAGAAAAGAGATTAAGATCTAACTCACTGTCTTATTTCTGACCTTAAAAGGATGGGTTGAGTTTATTTTTGACAACCCTAGCCAGAGAGAATAAATCTGCTGAGCTGGTCACCTCAGGAAATTGAAGCACAGAAGTAACACTGTTCTCAAACAAGTTCATAAATGTTACTGAACAATATATAGGTGGTGCTGTGAAATTATGATACAAAGTGTTCTAAAGCGTAAGTTACCAGTGATATAAATCTACAAGCAAGCCCTTTTCTCCCCAACCACATCCAAACCAAAAGATGTTAAGATAGTTCTTTAATGGCAAAAACTATTAGGCTGCAATATGTAGCAGGTTCATCTATTAATCATCAGACCATTTATGTTCCGTAATTCTACCACAGTTAAATAACATGGACTACTAAGTACCTGAATCGGCTATTAGCAACCATTCCTGCTCATTAAAACTCACTTATTTAGACTTTAGCAATGGTAAATGTAACCAGCCCTGGAGGAGTGTCACAGTGCTTGGAAATGGCACATTAAGCTTCATTTACCCAGCTACACTCCGAGGCAGAGGGGGAAGGGAAAAATACAGTGACAGTCCATAACAAAGCTCAGAAGCTTTTTGAAGCTGCATTAAGAAAATGACAAATCTTACAAAGGGAGCCATAAAGCTTCCTCAAGTACAACAGTTCTGCAAGGAGCTATTTATCATAGTTTGTTGAAAAGACTCCTACGTTTGATACTATTGGACTGTGAGAGATGATTATTAAATGTAATTACAGAAATAGCACAGAAATAATAGTTTATTGCAGAGTGTAAGCAACACTGCATTAACAAAGAGGAGTGGGGAACACGTTCAGCATTTGCAATTGTATCATTAGCTTTTCTGGGAACACACACACAAATGTATACACATCTAATTCCATGTTGGCTTCTACTAACCAGAATTATCCTTCAAGAATTTCTGATCTGGGTCAATGCATCCATCTATACTGGGAGTGAGAAAACCGTAGCCAAAGTGGATTGCTGTTTGGGTGTCAGCTTTTATTCCTTTTCTACTTAACACAGATTTATCAAAAAAACAAGCAGAGCCCGCTGTCAAGAAATACTGCTCAGATTTCCTTATTAGCAACCCTGTAATAGATATATATTTAGAACATGCTAGCTATCACAAGATTCTCCACGCAGTAAAGCAAGTTTTGATTTCTTATTGCTACCTGCTACCTGCAATGAGTTTACCTTCTATTATATCTACACCTCTGCATGTTTGCTTGTGTACCCAGCCATCCATTTTATTTTTTCTTTTTGCTTTGATTTCATCCAATTTCTCAATGCTGCCTTTCACTCTTGAGTATATCTGCCACTCACTTCTTGTGCATCATTGTCCATCTTGGTGAAACCCCCTTTTTAAAAGAACACAGTTCCTTCAGAAAGCCTTCTCTGCTGCTTTGGGGTAGGCATCCAGACTTTTCACAAACTACAGAGCCAAACTTAGAGGCACAGCTTCTTACAGCTGGAACTATAGTTTGTACCAGCAAGCAAGGCAAAACATCAGCCCTATCTCAGCAGTTTCAAAGATCCCTTCTGATCCACAAAGTTTTAGGCTAAATTAACTCCTCTGCTGGCCCAAGACTGAAACATTGTGCAAAACTGTGTTTTGGAAGGAAGGCATTCAGTGACAGATGGGTTTTGTTTATTTTTGGGCAAAAGGAACAGCTTAAAACAGGTTGGGAACATGGGAGAGGATCCTGGCACGTCAAGACAAAGACTGAACGCATCTGAAGTACTCCAAAGATGCAGAAATTACTATCACAGGACCATGCCCGGGTTCATCGATTACGTGGTGCACGCTGACCACTGCTCTCTGCAATGATCTGTTCTCCAGTAGGAAGTACAGCCAGTACTTTTGAAGCTCAGCAGCCTCCTTTAGTTCATGACAGCTTAATGTTTTACAGGCAAAACAGCGCTCAAAAACAGGCGCTGCAGTGCACACAGCTGAAGAAAAAAGTGAGCCTGTAAATCAGGTGCAAAGAGAAGAAATCAGCGTCTACCTTTAGGCATTCGCCTCCCTGGAAGCTCCATTTTCACATCGCCTTTTCCTTTCCGGAGGGGTTCGAATCTAAACAAAACTTGCGGATGGATTGCTCACAAAGCTTTTCAACCCTGCTGCAGAATCCTCGGGAGCTCTGTGCTGATTATATTGAGACGCTTCAGAAAAAAAAATCCCGCTAGCCATCCATCTGCATCAGTAGATACACAAGGGCATTGGGGAAAATCTCCCCTGGTCACACCACATCACTGGTGTAAAAGAAAACAAGTTTTCCTTTTGAAGGGTTTCGACTGGTTTGTAACAGATAAATCATTGCAGCAGCGATTTCCAGCTGACAATTATCTTGCCATAATAGCCATAAAAATAAAATAAAATCAACACGGATGGAATCTGAAGTAGGAGACTTAAATTATACGCAACTATATTCGTCAAAGGACACCTCTGCTCAGAGTTGCTCCGTACACTACACATATGCCAGGATCTCTTAATCTGCTGCTGATGTGCTGCATATTGCGGTTGTGTGCAATTACAGTTAGCTATAATTAAGAACAATTACTGCTTTTATTTCTCTACTTGTTCTTTAAAAAGCACAGTTGTAACAAAACTTTTTTCTCCCTCTCTCTCTCTTTCTTTTTTTTTTTTAAAGGTGAATATAATTATACATCCCTATAACATCTCAAATAATTACTTTGACTCAAGTTTCTTCTGGAACAATTTTCATTTTAACTGTCAGATCTGCCATCTATAGTCAATAGAACACATTGTAAAAAAATTCTATCATTAACCTTTTTCACCCCATAAATCTGGAAAAGAACTTGAAGAAATTGAAGAATTCATTGCTTAAACATTGAAAGGCCAAATCCAACTAACAACCCCCTCCCCAGCAAAACCTTCTTAATCACTGAAACATTATTATTGTTATTGTACTAGCTAACTATAACAATAATAAATTAAAGCTGGATATAAAAGGTATTTGGCATCTCTCTATATTTTATAGGCTACTTTCCAGCCCTATTCTCATAAAAGAATCTCTCTACTGTATCTTTGTTTAGAATCTACCCATGATTACTAACCATGCAGACTGCAGGGAAAAGTAATTAAGTTTAATAGAAACCACCCTCATTTTTGAAGCTGCCCTCAATTTAAGCCATAGAAGGAGAGTAATTAAATTTAATGCCTGCCACAGCTTTTAAATGAAGATATGGCATGTAAAATTCTCTCACTCTGTAACGCATCTTTTCCGAACACCGTAAAATAAGTGTTGTGAGGCAAAAAGATAGCAAGCTACAACCACCAAGCCGTGTTCAGTTTAAGTTTTCTCCTGGTCATCTCTTCCAAAGAGTAAGGCCTTTGTATATGTTAAGAACAGCATAACTTAAATCACAGGAATTGGGAGACCTGCGGTCACTCATCCATCCTTTGCCTGTGTTATCCTCTTGGATTAACTTTAGATGAAGCTCTTCTAGCAGGGTCCACCTTTTACACGTTTTTAGCAGCTGTAACAGGTTTCCAGCTACAGCACAGATCTCTTGCACAGACATTGTTCACCAAGAAGATCCTCCCCCAAAGCAGCTGCAGTAGAAGCAGGAACTAATGACATTAATTTCCAGACACAGTCACAGATTTCTCATGTATGTCTTGAAGTCAGCAGAAGAAAAAAAAAAAAAAAGAAATTATCCAGGGCTCAGTTATTTTCCCAAACAATACTCTTACTGCTTTTACACAGAAACACAAATTAAAAACTAGAGCTAATGAAAATATTTCACCCTTGCAAAGACAAACTTACTGAACGAGGAGCTCTGAGACCAAGAGTCATTTCTCTTCCCCCGCTCTGCAGGCTCTCTCTATATGTATAAATAAACATTTCCTTGCAGAGAATCACAGAAGTTTCATCAACTAATTTAAAACAAACACAGAATTTGATGGCTTGAATGACTTTGCAAAAGGGAAGATAGGTACCTCTCACTACTCAGAAGAAGGTTAGACAGAGATAATAAACTCACAATTAGTTCACAGAAGGGCTCACAAACTTCCTCCTGAACACACATTAGTACCTACTATTAGGGTTGAACAAAACGTCTGCACTGAAAATAAGACCAGGCTTGAAAAGACAAAACCTGGCAGAGAATTTCGAAGGTCTTTGAGCCCGAAGACTCCCCCCCACAAAAAACAAAACAGTGAAAAAAAGGAGGAAAAAAAAGAGGGGTGGGCAGGGAGGAGTAGAGAGAGAATAAATAGAGCATCTGTTTCAATTTTTGACTCCACCACAAATCTGCCATGTGCTTCCTCCAAGAGAGGGGTTGAATACTCAATTTTTAGCCACGTAGAGAACTGATGCCTGTACCCCCGGTCCACAGCCAGCATTGCAGGAACCTGCCTGTAGAGCAGTGAGACTCACACAAGTTTCATCTGGCTTTCTTTTCTTTACAAGATTATCAAAAGTGAATATTCACAATAGTAAACAAGAGGCCGCCAGGGTTTCATGTCTGTCAGTCTCCCTGGCAAAGCCCACAGTCCTATATCCATTAGTCCACGGGCTGTTCAATAGGCAGATCCACACTTCAAATCTTGAAGCCACTGCTAATATAAATTGCAAGCAATCTGAGATAAAGAAGCTGCATTTGTAGCTATTTTTAAGTTCATGAAAGAAAGAAGAGATTTGTTTATCCATATCATGACTAAAAAAAGTTGGATTTTTTGGTCTTAAAGTAACAAAATAGTGACAAAATTGCTGTTTAAATTCTAATTTTTACTCAATTATATTTTAAAGTGATCCTACCAGATGCTGGAACTAAAGCAACATGATTTTGCTATATTTATAACTAAGCTGCAAAACATTTCAACATTTACAAAGAGAAGAAATCTCTCTGCTAATGCCAGGAGAAGAATAAGCTCAAATGCCATTGCACATGATGGCTCTTAATAGTTGGCAAAAGGAGAGGAGAAATGTCTCTATAACAACAGTATCAAGGAAACGTTTGTTGCAAATATCACATCATTGCAACAAGAAGAGTTAAAGAAAAGGATTTGTGGAGAGTGTTAACATGAGATCATAAAATCCACACACTTCCAAATACTTGGGATGGATGTAAAGCAAGGCAAACAGTGGTCTATTTCCTCCTCTCTCCTAATCTGGAATCCCTCTTCCCATCCAAACCACCTGCTGTTCATGCCTTCTGCTTCCTCTTAGGAAGCAGTATCCTTCTCTCACAGGTTTCCCAGTCAATACTTCGGCCCTTCTGCTGTTGGCTACCAACAAGACAACTCCCACTGTCCTCTAATGTGCCCTCAGGAGCTTCAACAGAAGTGTGGGTTGTGAACTGACTGGCCAGAAGATTAGAGAGAAAAAAAATTAAACCGAACACAAAATCAAACCTTCAGAAGCCTCTCCCCTCTGTTCCCACCCACAGCAATTGCTAGGCTTAAAATAAAACCTTCAACCCTCGTCTCATCCTCTCTTTGGAGGATGTGGGTCTTGTGGGGTCCTGCTTCAATTTGCAAAGTGGTGGGATGTGACTCAGCTTGCGATGCCAGAGCAGCAAAGGCTACCCCAGGGCACCAGCACACGCCACTCAACTGGTTAAAAATTGAAACAGAGCAAACGGGAAATTTTTTAACAAATGCTTCGAGATTATGGCGCACACGTTACAGCTGTAACCACCCACAGCTCCCTCCTACAGAACAGAAACACTGACAGCAAAATCCATTCACTGTCGAAGCTGAAAAATAACAAAAAAATGCGGCAGTAAGGATGAAAGTGAAGCTTATGGGTATTTTCTGCACAAACTTCTGCAAAGAAATAGGGGAAGTTTGCAAGACACAACAGAATGAGGAAACACAGTCTTGGTTTGCAAGTTCATGAGATGTGCCAGGACTGGTGCACAGGCCTGCACTAGTTATGATGTTCATCACCCCTTTCTCACTCATGAAGGAAATTATACTTTACTGCAAAATGGTGCAATAGTGGGCGGGATGGGAAGGACAGCCTCTTCTTCTCATTATTAAAAATAACTAATCTAGACAAAACCTCAGATAACCTCAGTTAAAAAATTTTATGAGTCTCCAAGCACAACAGAGCAAAGAGCAGGAATTCAACATGCCATTCAGCAGGCAAAAGGGCTGAGCAGTCTGAAACGCTCTTGAAAAAGTAAAAGATAAAAGAAAAAAATATATGCTTTCCACCATGGAACCAATTTTTTGTGTTCACTACTGGCAGCGATCATTCAGCTCTATGGATCAAAAAAATCCTACTGCTACCAATGTGCATGGCCAATCCGCAGGATATTCTGTTTCAAATATGAGATCTGAAGTTGTTTCTTTGATTTTTTTTTTTTCAAAAGCGTGACATAATTTTCCCCCTCTCCCAGTGCCAATCATGTTCAGGTAAATGTTACAGCTTCTGGAAGGGCAAATTAAAGACAATTACAACCTGGCTAACCTACCCTGTCATTAAAATGCCTGGCACAGCTCATTTGCCCGTGGAGTGGAGATTTGCTGCTTGGTATTCGCTTGAGTAGGGACACACTCATCTTCAGATGCTGTGGGCATGCTGATTGCTCTGATCAGAGTAGGCAAAAATGGAAGTGTCTATTTGTCCCTCCAGGAAGGAGCACTGCAGTGTATGTGGAAGAATTTATTGTCATATTAGTCAATAATACCATTTGGGAAAGCAGCTTCCACCTGTTCCAAAAATACCATCAAAATACGTGTGTGTTTAGGAAAACTAAAGATTTATCTTTCTGGTACCAGTGGCTTGCAGTGACCACACCAGCTGCACAAGGGAAAAAGCAGGACCAGCGACTGAAAGTGTTAAGGGTCTTAACACACACACCTTAGGGGGTGCTGTACTTGAACCTGGTATTAGGGACTCCTCATGAGATCCAGCCTAAGTCATTGCACCTCCAAGACAGGCGGAAATTGGGTGCAACTCAAAGAGCTGTAAACAAATCAATGCCAAAGAGAAAAGTAGTAAGGGGAAGAAGAAAAATAACAATCAGCAGAAGGCCTTTAAAAGCGGTCTCAAATGCAGAGAACAGAAACCTCCAACCCTCTTGTCCGCAGCAGATACCTCTACAACAGTTTATTTCCAGATGGGGAGTTCATATGAGTGAGAATTCTCTCTAGTTGCTTTATCTTTTATATAAGTTATAGTCTCTATGTGCCAGAAGCAACTCTTTTTGCTGCATTTACAGACAGCACAGAGCACAGCTACAGCTTTGAGGTGATGCTGTGTTTCAATAGCAGAAAAAAAACAAAACAAGCCAAAGCAAGACCAAACAAGTAATGTTTCAGTAAAAGAAAATATTTCCTTATTGAAGTTTTATCCCATTTAAAATCCTTTCTTGTTTGGGTTTAAAACTTTATAGTAGGGACAAAAGGACAGGGACATTTTCCCCCAACTCAAACCCTCAAGAAACAGGGAAATCAGAGCAGCTCTGCCATTCCACTGAGAGGTGCAAAACTTTCTTGGATATTATCACTTCATGGGACCATGGGCAAGGCTCCTCAAATATGGAGAGTGTAGGACTGCCTATTTGAGCAAGGGGGACATATCAGATGAATGAGCTTCAACCACCTGAAATCCTTAATAAAGCCCTGATATTCAAGGGTTGGCCTCATTCACTTACATTTGTGGACCAGATTGCCATCAGTGAAATTCAAGCCAGAAGACAAATCCCACAAACAAAACCCCCACTTCTTTTTCATTAAAACATGACCTTTTCATTTCACGAAATGTGTGTCAACTTAAATCTTGTCAGCCCGACCCCAATCTGTCCTAGTCCCCGATTCTGTGGAGCTCTTTGCAGAAGCCATTCCCACCCCAGGCTATGATCTCGTCAGATCTCATAAGTGAAACGGGGCCAGGTCTTTCTAGGACTGCAGGAGACACCTCTGAGGGAACCCCAGATGCTTCAGGAAGTTCTTGGTGGTGACTCTCACAAGTAACACTCCTTGGGTTAACACTGAATCCACACCCCATAGCAACACTAAGGTTATTAGGCTTCTAAAAACGTTGCATTTTAAATAGGGAGGACTAGAGATTAGAGTCACTTTTATAAACTCCAGAGACATTTCCCCACACACAGAACAGTGACAGTTACATTATCATCTGTCAGCTATTGAAGTTCTCCCCTCATACACTGGTATTATCAACATGCACAAGATTTTGCCCATCTTTTTTTATAAAAAACCCGCAACCCAGCAAGCTGACTGATGTTCTTTCTTTTTCCCTTCCACTGCTGAGGTTTATCTCCATACTTCCACATCTTTTCCTGACAGAAGTCTCTGCAGCCCTTCCTTGTTTCACTGCCAGTAATGTTCCTTTTTAATTTCTTCTATTTTAAAATCTCTTCTAGTCTGGTTTACTCCCAGTATTCAGTTCACATTCATCTCCTCCTGCTTTTCACTCATCTTTTACATCATGTTCCTCTTCCTCAGCTCGCTTTATTCTGGCAATTCTGATCTGTCTGCATACCCTTGCCTCCAGAAATACAGTCTCCTATTTCACCTCCTCTACTATCAATCAATAAAATTCAAACACAAGCATTTTATCCATTTCACAAAACTTTTCTTAGTACATCAGGACTGTTTCATAAAGCCAAATTTTCCCCCAAACCACATAGACGGTGAACTTGGAATATACATAACAACCTAGTGTACAAGTTCCCAATATACTGCAATATCCAGCTGTAACAAATTGGCACTCCAATTACTTCTTACTACATTCATATTCATGTTTACTTGCCACAGACTGCTCAGGCACAAGTTGTTTTGACCCAGACCGCACCCTCCCTCCTATTCACCAAGGGACAAACACACAATGTTCTAGAAAAAAAGTCCCAGCATGAAGTTGGTACACAAGGAATGGTCAGTAATTTTATGTAAGACTCTCCAATATGGACTCAGCACAAGTATTAGCTGTGCTGTTAATGGTCTTAATCTTCCAGTGCTGTTTACCTGAAAGGTCCCCACATCACTGACTTAGGGTGGAGAAAAAAGGATTAAATTGACTAAGGTAACAGGTCTCGATCCTTTAAAAAAGAGCTTTCAGGAGACAAATGAAAAACATTGGGAAAAAGATCAATTTTCAAAGTGAGCCACAGAAATCATAAATTCCTGTGCTCTGTTTTAAAGTGTTTTCTACACTGACAAAACACAGATCTGTCTTGTTGAGCTGTATAAAGCAAGCCAGTACATGTGAATTGGAGCTTTTTTAGCTATCGCTAAATAAGCTCCACTTGTCAGGTTTCTAATCACAGGCTTTCCGCTGTTTTCTTTGGTTATTATGTGAGATGCATTCACAAGGATCTCAAAGAACAGTTGGAGCACTACAGATATAGTACATGAGTTCTCTGAAATTTCATTATGTATAGATTAACACCTCCAAACAGGCGCCATCTCACACAATGGCAGCCAGAAGTAGAGAACAACAAAAAAAAGCAAAGCCACAGATTTCAGACTGAAATATTTCCTTGGCTTAGATTCTTTTTCTGAGTCGAGTTCACATACATGAAGAATTTATACCTTTAGACTCTTTTTTTTTTTTGGGTAACAAACTGTAGATCTTTCTTTTCCCCATGATTTCCTTGAAAACAAATGAAGATTTTTATCTGGTGATTAGGAACTGAAGAGATAAACAAAAGCAGACCATGCTTTCATCAACCCGTATTTTCACTGGGAAAATCACTGAGAACTTCACAAAACTTTCACTTGTGCTTTGCTGGGTTGGTTGCAAGAGCTGAGAAATAACTTGTCGAATAACAGCGTTAGCATTCACAGGAGGCTCCAGAAATTACATATACACACAGAGGGTTATTTAACTGCACATTTTTTCATTTCCCCTGGATGAAATCGCTACTACATTACAAAGAAACATAATTAATTGGCACTGCAAACACACACAGTCACACACAGGCAACACCAGCCTTTCTGACCTGCTCCCCTGCTCAACCACTTTAAGTGCACAGACCATTCAGGGGGGCCTTTTCCTCGCCCTCCCCATCTCTGAAGTCCATGCAGAAATAGTGACTCTGAATTTAGTTTTCCAACTGCATTTTGTGCTCAGTGTAACACTATTAGAGCTCACACTCATGTTGTAGAATTGTTGATGTTGGAAAAGACATTTAAGATTATCAAGTCCAACCGCTAACTCAGCACTGCCAAGCCCATCACTAAACCACATCCCCAAATGCCATGTCTACGTGTCTTTTAAATCCCTCCAGGAATGGTGACTCCACCACTGCCCTGGGCAGCTTGTGCCAGTGCTTGGCAATGCTTTCAGTGAAGAATTTTTTTATAATATCTAAGCTAAACCTCCTCTGGTGCAACTTGAGGTCATTTCCTCTTGTCCTATTGCTTGTTACTTGGGAGAAGAGACCAACCCCCATCTGGCTACACCCTCCTTTCAGGGACTTGTAGAGAGCTGTAAGATCCTCCCTGAGCTTCCACTTCCCCAGGCTAAACACCCCCAGCTCCCTCAGCTGCTCCTCATCAGACTTGTGCTCCAGACCCTTCTCCATCTCCTTCTCTGGACATGCTCCAGCACCTCAGTGTGTGTCTTGTAGTGAAGTGCACAAAACTGACCCCAGGCTTTGAAGTGTGGTCTCACCAGTGCTGAGTACAGGAGGACAATCTTAGAATTAAAGACTGAGACAAAAAAGGTATTAAATACCTCAGTCTTTTCCTCATTCCTTGTCACGATGTTTCCCCCTGCATCCAGTAAAGGCTGGAGATTACCCTCAGCCCTCTTGTCGTTGCCGATGTATTTGTAGAACCATATTATTGTCTATTACAGCAGTAACCAAATTAAGTTCTAGCTGAGCCTCGGCCTTTCTAATTTTATGTTGTACAACCTCACAACATCCTTTCAGTCCTCCTGCACTGCCTGCCCCTTTTCCCAAAGGTCCTAAATTCTCCTTTTTTCCCCCCCAAGTTCCAGCCAAAGCTCTCTGTTCAGTCAGGCTGGTCTTCCCCACTGACTTGTCATTCGACAGATGGGGACAGCCTCCTCCTGTGCCCTTAGGATTTCCTTCTTGAAGAATGTCCAGCCTTACTGGTCAACTTTGTCCTTCAGGACTGCCCCCCAAGGGACTTTCTCTATCAGTATCCTAAAAAGGCCAAATCCTGCCCTCCAGAACAGTGATGTCGATCCCCTTCCTTACTTAAAAAAATCAAAAATTATCCTTTTGTGATCACTGCCCAAGACAGCCTCTGACCATCACATCACCCACATGGTTTTCTCTGTTCACAAACAGCATGTCCAGTGCGTACTTCCCTAGCTGGCTTTCTCACCAGCTGTGTCAGGAAGTTCTTCCACACACTCAGGAACCTCCTGGACTGCTTCCTCTCTGCTGTTATTGTATTTCTGGTGTACAGCTGGGGAAGTTGCAGTCCCCCACAACAAAGGCTTGTGACTGTGAGACTTTTCCCAGCTGCTTAGTGAATACTTTGTCTCTCTCTTCATCCTGGTTGGGTGGTCTATCACAGAATCCCACCAGGGTATCTGCCTTGTTGGCCTTTCCCCTGATGCCTGCCCATAAACACCCAACCCTCTTGTCACCGAGCTCCAGATAATCCTAACATACAGGGCTATGAGACAGGTGTAACCCCTCTGTTGCCAGCTGGCCTCGTGTCCCGTAAACAAATCCAGGACCAAAATCCCCAGATTCTGCCAGAGACATCAGGCTCAGAGCCAGGTATTGATCTGCTGGCTCTCCCTGTTTCTTCCCTCGTCATTCCCTGAAATTGGAAGGATATGAGGACATTACTTGTGCTCCTGATTCCTTAAACCAGTTGCCCCAAGGTCCTGAAGTGTATTTCAACTGCCCTCAGACTTCTTGTTCAACCTTTATTGCTGCCTACCTGAAAAATCAATAATGAATAGTAACAGTCTGGCTTGTGTCAGACAGAGTGTGGCCAGCAGGACTAGAGAACTAATGATCCCCCTGTGCTTGGATGTCGCCCCACAGAACCAAGGGGGCCTCATTACCCATTGATTTATGTCTTGAAGTTGCCCTCCCATGCAAATTTTGGAATACCTAATAAAGGTTGATCTGACTTTCCCTTGTAGATACTGCTTTTTCTCCTCTGTAATGCCCTCCATTTTCATGAAAGTGGCAGAAATTAAATATATCTGAGACCTCTGTGCCTGTCAAATTTGGTTAACCTGTATTCACTGGCATAAAAAGCCAGAGAGACAAGAGATGGAAAAATAAGGGCTGACAGGCAATTCAAGTATATAATCCTTGCATCTTCAGTGAATGGGAGAGGGATGAAAAAAGAAAAGGTAAAGAGTAGCAGCAAAACAAAATCTGGCTCCCACAACATGTGGGAAGGAACCACACACATTTTCCTGTGGTCAGTCATGCACATTCAAACCCTTCAATGCAAGGGTCAAGGGATGCAGAGTATCTTGCAGTGAACAAGCACAATAAACCCAATCCAAATATGAGAAGAGCCAAAATTATCCAAAGCCAGAATTCAAATGCCACAGGAAACCCCAAAACTCTTCTGTGACTGACAGCTGACACGCTTTGGATCAAGGTGGCAACCACTCAGCCTACGATCAATGCTTCAGACAGACTATGGAGAGTATATCATCAAATAAAACAAATTTAGAGCAGTAACTGCATGTTAACTGTGAACTCTGAACACCTGACATGGCTCAGCAGTTTTACCTTGGGTCTCCTGAACCCCAAGTAATAGTGGCTACCAAAATCCCACTGATGTCCTTAATTTCTCTTTGCTTGTGCCCGAAATGACAGTCAGACTGGCTGGGTTTCACCTCTGATCCAGCAAAGCTCTTTAGGCTTACTTTAGGCACTTGGCAACTTCAAATGAAGGGAAAAAAAAAGTAAAAAATGCTTGTGCACTTAAGAGCTCATGATGTGTTAATCCTGCTGCTGCCTCTGGGCCTTTGTGAAGAGAAAAAAATTATAAATGGAAAAAACCCACCAATTTTAATTCTGAGCTTCTCTATGAATATAAAGTTGGTCTCTTTGAATTCGGTCATAAACCATTACATTTAAGTATATAAAATTGCAGACCAGGCGAACAGGCTGCTTTATTCCCTCCACTTGCTGCAGATGTGAGCAGAGCATCCAGCCTGTGCGTGGAGGTTCTGTGGAAAACCTCCCACCAGCAGCAAGACTCAAGCACCATTTCTTCATCGCAGCGGATCAGCGGGATGGTGAAAACACTTTGCCGATGCTAAACGGGAAAAAAAAAGGGAAAAAAAAAATCCCAGTATTTGGAATCCAGGCCTGATCAGAGAAAGCTGCAAGAATTTAGCCTAATTTCCAAAGGGTTTGCCAAGCAGGCGGCTCGTGCCTTGGTTCAGCCTCGCACGCCTTGGCTGGGCCGAGACACACCATCTGGTTCCCAGCAGCACTCGCTGAAGTCCGTGGGAGTTCTGCCTCCAAAGTGACAGCGTGATGTGACCCATTGTCCTCCACAAAGCGAGCGCCTACACTGCTAATGGATGTCATTTCAGACAGGCATTTTGGGTAAAATGAAAAACAAAAGAAAAGGAAATAGAAAAAAAAATCAACGAAGTGAACTCGGCGCTGAGGATTTGATCTGCATTCATTAGTCATTGGCATTCCCAGAGACAAAAAGATGATCCCCATTACCCTGCAGGAATTTTGACCTGTTCCCACATGAGTGTTGCAGTACCATCTCTTATGTCTGTTTCACCTTAGTGGGAGCCTCCCACTCCTCCATTCACTGAGAGAGGGGAGAAGTCCATTCAGGTGCATTAGTAAACACAAAGATTTAAGATGTGCAGCTATACCATCATGCCGCAGACTCCATAAATAATCTGCAAACACTTAAGCTAGCTAGAAAATTACCAGACAGAGAATTTTGTACTTCATTATTTCCAGGTAAATCTCTCAGAAGGAGACAGTTAGCCCACACAAACATATATCGTGCTGATTTAAATACATATGTTATTCTCTTTTAGATCAATTTCTATTTGAACAGTGTAAATTATTTAGGTGAATTAAGTATTGTTGCAAAACACATTATGAGATTTCCTGTGTACCTAAAGCCAACCTCAGGACGAAATTCCCTGTATGATCCTGCTTAGACAGTCTGAAGTTAAACTCTTTTTTTTTTTCTTTTTATTTATGCTTTACCATATTCATTACTGTTTCCCATCAGTGCAGCTGACATGGGTTATTGCGTTACATATGCCAGCAGACAGACTCCTACCTCTTTTAGACTGCTGCCTACATACTACAAATGTTTATTATTCTCAATGCACCAAGTGCCAGCTAAATCAATAGTTCAAAAGCCTTGTTCAATTCAAATGGACTTTACAAAGTACTGCACTGTAATAAACACGCACAGGCAGAATGTTTCCCCAATTGCTTACACGACACAACTCTTATCGCATAAAGTAATACAACCACCACATTTTTCTTACTATGCAGAGTCCCAGTTAAGTCAAGAATGAAATTATCCTATTAATCACAAATGAACAGGGTGTATTGGCAATGACATATAGTAAATAAAGTGATAAAAGAGAAATACAGTGACAAAAATCCTCACAGAGATCCCTCCTAATGTGTCACGCACTGTAGCGATTCGGAACAGCCTCCATTTCTTACTCAGCAGAATTTCCCTACATAACTGATTTTATAGGTTCCAGAGAGTTTAAAGAGCCATCAAGACAAAAATTGGCTACTAAATTGCAATGCAAGCAATAACCGTGCTTCCGCCACTTCTAGATCTTCTCCACGTCCCCACTAATGGTCCCGCTCCACACAAACACCACGCTGTTGGTTTGCGTGAAATTTTCCTGAGCCAAGACCAGGATCCAGAGGTATTCAGCACTAGGATAAGCACTCTCATGAACAAAATGAAGGAGCCAGGCATAAGGCTGAGAATTCCAACGTGACCTGCAATTTAGTCAGTCTGGCTTATTTATACAGAGATGATGGAAGGTCTTAAACTTTTGCCCCAAATCTTTTTACATCACTGAGCTCAATCCAGGTCCAAGCCCAACTGAATGTTTAAAGTAAAATTGATCACTCAGACCCTTAAAACTCAAGGATTTGCTCAATTTTATTCAGGCTTTAATAAAATTCCATGCAAAACAAGAATAATAATTACCACAGAGCAATTCACACTTTCTTTTTCCTGCTCTATTAGCAGGATTCAGTCAAAACAGAGCAATGACTTCAGCTCTCTTAAAAAAAAAAGGTGGCAAAAGAGTTATCAGCCAGGGATGGTATTGTAAGTACCAGCCTGCCCACTTTCTATCAATCAGATACTACTGGCAGAGCAATAAAGAAAGAATGAGATAAGAAGGAAACATCTGTCAAGAAACATCCCAGAGAGGCAAAAAAGAAGGAAAGCGGTCTGGAAAAAGAACAGGATAACAACAAAAAATTACCAGCGAGTAATTTTCCCAGTGTTGTACATTCCTTTTCTCCCACTCTATGAATAGAAATTGGTCCGATAGCCCCAGCAGCGAGTTTGCTATTTGAGGCAACTTCTGGCTGAAAGGATTTTTTAGTGACAGATCATGTCTGAGCAGCCAGGCTTTGGCTGGTTTGACAGCTTTCAAGGCGGTTTCCCAGCACTCGAGCCACTTGAAGGAGTCATGACACTTCACATTTACAACTTGCACGTTAGATAGCAGCGTCCAAGCTGATGTGCGACCACAGCAGCCTTCCCACTCCAGAGGAAAAAAAACAACCTCAGTGATTATGTCCTTTATCCAAAACAAAAGGCAGAAAAGGTGATGTTTGGAGGCATCTCTAACAGTTGCATGGGAAAAAAAAAATCTTATTTCCTTGAAATTGTTGTGGGTAGCCACGGGATGAGCAGGCTGTTGAATGAAGACGTTGTGAAACACCTTGTGGGTACTGGGAGTAGAGCTTGAGTTGTCCAACAACAGAGATTAAATGTTGAGAGATTAAGAAAAAGACGTAAACTTCATTCTGATGTATGTGAGAAAGATAAATGTGACAGAGAGCTACACAAGTTTCCAAGAGATTAATACTAACAGTGTTTGAATTATCAAGTTCATGTTACTCAAGTTTATTTTTTTGCATAAGAAGCCATTTAGGACAGAATTTATCACAGTATAGGAAAGATGAACTGTGTTTGCTGCTTCTTTTTTCCTTTCTTTTTTAATTTTTTTTAAATTATGGTTCTTGACATATTTTATTTTAAAACTAATAATTCCTAAATAAAGTAAAAAATAAAAAAAAATATGTTACATAATTGTCTGCTAAACTGGGGATAACAATAAATTCATGTCCTTTGCACTGTCTTCCTTCCATCACAGGTCCTGCCTTGAAGCAGCATAAAATATTCAGAAAAAAACATTCACCCCAAATTAAACAATGCCCTGCTCTGCGCATTGCTGAATTTTATCCAAATTTGCTTTTGCTTAGGACACACTTGGACTGGAACCTCTTACGAGTATAACTCTAACTTCTTGCACATATAAATAAACTGAACTGGAATGAACTACAGAGGTTTTTTCTCCCTTTCAGTTTATAAGGAAACATTTTGCAAATACTAGAATACAAGAGATTTTAACTTAAAGATGATAAAAACGAAAGATGTCATATACTTAAATTTGAACTGTCAGCTCACCCATACTGGAAGACAGAAACCACAAGAGTTTCAGGCTGAGGTGGAGTAAGATTTCATGCTTACCTAGGTCAAAGTCATAACATTTTTAAATGTATGTTTTGGAAAGACAGGATATACGATTATCAGCTCCTTGACTTTTACTGCAAGTCCCATGGTAGCACTTAGCAGGATGTTTTTTTCTTCTGTTTGTTTGATTTACAAATAAGTTTATAAGACTCACTTTAAGGGAGAAGGAAAAAAAAAAAAACAACCCACAAACCAAATTAGCAACTTAAGATCTCTGTATACCTTGGAGCATTTGAAAGACCATCTTCCTAATTTCTTCTGAGGCCCCATGCCATAATATTTTGATGAGAATCTCCTAAATGCCTGGCTACCTGTGCTGGGATGGATGGATTCCAGTCCTCCTCCAGATAATGCCTGCTTCAGCCAGCACATTTTTGGCTTTGCCATCACTTGGGGAAAAAGAGGTATTTTTCCTGGACACTGAAGGAAATACAGCAGCTGGTTTTCAGTGTGACAGTACTGCAGGATGCATCTATGGCTGTGAAACCACCGACCCTGGATCTGAGTCACGAGGACCTGGACCCCAGCTCGCTGCAGAATGGATGCTGCTTGTAGGAGTTCAACAACTTCCAGCAACTGTTTACTCCTTGCTTAAGAGTTTGGGATTGCAATAAACCATGAGTGTCTCTTAAGACGCTCATTCCTCATAGTTTACTGGATATGGATTGCTCCAGTGTTTCCTACAACAGGCATTTGCATGTTTTGATCTGTTTCCCACAAAAAAAAGGTCACAGCTGGGAGTTCAAATATCCATTTAGAGTTCCTCCCTGCCCCACTCCGACTCCTCACCTCTCCCATCCTGGGGGGGAAACAAAAGGAACATGGCAGCTGAGAAAGTCCTGCATCCGTGGGTTCCTCCGCCAGCCTTCGGCTGCCTTATGGGAAGTGACAGTGTTTATTTTCCATTAGGAGGAAGTGCATTGCTGTGCATGGAAGGAATTAATTGCTTTCCTTTGATTACCTAAAGGCTGACCACCTGTGGGTACAATCAGCATTGTTTTCCTCTCTTGATGTAAACAAGAAAGTAATTGAAGGCCTGATGTGCATCCAGCAGTAAAAAAGAACACAAGAGGGAAGGAGCAGGTCTGTAGCAGTACACTTTGACCTGTCTGATTCCCCACAGTTGCTAGAGATAAAAGATCTAGCATTTCAAACAAAGGAGAAATTTTCTTACAAATTGGGGTGATCTCAGTTACCAGTCTGACATTATGTTCTTGAAACTGTCTGAAGAAGCTCATCCTTCTCAGAGCCACAGTCGCGTTTAACCATAGGCAGGTTGCAAAAAAATACTTCAAAGCTCAACCCAGACTCTTGCCCACTCAGGGCAGGATACCTGGGACCCTTGTCTGCACCTGATAAAAGGGAAGTTCACGGGCTTTTCAAAACTTTTACCAAGTTTTTACAGAGGAAATTACATTAGGGCCCTGAAGAATTGTGAGTTATACAGAGGTTGCTGCAGAGTGTTAACCATGAAACCCTGGTATAAGCTGACACTGAAACACTCTCACAGCAAAAAAAGAGCAAGACTGAATGGGTGGTAAGGTAAGAAATCCAGAGCTGTTTCCTTCCTAGCTCCAGTCATGTATCCTATAGTCCAGCTAAATTAAATGGCAAATTCAACCGGCTGCTTTGTGCCATAGTCTAAGAGAAAGAAACTAATTTGGGAAAAAATACAGATTTTGCATAAAGAAGGACTTCCTGACAAGCATTATTTACTCAGTCAAGGATCTTATCGTCTGTAGATACAGTATCTCAGTATCATCCACTGGACAATAAATTTGCAGTGGAATGAGAGAACTACGGAAAATTTCTCACATGGAGACTTCTTGGGAGAAAGTCAGTGTGTCTGGATATGTAGATAGTGTCCGAGCCCAGATTGAGTAACAGCAAAAAAACCCACACCACCATCCTTTTGTTGTCTCCTCAGTCAGCCAGATGGATACCATCCCTCAACATACTCCATTCTGGATGCTCTTCTTGAGCCTTTCTTGCATCAGCAGGGTCAGCTCCCAAAGCACGGGCTACAGGCACATGACACAAAGTTTTGCAATACAGCAAATTCAGTGAGTAAACACTGGAAATAAATTATCATCCAAGTGGACAATATTTATTTGTTTTCATTACAGCTCAGAGTAGCCAGGCTGGAGCTCTTTCTGCAGGCACCACTGCAGTGTGGATATGGTGGGAAGACATTGTTTTATTGTGAGAGACACATACAGAGGCGTGAAGGGGAGGGTGGGAAGACAACCTGGATCACAGGAAACATAAAGTCTGTGTCACCATATTTTCCCACTGGGAAATGGGATCTTTTTTTCCACAAAAGTAACTTTTTCCACAACAAGCTCTCCCCAGCATTGCTGAGATTTCAGGCACTAAATTATCACAAAGTTATGAGACAACTAGTGAGAGCCAGAGGAGAACAACAAGAACGGTCCAAATTCCAAATGCTATGAGCTACCAGTAGCAAAAAGGGGAAGAACTGGGGTTGCTGTGGTAATCTGGAGAGTAGATGAGCAAGGGAAGCTTCAACATCTTCAAAAGCTACAGATCTGCTTCTGTATCTTTCAAATACGGAAAAGGCTGCTGCAGAAAGAGGAGAAAAGAGTGTTCTCCATGTTCAGAGTGAAAGGGATGCAGAATTCACACAACTAGACATACTTAATGACAAATGTCTGACTTGCATGCTACCAGTGTCACAGGTAAGCATAAAGATCAGATCACAGCAAACACTGACTTTCCCTATGGTCTTTTGCAGCATCTCCTCGAGCCCTGTTGCACATGTAGAAGCATGAAGTCAAATCCTACAGTCCAAGGACAGGCTGCTATACTATAAAAGAGGAATAGAAGCATCAGAAGAGGATAGTGTTTAGGTTTGGCAGCTTAGCAGATGTAGGGAAGCATCTACGATGCAGGCAGAGTGCAAGGAAAAGGGAAGAAGTAACTAATGAACGGCAGCTCAAAGATTTTCACGTTATATATAGGACATGATTCAGAAGGAGGTGAAAAGTTACAGGAGGTTCTAATACCACCTGTTGATTTGTGATGGCATGGGCATTTTTTTACATTGGAAAATTAATGTACATGGGAGCTGAATCATTACAAAGCTGCAAAACAACCTCTCTGCAAACTTCATAGAACAAAATGCAGATTTAGAGGAGTAGTAAGAGGAATGCACAGCAGCCAAATCGTGACAGAGTTCTTAACGTGTTGCCATATGCACGTGGCATAAAAAACACAGATCAACAGTAAATAAGTTTTTCTTCTTCTACAATATTAAGGTGGTTTGGATATAAGTTTATAACACAGATTAATGTCAATAGTGATCTGAAAATCTTTTTTCGGTTGCTGAAGTACTAACTGTGGACAGGACAGCTGTGTTACTGCTCATGCTATGGCAAGTACATACATCATATTTCACCTAGCATGATTGTTCACTGTTCCATCCAATACTGCTCTCCTGCCAACACTGAATTTTTGCCAGCTATTTTTCCTCAGCTGATTTTTTCACCCCAAAGACAGGTCTCTCAGTTAAAACAAAAATCAAAGTGAAATCATCTGCTTCTCCCATTTCAACAGCTGTACATTCCAGTTGTGCAGGGAAAGAGGAGAGGAAAAAATATCCTGCTGTTATCTACTAATGGCAAGACACCTTAGAGATAAGAAGCACCTTTAGCAAGCATGGGTAAGTCTGTTATACTTTCTGGAAAACAATCTAGTGACAGGTCAGTGAATCAATGTTTTCTTCATGGAGGTCAATACTGAGCAGTGTAGGATTTGTATAGGCAATCAGGTAGTTGATTAGATGCAGTGGTGATCACTAATGTTTAAGCTATTTACCTTTGAGTGACTGTTCAGGGAATGTTGCAAATGCTCTGCTGTTGGAGGAAATCATAGGGTGAACTGTTTATAAAATGTCCTCCTGCCACTCTACGCTTGCAACTGTGACTAAAAATATTTTATATATTTTATGTTTGAAATAACAAGACGAAACAGATTTCCATTCCCTTCTGGATGAGGAATTTGGAGGGTGGTAATATTTCAGTAGTTTGATGTGATTAGAAGAAAAAGAGATGGGCGAACTCTGAGGCATAAGCTACATGAATACATTAAAAATTTACCTCACTTTTAGCCCTATAGAGTAGCAAGGTTGTAAGCATCCCAGTCTAGCAAGAGGAGCTATTTCTTCGGTGCAAGCAGCACCCTCTGAAACAGGTCTGTGTTGCAGCTGCTTTCAAAAGTGGACAAATTGAGGCACAGGAAATTAAATTATTCTGCACAGATCACAGACGCTGTTGTGACATCTGACACAGAAACCTGACCTCGAGTGCTAGCCTAGGAACACGAGCCAAGAACTTAAGAAGGGCTTGGTAAGGCGCTCAGCAGGCAGGCGCTTACACGAAGGGACCTCTTCACCTTTGGAGGAGAATTACGGTTTTGGGTAATGCCTGTGTCCAATTTCTGCTGAAGTCAGTTACACACAAATAAATGACCTCTTTAGTTCCACACAGAGGCTGGAAAGAATTTAAAATATGGAAGGAAAAAAAAAAAGTGTTGATGGAAGGAAGACGAGGAGACAAAGGCCATCTCGTAGCACAAGGAAACAGAACAATTAAGTTTTACAAGCTCTCTTTTCCCTTGCACCCCCCATGATTAATGACCATGCTTTACGTGCCTTAAGGAGTGGGCCCAAGGCTTGTGTATCAGTTTTTACAATCTGTTTTTAATGTGGAAAGATAATAACTGTGCAAAATGGAGCAGGCTGTATAAAAATTCTGTCTGCAAATGTGATTACACATAAAACCCATAAAAATTGTACAAAGCGATAGATGAACCAAAACTGAACAGCTGTAGTTTTTCATTATTTTGGAACTGAGCAGAAAGAGAGTATGTATAGAGAATGACTTCAATTTTTTTAATCTTCTGGACTTAATTGAATTATACATCTGCTGGGAATTTAAAATTTCAGAAGGAATATCACATTTCTGCTAAATTGAATTCTATATTGCTGAAATGAAGAACTGTCTGTGAAATATTAGCAATAAGGTTGATATATTTCAATAAACCCCTAGCAGTATAGTTCAAAATAATGTGGCACAGTTATATAGAGATACATATATATAAAACTTATTACAACTAAGATCACTGGTAACCTCAAGACATTTCTAGCCCAAAGGACAAATTAAATAAAGTGGCATGGCTTTTATGTTTATTTTAGGCATTAGACAAATAAATTAATTAACCACTTTGTGGCTGCTGCAGAATCACTTCTTGCTCTGCTCTATTTTGTAAAATGTTTTTATTTCTGAAGAATGAAAAAAAAAAAAAAAGAAAACAAAACAAAACCAAACCCCCAAACCAAACCATGGAAGTTCTCCAGTTATAATGCAGTTGGAGAGTTCAATGTCATCTAGGGGGAAAAAATAGAAAGAAAATGTACTTGGGCAGTTCTCAAGCAGTGCAGAACACCGATGAAAGTGAAAGGATGGGCTTTACAGGCAACACACAATTTTGTACATGGCATTAAGCACTACCACAAAAAAAGTTTTTTAAAGATGTATTGAGTTATTTTATGGTGTGAAGAAGTCATATTAAAACTGCTCAGTTTTATTTAAGAGAGAAATAACATGGGGGGAAATGAAGAAGACAGGTAAAAACCTCAATGAGCGGTAAACTACATAATTCAGGTGACAAAAATCACCTTCTGGATTCACTTGAGTGCTACACCTGCTTCTGAAAGAGGCCATGGCCCCATCACAATCAGCCCCTTTGGTAGTACAAAGACCTCAAAGGTAATGGTTTGGACACAATCTTGACAAACCAGAATTATCTGAGCTGTGGTGGGGTTATTTAAAATCCTGCTGCTGACCAGTTCAGCCCTGCAAGAATATTGGCCTGGGGAATTGCCTCCTCCCTGTGATTTCGAAGGTGTTGTAGTCCAGGGAGAACAGCACCAACGTGAATACATCTGTGCCCAGGGCCAAAGCACAGCCTTTTTGGGGCAATTCAGTACATGGCCTGACTGGAGTGGTACAGCTAGACCTGATCTTTTGGGTATCAGGTGAATAAACTCCTCTCCTAGCTTGCATGCTGCTGTCTGCAACTGCCATAAACATGTAGGAAACTGTGTTAAAACAAGAAAAAAAACCCCCTTAAATGTTGGATTATCTGCAGTGCCTCAGTACAGCTGCTACAAACAGCCCAGATTGCGACACATCGTATTAAATACCCTGGCCAAAGCCCAGTGCTCTTATCACGTAGTGTGTTTAAAGAGAACATGTCACCAAAAGAGTTGTGTTTACTTGCTGAAGAAGAGACTAACAAGTAATATAAGATGCTGCCAACACTATTGTTAAACATGCCATTATTTATTTTTTTTTTGAAAGGGTCAGAAAAGCTTGCTAAATTCTCCCTGAAGACACACATACACGAAAAAGAAGAAATTGCTATTGCAACAGAACAACTTAATTAATAAACATTGATTGTGCTCATTGACTGCTGCAAATTGTATTAAATATTAACAACAACATTTTGTATATTTTATATTACTCATGAAAGTTTTATACCTTTGCCCTACAGCAACCATAGATTTTATATAAGCTTGCAACACAAGTGACAAACTATTAAGTAGTGCAGAGCACTTCTATAAATATTAGCTGCACATTATTATACACAGATACAATGCCTTCTCTCATATCTGTCTGTATTGTGAGGTCTGTGAAGCACTGGAACGAGTTTCCCAGAGAAGTTGTGGCTGCCCCATCCCTGCAAGTGTTGAAGACCAGGTTGGATGGGGCTTGGAGCAACCTGGTCTAGTGGAAGGTGTCCCTGCCCATGGCAGAGGGTTGAAATGAGATGATCTTTTAGGTCCCTACCGACCCAAACCATTCCATGAATGTCTTCATTGGCTTTCAGAGAGAGGACAGTTCTAAGAAAACACCATCATTTTGCAATGTGGCTCCTTGCCTCTACACTTTTCATTAAAAATCACTTAGAGTGTTCCTGCAAACAGCACATCTTAACACATCTGCCTCTAGAGGAGGTGGGAACAGCTGCTGAACAGCACACAGCCATGCAATATGAAAAGAGTTTACCACAGCAACAAAAGTACTGTATCTAATCCAAACTGTAAGGGAACTGAGATAGGGAAACCATTATACATTCTGGAACACTGCCAGGACGTGGCAAGTGTGTGTGAGAGTGTGTTGGACACCAACCATCTTAGCGAAGTGAAGAGGAATTCTGCTGATATATGTGACCAGGCTTTAAAGTTTTCAGATCTTGGGGAGCGATGGCTGAACGGAGTGTTCTTTTTTCTATTATTTCAGCCTTTTGCTAGCAGTAACAATCGGAAAAGTCGCGCTGCCACCATGATTTTTCCGAAGGGGTAGTGTTAACAGAGAACTAGTGGCATCCAGCTTTTATTAACTAGTTTGGAAAAACAATTTAGATGATGCAGATGACAATATCTTATTTAAGACTATCTTAATAAATGGAAAGTTTCTCTCTCCTCTCTCTTGCCTCCAATATCTGTCACCCTTAAAAACTATTTTTCTCTGCATCTGTTTTTTTATTTTTTTTAATATAATAAAGACAAAAAAATTCAAAACACACTAACCTGAGGTGGAAATGATATCAATTAAAGTTTTTTTTGTAGTGAGTACAGATCAAGATCAAAAGCATTTTGTTTTTCTTTAAGCATTATAAAAACTTTGAAAATCAGCCATGAAAGATCTTGAAGGGCTCATGTAACTAGTCAAGGGATGTCACTGACTTTGGATCTTGTCTTTAAGCAAAATATAAGCTAATCTTTTCTCAAACATACTCCTGATCATGGCATTAATTCTCCAAAAAGCAGTTTTAATGTAGCATCCTCATTAGAGACAGGATAAACGTGTCTTGGTGATGCAGGGGTGTTTATAGTGTCCACTTTGAGTTTGGACTTTTCTGCGCTTCCTTTCACAACCTGAACACTCCATTAGGGAACACTTCAGCCCTGTTGTTTACTACTGTCCACATTTAGGCAGAGACAATTACACATCACCTTAATAACTGGTTTATATAATTTCTGAAGAACATAGAGACAAAAAAAGTCATACCACACTTCCCCCTGAAAAAAAAAACCAAACAAAAACCAAAACAACAAAACACCAAATAACCCCACAAAGCCAAACTCCGTCCATTTCTGCTACTATATGATTCATTATGTCTTTTACCTACTCCACAAAAAAATATCAGAAAATATATTACTCCCTACTGCTTGAGAACTGAAGGGGAAGTGTTTCATATAAGCACATGTAGCAGACCAGAGGGCATGCTCATTCCTGCCTGAGAATTTGACAGGTTCAGTAAACTATTTATGTACCTGTACTCAACACCTCCAGACACAGACAGTGAACCGAGTGGATTCGACCATCTTTACTACTGGCCTGTAAGTAAATTAAATCTGCATCTTGACCATGTTGCCTGGAAGAGGTTATTCAATTATTTACAGGGCAATAACAGGTAACTGCACTTTACAGCGGTTTGTAGACAGCTACTGTATGGTTTCGAACAAAGAAAATATGGACTGTGGCAGTCAGGATATATTAAAAAAGAGGGGGAAAAAACATCCTGCAAACCTAGCAGTATTTCTAACTATGTTTTTCTCCAAGGCTCCTCAAGTCCCTGTGTCACATAGTGAGCAGAACATGCAGCATTGGAAAACAGGATATTGCTGGAATACCAGCTGATTTCAGAATTTGAAGGTTGCCCCATTTTATTCTTGAAACCCATTTTCAGGACCCTTTGTCTACTCCTTGAGTATGTTCTAAGTGTCAAGAAGCATTGGTATATAAGTAGAAAGAAACTGAAATCCTGACCAGTCAGGAATTTAAGAGTCTGAAAGAATTTGGCAGGAATGTCACTTTGAATAGTCCTTTAACCACCTGGACAAGTCTCCTTGGATGTTCTTGCTTTCTAAAGTTACCATCTTCCTTGGTGAACAGTAAGGAAAAATCCACATTTATTTTCTCATGTCTTCCACTCTACCACACCTGCTTCACCCTAGGCAAGTATTTATCATTGGAAGATACTTTGGGACACAGCTTGCATGAGAAATTTGAAGTAAAGCTGTACTGCAGCATTGCTTATGCAGGAACGTGTCCACATGTCCATGTTCAAATCAACGTGCCTCTACAGCAGCCAGCTGGAACAGGCCACGCAGGGATTTACGAAGTTCTTTGGGAATTAACACGTTGGTACAGGATGCAAGAATTACCAACATATTAGGGCAATGGAAACTGCGAATGCCCAAAGCCACAGGAGGAGCTGAAGGTCCCCGCTGGCTTCCAGCCCAGGATTCAGGGCAGGGAACGGAATCACATTAAACACAGTAAGCACAGCTCTGGCTGACAAGCAAGAGCTCCTTTTACTTACTAAGGGTTGCTGTGCTGTTGAATGGCAAGCTGCAAACAAATTAGGGTTTCAGATGTGGCTTTGGGTTCTGTTAATTAGATTTACCCCTTGCTGTATGTGACCACCGCAACACTGTACACACCAGCTTGTACCTAGAGCTCAAAGCTTACCCATGCTTGGCTTCCACCAGCTCGCTCTGTGGTGAGCCATGATGGACTTCGGATTTCTTACCCTCAATTTTGCAGCTTTATATTCCTGAAAGTGTCACTGGCTGGCATGAACTGTGGCTGCAATTCCGATCACAGCAGAATCCCAGCCCTGCACATCAAGTCACCTGCCATCTCTGCATAGTGCACTTAATTAAGGGGCATTGTGTGAAAGTAAGAGCTGGGAAAAAAAGAAGCTGAATTTGCCCTAATTGCACATCAAAATAAAAAATTATGCTTATTGAAAGAAATCAATGTAAAAGCCCTTTCTCTGAAGAGCGAACATGGGGCTAAATCCTTGGGCTCATTTATTTCAATCAGGAAGAGAAATGATTGTTAAACAAAGTTCCCAAAGTTCAATTTTTTTCACTTCCAGATAATAACATTTTTCTCATTGCTAGATGAAGCTGTGCAGAGGACTTTTCCATATTACCTTTCTTGGAAAGTTTATTTGCCCTTCAGAAAAAATTTTCACTGTCAAGAAGCTATTAGTTTACTACATGAGAAAAGGTTTTGGGAGTTTCCAGGGGGAGATGGATCCTCTGCTCCGTCTGACCATAGAAGAAACATCACCTTTTTTTTGCAGCACACCTTTACATACCTAAATTCTCACGTCCTTGGCTTTTCTAGATATATTAGTGACATCCACAGTGGATTCCGCCCCCCCCCCCCGAATTTCAAACATATTTCAAGGTCTTGAAATTGTACATATTTTCCTTTCCTGTAGAAAATAAGCACCATCCCTTTGGATCATATAAACCTTCCTCTCCCATCAGCAGGGAAAGCTCCCACCATGGCCAATTGATTGCCACTTTGCCCAGCTACAGCTGCTCCAGTTTGTTGTAACACTCCTCGGTTAAAGGCTCCTTGCTCTCTCCAGAGCAAGCCAGAGAGCTATAAATCCTAATTTTGCAGTTGTGGAAAAGGAAAATGGAGGAAGTTTTACATTATGTGCTGTACACCCTGAACACAAAGGCAGGCAAAGCTGAAAGATGTGGTGAAGGCACCAGTGAAAAGCACACACTCCTGCCTTCTTGCCTTTCCAAAATAATAGCAACATTAAGTTAAAGTGTCTTTGAAGGGTTTCATGTGGAAAAACTAGAAAAATCATGCAACAACTAACAAGAAATCACTAATTAAAAGTGAATATCATCATACCTTTCCCTTCGTATATGATAAACACAAGTATTTAACCAACCCTCTATGCTGATAAAAATAATGTTTAAGTTAATAAGATATTCCTACTTCTCAGGTAAGGTCCTCTGTAGTGAGACACATCTCAATTCTCAATTTAAACTACTTGGGTGTGACATTGGAAGTGCGTGCTGAAAACATAGTAATGAACTGAGCATGGAAGATAAAAGACTGTGTAGCCATGAGACTCGAACTTACTCTCTTTGCAATAAGATTGTTTTATCTGCCTGGATTCACAGGGCCTGGTTAAGAGCTGGGTGGGCTCACAGGTGTTAAACTAGCCACTGGAGGCTCTCATGGCTTCTCCAAACACAGAGGAAATGTTTTTCCACTTCACAGCAGGAGCTGCGTGCATGAAAAATCTCAGGCAAATTGGATTTATCTGACGTTACTTTTCTTCTTCAGTGAAGATGTGGAAAGATGATGATTAAGCAAGCAGTTTCCTCCCACATTTTCATTCCAAATTGTTTCCACAGGCTCAAGTCTCAAATGACATGTGCCTTTTTTGGCTCATCTAATGTTGGAGTAAGTAGATCTGTGCATCCCTCTCCGCTCTCTGAAAGACTAAAATTAGGTTTTGGGGCTTGAGATTGCCTGGGTGACTTGGATTCCACTTCAGCTGCTCTTCTGCATAGATAACTGCGATAGTGTTCTCTTCTAGGACAGGCTTGCTACTTTGAGTTTCTGAGACTCATCACAGCACTGAAAGCAAACCTTTACATTGAGTCCAAGACAGAAAAGTTTAGAGAAAAAGAATGAAACAACACTCAGATTACTTGGAAGGGACTGCTGCAGCTCCCCTAATTTTAGAGAGAGGACAGAAAAGAAGCAGCCTCTCAGATTGCAACACGTTTTAAACTATTTGCCCTTTGGCCTGTTTGTAGGTGCTGGATGCTATAAATGCAGCAGATAAACAGAGGCTGCAAGCCTGCTGATGTCTGTCTCTGCAAGCAACCTAAGTAACTCTGACTCTGCTTTTCCAATGATGAAAGTAGACATAAAAATTTAAAAAAAACCCAAAACCTCAACCAAAAACCCATAACAACCCCTCCATCCCAATTCAATATGGAAATTAATTTTCCTTGCAAACATAAATAGCTTTGAATCCCTCTCTAAACAGAAAACAAGCTGTAGGTATAAAGTAAGAAAGGGATTCACTGTTGATGAATAGTTCATGAAACTACTCTCTTTTTAAAATTCTCTCCCTCTGCCATGAGCAAGATTTTGTACTAAAAACACTCTTGTCCTGAAAAACATAAATAACATAATATTATGAATTAGTGGATTGTTACAACTGAACTGTGAGCCCTTCAGCTCAGGAAATGAAAGCAAATATTATTTAATATTAAAACTCCTGTGCTGCTAATGACTTAAGCCCAAATCTACATTTTAAAGCACCGTATAGAGTCTCCACTCTGTCAGAAGTGGTGTTCATCACTCACTCGTGCTTCACATAAAGGTGTTGCACTGTCTTGCTTCTTCAAAATTGAGTATCTGCCTCAAATTAGTTCTCCAGGAAGGGACATAAACACCTGTAACACGTTAACTGGACTCTTTCTTATACCCAGCTCACATTCCTAAGAAACACCTTTCAGCTACAAAAATCCCTTCTGAAACACCACTTCTGATATGGAACCTATCATTTCTTAATAGGAAGATGTTAGCAGCTTCATAGCCTACACATATTTTCTTTTTTTTTAGAAGCATGAAACCCTTTACTTGTGCTGATAATGTTTCTAAGTGACAAATACGATTAATTTCCAAAGACTTTTGCATTTCAATGATTTCCTTATGCTTATTGCAGTTTGCTTTAAATAAATTGTAATAGGGACTGAATTTAGGTGCTTTTGTACAGAGCCCAGCACAGGGACAGAAAGGTTCGTCTGGGTTTTCTGAGCCTAGCTGTTTACATGAGAATTTATGGAAGGAGACACCCCATTTATGTACCGCTCCACTATTTTTCTGAAATACCCTTAAGCAAAAAAGAAAAAAAATTACAAAGTAAAGATCTAATTTTAAAAAAGGTTTGGCAGAACACACAACCACCAAATCAGCCTCTTTGTATTAAGCTGTCTTCAGGGAATGGATTTTTTGTGACTGTGAATTACTGTTTTTAATATAAAACCATAATCTTGTTAGTTATTTGCACAGAGTAATGTAACTGCCTGATACACTGTTCCATCGAATCCAAGGACAGTGTCCCTCGTGTCCAAAAGCCTTTTGGTCCTACCTTGTCTTTGGAACTGGAATAACGAGCAATGGAAAAACCAAAATGTACTAAACCCCACACCTAGTCTGTTCTTAAAGCACACAGAGAACTGGACTCACTGGGGGACAAACTGAATTTTACCCTGTTCATGAAGTAAAGGCCACATCACGAAAGCACTTTCTTCTTTGCAATGCCCAAGCCCCCATGCAAGTGCTTTATCTTCATAATACTTCTGTTACTACCATCTTCTTTTTCTATGCTGAACAGAGGCCTCCAAAATACTAAGTCGCTTCTCCAGGGTCATGCAAGATGCCTATTGCCAGCTTAGAATGGGATCTCTGATTCATGTGGCTTCCGATGCCTTGACCTAGTTTGAGCTATTGATTAACCTTGTGGCTTTGTCTCTTTATCAGTCAGATAAACAATTAAGCTTTAAAATGAAAGGAGCTGGATACAGTTTAAAAACAATCAGCTCATCCAAAGCTATTTGGTTATTGCTTTTGATATTTGTTCTGGGGGGAGTAACGAAAGCTGGAAACTGTAAAAGGAAGGTTTTAGACATCCCTTCTCTCCCACTTTAGCCACCACTACAGACCACACATTAAGAAATATGGGACTCCTGGACAGTTGTACAAAAAATAGTGGTATGGTATTGCCAGATTTTCACTCATCTGAAACATGGAAATCAATTAAAAAAAAAAACACAGTTAAAGTATGCTGCATGACAAAAATTTGGACAAATGGGCTTGAGTCTTCTTGACTAGGGCATTTGGTAGAGCTCTGTCATGAACAGGTTTCTTCTATTTATGTGTCCTTGTTCTGCATCAAGTGAAATGTTAAAGCCAAACAACAATATTGGCACTGATTGATATTAATTTTAGTTTTATTCTGATACCCTTGCAGTCTCAGCAGCTAAAGAAAGTCTTTCCTGTGTAATTGGTTTCCTCTGTAGTGCTTCACAAAGGTATATCATCTCCCTGTAGCATGGACCTTAGTGTTTCAGTTTTTGTGAGTTTTTTTGTTTATTTATTTATTAAACATAACTGTTAAGAGCCAGCAATACAATTGCTACCAGCAACCTAAAGAAAGAGAGAATCCTTCAGATTTTGGAAGCATCAGACCTGGAGAAAGGCTAATAGTTTCTACAGAAGAAGCAGCAGCAGCAGAATTCAAAGCCAATACTTGAACCAAATGCTTTATTTATATTAAAGAAGTTGATTTAGTTCTTGTTCAGGCTTCAGCTAGGTACTGCAAACTTTCTTTCAGTTTTCTTTCAGTTTCATCCAAGGTCAGAAATAAAAGAACTGTATTCACATTGGGGGAAAATCTCCAAAGCAAGCAGACACAGACTCCTGTCAAGAGATGTCTCCTTGTACCTCTGTCTGTCATGCTTCAATCTGTTTTACATAGCTTTCACTGTGCAAAAATTAGATACATCCTTTCTAATTATTTTTCTCTGGCTTTTCACATCTGTTACAGAATAGGCCAAGGCCCTTGCAGAAAACAGGTCGAGTTCACCTAACACTTCCATGTCTATCTTAGGGAAGTAAGAGTCATCCAAGCTGTTGATTTACTCAGATGTTTAAATTCTCTCCCGAGTACTAAAGACTATTCACTGCTTTTGGTTGCCATCTGACAATAACCAAAATGACATGTTAGCCACAAGGCTAAGCAAATGTGTGGTGATGTGAATGGCTTTTCAATTGTTCATTGTCTGAATAACTGCTTGACACAGCAGAACTGCAATTACAGTTGGAATTTTACTCCCTGTCCTTTGCCTACGTTTTTGTCACCATGCCCTGTTTGATCTGAATGCATTGAGCTCTTGCACCCTGGGATTTCTGGATTCCTAGCCCTAATCACTTATAACTTCATGGAAGTCAGAAAGAATTAGTTTTGGTGGAAGGGTAACTTCTGAAAGAGGACAGAAAAGTCCACAACAATGCAACCTGGTTGTGATCTCTCTTCGTTTTCTTCTTCCATATAGCTCACAAAGCTTTATTTCAGCCATTGAAAACCAGCACAGACACCTGCCTACTGCTCAGCCATTGTTGAAGCCATCAAAAATAGCCTGCATAGCTGTGGAGAAGCCCTGGCTTTACACTGAGGTTAAATTTGACCTAGTAGAAGACTGACAACTCTACAGCTGGAAGTTACTGACAGAGTCAACCGCTGACACACCATGGGCAAGCAGCAGAGTAATGCAGCTAAAAGCTCTGACTTCTGAAGCAACCCATCCTTGGTCTCTCTTCTGAGGTAGAGAAACTGTTTTTTATGACTATCAACTTATGGGACAGGACTGAGACAGGCCCCATCCCTGCAAGAGTTCAAGGCCTTGAGCAACCTGGTCCAGTGGGTGGCATTCCTCCCATGGCAGGGGAGGCTGAAGCTAGATGACTTTAAAGGTTCCTTCCAACCCAAACCAAATAGGATACTGTGGGACAACATAGTTTTTCACAAGGCCATTACATTCAGCCTGGGTTCTCTCCATCCAGCCTCTGGGAAATTGTCTCGGATCTATCAGTTCATGAAACCTGTGATGGCTGAACCTCTCCAGCTGCTTTGGCTTGTGCTAGATACAACGAAAGATGGTTGAATTAAAATACCTTCTGCTATTGATCTCCTCAAACACCAAAATACGACAAAACATTACTGTGGGACTGTTAGTGGTTTGAAACCAAGTGTTTCTCGTAGTTGCTACTGACCAAAACATGTTTTCATACATCTCTGATAATTTCTTCCACCAGAATTCAGCCCCTGTACTGCTTTCTCACCTGCTGGCAAGGCCAGCACAACATACGCTACTTGTTGCAGTTAACTCTGCACAGCATTTTGTGAAGTTTCTCCATAACCAAGACTTGCCTTCAGTGGAGCCTCTAAGCGTCCTGAAATGCAGCAGTCCCACTGAATTACTTTCAGGATCCGTTCTACCGGGATGATTCCCTGGCAGCAACCAACCAATAAAGCAGCAATGTCTTGTTGCCTGCAGATTTTGACACTGACAACTGCAATCAAGTCACCTCCGGCTGGCTCGCTCCCAAACCACTCCGAAATCCTTCGTGGGATGAACGGCAGCGCACGGCTACGCGGAGAAGGGGGCAAAGCGAGGAAATCACTGCAGCACCAGGCTCAAAACAGAACCATTTACCGAAAGGTATAAGCAGTGTTTTGGTGCCGGGGAAGGGGCTCTCCCCGGGGGCGCGGCAGCCGGTGCGGTGCTGCAGGAGGGGCCGTCTCCACTGCGGGAAGCCCATCCTATGTGACAGCTACGTCACTTCTGTGCCACATGCCTCTTTACACCTGATCACACTTGTTGACACTTGTGCCAAGACAGAGCATTTGAACAGGTGAGAAAAGGGAAGGGGCCGGGCGCCTGTATAAATGAGGCTGCCAACTTGACATGCTGCATTACAGCAGGGGCTCCAAAAGTCTTTTGCTGTGTGTGTCCCATGGATAAATAAAATAAAAAAATAGATATAGGCAGTACAACTGCTGACATATATGGCACTCTCATGCCTGACAGAGGCCAGCACTGACTGTCAAGGGTAGAGGTCATCTGGCACCAAAAAAGAAATGAGGAGCCAAAAGCAGCTAGACCTTATGAAGCCTATTTGCTTTTATACCAACACCAGAAGAGAAGTGCCAAAAATGGATAACCATTCCCTCAAGACATGCTTCTCTGTGTATTACCTGCAGTGGGTGACAGACAACTCTGCTACAGCTGGTAATTGAGTCTCAGAGAGTGAGCCATGTATTTTTCCCACTATTTACTAACATTTATTATTTGTAGGACAGCAGTTTCTCCCAGTTCTTATTCTTTATTACAGTGAACAACACAAGAGTAGTGCCTTTTAGACGAGAAGAGCATCACTATGGATTTATTAGTTCTTACCATTTGAACAAACTTGCACAAACATGACTGCCTGCAAAGTTTTCCCCAAAATACATCATACGGCTTTTTCCTTTTGATTAATTCCTCAAGACCCAGAAGTGTGTGTCCCTTTAAAAATGCACAAGACAGCTGTGGGGTTGGTATTAACTACTATATTCAGCTTGGTTTTTTCACTGGGTGGTAAATTCCTCAATTTCTCCACATATCAAATTTCCCCATAAAAAACTAAAACAAAAGGAAAAAATTGCAAAAATGAACTACAAATCTGTGGGCCAAGCATACTTGAGTTAAAACAGTCAAAAATTTAAAACAGCAATAAGTCATTTACTCTCTTCTCCCTCTGAGCCTGGCAGAAGACCTTCTTACTGTGCCACCCAAAGGACTGGAAACATTAAACTAAATTAAAGCAACTTTTCTTCTTTCCTCCCCCTGGATAAACATGTTTTCATAAAACTGGCTTTTAAACATTGCTAGTCTTCACCTAATAGTAGTCCTACAGATAAGATTTTGTCTGTAGATAAATTTTGCTAACATTATAAAAAAAAACAAAAAACAAAAAACAAATACAAAACAAAACTCAAAGCCACAGCCTTCCAGGGCACAGGCAAAAATCATACTTCCATACCACAGATCTTATTATTGTATAGAATTTTATTATATATGATTCTCTCTATATAATATGTTATTAAATAGAATCATCATTCAATGATTAAAGCAGAAATTTTGGACTATAAAGTCCACCTGACCAAAGAAATAGCTCCATGTTAGTCACCTTTATGGGTGAAGGGAGTCTGGGACTGAGCTATAAACCTCCACATGCTAAAGAAATAATATTAATGGTAAGTAGGAATATATTTGAGATGTCGAAATCTACAGGCCTAAAACAAGAACAAGGTCTGATTGTTTTGAATGCTGCATAAAACATAATTCAGGAGGATCTCCATCTTTTGCAATTTTAATGGAAAAGAAGCAAAAACCTGAAAGAGAAATAGAAAAAAAAAAAAAAGGGGGGGGGAGGGAAGAAAGGTGAAGACAGTCACTATGTGACACATACCAGGCAGAGGCTAAACCATGACTAGATGGAATAAAGGCAGTTGGGATTTTAAATCATCTATATTTATTAGATCATATATTGCTAAGATTACTGTCTCACAGGAAAAAGAGGTGAGAGACGTAATAACGCCAGCGATGATTAAAAAAAAATCCAGCTTGACATTCAGAGTCCAGGCTGAACATGCAGTTAAAATAGGAAGCTGGTGTTCTCTTGCATACTCAAATTCCTGAAGTAGCACGCTAAGAAGTTTGAGCCATAGTACTTCATAGCTTCAAAAGCCTCAAGTGACTGTATTTTCCAGACACTAATACTATACCAGAAATTCTAGTGCCCCCGCAAACTACAAGGTGTTCCTGCAGTGCACATCATAAAACAATGAAGCAAGATATTTAATTTGACCATCTTTTAAGAGGTGATTCCCTCACATCCTTAAGCACAAATAGCCTAATTAAACTGGTAATTTGGGAGTCCCCTCTGTTAATCAGAAATGATCCCTTCTATGAACCGAAAATATAAATTTGAAAGGAAAACTGTGTTTGCTACAGGATCCCCTCCCAACAAAGTAGAAACCTGTACACGGAAAGTCCACAATTTTGCCAATTTTCTGGTACAATTGTCTTTGCTGTGGTGCAGGTATTAATTAGAGCCAACCCCAGGCACTTGACTTAAAAACAGATATAATTTAAACCTCTCCCTTTTGAGAAAAAAACCAAACCTAAGCTCGTTTTCAGAACAAAATAAATGGAGGGATCAAATACAAGGGGCTTTTTTAATTGAGGTGTACTTAATGGGGTGATTTTAAATAGAAAGAAAATTAGTTTTACTTGCAAGGATTTAATCCAGACATACATGCACAATAACAGGAAACTTCAATCTTCAGATATCTGAGCATGAGCATGTACTACAATCTAACAATATGTCCAAAAAGCTCAGAATATTTACTTTAAAATACTCAAAATTGGCTATAAAGTTCATCTTTAAAGGATGCCACCAAAAAGCCACAAAGATAACAACGCAGCTTGGTATTACTTTAATTTTGATTTAACAACGTGCAGCTTGGCACAATGTCTTGTTCTGATTTCACTTCAGTAGTGCAGAACTTGTCATCTAATCTTCCTTCAATAAAATATGCCTGACATCAAGATCCATATACACTGCTTTCAATACTGCCTATAAACACGTCCTTCTGCTTTGTTTTAAATGGAACCTCAGGGTACAAAGCAATACAACACAGAAATAATTGTGCCATTTCATGGTAGTGAAAGCCATGCAACGTTAAAAGCACAGCTCAACAAATTAGAATGATAAAACCATCTTTATTACATATAACTTTAAGAGATATATATATTTTTAAATTCATGTCCTCATGATGAAAGACCTAATGAAGAGATGAAAGGAAAACAGAGGTTATTTTCAGAGAATTAAAATGCTCAGCACGGCCCAGAGACAGCAATAATATAAAAATGTACGTCTAGGGACTTAGTAAATTCACCTAAACAGGCTGGCATCTGCATGAATGGAAACACAATTGCTTTTAATATCAAGCCGTCAGCCTGTTGTGTTTCATAACGACAAAGGGAATTCAAACAAGACACGAGAATCGCTTTGTAATTGCAGGGGAAGCACGGGCAAACGCTGCCTCCATTTTATTCCATACAAAATTGCCAGAGTTTGCATTGCACAGGAGCCTTTTCCATTCTGAAGAAGTTCAAATATTAATTAAAAAATTAGTAGTAAATCCAGCAAAAAAAGAAAAACCCCTCACGAGCTAAGGCAGACCTTTGAACTAACTGTTGGTAAGAGACATTTGTTCTACACACTGCTCATGGTCAGGAGCTTAGAGTTACTAATCCTTTTTGCCAGGGCGTCTTTTTTTTGAATCATTATGTTACTAGAGGTAAAACTGATGCCCACAGCCCCGGAGGAAAGGGCTTAGTTGGAGAGCAGCAGCTAGGAGAGGAAGGATAACTTTGTGGGTATTGCAGCAGGCATTTCTCCACAAGACCTGGATTACCATTTTCATTTTTGACAGAGGATTTCCATGTCACCTTGGGCAAGGTACCTAATTATACCCATTCATAACACGGTAACAACTATTCCCTTTCTCTTTCGCCTCCCCCAGCCATCCTCTCATACAGAGGAGTGTGTGCTGGAGCATGCACATGCTCTGCCAAGCACCACAAGTCCCTTTGCCTCCCTTTTTGTTGGTTTGGTGTTTTGTTTCAGGTTTGGTTTGGTTTGTTTGTGGTTTTTTGGTGGCTTTTTTTTTTTTTAAACTAGTTTGGTAGAACGAAGAATAATTAAAAAAACCCCAACCAACAAAACAAGGACAAAATTGCAAAGAACAAACCCTTCTTGTGAAAATTTCTTGTGAAAATCTGGCTCTTCACTACAAGACAAGACATTGAAAGCCTGGAGCATGTCCAGAGAAGGGCAATGGAGCTGGGGAAGGGTCTGGAGCACAAGTCCTGTGAGGAGCAGCTGAGGGAGCTAGGGATGCTCAGCCTGGAGAAAAGGAGGCTTAAGGGGGGACCTTATCACCCTCTACAACCACTTGAAAGGAGGTCGTAGCCAGGTGGGGGTTAGACTCTTCTCCCAGGAAACCAGCAATATGGAGAAATGGCCTCAAGTTGAGTCAAGGGAGGTTCAGGTTGAATATTAGGAAAAACTTCTTCATTGATAATGTGGTTAAGCAATGAAAAAGGCTGCTAAGGGAAGTGGTGAATTCATCATCCCTGAGAGCATTCAAAAAAGTGACTGGACATGGCACTTTGCAGTGTGGTTTGGTGGACATGGTGGTATTCAGTCGAAGGTTGGAGTTGGAGGTCTTTTCCAACCTGAGTGAGTCCATGATTCAGCTTCAGTGTCCAGTCGCCTGTCTCAGGTCTGGACTCCACCTATTGTCCAAATAGCTCCCTGTATCTCCTATGAGTGATATGGACATATACCAGCCCAACACCATGGAGTGCTGTGGGATCCTGGACTTTTCTCAATGCCCTGCTGTGCCCATCACACTCCTTCAAAGTGGCTTTTTCAAGCTTTCCTCCCAGTGAAGGATGCTTTCCTTCATTCACTTGCTCCAGGGGATGAGCATCTTACGTATATAGTCAATTCCACTATAAAAAAATACCTAAAGCTTCTTTGAAGAAAGAATCAGAAACTCACAAAAGGGTAAGTTTGATGCAAGATGACGTGCTGTCCCTCCCTGCCTTGGACTATACTTGTCTTAGACATAAACAGATTCCAGACTCTATAAGCTTTCCTTTTCACAGCCCACTCAAGTCCAACAAATATAATTATGTGCAAAGTGTCTGTGATTTTTAGGTTTCTGACTATGCCATCATCCTTTGAAGCAAAACTGAGCTGCGTTTGCATCCAGCATCCTCCACAGCTCTCATAAGTCAGTGGAACAACTCGCCCTGCATCCTCACAGATCCCACCCCATTTATCAATAATTTGTAGCCAGTTACACAGAAGATCCCTTTTCCCATTATCCCACTTGGGACAAAGCTGTTCAAGACACATTGATCAAATGTAGATGTGATAAAAGAAGTGACACTATCTCTTTTACCACAATCCTCCGTACTGTTTAAATTGCAATAACTCAGATTTTCCATCTTAGATTTTCTTTTTCCAAGAGAAAGCAGCAAGAGAATCATTGTTTTGGCCTCAAGGCATTCATCAAGCCCTCTCATTTCTTTCTGGAGTTCAGCAGAGTAGCCACTTTATCTGCTGTGTGATTGGATAGATTTTTTTTTTCCCCAGGAAGATACTTCATTTTAGTGTATATGGAAGGTATATTGCACATAGAAACCAGGGGAATAGAGTAGCAAGGCACTAAATCTATCTGCTAAAGAACATTTATTCAAAGACAACCACAAGGCTCAATCTAATTGACAATTTCTGCTTGGGGCCCATGATTAAAATACGAAGGCTGCTGCAGGTAAGAACAGGAAAGAACTAGCACTGCCATTGGCAAGAGCTTGCACAATAGCTGTCATGACCAGCAGTTATCACCGATTTGCTTTTAGCACCTAGTATTAATCAAGATGTGATGAAAAAAGGCTTCAACTCAACAGCAGGATGGAGCTCAGGGGAAAGAAGGTGTTAGGTGGAGCAGGAACAGGGCTTTTTTTTTTTTTTTTTTTTACAAATATACTCTCGAATGTATCTTGAATATCCCAAATATGCACATGTAAATTGTTGGGTTTTACAAAAAATTTTATGTACATTAATCCATACATTGTCTGTTACTGTTCTGTGTAACCTCATCAATTCAATGAGATTTTACATAAAGATTTTCTTCCCCTTGTGTCATCTCTGTAAAAAGAAGAAAGAGTAGGCAGGAGTTAAGAGTCTATTTCTGCTTTTGAAGAGTTCTCTATCAATTAACCCCAACAGATGCTAACTATGTCATGCATTTGCTGTGACTCACCGAGTGAAGCATTTCTGAACCCAACAGTTGAGAGAGCAAATATGTAATATGTTTTTAAATCAGCAATCAGTGGAAAGCAGATGTGGTTCACCGAACACATTCATCCAAGAAATTCTGAACACTTCATGCCTGCACCAATGCCATCACTAGCGGAAAAGATCCCTGTGTGCAGCTTTTAGTTTCTCACACGTGCCCATCTGAGTGGTGCACCTTGGAGCAAATGGTGGTGCCCCTCCCCATTTCAATGGTGCATCTGCCTGGAGATCATCCCTGTCAAAGTTCTTTTGCAGGTAAATTGCAGCACAGGTGCTAAAAATACGGCCAGTCCTTCATGAGTTGAATCAAGCTCATTTAGATTTTAATGTATCCAACCTAAGAGAAAATGATAACAGTATGTCTCTTTGGTTTTGTTTTTTCTTTTTAAAAGGTGAAGACCTGAGCCTTGACAAACTGCTCATATATTTGTCAGTTTCTGGCAGATTTTGAAAAAAATCACACTGATATTAGTGGAGCCACTGCCTGCTTGGGCACCTCTCTAAAAATCACTGTAAATCACACACACACACACACACACAAAGCACCATGTAAATTAAACTCTTCTTGTATTCATGTCTTCATTTGACAGAAAGAAATTGCAGTCAAACATTTGGCCAACAATTGCATGAGTACAAATCTCTAATACGGAGACCCTCATAAAGAAAAAAAAACAACCTGAACTGATACTGCACTAGAGCCATGATTGCAGTTACAGAGTAGCTTCAATTGACCTAATTTAAAAGGTTTTTGGTGTTAGACAGGCATATTTGTGTATTTTAGAGTCTAACTTAGTTTAGTGGGCTCAGAGCTGATGTTGGTCTGCTTTCGATGGCAGTTTTGCTTTGAAAGTTTGGTGCCTCCATCACCACTGAAATTTAGGTGGATGATCTGACCTCTTTCAACTCCAAGTGTCTAAACATATAAATAACAATTTGTGACTGCCCCTTGCATAAGTGAGCTTAAGAGCTCCCCATGTACAACTGGAGACCAAATGGTTCTGCTCACTGCCTAAGCTGCCTTTACAAGATGGATCTGTTTCCTCTTCTTGGGATAATACAGCTACTATAAATCCAAGCAACCCTAAAGGATTATACACAGGGGTCTGTCATGTGGATAGTGCTCAGATTTGTGGTTTAACATTAATTTCAATTATTGTTTGGAGAAGAAGATGGACTAAGGATGGTGAGGACATGGGGGCAGGCAGAAGAGAGATGTCCTGTCTAACTTCCCAGGCCCTCAGTGATGAAGGCTATAAGGAGGACCTGTTGGAGGAGAGGCACCTGTGTTAGGAGGAGTTTTGAATCCCTAAGAAAATCAGGTGGAAAATGCTATATTGTCTTTATGTAGAAACTTCACTATGTCTGTCATCCTTTTTTCCAGCTTCAAGATACAGACCAGGGTTTTACACCTGTATTTCTGTGTCTTTCATGTGCAAAGTTAAGCAATTTTAAAAAGTTTATAATTCCCTTTACTTTTAAGAGGTGCTCCCTCTTTAGGAAGTACAGATATGCTATTTATTGGGCTGTTTGTTGGGTTTTTTCCCCTTAAAATTAATTAGTTGCAAAATACATACACAAATAAGAGGTATCAAAAGATTTGTAATGAAAGCATGGAAAGTTTATCTCTGTACTCACTAACAGTTGCAACTATCTTCATTCATACACATTTTTGAGAGGAAACCAATTATGCCATTGACTTGCTTTTCTGAGGACTATCTTCCCTCACCTAACAACCCTTGACAGATTATTTGAGGAAAAAGAGTGGCTTAGTTTGTACCCAAGAGTACCAAAGAAAACTAGAAGGTGATTAGAGTAAAGTTTGAGAGTTCAAAGCAAAATACGTTATTTAATACCACATAAAATCACTTATATTCAAAGACCTAATTAGAAATGTGGGCAATGGTTTCTACCTACTCTTCACAGAGTACCATTTAATTCAAAGTGTTTCAAGCTTATTTGTGCCTTTCAGAAGTGGACTGGCATTGAAAAGACAGCCACAATCTCCTCTGGAAAATCCATTTGATTACATTGCTGCTTACAGCAGCCTACTATAAATAGCATTTATGGAACTTCTGTAACTCCACATCATCTCTGAGCCTGTACATCGTGTGCATGCACATGGATGTATGACGTGTTTTAATCTAGGAGCCACAATTTATTTGTGCTTTGACGTACCTGTACTTAAAGGGTACCCATATATATATATATATATATATATATGTAGGGTTGAATATCTGCTCATGTTTCAGCAGACCATTCATAGAGATGAAGGACATTCAGTTTTACCTTACTTGATCACCTCACATACCACTTCATGCTTCATTCAAGTCTCAGCATCCCCGGTCTGGGTAGGATGTTGGTCCAAGCTGTGTCACTGCTTGCAGTTATCCATCTTGGGCATCACCAGCCAAGGTCTCCAGGCATTCTCCAAACATTCATTTCTGCCTGTCTTCCTCAACTCCAGGACTTGTTTTACTTTCCAGATCTTTCCGCTTCGTCTTCTGCTTTCTAAGGCACCTTCTCCTCCTCTCCAAGATCGTATCTCTCTGGAAACACATCTTTTCCGCCTCCTCTTCTTTCTGGGCCCCAAACTTCTCACGTATGGACCTTTGAGCAACCTGGTTCCATGTAAGGTGTCCCTGCCCATGGCAGATGGGTTTGGAAGTCGATGGGTTTTAAGATCCCTTCCAACCCATTCTGTGATTCTGTAAAAACAGTCTATGTGGAGGACAAGAAGTAATCAACCTGCTAACTGATGCATCAGTGCCATCTCTATTAATTGGAAGGCTGAGTACATGCCATTTTTCTTTAGTCTGGGTGTTCACAAAAATCTGCAATCAGCCTGTAGCAGTTGCTGTGAGGAAGCAATAGGCTTTTATGCGTGACAGTTCAAAAGTTCAGATCTGGACGTTCACTCCCCCACAAATCCCATTTATCTTGCTCATGTTAACATTAATGATTTTTTTGGCTGCAACTGTTGTCAAATATGTATTAACTCATCTCCTGCAAATGCTTCACTGCAAAGTCACATGACTTGAAGTAGGATAACGATAAAAATCTGTTTGTATACGAGTACAACACTTGTTTACAGATTACATGTATGTTGATAAGATTGTTGTTCTCTGCTGGTTTTATTAGGAGGTGTAAGGCAGGCACTAATCTCCTGATTTATGAGTATCAGCACTTTGCATTAACTCTCCCTCTGCTAGATAACCTGTTGAGCTGCTGCTACATTTCATAAGAATCCCCACAAGGCAGCAAGCATAACTCATAAGCTAGATACATACCTCCCCTCCAAAATACCAAACCCATTTAATCATGCCCACAAATGTGAGCTTTAGCTTTATGTAAGCCTCAAATGAGCACACAAATCTTACTATCTCTATTTGGAGTCTAAAACACTGGAAAGATTCCCAAGTAAGACACCGATTTTGGAGAACACTAGGAAATTCAAGCAAATCAGTAAAACACAGCCTGACCCAAACAAGCAAATACGTACCTCTGCCAAACCAAAGGTCACAGCAAAGTTAAACACAGTATTAGAAACAATTGAGATTCATAGAGAAGAAATGGCACAAGGGGTTCAAAACGTAATGACAGTGTACATCCCCAAAGTGAGAGCTGCTTCTGGTATGATATGCCAGTATGGAACTCAATCACCAATGCTCTTTGAAGTCAAGAACAGTTATAGGTGGATGACATCTCGAAGGAGTTGCCTTAACAAGAACTGGCTTAAAAACTTCCTAAACAATATCATAATTTTGAACTGTGCAGATCGGAGGAAAAAAGAAAAAAGAAAACAAAATGAAAAACCAACAGTGTTCGGGCTAATCTCAGGATGCCAGAAAAAGGCCAGACTCTCTTAGGAGCTCAAATGCCAAAAAATGAGAGCACAAAGGATTTTTGAAGCACTAGCCATCATTTTTCCTGTCTCACCGAGTGCCAGTGAGCAAGAGGATCATTTGAAAACTTGGCTAGAGACCCCTCATCCTCATTTTGTTTCTTTTAAACAAATACTTCAGCCTAACAATCTCCAGGACAAACAGAGCTAAATGACAAAAGATCCCCACCCAGCACTCCCTGGTTATTAAGCCCTTGGTTTGGCATAGAGCTTTCTTTGACAAATAAAAGCATAAATATAATGCCTTCACACATAATCTGGGGACTTGCAGCTAAGATTGATTAGCACTGGGATGGAATCTTTAAAATAACAGGTCTTTAAAACAGCAAGCCACAAGCATGAGAATATAAAAGAACTAGAGTTAAACTATTTTAAATTATTTAAAATCTTTCCCTGAAGCACTGTCAGAAACCTCTGCAAGCTGATGTCTCCCGTGGGTGTTGGGCAGGAGTTTTACTTGGTTTCTATAGTACACATTTGAAAGGACCATGAACGTTTGGCCCAGAAACAAACTGATGCTTCCCATTTGGAATCAGGAAACATTTATATGACACATGGTCCAGAGTGAGGGGAAAACATCACAGCTGAAGCAGAAGTGAAAACTTGGTCAGAAGTCAGAAGACGCAGATTTTAGAAGACTCATTTCTGTAGCATTGAGAAGTCAGAAGTCTTTGTGTTGCTCCTGTTTAAAAAAACTCACGGACTGACAACCACAAAAGAAACAAAGGTCTCAAAGCAAGTCCTAAGACTGTGCAATAAACATAAAGTGGATGTAAAGAAAAACCTATAATATGATTTTATATATATTAAAAAAATTAAATCAACGAATTTCTGGATTTTTACCTTCTGAATGAAGAGACGGTTATCGACCCACATGAGCATCCGTGCCTTTTCCCTGTGTGTTTGCAGACCAGAAATCCCCATTCACATAATCATTTTTCTTAGAGCCAAGGAAACTTGTAATGATGAAAATTGACAGCATTGGATTCTTTATCTGTACTCCTAAAGATTTCCCAACACCACGATGCTGGGCAACACCCTATAGCCCTGTGATACAAATATCAAACTCATCATGTAGTACCTTAGGCTATTACTGCTCTTTCCCACCTGCTCCTGTCAATGACAACCCTGCACAGAAAATTACAGTTCACAATTTATATTTTTGCTCTCTCAAAAACCCCAAAATAATAATCATGAATTGAAAACTTGAGAGAGAGGAAAAAAATAGTAAATAGCAATTTTTTTCCAACTTCAACAGCTATGATTGTGTAAAGTTTTGATTCAGTTTGAAGTTAAGAGTTGTACTTTTTTACAGGAGGAAAAGAGAGAATGTTCCAAAGCAACTGTTTATAAAGAAGGAAGGTAAAGCTGCAAAGCAGCGGGAGTTTAAAGGGGCCATCTAGTTAAGCATCATTCTGCCAATTCAATTCACTTCACCAGGAGCTTAAGAACGACTCAAAGGTTCAACTCAGGTTTTGATTTGACCCCCCCAAATTGGACATTTACAGACTTAAGTTCAATATTGCCAATTTCTTGTAGTCCCTTCCCACCCTCTTTAGGAGTAAGAAGTGTAAGTATAGTCACATATGAATCTCAGCTTAATCCCTTCCACCTTTTTTGAACTTCTTGCTCAGCTTCTGGGATGCTTGGCAAGGAGGTGGTAATCTCAAAAGTACTAAATTGCCTTAGGCCTCCTGAAAATGGGCAGTCAAGTAAAGACAGAGAACCTCTCAAGTACGTTGCTTCAACAAGGACACTTTTAATCCTCTATAACAGCAATACCCCATCCTCTACTCCTAAAAAAACCCAAAAAAAACAAAAAAAGAACCAACAGCCAAAAGCACACAGACGAAAAAACTCCAAAAAAACCCAACCAAAACAAACAAACAAAAAAAAACCCCACAACCAAATAAAACCTACCCAAAGCAATGGAAATAATAAACAAGAGAAAGAAACTAATAATAATAAAATTTTAAAAAATGCCACAAAAGAATCCTAAAACTGAAACCATCAGAAATATAACAACCATGTAGCAGGTACCACCTCCCACCCCCAAGTACGAATCTTCATCTGATTCAGCACAAGATGATCCAACTGAGACACACACACTGTCTCCAAAGAGATAAACAGATTTCAAGGATTTCAGCTCTTCCAGAGTAAATTTTTCACCTTTAATGTGGAAAAATAACAGAGAAAAAATAACTTGCAACACTAAACGAATAAATCTTGGTTAAACACACAGGTCCTTCCACACTAAAATGGAATTAAACAAAAACTAAATTATATTAAGGCTCTCTATGCACATAATAGGGTTCTCCATCCATATATATTTTCAGATGCACTATACAACTTCACAAAGTTTGAATTACAACCTAGAACAGATTTTATGATCTTGAAATCTTCAGGACCTTGTCTTTTCTGGTCAGTCTAATCTAATCCTTTACCTCAGAGAGATGACTGCATTTATCTTTGATCACCATCACATCAAGCTCCCAGGAATTAAATGAGAATCTTGTTACATTAAAATAAAGTTGTTTATAATCAGCCATGCACAAGCTGTTGGTATGGCTAGCTGCCACACAAATCAAGGTTAAAGCAGGCCAGGCTTACAGCTGAAATATAACTAATATGACATTATTCCTTCAGACATTTGGTTAGGCTGACAAATTTGTAACTCCATAATTTACACAATGTCCCTGTGACATGTGGCAGTACAGCTATTGTGTATGGAGATTTTTATCGTGGGAAGGGAGAGGGAGGGAAGTGTACATTCTCCTCATGTAAATCTTGCCCATAACAATGTCAGACTTGCTAAAGTATACAATTTACCTATCTGAGAGTACACAAAGTTCAAATGGTGATGGATAATTATTTTAAAGCAATGCAAAATTACTCCATGGAACTCATTGGTCCAGAAAGTGGTTAAGATACTGTATAAAATACTGTTAAATAAAAGTATATTCGTTAGTTAAAAAAGGCTTGAAAGATTTCTTCTTTTTTCTCATCTATTGCATTAATAAGTAGATGTTGTTAGAACCCAGTATTCGGAAAGAAAATTCAATGAGTAAGATTTTAATGCTCTTGTATAACATAGCAATTATTAGATGAGACAGGAGTTTGTTTTATGTGACCTTCCCTCCTTAAGAGGTACAAAAAGCATCCATGGAGAGAGATATGTTGCCAAATAAGGAAAGAGTCTCCTCGACCTCAGACAGTAGTTGGCCAAAACATAAGGACTTGTATCCTTCCCCATTCATTTTAATCCCATCTTATTGCAGATGTTCTCATCACCCATAAAAACATACTTTTTTTTCCAATTCTGAACATTTAGCGTCCATGGTATCTACTGGCACCTTATCCTGTGAGGTAATTGCCATAAGGGTTCTTGGTTTTAAATCTTTCACAAGATTTTTTTTTTTCCTCTCCTTTGTGTTATGAAAAAATTGGAACAACAGAAGTCTTAAACACGGTTTCTGAGAAGTGCTTGATATTCTGTACAACTGTTTGCTTCTGTAATTAAACTCTCCTCATAAGGAAGCCCTTCTAGGTCTGAAACTTTTAGCTAACTATTGCCGGAACCCCTTGGTTCAAAGCACATTTTTCATCATCTTCCTGAAGGAATTCAAAATTGGCTGCTCCTACAGAGACGACACAAAGATACCATATATAGGTAACTGCCCTGTTCCAGACCATCACATCTTAAGGAACTGTCATACGTACTGATTATACAGCTCCCTCCCTGCACAGCTGACTTTAGTCTGCAGTACCACGCTAAGTTTCCAGCTGCTGAAGAAATAAAACATGCCCAATCCTTTGCTGCAGAGCCAGTTCTGCTTTCCCATCCCACTTTCACCATGTAGGTTTGTGCAAACTTCCTGTGTGGTCTGACTGCTGGTGTGTGTTATAAGAACAAGAGGGGAAAATTTAAAAATAAATGCAGAACTTGTTCTTTCCTGCAGATTGTCACGTTTTGTGATGTTGCAACCTGGAGCCCAGCGTTGTTTCGTGTCCAAATCACAAGCTCACTCTATACATGGCTCCTCTGCATCAACACAGCTTGTTCTCCCCCTGTTGTTATAGATTGTATTTTCATAATATCTGCTTAGACTTAATCCACAATGTGAATTGCCAATACAGGATGTACAATCAACCTTGTAATAACTTGCAGAGACTTTAGTGGGAAAACAAGGCAACAATTAGTACAGTATGATTAACAAATGTACATGGTACATTCAAGCTACATTTCTGTGCATTACAGGGTATTTTGTTTGAACATGATTTATTTTTCTTGAATGGTGGCTATGATGGGGTATCTTTATGCCTCTTTTTTTCTGTGTGGTTTTTTGTTTCTATTCTGATTTTTGTGTTTTTTCACCCCCTCTGAAAATTATCTGAAGTGTTCTCCTAGGACCTTTCTGCCCTGTAAACATCTGTAATTGTAACAAAAGTAATTCTGGCAAAGGTAATTTCTCATGTGCCTGTGAATACGGTGGAGTTGTGTCCCCTGGACTTGAACCTGCAGTTTCATCTATGCTCACTCTTCTTGTTACCTTTACTCAACCACACAGATGTGAACAACATACATTTTCTTTGCAGTGGATCAAATTTTTTTGTCCTATATTGTCACTGCAAGAATAATTTGCCTGTTTTTGTTGTTGGACACTCTGCTGTGCCTGGCTGTACAGTATCTGCAGATAAGATGGAGAAGAAAGGATGTGAAGTACAGTAACTGCATCCCAGACTCATCCAGATGGAAAAAAAATCAGATTGTGGTTTACTAGAGAAAACTATTGCTAGAGAAGATACTTTTAAGTTAGGGGATCTCTTAATAAGAGAATAACTTGATTTTTCTCTTGGGTGTGGTGAACTGAGACTGCTTTTAAATTCTTCTTATGAGAAGAATGAGAGCAAAGATGTGAGAGAAGACCACAAAGTCCACATAAAATAGCAGTCCAGCCAGTTTCGAGGCATCATGTACCAGGACTCTGCAGTTGCACTTGTCATACCTGTGTGCATGAAATAAGCTCTCGTCAGCCACAGATTTTAGTGAATATCATGGTAAACAGAGCAACTTACTGCCTAGAGATGTAGCTGTGACTCAGTAAACAGCAGGCAGATCTGAATTCAGTTAAGAATAGTCCCAGGGTTATATGTAGGAATCACATTGTTCTGGGTTAAAAATAAAGAACTTTTACAGGAATGGAGGAAAAACCCCAAAAAACAAACAAAAAAACCAAACCAAACAAACAAAAAAACCCCACAAAAGCAACCAAACAAAACCCCCCAAAAACCCACACCAACCTTAAAAAAAAAAAAAAAAAATCAGGAAACTCATCTCAAATAGGTAGCAAAAAAAAGTTACTTTACAATACAGCAAAATTGGTTTCTCCTATCACCACTTGCCAGTGATTTAAAGTTCGTACACAACTTACGTAGTTAGTTTAGTCAGCTTGTCTACAATGTAAGATGTCATAGGTTTAAGTTTGTTAATAGATTATGGTAAATTTTTTAATCTACTTGAAGGCTAAATAACTAAAGAGCAAGGAGCTGGGTCATCTGTTTCTTTTAAACACAGGAAAAATAACTAGATAATTAAACTTAATGTAACTTTATTCCCAAGAGCTTTTAGAGTCCAGAGTTTAGACAGAATAAAAGTGGGTATCAACAGCTTGGAATTAATTAATACAGTAAACACTCTGACCACGACATTTTTTCTTCTATTAGATCCAGAAACTTTGTGTATAGAAAAGATGTCAAGTCTTCTGCAAAACACATGGGCTCCAACTCCCAGTTACTCTAAGTCAGTAGATCTTGCTCAATGGAGCTTTGCCAGTTTGAGTCAGCTGGAAATCTAACCCCAAAAGTCACATAAAAGTACCTGCCAATTAATTCCTGTTGGAGTCAATGAAAGTTTACATCAGTGTTTAAACACTTTTCCCCCCATCACCCCATTTGAGACCTTTAATATCTATCTGCCCCTTCCAACCCTGTAATTCTTCCCAGACTACATAAATCCTTTATTTTGGCATCCCTAGCCGAAACCTGACCCCAGTCAACAACATTTTGCAACTCTCGGCAAGGTCAATTTTTCCAACAAAGGGGAAGTCCAAGAGCTATAGGGACACCCACCAGCCTCAGCAGTGCCAGCTATGGGTGGGACTGAAGTCCTTCCCGAAGACCACACCAGGGCAGAAGAGATGCCCAACTGAAGTGCCAAGTGAGCAAACATTCCCAACATCTCTAATGGCAGGACACATAAAAATTAAGGTTCCAATACATAACATGGATCACAGACCTAGCACTTCTTAAAGGAAGTTGCATGGAAAACCATGCAAGCCTCACAGAGACTGGAACACACCTCTGATTAACATGCAGTAACCCCTTGCTTGCTTAAAACAAAGATTAATTACAGGCTAAGAGACTGAGAAATTAAATTCATCTCACAAATGCTTGAAGGTGATTTCAGTTACTATTTTCAAAATTAGGTAGTCTCAGCCTGAGGCCTGCCAGAGCCTCCTAGTTCAGGATTAGTGTAACAGGAAAAACAGCACTCAGTTGACACACAGAGATGAATTGAATTGTGGATTTATAACCTATTTGGGGAGAAAGATGATTAAGTCCACATATTTTTCAGAACAAATGTCCACTGCTTCAAAGACTCACTTAAGTCCATTCTATAACATTACTGTTTTCTTTGGGTCCTGGAAACCAAGATTCTCATTTAAAACTAAGAGTCTTAGAACTTAAAAACCCCCACAAAAATCTAACCTCTTCCCTCTTTAAAGCTTTCCATAGTACCTTACAAATCCTTGGATGGAATATGCTTAATCAAGTCACTCAAAAGTCATACCAAAATTTTCCACCCCAACCAAGTTCTGGCTCTATTCATCTACTAATTCAATACATAAATGTAGTCTGCAGTTCAGGTATGTTAAGGTGAGAATCAGCCTTCTACTACTGAAGACTATTGCAAAATTACCTGAACAAATAAACTTATTTTTTTAACAGATAAAAATTATCTATACACAGCATTTCTGGAAGATAACTGGCTACAATCAATTTAACTTAACATCTGAAAAAGAAAAGAAAAATTCTAGCACAACTAACATGACAGATTTTTGCCAATAATCTGAAATCCATCTATCCCACAAGAGACAGTACAATTGTGATAATCACTGGAGCTTCCCAATATTTCTACCTTTTGCAACTGAGTTTTAAAAGTGAAAATTTTCTAAAGACAAATAAACTGCAACAAAAGAAACCAGTGTCTGCAGATCAACAGGTGCTCAGGAACAAAGTGGTTCACTCACACCAGCTGGGGACCAACTCAAGAACAAGAGTCCTACACTGAATGATCAGGACATTCCTCTCTTTGCAAGGAATGCACACATACCCATATAAGTAAATTTAAAAAAAAAAAAAAATCTGAGAAATTATATAAAAATGTAATTAATACAAGATTAGGTTAGAATTTTTTTAATTAAGGAAAATTAGAGTATAATCAGTAGAAGCTTGTTTAGCTGCTCATTAAAAAAAAAGGTTGGGTGGTAGCATTTAGGTTATAGTAAGGTGGGTTTTTTTAGTTCCACAGTGCATTTTTCAGGAGTATTAGAGCTCCTGAAGCCTGAACAGATTCCTTGGAGGACAGTGATGCACACCAGACAACACCCATAGGGAACAGTTAGAGTATTTTCCTAAGAGATAAGAAATTCATCTCTTGCACAGGTCAAGCAAAGGAAGATCTTGACAACAAAGACTGCAAATCTCTCTGGTTTCACCTTGCATTGCTCCCTCCTTGGTACAGCATCTTGAGACTAGCGGGAGTGCAAGAGGTCTTTAATGAATGCTGAAAAAAACAAAGCCTAAGATCTTCTTGGGAAAAAAAAGCTGGTGAGTGCAAAGATTTTGTGTGGCTTGTCCTTGGTGCCATCTTGCAAGACAGAAATAGCAAAGAAAATGCTTTAGTAAAAGAGTAAGGAATTACTTGTCCTCAAAAGAATTAAATTCTAGTTTCAGTTAACTAAATTATTGTTACGAGGGCAGGTGGTGAAAAGCCCAGGCCAAGGCTGAGCCCCCACTGCTGTGGGCTCTACAGAACAGATCCGTACATCTCTGCAGTCATGAAAAGTTTATAGCCAAAGTAGATAAGACAGGTATTAACAGGTACATTTTACCAGCGGGAACTGAGGCACACAGAGATTAAGTAACTCATCCAAACTGTAACGGAAAGCCTGGGAAAAGCATGAAATTATAACCTCATCTCTCAAGGCAGAATGTAAGGCTGTCACTGCCCTGTTACCTTTCCTGCGTTAACGGCAATTTCCTCTTAATTTCAGTTCCACTGAGTGCAGAGCTAGACAAAGCTTAAAATTTACAATAGGTTAGTTATGAAAGAGCTGCCAAGATCTGCAGGAGTACATTAGGACTGTCATTGATTTAAGAGATGAAGATCATGGAATGGTGGATGAAAGTAGTCATCATTAAGTAATGTGCGCGGGAAAGGATGATCCTGCTTTTACCTACATCCTGCAACATGTTCATCCGTGTAACTGTATGTCAGCAATCACCAGTCAGGAAAGAAATTCTGGGGTATAACAGATGAAGAAACAACACAGCCTCCACCTCCTCTCAAGAAGAAGGAGCCTGAAGTCAATGCCTCAAGGCCTCAGCAGGGAAACCACTCCAAACAGCTTCCACATGTCCCAAAACATCGATGCAAGACAAATTTACATGTAAAAGAGCCCTTCCAGAGCATTGCTTTGTTAGCAGATGCAACCAGCATGGCAAACCACAGAACTTCTTTGCTGCAATATGTTCTGGACTCAAAGTTTTGAGTGCAAAACCCATCAGATACATGAATGGGAGAAGGAACCATCAAAGAAAATCCATCGCTGCTGGCATAGGAAGTCCCTGAGCTGCAGGTCACTGGTGGCTGGCAGAGTGTTACTACTCCTACTATTTTACTGGCATAGACTCTGGCTAGACAGCTGTGTTGCTGGAGCAGTAATATCATATTATGTTTTAGGGGTTAGGGCAATTGAAATAATTAGACAAAGGAACATAGCAGCAACAGTAAGTAAATCTCTTTGTGAGAGATCATTCATTTGAATTGGATGGTTAAATCCCCCATAAAGCACCTGGAAGATTTAACAACTCATGTCCAAATGAACAAGATGTAATAAGCTTGTACACAGGCTTGATATGAAAAGTGGATTGTTTTTAGCAAAACAGTGGAGAATAACCTCTTACTGAAAAGAGTGATAGTGAATTTTAAACAGGGGAAAATAAAGATGCGAGAATAAAGCTGCACAGGCTTAGAGGATGACTAGATGACTTCCTCAGCCATCAACAATAGATGCACAAATGTCTTACATCTTAATCTGCTATTTTCTATTATCTTTGCGTTTTCAATCATCCCATATATCCTGCCTTTTTAGGGGAAAAAAAAACAATCAAGAAAAACTACCCGTATTGTCCTCTACAAAGTGCAGAGGAAGCACAGATACAAAACATGGGGAATAAGAAAATTAAAAAAATAATACCTCAATATATCTGGCCCTAATTTTTCATCCCAGTATTATTCACTGAAGTGACTGTAGAGTTACACATTGAAACCAAAAGCAGGGGAATCAACACTATGTTTTGCTGCTCATATTTATCTTATCAGAGCTTGGCAACAGCCACCATCCCCTGATGATTCTCATCTGTGTCACGACTTGGGGCGTGTTGTGACCCTCACTAAAAGCCCTTTCAATGCCATCTCTCACACCATCTATATTTGTGGAGTGGTAAACTGGAAAACCATTTCTCAAACGTGTTTTTACTTACTACAAAATACACACACCCTCTTTTCACACACACCCCTTTAAAAAAAAAAAAAGCAAGCATATTGTGGCAATTATGAGGGAATTTGTATTCTCCACTGACTTCTGAAATTCCATTATCTGTATTTCATGGTGGCAATGGAGTCCAGAATTATGTCCCTGGGCCAAACTTTCAGGGCTTGTTTTCTTTTGTTTTTTGAGTACTTGATGGAGAGAACATTGTCCAGGTCCTCAGAGTAAAGCACATGTGAAATATTTTCTTTTTTTCTGAGCATTTTTGTGTTGGGGGTTCGCCATTAGCTGGTCTGTTCAGATACTGAACACAACACAGGATGGTTTGTCTTAAACTTTGCTAAGATGAAAAGGCAAAAGGCAAAACACTAACAGGATTTGCATCACTATAATCATCTCGATATTTTTTTCTGCGCCCACAACTAAATTTGAGCTGTTATAAATAAATAGAAATATATATAAAAACATATATATATTTATATAAATATATATAAATTTGAGCTACTTTCCTTCCCCCTTCCCCAGTCAGAACACTTTGCAGCTATTTAACCCCCCTCAATTCACAGGCAATCACAGGAGCCGGGTGTGGGGACAAGACCATTTGCCCAAAAATAGCTCATAATACAAACACCAACAAGGCTGAAATTGCTCCTCCTGGACTGACTCACCAAGCCCGAAAACCACTTTTTTTCCTGAAAAGCCAAGCCATTAACAGGCTGTTTGGATGGTGTGTGCGGTGGAAAAAGACATTTGGGAGAGAACATTTGAATTGGTACATCCGCCTGACACATGATGTGTTGCAAACAAGATGTTCCCAACTCCACCAGCCAAGTTGGATGGGCCAGTTCAATAGGACTTGTGAATTTGGGATGATCTGCATGCGGAGCAGCACAGCAAGATTTGCTGCTTCCCAGACTGTAACCTGACCATTCATCTGAGTGAAAACTCCTACTCCGTGCTTGGATTTCACCTTGAGGTTGTGAAGTCAAGTTAAAACAAAGTTCTTTTTTTTTTTTTCCTACAATATGCCACAGAAAGGTCACATATTTTTTTCAGACAGGAATGCAAAGGGGTACAAGGTCTTCCCTGTATAGGTAACTCATGTGATTTATAGTGCTGCATTTAGCCTTGTTGGAGCCAAATTAAGGGAGAAAAACAACAAAGGAGGGGTGGCCTGGAGGGAGTACACTATTTTTTCTCCTTTTTGTGTCTCTCCTTGCCAGGCTACTGCTCTGCTTTTGCTGTTGTAGGGACCCAGAGCACAAGTTGATTCAGAAACAGTTGTCCCTGTCACAGATGAGGAGCAAACCCACGCCCTGGAAGTACAGAGGAAGTTCTAAACTCAGAGTTTTCTGGAGTCACAGCAGCTGATCCTGATCTCTCTTATGCATTAAGAGGACTAGATCCCAACTCCCATCTCATTTTGGAGATGGGTAAATGGGATTTCTGTGTCTGTGGAGGGCTGGGTAAGCACACACCCTTTGCTCGCAAGGCTCTGAAGGATTTTAAAGTGGCCTGAAGCTTTGCCAATCTCTCCTGGCTCCAAGGAATACAAGCAGACATGGAGCTTATTGCAGTCACACTATGAAAAGTGAGAAGGGAGATCAGGCACTGGTGTGTTATTGTCACAACATAGATTTTATGCTGGGAGCTTATCCCAAAAAAGACAACAGGAGGCAAAAAAAAAAAAAAAAGACAGAAATCCATGTGCTTTCTTTCCAGTAACTGTGATATTCAGATCACTATCAAGAAATCCAGTGAAAGAAAAATGCACATTAAACTGTGTTTAGGCCCCTGTGTTTCCCCTCTTATTGTAATGTGAAGCCAGAGGATGTTAAGGCTTGCCAGAAACTATTGCAGCTCTCACTGTCCTACCTCAGATGGACCCAATGAAGGCCTGATGTAATACTATATATACACACATCATATTGCCATTTATTTATTTTAATACCTCTGCTAGCTCTCCCAGCTCAGCTGGGTGAAGTCCAACAAAGCCTCCTGCCATCCTCCAATACCATCTCTCCCTCCTTTTAGGCTTCACCACCAGCCACAGCCTTCTCTGTCATGTTGTATCTTTACATTCATTGTTACCTTTGTCCAGAGGTCAGAGGATGCGCTTCCAGAGGATTAGGGGAGCCAGAGCTCAGGTGAGATGGAAATAACCAGCACCAAGGCAGCCCATAACTGCTCTGAGCTCCTGGGAATTGTTAAGTCCCAATAAAAGTATTCCCACCTGCAGCCTCCACAAGATCTACATCTTTCAGCCTTTTCCCAGCTAAGCAGGTCTCAAACTGTGGGCAAGTCACGGAATAAGTTATTGGGGTATAGAAGGAAAACAAAATAGAGTATTTACCACCATGGGACACTACTCTCGAGCTGATTGTGACAATTGCTACAGCAACTCATTTGAGTCTGAAAGAATTGCTTAGTGCATCTAAAGGAAACATACACAAACATTTCTTTATTTCTTATAAATATTATCTACAGGTTTCTTTGGTTCATAGAAGGGAGACACTAAAACCAGGAACCTCAGAGGCATCAAGCAGGTTGGAAATTGGCCTGCAGAAGAGGAACTAAAATTTATAAGAAAAGGTAGAAGTGGCATTGCAGTTTAATAAGTCACAAGGCTTATGAGCTGCATGTTGACTTCTAGCTCTTTTTTTTTTCCCCTCTTCTGTCAGTGATCATTCCACTTATATTACATAGTGCCTTTTCCCACCTCTTAACCCTCTGTATCCTGCAGAGGAACTGCACAATGTTACACTGGACAAAGTTGCTGCTGTAATCATACACAGAAACTACACATAGAAATGTCCAGATTTAATCACATCTTCAACCTACTCTGTGTCCATACAGCTGCAATCTCCAGATTCACACACAAAGTTGGGAAACTTCAGGCATGCTGTAGGAAAAATGTGCCAGGGAGATATTTCTCCTACAATCACGTAAACACATAATTTTTCTAAGTAAACAGAATTCTTTAAGAGGGCAACAGTCTCCTCCTTAAATCTTCTTGACTTTCAAGTCCTCTGCGTCACCCCTCAACTCAGCACAAACCTGGCATCACCTGACCTGCCTAGCGGAGCAATCAGAAATAGTCTCGTCGAGTTAGATAAACTTAAAATAATTCCTAGAACAGCTTTTCCGGAGCACACACGCGGTCAAACAACACATGCGGAGCTCTGCAGAAACACTCAGCACTGGCATTCGTCGGTGGTGACTCACAGAAGTCACCCCGGCTCTGGTGCCACCACGGTGAGCCGCCAGCCCGGATGCCAATCACAGCCCTGCGCTCCGCTGCGTTTGAGCCAACATCCTCACGGAACTTTTGGAAGTCAAACAGAAAACTCATCATTCTGTGCCGACAGCCCTAAATGACTCGAAAGAAAACAATAAAAGAAAATAAACTTGCAATAAGCCCGCTGTGCCAAGTCTCATACCACAGGCAAGGACAGAGGATCCCAGTGCACATTCCTACGCAGAGGCTCAGAAAATGGTCAGGGATTTTTAGACTTCTAAAATAGAAAGTTCAATGAGGAAAAAAAAGCCTTAGTCATGTAAGTAGACTTTATATTTTGACTTTGAAGGGTTGTTTTTCCTCTTTCAGTAGAGAACCCAGTAAGATCTTGAAAACATTGTATCAAGAAGCTAAAGTATACTTTAAAACATTATTATTGCATATATATCATAGTAACATCACAATTCATACCCCCCCCGATCCTTGTAATTAAGTCACTAAAAAAAATAAAAAATAAAATATTAGGTGCACCTTCATGTTTTGCATAAAACCTGAGGGAAATTCTATGAAACTTTGTATATTTTAAATAATTTTATAATTTTGCCATTTACACTCCCCCAGATGTTTCCAATGTCTTAAGAAGTGAACTTTCTGCAAACCATCTGCAAACTTTTCTATGTCCGGATTCTCAATAAGGCAAACCCAGACCCTTAGAGCAGCATTAAACACAGACATTTGACACTCTGGATCTATAATATCTGCAGCAGGCATTAACGGGGATTTTTTCCCCCTTATCTCTTTTAGCAGCTCAAGTTACCATTTTTCACTGTGCGAATTAAAAAAAAAGAGAGAGAAAAAAGCATTGCTGAAGGTAAAAAAAAAGGTAAAAACAGCACCAACTTTTTAAGTGTCAACCACATGCCTTAAGAGAGACAACAAAGTGTGAAAGTTTCAACAACAACGTGAAACAAGGACTTTAGTCCCCGTTCCTTCCCCCAATACTGTTTTTCCACTTTTCTGTTAACTTTCATGCTGTGCTTTTTGGTGGATTTTTTTGCCCCCCTGGAGTTTCCCACCCATTCCCATGCAGGGCACAGCGAGGGAAGCAGAGAGTTAATGCTGCAGTTGCAACTGGTGTGAGCCTTTACTATCAACTTGAATTTACGGAGCAGTTTTTCCTTAAAAAGAAATAATAATAAAAAAAAAGTAAAGAAAAAAATTCCTCACTGCTCTGTAACACTGAGAAGTATATTTAAAAAATCTCTCTCGGGTCTCTCTAAACATCTGCTCAAAGGTTTCTCTGTATCTTAAAAGGGCTCTAATTACCAGAAACTCCTTTCTTACTTAAGCCCAGGGCTCACATTTCGATTATAACTCAAGCTCCAGTTAATTTAGGTCTAAACCCAAAATGCCTGTACCGAACAGAAGAAAACATAGGCCTACCTTAAAACTTTCCAGCTTTTCAGAGGATCCAAGTCAGAGATTATAGACACCATTGTAGTAATAATAACAATAAAATATATATTAAAAAAAAATGAAGAAGAAAAACCACGGCAGGGAAGGCTAACCACAAAAGCAGCAAGTACTCAGTGTGGGAATGACAACAAACCCAGCACAGCTCTTCCTCCTTCTCAAGCTGATAAGCACTTGTCCCAGCTTCTCTCCACCCCCAAAATCAATCTTGTGCTATATTGCTTCACAGTCCCAGTTTCATTTCTTCACCACTACCTTTTAAAGCCCTTGTAATCTGCTCCAACTGATCAAATTTGACCTTTTTGTAGTCCACTTTATTCCAAGCACAGCCCTCAGTTAAATCTCTCTTTATTAACACCGTCCTTCTTGGCTTTCTTTTGGAACAAACACAGCTCAAGCTCGAAGCCTCCAGCCTTTGCCAGCAATCATTTACAGATTACTGCAAGCTGCAGTCTTCTCCTTTTGGGTATTTTCTTCTGCCTCTGAGGTTTGCTTTTATATTATTTTCTGAAGGTTGTTTGGGGTCTTCCTTTCCCTGTTCTGTGCAGGTTGGAGTTTGACACTTTTAAAGGAGGGACTTTCTAGTACAACTCCTCTCCCACGCTTCCCTCCTCCCCTTATCCCTCACCCCCATATAGAGAGACAGACACATTAAAACCAGTTCACAACCTTTTGTATGCAGAATAATCCCCCCCCCCTTCAAATCTGTTAGAATTGATAGACTTATACACTGAAGCTGTGCCTGAAAATAGTCTGATTTAAAGAAAGACTGGTATTATGGTGGAATAATAAGAAGTCTAGTAATGCAAAGGTAGACGTAACCCTTTGGATGTTTGAAAGGGGAAAAGGTGTCTATATAATTCCATTAAATGCATTTCTTTTTTTGTTGCTATTTAAAAAAGAAATGATAAAACATCCTCCAGATTACTATGGTGATCTGAAAAGTTGTGTGATTGCGGTTAGTGTGTGTTTACTTAGGAAAATCTACATGCTTGGCTTCTTTTGTGTTTTTGTAACACTTTTGTCATTGATTTCCGTCCATTTAGATATTTCTCCTTTGCATTTTTCCCCCCCTCTAAATATTTTCCATTTAGCCTGTGAATGACTGTACCCTCTCCTTCAGCTCTACCGATATTCATTCGGATTTCTGGAAATTCCCAAGTTAAAATTCTTTGGGGGGAAAGAGCAAAACTGAACCTCATGAAGTGTTCAGTCAGAACCAAACTACCCCAAATGGCAGAGACTTCCACTTTGCTATTTATATCACAGGCATATGCTCTTAGTTTCCCTCTCCACTAGTTCAAAAAAAAAAAAAAGTTAAGATCAGCCCTTGTGTGTTACAAAGAAGCAGGAATAGGGTGGTCACATAGAGATTTGGGGGATCTGGCAATGTGTGATGCGCTCATGGAAACATAATAAAGAGTATTATAAGACGTAATAAACTTTTAAGGCTGTTTAAAGTCCTCCACCGCCTCCTCTTCTGGTGAGATAAAACTCGAGCTGTGTCTGAACTGTTTCAGGGCTCCCTGGTACGCTGCAGGCTGGGTTTGGGCAGCCTGAACCACCCCCTTGCTGGTTGCACAAAGGCAGCACAGTGTCACCCTCGCCTGAAGGTGACACTGAGGCTTCCCACTGCCCCAAAAAAGATAATGTGACCATTCTGCCTGCCAGACAGCAGCCAGAAGATAGTGGTCAAACAGAAACAACCAGTTTTAAACTACCCAGGTACAAAATGCCTTCTTTGTTCAAAGGCCAGAGCATCATTGACCCCTCATTTAGGAGAAACACTGAGTCATCTCCTGCCTCTTTCCCCGCCTCAGCCAGCTGAAGCTCCTGGCGCAGTGTGTGGGGCTCTATGGGTCAATCAATTTATCAAGTTCAGACCTTGGAATTTTACATCCTCCCCTAGGCAACGCTTCCAACACTTTTGCTTATCTCCGAAGGGTGTAACAAGGATAAACACACCGGAGGCAGCTGACGGTGAGATTGCAGGTGCAGATCCGGGGGAGGAGGGCGGAGGACAGCTGTGGGTTACAGATGTTCGGGCTCCCTCCTAACACCGCAGTGGCGCAGGGTGTTTCTCACCTGATACATGCGTATCTCTGAGTGCTTCTGCAGAGATAAGGGTTATACCCAACCCTAGAAAAGTTGGGAAACGTTTATTTCCCTGCAGGAGATGGGTTAGATGCTTGTAAGGGAAAATTAAATTCAGTTGTTTCTTTGTGGAGCTGAGAAAACCTTAATTTCTTAGTGTGGAAAGCAAATAAAAAGAGATTGGTCAGTGTCTCTTTGTTTGCTCCCAGAAGTTTGTAAACCTCTGTTACACAGGTTAATCCCTCATGTGAGGCTGGGAAGGACATCAGTGGTTACAGTACAGTGCCTTTTCTCTTTCCTCTCTACCTTACTGTCACATTTGCTGGTTTTGGAGCTACAGTCACTTATTTTCCCATGCAAACATCTCACAGAATATTTCATATTGATGAACAGGCTCAAATTAAGAAAGACCTCAAGCTTAGCCTACAAAGAGAAGAAAATTGAAAATACCCTGTCCTGTCCTGTTGACAAGCCTGGTTTGAGTTCTTGTCACATCCTGTCCATTACAGGTCAAGGCAAGAAAGGGGCCAGTGTTTTGTCTTTATACCCCACTTGGGGACCTAACTGTTTTCAGTTTCTCTGTGGGTCAGGAGCTGGCGAGAGCTGCAAGGGTAAGAGACTTTTATGTTAAGGTTGGAAGGTCCTGTATCCCTAGACCTTAAGGCATTCGAGGAGGAGTGGAAAAATGTGGAAAAATGTGGAAAAACATGGAAAAACCAAGGCCAAAAGAAACTTCTCAGCCCTGTGCCCACTTTCAGATTACTGCCAGACTTGCCCAGAACCCCATTGCACCAAGAGGCTCAGTGTCTTTTACTCTCTTCATCGAAAAAAATCCACAAACTGTCTATTTGCAGAATTTTATCTCTAACAACTACAGTTTATACTTTGCATAGACATATTTTTTCAGTGTCTTCCCACAGAAAATGCTCTATTATTTTCTTCAACATATCCACGTGAAAACTATACTGTAGGAGTAAATATACTTATTCCTTTCCCTTTTGCAATTATTACCGTTATTTTTATTATTTTCATCTTAAACTTTTCATGTCTGGAGTGAAAGCCACGTCTTCATTTTGCTGGACCTGGCTGGCATTTTGCCAGCTCTTCCTACAACACTGAAGAAAGACACTACAAGTTTTCTAAAAATAAAACTAGGAGATCAAGTTTAGCACAGAGAAACTTGCAACAGGCAATGGATTTTCCAAAACAGCCTCATGTATTTCATACAGCATGTAGCTATGTAGGAGAAAACAAAACAGAAAAAAAAAGAGAAACAGTAAAATTATATTAACTCTTGTGCTTAGAAAGTGGACTACAGCCCAACTTTTAGCTAAGTGTTGTGGTTTTTTTGGTTTGGGTTGTTTTGTTTTGTTTTTTTCTGTTGGGGTTAAAGACTTTTGTCTTCAAAACTTTTATTTTTATGCTTCAAGTAAAGAAATTTCCTATGACCTTCAGCTTGTTTGCCAAAAAACCACCAGCACATCTGTGAAATATTACTTAAGAAAATTTACTACAGTTTGCCAGAAGGCAACAACCCTGAAAGTTTTCTTTACCTTCTGAAATCCAGCCTATTGTATAATTTGGGTTTTTCATGCCATAACATGTTCCCCCCAGCAAGAGCTTATCAGTTCTCAGTTAATATGATAAAGAAGTACATGCTGTCCAAGATTTTGAGTCATGTTAAAGTAAATATATATATATACTTTTGAAAACACTATTCCTGTATACACACATACACAAAAGGATCTCTAAGCGATGTCATCATCCTTAGTTTAGACAGCTGTGGAGTCAAAAAAGTTCCAGATCAGCCAGCTACAAACATTTGAAGGTCAAGTACAGGACAAAGCATTTAAAAAAACGTAAGCAATGATGGCTACTGAGCATTAGAAAGAAGATTTTATGTAATGAGATTTTTTTTCCCACAGGTATTTCTTTACCAGAAACCTACTGGGCCGAGAACTTCATAGTGTTGGGCAGGATAATGAACCAAGTATAGTAAGCAGTTTGGGTTTGTTATTTAATCTTCTTTCAAGGGTGTTATCTCATTCAAAATATTTCAGGAGCCAAGGAAGGTCTGCCAAAGCACAACCTTTTAGTCAGGGTGCCCAGCAGCTTGGTTATCAGGCAATAATAGAGAAATAAATAACCTTTTAGCATCTTCCCAACCCATATTTTCCATTACTCTTTCATACAAAGCAATATTAAGTTATTTGAAAGAAATCTTGGTCTTTTACCAGGAAAACTTCACTCTCCCTGGGGAGCCTGTTGTTAAACAAAAGCTCAGCTATTAAAGAGTGGCCTCCAACATCAGGGCTGCTGTTGGGGGCTGAAAAAGGCTCTTCTCCAGACTGTCTCATGCTGTCCCTCCCCATCAGCCTTGCCACCCCCCTGCCTCTCCTCCCAGTCCCTGATGCCTCGCCTTTTAAGCAATGGAGTGACTAATTGAAAATGCATTCCAGTGCTTTACAAGCAGCTTTTTCTTTCCTGCTGACCAGCCAAATGTTTTAAAGTTGGCAAGATGCTGTTTTAACTTGGGAACTTGAGCACTTGTTCATGGCCTGGATGTGTGAAAAAATCTGGCTGAACTCAATAATTCTGCTGAATAAAAAAAATAATTAAAGGCCTTAATTCTATAACTGGTATAAGTAAATACAAGTTATTATGAATCTTTAAAGATAGTCCATTCTCTCTTTGTGAAATACGTAATTTGGGAGACAAGAAATTTTAAGTCCTAAGTCTAAGAAATGCCCAAAGTCATGCACCGGTGCTTGTACAGAACCAGAGGAAAACCCCACTAACAGACATAAATCCAGCTGACAATTACCCTTTGGGAAAGAGAGAACTGCAACCAAAACACCCTGGAGACAGTAATCGCTGATTCATGGCAGGTCAGTGGCCAACTGGGCTGGGATTCAGCACATCTTATCACACACAGTAACTTAGAAGTCGGCTTCATCCAGCATCTGCAGATTGAAGGGTTTTGTTTTCATGCTCATTGTGCAAACCCTGCACTTTAACAGTTAATCATTAATCTTAAATTGCATGAATGTGTCTCATACTTATCGACTTCTCACTTTTATAGTCTGCAGAGACAAACTTTCAAGAGATGGCATTTTTTTTTTAATAGTGATTGTGATTTTAATGGATTTTCAAGTACTTTCAGGTTTTGCTCATGACAACTGCTGCAATAAAAAGCCTTATGAACAAAGATGTGTTTTGTGCCTATTCACCTAGCAGAAAATCACTATTACGACATACTTCATTATGAGAGAAATGCTTTCCAGCCTCTCTGAAGACACAGTCATCCTCAAATTCCCATCAGCCTAACTCTTTCTAAGGTGTTTCTGGTTTGCTTTAAACAGCACATGAGCCCAACATTTACATCCTCTGCTAAGTTTTCCTTTTCTGACCAGAGGGAGGGTTTCTTCATTCTGCAGCTCTAGCGAGAACACTTCTGTAGTCTGAGGCAGGGCTTGCCCTTCCTAACCCAAAAGGAAGAATGAAAGGGAAGAAAAGCTCCTTGTATTTGCCAGACATGTTCAAAAAGAGCTACTTGCACACCCCAATCTGCTTCTTTCATTCCATTTGGCAGAGTCATGGGTCAAATTTGGTAGAGAGGAAAATAGCAGCCGTTAACTGTTCAGGCGCCACAGCAGACTGAGAAGCCAAAGCCAACACTGTCTGTCGTTGCATTTCCATTCTTTTGGTGTCAGGTCATACAGTGGACACCAAGAGGTCCTTATGAAGCCTTATGAAAAGGTTATTGTTGAGGCTGCCTTTGTAACATGGTCGGGAAAATAAAAACGTCGGGAATGACCTTAATAAGTGCTCTGTTGTGAAGGCCATGTTTTCACATGGCCCACAGCTGCATCTCTACAGTGCCAATACTATCTCATGCAGCAACAAAGGATAAATCTAAGAGTAATTAAGTCATGCTGAATGCATCCTGTAAAATGTTTAGGAAACCATTTCCAAAGAGACAAAGGAAAATTAGTGGCTCCGTATCCGTATCTGTCTTTAATAGACTCTTCAAATATTTACCTCTGGTTTTCTATCCATCACAGAAGTCCAAGGAACAGGGTGATTATTGGTAAGAGACTAGGTGGAGATATTCAGTTAATTCTCTCAATGTCTTTCCTTTTGACATTGAGAAAACTACTTTTTTATCTGTGCCCTACTTTCCCATCTGGGAGGGACAGACACCACCCTAGCAATCTACAGCACAGAACACTAGGAACTTAATAGAAGACACAGAAATTGGCAGCTTTATGAAATTCCCTCCTTTCCAAGATGGTTTTCAGTCTAAATCAACTGAAATACTGGTTCGTCATTCAGTGTAAAAGAACATGATCTGTTGAGACAGATGGTTTCTACCACTTCAAAAATTTAAGAGTTGCTGTAGCAAAGTAAGGAACCCCTGAAGCTTTAAAAAAGTCACCTATAGCAGAGCCTTTAAAATGAAAATAATTTTAAAGCTCCAAAGTCAGTCCTAGAGGAAAATGAGGGGAAAAATAGCAAAAGGGAATAATTATGAATTTAAGAAAATGGTGAAATAAATCTTCCATTTCTGAGGTTCATGTTTATTGAACTACAAACAAGCACATGATTTTGAAGGTGCCAACCACAAACACCTGCTTTATGCATCAAGTTTATATATCTTTTAAACAGAGAGATACAAGGTCCCTTGTGACAGTGTGCTTTGCTACTGACCTAAAGATGATGACATGCGAGTAGGGAAGGAGAAAATGCTTTAGATGCCCCAGCAATCCCATACATATTTCATACAAAGGCATGGAGGAGCATCCTTTTAGCCTGTGCGTGAACTGCACTAGCACAGGCTGAGTTTATGTCTGATGCTGGTCAGGATTTAAGATTTGCTGTACTCACTAGAGATAACACTGTTTCATTTCCCCTTCCTATTACAAAGGCTGGGAGAGCTGACAGAATAGGAAGGCAACCTTTTGCTATAACAGCTGGCAGGAGATTTTTATAGACATAAAAACCAATTAAGTGTCCTGATTCTGGGCATGTAACTCCCCTGGAGCCTTTGTTTAGAAGTGCTTATCTGCTTGCATAGGCACAAGCATCTACAAATCCACGTACAGGTGTGTATCTAAACAAAGCACCACGGAGCACACTGAAATAAGCTGTTGGTCTCCTGAGAAAAATCCCAATATGTTATCCCTCTGAAAGCAGTACAGGAGAGAGTTTCATAACACTACTACTTCATCTATAGAAGACTGGAAATAAATTCAGTTCTAAAGGGCAAAAAAGTTCACCTTAAAGGTCCTAATTCAGGGAAAATCAAAGGAAACTTTTTTTCCCTCTAAATATTGAATGCAATTGTTTACCTTTATTATGTAAAGAAACTCCTTTAATTTCTGAAAAAGCAGTGCCATGGTTTTTTCTGTTTCTGAGGACTATTCAGTTTAAAATAGACCATCACATGATGTTCATTTATTCCCATGTTGGTGATTCCATTACTCCTAACATTCTTTTATAGAAGTTTTGTATCTTTCAAAGCATTAAGAGCTATTATAGCCCAGATTACATTATTTACATACAACAGATTGTAGTCACACACATGGTTTGTTTACAGGAGATACTTCCTTTCCATTCAAAAATGCTCAAAGTCTCATGTCACACTTTTCTTCTTTGCTGACCCCATTTACACAACCCCAAGCACGTTAGTGATTTTTCTCCCAGACAAGGTCTAGCCTGTGATTCCAATAAAGACAAGCACAGGTCCCCATGTTGAAAATAAAACATTTTTATTGCTTTCTAAACCTCGGGCATAAACATTCATTGCTTCATCTGACAAAACCCAACCAATAAAGACTGCAAAAAGAGTGAGATTAATAGAACGGGCTTTCTAGAACACTGCCCTCTAGACTCTGCGTGTCTTGAAAATTGCATATCGTAAAGTTTGGCCCATAGAGGAGCAAACAAAACACACTTCTTTTCTCATTTGGGTGTTCAGTTGTTACAGCTTACACAAATCCAAGCTTCTCTGGGAGCTGCAGGGCTGAGTTTCCCGAGTCTGGATTGGTTTGGTTGCTATTCATGGGGTGTCCTTGGGAAACTTCCTTAATTTCACGGGTGCCTGCTGTGTCAGGCAAGGAGAGATGAGTAGATCACAGAATCATAGCATGGCTTGGATTGGAAGAGGCCTTAAAGAGCATCTTGTTCCAGCTTCCCTGCCATGGGCAGGGACACCTTCCACTAGCCCAGGTTGCTCAAAGCCCAGTCCAACCTGGCCTTGGATACCTCCAGGGATGGGGCAGCCAAAAATTCTCTGGGCAACCTGTTCCTGTGACTCCCCACCCTCACAGTAAAGAATTTCTTCCTGATATCCAATATAAATCTATCTTCTTTCAGCTTGCTGTCTTAGATTTCGCTGCTCCCCTGTTTGACAGAACTTTAGAGGACTGAATCACAAATCTTCTTTGTTGCTCATCAGCCAGGAAGAAGTTCAGTCTCTGCCTAAGGAAACCAGGAGGAGATGACAGTGTTGCTTTTCATGGTAGTTTCTTCAAATAATTCATATTTCGCTCTTTTAGTTTGTATCTTATCTGCAAATGAGAAGTTCTAGCTTCCCTACCCAGTAGTTTGAGAAATCTTTTTCCTCTTGCAGAAATAGCTGTCTGGTCACTAACCAGGGTTCTTTTAGATACACCCAAGCCTAATTCCCCCGCCCCCACTTTTTCTTTTAGTTGCTGTCTTCTTAGGAAGTAAGTAACCTTCTTTTCAAATTAGGGATGCTGCATCTAAAATTCATGTTCATTTCATGATGTCAATAGTGAGTTCACCCTTCATGTTGACATTACTGATGACAAAACTGGGCCTAACGCTTTTCCCAAAACAAAACCATCCAGCTGAGGCCTGTTTGGGATATTAATTGGCCTGTGTTCAATCCAATAAACTGTGGTCTGCTGGTCTTGAATAGCCACAATCTCCCATAGTCTGAAAAGGGATGCAAAGTTCAGAGCCTTGAGTGCTAATGTTTTTCCATTGTAATATCATAGAGGAATGGAATTTTTAAAGGGACTCCTGGTTTCCATTAGTAAATTCTTATTAGTCAAATATTTTTTTGGCCAAACATTTTGTATCTTTTCCCTTTTGTTGATGGATTGAGCAGCCCATGTGCATGAGGGGCAGCCCAACTGCCTTTTTTGAACTTATATAACCTTAAACATAGCCATAATATGGCAAATAAAAATTCCCTTTCAGTGAGGATTAACCCAATCTATACATTTAAGATGATCCATTCCCAAGAAATGTTTCTAGCTATCTAAATTTCTACACATTTTAAACAAATTTCATTATCCCAGGATGATACGAGCAAATCATTCTGCCATGTTTCAAATACAGAACCAAAATATTTGATCTAGAAAACTGTTAGTTCACCTCCGTCTTTCCTGATGTGCTATTGAAAACTTTATCTCTGGGTAGTGCTGACCTATACCAAGAATTCATACACAAAAGGTGGTATGAAACTTCTTTAAAAGATACTGTTCTAAAAAAAGCATTCATCCCAGCCTGGAGGAGCAATGCCACTTTCCATCCTCACCTGTACATGCTGAAAGTTTGCCACCTCTTCCTGAAGCAAATTCCTACTTCCCAGCTCCCATCTGGCCCCTGTCCCCCACCAGAGGTGAAAACCATTTTAGTGAAACCACCTGAACTGATATTCCAAACTCTTGTCTGACCAAAATAACGGTCATGGAAAGCTGTCCTGACCTGGGTGACAGGAGAGCTTTTGGACACCTGGAATGACAATACAGTACTTAGATGTTAATATCCTACATATTCTTTACTTCTTGCTCCAACTGGCACAAGACTGGAGATATAGTAGCTGAAACTTCACCAGCCATCAAATTTGGCAGAAAGAAGAGCTTTACCAAGATGAATTAAGTGTTTCTGATAATGATTTATTCTGGAGGTCTGCTCAGATGATAAAAGAAAAGATGGTCTCCCTTCAGCAAGCACTGCTTGTGAATTTATTGAGAGCTATCTTCTAAAGCTGAGAGACTGAATTCAGTGTGTGTGGACACTCTTTGAAAGACTGCCAAAGGCTTTAGAAATAAGAACATAAATTGAAGGTGAACAAAACTGCAATTGAAACTATCTCCAGCAAATATAATTAAGAAAATAACCTAGTGAATGAAAAATACATTGGACTTTTAGAAATTATGTCATTTTCAATAATACAAGAAAAGGGTTCCTAAAGGCAGGCATTCCCAAATTAAAGAGTGATATTAGAACCACTTTGAAGTAAATGGGCTATCCCGGAGCCAAAGACTGTTGCTACCTTACCAGCAACAATACCAGCATGTGGCAATAAATGTTCCCAGTCCCCTGAGCTATGGCACTGCTGCTTGCTCCTGGCACACCTGCAGCTTCTCCCACTTGGTCTTAGTCCAGACAGCCACCTCCTGCTATGCCTCTGGCTTCTTTATTACAACCTTATATATTTCATAAATTTTCATTTATCCCTATTTCTCCTTTTTTTCCCCCTCATTTCATCTTGCTGTATCTCTATCTATCTATAATTGCTGTCCATACTCCTGAGATGGCATAAGCTTTTAGCCAAAGGTATTCTCTTTCCTCACTGTGGAATTATGATAATCTAATAAACCATGAATAAAGAACTTTCTTTTTTCCAAACAGTTTCATTCAGAATTTTTCTCCTTTGGAAAATGATCTCTTTGAAAGCACCAGTGTGTGTACAACCAGCAGGGATACACTCAGTTTGCTGTACTGAATGTAATCATGTCACGATCATTCATCCTTAGGCAACCACTAACTTTCAGTTTAGTGACAAATTCATCTTTATCCAACCTATTGAAGTCCAGGAGAGACTTTGTTCACATGGAGCACAGTAACATTTGTGTTTGAAACTGCTTTCCTTAAACCCCCCTCAAAAATCATCATCAATATTTTGCTACCAAGTTCATGGATACAGCTTTGTCTCAGGAACTGAAATAATCAAATCCTAGAATGAGTTGAGTTGAGAGGGACCTTAAAGATCATCTTCTTCAATGGACAGGGACACCTTTCACCAGGCCAGGTTGCTCAGGGTTCTATCCAACCCAGCCTTGAATACTTTTAGGGACTGGTAATCTCTCATGACACTTCTGTTCTTCTCCATGTATTACTGACCCGTGCTTATGGAATAACACATCTTATTCTGTGGTTTGATTTGTGTCTCTTCCTTGAAATAACTGAGTGGAGCGTGCAGGTTTTGGCCAAAACCATCACTGTGTTACATCACTGCTGGATGTGCACTCTCAGTCCCGAGAGCAGAGACGCAGGGGGTGGGTTTAGTGCAGAGCACTGCCTTTCCTATGATCCTGTGATCCATGACCTTATGAACCTGTACACACCTCCATAGCACTTAAGGCTCTGGGCATCCTCTGTTCCTTCCTTCCTTCCATGCATGCATCCATCCATCCATTAATTCTTCAAGTTGTCTCAATTTCAAGTATTTTCTTTATGGCAATTGTATTTTATGGTTTAAATAGACCACTTTTTCAGGCTCAGCTTTGAGTAATAGGTTTGACTAGACATCTGCTGAGGTCCCTTCCAAAAATCCTTTCCACTCCTTTTTATTTTTTTCCCCACCCCAGCATTTTTAGACTGTTTTTGGGTAGAGATACTAACTCTGTTTATTCAAATCAGAGGTCTTTCAACAAGATAATGATATCAGATTTTTCTATGTAATTTCCCAGTTCCCTCAGTTTTAATTCATATTACAGAAAAGAATTAACTCATATAAGCAATAAGTAACTGTATTTCATCGCTGAATGGGTAGCAGTTTGAGTTTGGACTGCTCGGACCTTCACGGTACCCAACTAAACAAGGTAGTTTAAAGTCCTCTTGGTTGTTGCGGTGATGATTTGACTGAAGCATTCGCATTGCGCTCTATGGTTCACCAGCTGAGGGTTGGGCTGTGCTAAGCACAGCTTTCAGCCAGCCCTGAGCACAGGTACCGCCAGCTGTCTAGGGGGGAATGGGGGCAGTCTGAGCTCCAATACATCTCAGTCAGGTTATGCCTTTCACAAGCCTATAAAAAAGGCCTTTTCCCAACATGTCAAAAGCATGGAAATATCTGCTGTACCGTGACCGCAGCCCGCCAGAGCCATCCTGACGTGTCCTGCCTGTCACTCCCCAGCTTGCCATACTACTGAGATAACAGGGGGACAACATCTGCTGCCCTGCATCCTTCCAGGGCTCAAGAACCAAGACATGGTGATGAGATTATTAAAAAAAAAAAAAAGAAAAAAGAAAAGCAACGGTGTAAGGCACGTGTTGGGATCTTTGTGTAGCAGCTGAGGCCCAGGGATGTGGGGGATGAGTCATTTAAGCCAGGCACAAACTTTCCCCCACCTTACATGAAAGGAAAGACGGTCGGAGCCAGACCATCTGGACAGCTCTGTGGGAGCAGAGCCTGCAGAGAGGATTGGGCCTCCTGCAATGCTGAGCTGAAAACAAAGCAAAACAACTTGCTCTGCAGCCCTTCCTCGGGCACGCTCATCAGCTGACTTTACATCAATGAGAGTTTATGGCGATTAACCCTTATTTCCACTCTTCGAATGGGAAAGAAGATTAAATTAAAGAAGAAAAGGTTATGAAGGAGATGACACTAAGGAGAAGGTGGTATTATGAGGAGGACGACATTAAGTTAAATCTGTGATAGTGTTTCAGAGTCACTGCCATTGAAGCCAGGAGAAATTTGCCACAGAGCATACAGCATTGGTTAATGCTGTAAGCATTCCATTGTCACACTACTATACTATATTCACAAAGGGTTTGGAAGTTAAAATTTGGAGTGGAAATTCACACGAGAGGCAACTGAAAAAGCAGGATAAGATGTCACCAAAAATGTAGATGTACAGAGCTTGTCAATCCGTATGAAAATCCCAAGACAATTTCATTGATCAGATTTCTGTTGCTACACAAATCTTCTCATGTGCAGATTACTGTGAAACAGTCAAAATTAACATTTGTTCCTTTATTGTTAGACTACAAAATTTCCAGCTTTTATAGCTTCCCCAACTATCTCTTTCCATTAGCCCCATTACACAATCTAACAATTTTTTCCCCTAGGATGATTTCAGCATTTTTTCAATTTTGAATCACCCAGCAGTAAAACATATAATGGAGAGAAACTGGCAATTGTTGTATAGAGTTATTCTATTTATTCAGGAAAGTAGGAACCTACCACGTACTAAATATAGCTTAAAAAGATAAAAAAAAAGGCTTAACATTTCTGTTAATGTTACTGAATATGTTGCCACACCTGTTCCCACAAGAAATATATTCCCCCTCAATATTTATTGCCTATCAAGACTGTTAAGGAAAGATTTATTCTAGTTGCCACTAGAAGCTAGTTAAGATAAAAACTATAGGCTAAAACTACAAAGTACTCTGTTTTAAAAGGACAAAGGACCTTTCCACACAGTTTAAGAAATTACAGAATTTTTGATATATAATTCCCATATGAATTTATTTCAAGTAGATGATTGTAAGTAAAGGACTGTTTTTTCATCAGAACCATGATGAACCAGGAATGGAATGGAACCAGGTCTGTTAATTTTAGCTTTTGATGTTCAGGCTTTATAAAATATATCTATAATTTGGGGGAAATTGCAATGCAACGTGACAACCATCACTGTTTTCCTCTCCTGAACTGTGTCCACTTATACCCATGCAAGTAGATTTGGATTGTCTTGAAGTTCAAAAATTAATGGTTGGAAAATTGCTATATAAATTAAAACAAACAAGCAAAAAAATTAGTTACTTCTGGAATGATCAGTACTAAAAGGATTTTAAGGTACTGTAAGACTTTGGAGTTTGAAAATAAAGAGAATAGAGTCTGAAAAGTAGTCATTACATTAAATGAATGTCATAAGAATGTATTAGTGGCTTTTTATATAGGTATCCTTCCTTCTAATAGACATGATAAATTGTGATCTAGAGTGGGTCCCTGCTGCTCAATATACCAAGAAATAAAAGTTCAGATATGTGTCATGATAGAGGCAAATTTCTGTTGTCTCTAATTTTGCAGAAATATAGAAAATGTCAAAGAGACGTAGATAGAACAGAAAAGCCTCACTGTGAAGCTGGGCAATGGTACAATCTCAAATCTTAAATAGTTTGTTGATTAAGTCTATAAAGATGATGTCCTGTTAACAAAATGGTATCTTATCCATCCTTTGCCTATTGTAGTGCTGTAGCAATTCCAGCAAGCTTAGTGCATGGATTTATATTCTTGTCTCCACAGTCTATTTGTACAAACAAGTAGCTCAGAGGATTTAGCTAACCTCCCATCTGGTTACTTTAAAAGCAGAAGTACAAAAATATCAAAGTAACAGAAATAAAAATAATTTTAACTGGTCTCCATCTGGCAATTTTAATATTGGATATGCAAAGTTGTAAAATGTGCCAACTATCCATGTTTGTTTTGTGCAAAAAATAAAATTTATGATTAAAAGTTTGTAAAGTCCAGACAGTTAGCTAGGAGTTTAGATGAGGGTCGACTAACTCCAGTACCACAGGAATCGAGGTCACAGTTTACCCTAGCACAGAAAAAGCACCTTATATCATAAATACTGGGGTTTACAGCACTTTCTTCTGGGTTGGAGACTGAGGCTGAACAAAGATATTTCTGCAACGGATGATGTGACATTAATTTAAAATTTCAGAGTGCATTCCCGTTCTGAGAAATGTTTTCTATTAGTTTTAATGTTTGATAGCTGAGAGGGTTAAGGTGACTCAAGAAGGGCCCAATGTTGTGCTCATTTGAAAGAAGAAAAGAGAACAAACCCTCACTGAGGACTTTTAGCTGAATTCTACAGACCAGACTTGCATATTCTATTAGGAAACTTGTGTGCTGGGATTGTCAGTGTTACCACATTTAATGCAATATATTTTCCAAGTTAGTCCAAAACCTTTGCACAGCAGGTTTGGAATTATTATGGTTTGCTTTTTTCTTCTTCTCTTTTTCGTTCATCCCACTTCTCACTTTTATTTTGTTTCACTTTGAATACTTCACAGTGTTTGTATTTTGAAAGCTGGCCTATTTTCCCTCATAAAGCAGATTCAGTTTGTGTCATAAATGCTAAATCAGCATGTGTCAAACTTGTTAAACCTTTTTTATGCCAGGCCTTGAAGGACCTGATAAAATAAAGCTGTAAAGATATACATTTTAATAAAACATTATTCATGCACTGTTAGTCCACAAGATATTCTCATGTACTATATAGAAATGAAAAGCAACATTTCTCTGGCCTAAAGCTAACTTTTTATGACTCCCTTGGTAATTTTTCCTTCTTTAATACTACTTTATTTATTTATTTTACAATAAGCTTTCAGAAAAGGGGTGGCATTTTTCTCAACACTTTTGCATGTGCTTTTTTTTTTTCCTCCTGACCTTTTACATCATCTATAGAATAACTTAATAGGGATATGGAAATCAGACAGAGTACCTGCTGGAAGCAATTTGTGCTGGTCAAAACACAGAGCAAGCAGCTCTGTGGAGAACTGAGTTGTGGTTGTGTCGTTCAGACACTGGCCTGGGAGTCGCAAGATCTGGGTTTTCTTCCTTGATCCACCTGACCTCCCTGAGTGATACCAGCTCTCTGTTTGCTCAGCAGGAATGAAAATATTTACATTCTTCCATTCTTTTGTCTATTTAAATGATAGGTGACTTGACAATCCTACTGTTTTTCATAGTGCTGGTACAGGGTGCAGTTATTTCAGCTGCTGTGTTAAGGGAAGGTGTTAAGGTAAAATACATGTTAGTGACCTAAGCATCCTGTCCTTGTATGTGAGTCTGCCCTCTTGCAAGTCTGAGAAAGAAAGCCCTGAGGACTCCAGTGCTGGCTTGTAGGCAAAGCCAAGCCATTGTGTAATTAAATACTGGACCACAAGGTTTTATATTTCATGGAATCATAGAATGTTTTGGGTTGGAAGGGATCTTAAAGATCTACTGGCAGCATCCTGTAGGCTTTCCAAAGATAGTCACTGAAAGACCCTCTATTCAATAATGGATGTAGAGCTATCTCTTGCTCTCATTTAAGGCATCTTCTTCGTTGGTCTGATTTTCATCTGTTTGGACTCTTCACAGTTGTGACTCACATCTGTCAGCCATTCATTCAGCTGTGTCAGTGAACATGACACATGATACTCTCAAGGACATCATCAGATTCCCAAGTTTTGTGAATGTACAGGTGTACAGAAGCTCCAGAGCAGGTTCCCTGGATGTCTCCTTTGGTGACTGCTTTTCCTACAAAGGGCCCTCTGCTTGAAGGGCAATTACCAGCCCCACAAGATCTAAACGTTTTTTACACCTTCACAGCTACATGGAAATCAGTACAACATCCATGGATATTTGCTTCCTCTTGCCCTTGATGGCTCATAGAGTGGATCACTACCATTTTCTCTGTCAGGCTCCAGATGTGTCACAACCATGGGGATCTATTTCAGAGGCTCTCAAGAATGCAAACTAATCAGAGGGTCAGCCACAGCTCTCCTTGAATTTGACCACACTGATGCTGACTGAGTGACCAGCAATCAAGACCAACACCTGGAATGATAAAAAGTTCTTCAGGACCAAAAAAAGCATTTCTGTTTGAGGCTGTAACAACCACTTGCTGTGCAAATATCAAGGACTGTAACCAGGTTAACTATAGAACCATAGAAAACCACAAGTACTGCAGGAGATAATTATCTTTAATACAGCATGACAAAGTATGATTTTCTCTTGTTGTGCAAAAAATTAGGTGCATGGAGAAAGAGGCAGAACTGCTGTTGGGAACATGGTTCATCTCCTCCGCTGTAGGCATGGGTACCACAGAGCAGCTTATTCTTTCTTTTTCTCCCCATGCCTGAGTATTTTTTCCTGTCTTGAAGGAGTCCCACTGTTCTTCCCTGCCTTCCACACCTGCTCGCTTCTTCTTTGCTGAGCTACAAAGTAAAACAATAAACATTCAAGGCACAAAAATTCACATCGTTTGGCTCCCAGTGCTCAGAAGCTGATGAACTGAGAAGGAAGGGAAGAGTTTTTTTCTAATTGAGACTTGAGTTCCTCCTTCAGCAGAACGAACTGCTCTAATATAAAAGTTAAATCCGCATTCTGCCATATTAGAGGTATTTTGGGCTGAGGATTTCAGTGGGATCATTGCCAAAGGAGCGGGCAAACAGGGCGTGCTGGCTGGTTGTGCAAAAGTAAGTAGAAAACAGTCCTAGGGTTTGGGAGGTGGGTTTTGCTGCACTGGCATGCTGGAAGATTAATGCAAGCCACTTAGCACCTCCTTCCTCCCCCTTGCTGTGCCATAGGTTCAGGAGGAACAATGACATTTTTCTCCTTTGTGCTGATTTGAAAGCTACTGATGAAAACTGCTACTTAAGGATTAGTCAGTAATGTAGAGAGGAAATTCTTGCGGGGGGACAAAAAAGAACAGTAAATATGCTTTTCAGTCCAAATGTATATTACATGTTTTTAAGGAAGAAAAAAAAAGCTGTTCTCAGGAAAATGACATTTCCAGAAGAAATTTTCATTTTCATGTGCTTTTTTTCCCCCCTACAGAAAGAACATGGATAGAATATTTCCATCAAATTGTGAAAACAAATTAATTCCTTGTTTTGCTAAACATACATTTATACTACTGTATACTATTGACAGGCAAAGATATTCTTAAAAGGAAAGACTGGTTAGTTTACCATATCCCTGTCAGTAAGGTTGTTATTACCTCTGCTGCTGCTCAGAGAAATCTCAACAGGTCATAATGTTCCACTGTGTGTCTTAGACCTGAAGGAGCAAGGGAATTCTCATTCATTTAAAGATACTGCAGTACTGGCTCCATAAATCCCCTCAATGGGACAAGATGTAGGCCCAGCTCGATGAGATAACGATAGTGGTTTATACCAAGTTTTCAAGCTTCATTCTAAAGAGTCATTGATTTTGTGGGCATACATCAGATTTTTATGTTCTTCTGGATATCATCGTCTGCCATTTCATCCTTTACTTTAAAGAGAGCAGCAATTGACTGGCAACACCCAGAATATGTCCTATGGCATCCATCTACTGAGGTCTAGGATCTCGCTATAATGCAATAAAACACTTTTATTTCATATAAAGAATGATTGATACTGAAGTTAATGCCTTAAGTGCAACACATCTACACTGGGTAATGTTATCATAGCATATATTTCTTCTCTAAGAGTTAACCTACTACCCAACTTGCTTTTGCAATGAATGTTTGCATAATGTAAAACAGCCACTTTGATACTAATAGAAATAAATGGCTGAAAGAACACAAAAAATGGAGAGCTTTTGCTTACTATTTAAATTCTTTCAAATAGCAGTGCTCTGTGAAATTCTAATACATTCCCTCTGCAACAGTCAGACATTAAAATGGCCCAAAGATTAGGAAATCACTTAAAAATGTAATTAATACAGGAGCACAATTCTCTGTGGTTTGTAAGATATGATGCATTTAGTGTAGCAAATAAAACATAGCATAGGACAGTCATCCACATGTATTATACTTCTAATCCATTAAAATATGTACATAGATTTACTGTCTTTGCCTTACAAACTTTGTATTTTCTGGCCTGGATTTTGAAGAGTGACATTTAATTTAATTTTACAGCTTCTTTGCTGTCATTGAGAATTATTTTTTTAGTTAATTTCTTCGGAAAATTCAGTTTTAAGCTGAGAGTAATAAACCTGACAATTAAATATGTAAGAATATATACTGAAAAATAATTCTAGGATTCCTAGCATCACAATTGGAAAGGAACCAGAGAATGTTGTTTAGTTCAACCTCCTACTCAGTCAAGGTCAAGTTTACTTTTCCATGGACAAGGTCTTGGTTTTGGTGCTTAAATCTTCATACTGATACTTAGACAAAGGTTCAAAACCAGAAAGATGCTCTTGCTCTTAGCAGCCAGCTACATCCTGAGCAAATCCATGATGCTTTGAAACGATGGTGTGTTTCCTCAGGGATCTCAACTTCTGAAGCCATTATTATGTTTCTGTCTGCTTCATGAAAGTTTTGTCATGAGACAGTGTTGTTTTGCTCATTTCAGAGGAACTCCGTTTTTAAGGATTTCAAAATTGCCAGCACTTCTGAAAGTTTGACAGTTGCCTGAAGTTACTTTGCATAAACACCAAGATGCCCTCAGAGTTAATACACTAAAAACTTCAGGTCAAGGCAAAAAATGTTTTGTGAGAACTTTATAGCCATCTGTAGCACACTGTATAAACCTTATATCTCTGCTTTTCAGTCCTATGCATTCTGTATCTTTATATCTTACTATCCAGTTTCTGAGTCCAGTAAGGAAGAGCAGAATCAAAATACTGAAAAGATAGTCCCAAAGTTCTCCTAACTCCTGGGCAGGAATATTGTTATGAGTCCAAGAAAGATACTATGACACTAAGTTTAAAAAAATCACATTGCAGACTTTCATAATGTCAATAAAGATGAAAGCCTCTGTAAACGTTATTGAAATTGAGTCCTCAGACCTTGAAGGTGTTTATTCATGCCAAATAATCTTCCTAAAAAGAGTACCTGACCAGAGTGGTGAAAAATAGGAAGTAGATAATTGCAAAGTTTAGTCTGAGAACACACTGGGAAGCCTAATTCCTTTTCACTGGATACCATGGAGACTTAAAAGGATATTATTTAAGACAACAGACTAGTCAGCAAAGAGGAAGAATATTAATGATGGAAAAGAAACTAGAAAATAGATAGTGGTTGGGAAACCACAAATAATTAGATAAATATTATTTAGAACAGCATTTTGGGAATTACTACACCAATGTTATTAGTGTGGTGACAAAGTGATGGGGTGTTAATAAGGAGTAGAGTTAAAAGAAAGTAGAGACAGCTACTCAGGTGCTCTTCTCCATGCAGAGTTAGCCCTGCATGGGGAAGTGGAGATGGCTGTGGCACTCAGAGCAGCACAGTGGCCTCAGTGATCAGCAGGAGCAATTCAGTGGAGAAATGGAGAAATAAAACAAGGCGCTCATACTTCTGCTCTGCTTCTGCTGCCCAAAGCTGTAAAAACCCTGAGGAGCCTGCTCAGACTTGACTGCTGAACCTGCTGTGAGCAGAAGCTTGGATGGGTGAGGTCCCTTCTAGCCTGAATTAACACATGAGCCAATGGTCTTAGGATCCCAAGGCAAAACTGGCTTGGACATCACTGTCGGAGACAAGGTAGGAACAAACATATATGAACTGAAAATCTCTTTAGAGTTGCACCTGAAAGAGGAATCAGGGAGAGGGAATAAGGTAGATCCAGAGTGGTCTCTTTTCTTCTTTCTAACAATTTATGTGCTCTCAGACCTTAACTATAATATGTTCAATCCAACACTAATTCCGTGTGAGCTGCTGTGCAATGAGTGAACAATACTTTCCATTAAGGTGTCGGGGTCAATGGTATGGATAATTAGCCAGCACTGTGGTTCAATACATTAATTTTCTCTGAAGCAGTAGTAAAACATATGTTGACTCTCGGTAACCTCAGTGTAGATGTTGCAACCTTGTAATGGATGTGGATGCAATAACCTGCTTGAGCTTGTCTGCTTGAGATGAGGTGTTTTCTTAAGTGATGATGATGAATGCTGCTCTTCTAGGGAGTCAGAGAGTGTCATTAAACTAGCTAATATTTTGCTGCCCTCTCATGCAGAGCAAGAATTGCTAAAGGGCAGCAGTGCCGTCAAATCCTTATTGGCTCAAGCAGGGAATAAAGCAGAGAGAAAACAGGATGGAAAAAGTAGATAAAGAGCCTAAGGTGAATTCAAGCCTAATACGCAGTACATTGAGTTGTTTTGTTTGCTTGCTTTTTTCCCTATCTCAGTAAAAGTAGTTCAATTGTTATGCTTTTTTTCAGCAGCAGAACCCCCCTCAACTCTCTCCTCGCTCCTCAATTACTAACAGAGTTCATTGTCTATCAATAAAAGCATTTCAGATCTCTCTAGACCTGGACACGCCAGGCAGAGTTATTAGTTCTCCAGCTTATTCCAAGGTGCCAGAGTTCAAAATGAAAATGTACAGATTGCTGATAGCCATGCCAGAGCCAGAGAACTGCACAGATCTATCCCTGCATCAGTCTCTGCAACTCTATAAACACAAACTGGCACATCCAAGGATATCAAATTGAGAATAAATGCCTGTGCAAAGCATTTTTGTCTGTGACAGGCCTTTAGAAACTAGAGGGCAAATTCTCTGCTGATGTAATTAGCACAGTGTTGTTAAACTCCATGGACCTGTACCAGTTTAGAGACACATGAGATTTGACCCCATTACTTTATTTAGTGACACTTATAGTAATTTCAAATTGTCAAGTCTGCACTGCTGTATTCCAACAAGTAACACCTTTCAACTCTGCTAATAACTCTTCCTCCTCTAAAAGTTGTGCAAGCAATTGTCTTTCCTTTATGATCGAACTTAAACCTTGAAAGTAGACAATTTTTCAGTTCTCTGTGCAGCAGTTTATATCCAGTAAGAACATCAACTCAGTTTAGAGACTCTGAGGCACAATTATCCACTTTGTGAAGACAACTGCAGGTGGGGGAAATTCAACAATCATTTTACTGAGGAATGAGATGAACATATTTAGATAGGAGATATGAACAGTGAGGTTTCTCTCCTTGGCACTCTCAGTAGGTGGGAGAACTCGTTTCTTCATCTTATGGATTCAGCAAAACCAGCAGTGTTGTGTTCCATTTTGCAAATTTAGGAAAATGGATTTGTTCTTTGATGACTTGGAAGACAACATCAGTTATGGGGAATCACTTGTGTCTCGATGCATATAGGGTTTTTTGGCTTGTCCTCATGGTAAATGGGTAAAACCTTGGCTAATGCAAAAGACACAGTAGACTTATATCTGATCCTGCAGAGACTCATATGTGCCCTCGTATCCTGAGCTGCATCAAAGGAAGTATGACCAGCAGGTTGAGGGAGGGAATTCTCCCCCTCTGCTCTGCTCTCATGAGAACCCACAGGGAATACTGCATCCAGCTCTTGGACCCCCAACAAAAGAAGGATGTGGACCTGTTGGATCTGTCCAGTTCCTCGCCCTGCACTGGATGCCCCAGGAATCACCTCATGTGCTGGAAAGTGTTGTCCAAATGCTTCTTGAACTCAGACAGGTTTGGTGCTGAGGCCGCTTCCCTGGGGATCCTGTTCCAGTGCCCAGCCACACTCTGAAAGGAGAACTTTTTCCTAATATCCAACCTAAACCTCTCCTGACTCTGCTCCAAGCCCTTTTCTTGAGTCCNTCTGTCCAGTTCCTCGCCCTGCACTGGATGCCCCAGGAATCACCTCATGTGCTGGAAAGTGTTGTCCAAATGCTTCTTGAACTCAGACAGGTTTGGTGCTGAGGCCGCTTCCCTGGGGATCCTGTTCCAGTGCCCAGCCACACTCTGAAAGGAGAACTTTTTCCTAATATCCAACCTAAACCTCTCCTGACTCTGCTCCAAGCCCTTTTCTTGAGTCCTGTCACTGGTTGGGAGTGAAGGGATCCATATGTACCCTTCCTTGAGGATGTTGAAGATAGCAGTGAGGCCTCCCCTTAGTCTCCTCTTCTCCAGGCTGAACAGACCAATTGCCCTCAGCATGCTCCTCATCCATCTTCCCCTCAAGGCCCTTCACCATTTTCATTGTCCTCCTTTGGACACTCTCTAATGACTTAATATCTTTCCTATATTGTGGTGCCCAAAACTGCCACACTATTCAAAGTGAGGCCGCCCCAGTGCAGAGCAGAGCAGGATAATCCCCTCCCTCGCCCAGCTGGCGATGCTTTGCCTGATGCCCCCCAGGATAGGGTTGGCCCTCCTGGCTGCCAGGGCACTACTGACTCATATTCAACTGGCCATCGACCAGGACCCCCAGCTCCATTTTCATGGCACTGCTTTCCAGCTTCTTATTCCCAGTCTGTGACAGCATAACCAGAGCTGCCCTGTCACAGGTGCAGAATCCATCACATTCCCTTGTTAACTTCGTGCGTTGGTGACTACCCATCTCTCATTTGTCAAGATCTCCTGGTTTACTCACCAATCTAGCCAGCACTGTGAATAAGTATTTTAAATTATCTTTTCTATAATTTTTCCTATTCAGTACTGTCAAAAATTCCTCTGAACTTTAGCTGGAGAAAATGGTTGTTTCATCTGCCAGTGTCCTGCTTATCCATTGTGCACACCATTAGCAAATGGGTTCAGTTCACAAACCTGAATGGTGAACTGCTGAGGTCCATTGTGTTAATGTTTTGGAGAAATAAAGAAAAAATGTGTGGAAGGAACATCAAGGGATCATTCTTTCACCCCAGGATTCAGAGAGTGCAGGATTAGCACTCTCTGAACTGTTCCTAACATATGTTTATCTAAACTGCTCTTAAGGTCTTTGGTAGAGGAGATTCAGAACTTTCTCAGCAATTTATTTTTCTGCTTAATCGTTCTTGCCATTAAAAAGTTCTTCCAGTGTCTCACATAAATATCACTTTCTGCAATTTAGAGCACATTATTTCTTGTCACATAGAAAATGGGTACCTGTAACAATTCAATCTTTTCCTCTTTTCAGCCACCTTTTATGTATTTGAAGACTACTAATCTTGTCTCTACTTAGTGTTTTCTCTTGAGGAAGCAATCTCTTTGATTTCTAATAGGTCAAGTTTCTACGCCCCTAATCACTCTGCTCCTCCTTTACCTGATGCAAATGCTTCTTGAAATGCAAACTGCAGAAGGAACACCATGCTTCAGCTATGGCCTCGTTTGTGCCAAATAGAGCAGAAAGATTATGTCATGTATCTTAGAGAGATTATTTCTGCTTGTACATACAGTAAGAGAATTTGGCTTTTTTGCAAAAGTGTCACTTTGCTGATAGTATTAATTCCACAGATCCTCTCTTATCTTATTCTCCATCACTACTCTTTTCTCTGCAGAGCTGCTGATTAGCCAGTTGTTCCCTGAAGTCATCTTAGGTGTTTCAGACTCTATGTACAAATAGTTGAGCTCATTTGGAATTCTCACCCTCCCAAGTGGCTGGACTTCTTTTCAGCTGTCACTCCAGCATTCCCCCCACACCAGAGGCCTGGGTGGAGATGGGCAAGATCATGGGAGGAGACAGAGCCAGGACACTGACCCAAATTGTCCAAGAGTACATGCGATATGACATCTTCTCAGCAATAAAACCTAGAGACAAAGGAAGGGAAAATCTTCTATGCATACTGAAGCCCTGCTTTCTGGAAAGTGACTGGGCATCACCTGCTGATTGAAAGTGGAGAATAAATCTTTTGTTTTCCTCTGCTTCCATGCACAACCTTTGGTTTTGCTTTATTAAACTGCCTTTATCTCAGCCCACAATGTTTTTTTCCCATCTTATCCCCTCTTTCCCCTTGCATCCTGCTGAGGGGGGGAGTGATTGGGCAGTTTGGTTGGCACCTGCATCCAGCGAAAGTCAACCCACCGCACTGACAAATCCATGTGGGCTGTCACTCATCTTTTTGTTATCTTCCAGGGGCTTACAAATTGTTTGCTTGGTTATTTGCTCCAGGATTTTTCTAGGAATTGAAGTTAAGCTGACAAATCCACCCTCTTTCCCCCCTTTTTTTTTTTTTTGAAGATAGGCTCAATAATTGCACTTTTCCAGTATTCTGGACACCCCCTGCCATAAACTCCCCATGATAACCACTGACAGCTCTGAGATTGTCCTGACAACTCTTTCTCTCTGATAGTGCTCACTTTGGGGTGGATTTCCTGAGGCTCACTGACCATGAAAATATATAACTAATAAAAGCCCTTATCTTACTTAGTCTCAGTTTTTTCATTTGTTCATGCCTCTAATTGCTTTAGACATTTCATCACATCAGTCTCTTCAGTGAAGGCAGAAGCAAAAGAGACAGTAGGCACTGTGTGGCTTGTTTGGGCGTTTCTGCCCATAGATTTCCCACTCCATTTGGTAACACAAAATGTCTATTTTTACTCTTTTTGAGTTCCCTAACTTTCTAACTGTTTACTCTCATACTGGATTCTGTCTTTGACCTGGATATTTCTGGTTTAGCCCATGATTAGTTTGTGTTGTTTTTTTAATAGCCTCCCATGAGGTCTCTGACAAAAGCTTTTGGAAAAACCAAATGGGTTATGTCAGTTGTGTTTGTAGTAATCTGGTGCAAAGGTGTTAAAAAGCACTCATCTGCCAGATTTAAATAAAGAGTTAAGGCGTCTCAGGCACTGATATATTTCCATCTGATATCAAAAAGCATTTCTGATCACACAGATCTTCAAACATTTATTTATATTTACTTTTAATAAGCACCATAAAACCTGTTTCAACAAGAAGCAATTTAATTGCATCATTGCATTTGATCAGATGAGCATCCTGTTCATAATAAAGCCTTCCCTATAAATAAACATAGAAAATACAAATTAAACTTCTCCGTTAAAATGCATCCAACTTAACATCTCAATTCTTCCTCTACATGTTGTGAACTGAATTTTTCTCAGGAATAATGTGCACACTGAAATGTTGCTGTGCATATTTACATACTCATACAAATCCTGTTAATACATCATCTAACTCAGGATGTGCCCCCATTTCAGCCATCAGCATTGCTACACTGATGCAAACCACTTGTATTCCAGCAAAGCTGATGAGACAGCTGAAAACTGGGAGAAAACATAAATGAAACAGAATTCCATTTTGCTTATAAAATGGGCATTTTTATTCAGTCCAAGTTTTCCATGAACATGTCAATCCAAATTTCCAAATTTTAAGTTATTCACATTTCTATCCCCAAAGGAACAAATAATTTTATTATTCTATAGCACTAAGCACTTATCAATTGCACATTAATATTAGAACATTTTTGCATTTTCTGCTTTCTAAATTGCATGGATTGTGTAGGAAAGTCCAAACAGCACAAATCTACAGTTTCCAATCTACAGTTGTTAATGATGTGGAGTGAATACAGGAGTGGGACACTAAACTAATCAGTGCTATTGGACATTGGTGAGTAGAAACCACTATATTAGTGCCTAAACTGTGCAGTGATCCATGTCTTCTAATTCTGGGAGATAGTTATGTTAAATTGATTTGAAAATAAGTGGATAGAATCATTATGCCTACATTTATAGCTAAGCTGATGGAAATCAGACGTATTTTAGTTTTGCAATGCACCTCATAAATTGATGCTGAAAATCCCAATAGAGACTTCATTGCCTGCTTTCTGTCCACTCAATAAACTGTGATTATTGGATCCTGATGACATTTGTTCTGAGCTATATTAAAATGAATTGACATAAGCCTACAGAAAAACCATGCTGAAGCAATTTGAATATGGAGGAAGCCGTAGAGCTTATCGTCATTGACATATGTGGTCCAAGGAAGGATTGTCATGGAGCTATGAATATATGCTGAACAACAGGGTTTCCCAAAACATAAACTCAAACCCATGTCAGTGTTGCCTAGGATTGCTTCTGGAAAGCGCATTCCTTTTATAAATATCATTTTTTCAGAAGAGAATAAAGCACGGAGAGATTTCATAAGAAAAGCAACAAAATGGAACACAGTAAGTCACAAAGATGTGCCCTTGTGGCGAGTTTATTTCTGAGACACCAAGAGCCTCCTCACTGAGGAGCAGAGAAAGTGCTTGGTGGCAGCACTGGGAGTACCTTTATACAAACTGCTGGGCAATGAATTAATAGTTTTATTAGGTGATTCTACCCAAATTCCTTGTCATAGATATTCCCACATGGTAAAAATAATAAGGACAACAGGTGTACATAATAAGAGATCATTAATTGCAATACATAAGTTTTCCTTAACAGTCAGTACTAAATTTTTACTGCTTTTATCAACTTACAATTCAGGCCTATGCAATATTAAGCTCTTACTATTGAAGAAACAGTGATTTAATAAATTTAAGGCATGACGCTCCAGATCCACAGAAGCACTAAGGAGCCTTAAACCCCTGAAATAACCAAAATCCCACTAGCATCAATGTGACTTAGGAATTCAGTGCCCTTGGGAAAGGGAATGTCTTTAAAGGGATATTTTTTTTTCTGTCAAGAAATATTTTTTCCCAAACAATACTTTTAAGCTTTTCCTCAATATAAATGGTCAGAAAGGAAGAATTTCTTGAATTTTGGCACTTGATTTAAGCTTTGGTTTATTTTAATATAAGAAGTAATTAAAAATAAATGTCTTTTGTGCAAACAGTTTTTCTGTTTCCTCTAGGCAGTCAACATTCACTAGCTGTGATTGTCGAAGTAGGAGAGAAATCAGTTCATACCTCTGATAGAGATTTCCTTTAATAGAAGTGGAGATTAAAATTACCTGCACTTCCTGCTCCTATATCCACCTCCTTCTTCTGGAACCTGTACTACCCATAAATGGTTGAGCAGATATGCCTTTGTCCAAATTCCTGCCTCTGCTTGGGCTTGCACCTGGAAATTCTTGGGTCCATGCAAAGAGCACCTTCTTGGTCCAGACATCTCCCTCTGTATCCATATCTCCAGAAACCGATGATATTCCTTTGGTACCATTCATGTGGAAATTAATGGGATTCTGTAATTTTGATTCCTGTGATATTTACAATGCTAGTGCCACATCATATATGCCAACTCATTAGCCTGGCAAGACAATTAGTTTCCAGCTCTATTGCTGTTCAATGACAACAGGGCTTCCCAGCTGTTTATGTTGAGGAGCCCCTGAAGTAAGGGTGACTATCAGAAACTGCATTGGAATGATTCATCTGCTTTCAAAATGAGCTGAAATGCTGAGCTAATCTGTTCTCTAATCCAATAAAAATATGTGTTTTCAATAAGAGGACACAAAGAAACTCTTATTAGTTTAACCACATGCATCAGGCAGCATCTACCTCATTAGCAGTTTGGTATAACAGACGTAAAGTCACTGTAACAGAACATGTTTACAGGGTAAATATCTCCCACTTTGAAAATAAATATCTTGGCTTTGGCTCAGCATTTATTTAGCAGTGGGAAACTGCTGTCCTGTGACAGTGTTCCATTTCACTGACATTATCTCCTAATGGTGTTATAAGTGGGGGCAAGTTAACCTCAGAAGGTTCAGAGGTTCAATTTTCATTAGGACAAGCATCTAGAAACTTTGAAAACATATGAACTATTCCAACATTGGTTGTTCCTCCTATTTTCTAATAAAGTCTTATCTCTCTTGGTCCTAACCTCCTAAGAAACCTGCCCCGACTGCCACCAGCAGATGTGGCAGGTGTGGCTCTGTGAGGTCCTGAGCAGGGTCTGTCTGCCGAGGGCACTGCATTTCCCCGAGTTTTTCAGCACAATAAATGAGATCACAAAACTACCTTCTCTAAAGAACCTTCGATCCGAGGCCACAGCACAGCCATTTCCTGCAGGACACATGGCTGGTGACACACACAGATGGCCCAGGGCTGATGCATTGGTTTCAGGCATTTAGCACAAACACGTTATCTATGTTCCCTTTGTAACAACCAGGAAGAGTCAGCTGATGTTGGAAGGGACTTGAATTTGCCTGACCTTGACGGACTTTGTCTAGAAAGGTTTTGTCCTGGTTCTTACATTTTCTTTTCAGTAGGCTTCATCTACCCCTTGTGTTCTCCAGGAGTTCTCCTGTGAGCCTACCTAAGCAGAGCCACCTGTATTTTTATTTTATTTTTATTATATTCCAGCAAGATGATAGCCTTGAAACTTCCCGCTAGTCTGATGAATTCTGGATTTCTCCTTTTTCCTTTAGCTAGTACCTTAACCTGTGTTCTTTTCACCATCACAATACCCTAGCAGGGTGCATATTCTTTTGTTTGGGAGCAAATTTCAGAAGTTTCTTCCCAGCTGCTGTTTTCCCTCTCTTGTTTCAAATCTTATTCTTTCAAACTGCCCATTCCTAGTCTCTACATCCTCGTTATTGTTTTTGTCACAAATTGGAAGTAAATAGATTTAAGAAAGACTGGTAATTTAGAGTGTCTCAATTCTTCAGATCCCAACTTTTGAAATCTAACAATTGCTCAGTACTTCTCACCTTGAGTAGTAAGTCTCTCAGAGAGTCTCCAACTGGCTACCCCAGCCAGGGGAAAGCATTAAAAATACAGAGATCTCTTGGGAAAATTAGTTTGTGTAACTGTTCATTTATTTCTCCTAAAAGTTTCTGTCTCACGCAGATGTTTCACTCATAGGGATGCACGCATTAATCAAAATAAACAGCTTGTGGATGGGGCACACCGACATAATAGATCTGCTTAACTCCAATTAAACCAAGCAGTGGGCACTGTAACCTCTGTGTGCCGGTGCTGCAGCATCGCATACAAATTATGTGAGGCAGGTTTGCCTCTGACCATTCAGTACAGCCTTTGGTGCTGGCACCAGTTCAGAGACTGGGATCCTTGAGCTTCATGGTTGACAGGGAAAATAATAATGAGAAAATAAAAAAAAGTGTTTAAAACTTAGTGTATAGATCCTTAAATAATAGTGTGTACCTTGAAAATCAAAGATGTGTTCTAAGACAAGTGCTGCCTTCTAATCTTTGTGATGCATGACTATAAATTTACAGCAATATTGCCAAGTCCTGTGATTTAATGTGAGTCATGTGAAAACAGAAAAAAACCTCATCTTTTACTAAAACTGTGTCCCTAAGACCTTGAAGAAAGGCATGAAGATGTGACTTGAGTGTGCACTATAGACTCAAAAAACAATGAAAAAGTCAATCTTATACTTTGTCTTTAAGCTTTATGATCAATAAGATGCAGCAAAAAAGCATAATATTATGTCAGTGTATAATATATATTTATAATATAATATATGTCCATAAGAATGGGATATTATTGGTCTGGTGGATGATCTGAGCACTGTCAAGCACTGTGACCATGCCACAGACTGATAACATCCTATTATTTTTATTTAAACTGTTATTTTTTCTATCACCTCATCTCCACCTCTTGTGTTTACTGTGAAATGTGGTCTCCTTCAGCAATACAGATTCATATACCTGTGGTTACTTTGTCATTTATATGCAGTTCTATCATGGCTTGTTTTAATCTCTGTTTTAGGGAGTGTTCTGTTTACTACATGGCAATGATTTTTGAATTAAGCTCAGCAAAAAGTGTTACTACATCAACTATATCTTTGAATATTTGAATATATTTGTTTGCTTAAACATTGGCTTAGTCAGACAGCTTTGAGGATTTGTTTTTAAGTACAACATTTGCAATTGACAAATGACTTTTCTCTTAGCGGATTCTAATTGCTTGTAACCCAGTGGGAAAATGCTATTGTATATATTGATTTTTTTTCTTTTTTAAACTAAGGAAGCAGTATTTTTAAAAACAAAACAAGAATTAATACTTCATAAACCAGTGCTAAATCTGCAAGCCCGGTTGGAAGTAATGGAACTATAAATTTCAAATTATGCCTGTAAGAAAGGGATTCAGAATTGTTTGATGTGGTGTGACTCTTACCTGTAATACTTGAGATCCAGTGTTACACATGTAATGAAATTCTCAGTTGTAATGCCCTGAAGAACATATCGAGATAGTAATGACAACAATAAGAATGGTAACAATATGGAAAATACTCTTTTCAATATGGAAAGAATACCAAAGAATTTCTTGTGTATGAAGATTTGTACTTGTCCCTTTGGTCCCATCTTACTTTCCAAATGAGCTTTTATAATTTGAGTGTGGTGATTGCGAAGAGTATTAAAAAATTATCACTGCACAGGACAAATTATAGTGTAAAAATAAGGTGATAAAGCGCTTGTAATGGTATGGAGCTCTTTACTAAGAAACCTTTGCTATTCTTTGTGTTGATATTGCCTTTACTGTGGTTAGCATAACAATAGTCGCTTTGATTTTTTAACACACACACACACACTCTCATAGAGTTTAAGTACATATTGATTTCAACAATACTTGAAAATTCTGATCTTAATCAAGAGCATGCAACAGAAACAGTACAAATGGCCCAATAGTAACTACATAAATAAGACTCCTTGCTCTTTGCTTTCTAAAAATGCACATGTGCATTCCACCCTCAAATTTCAGAAACACAGAAAATAGAGAAAGTTCCAAACAAAAATTTGCATCAAATAACAAGACAGAACACATTTAGATGCTACGAGAAAACATGCTGGAGAAAACAAACACTGTTGTCTCTGCCTCAAAAAACAACAGCTTGTTTTTCCTATAAACACTAATCACACACATATTAGGTTATTATATTGGAAACAGACACTCCTGGAATAGTTTTTCTTGGTTACACATTTCCTTACTTAAACAGAAACCATTCTTTTTCAGCTAACCAGACTCAGAAATGTCAGATTTCTTTTGGGTTTTGTGAGCTTTTATAGGGTTGGGGGAAGGTATGAAAAAAGTACTGGAAGCTCACAGTCACTAGCAAATCTTGTGAAATATGCCACACAGACAAACTGCATTCTTAATCCCTCTATATTCCATTAAAAAAAAAAAAAGGCAAATATTTAGTTTTGCCTGAGTTTTTTTAGGTACTGCAGAAAACACACCTGAGATTCCTACAGGTATTCAGAGAAATGATGTCTGTCATTTCTGGAGGTTTCAGTGCCAGCTTGTAGTTTTTAACAAAGGGATATGGCATCTTTTACAGACCCTGAATCTAAATAGGAATAAAAAGGGATTTAGTGACTCTGGGACCCACAGCAAGTCAGGCTGCTATATCAGGTAGCACATATGACACCTTCACCAATTCTAGCCTAGCTAATGACGGATGAAGAGACAGGCAGGTGACAATGCCATGATCTTTCACTCTTTCACTCTCTCACAGGGGCTACAAAGCGACTGTCATGCACAGACAAACCTTCTGACTAATGCTCCCATTGCCTATTTGCATTTCGGTTCCACACAAGTCAAACTGGTTTTACTGCAAGAAAGTTACTCAGATTGTAAGTTCTGCTGAAGAGGATTTTCCCAAAACAGTAGCTGTTTCACATCTGAAATAATTAAAGGTGCAAAGACTTAAGGTGGAAATGTCCACTGAATGAATGAAAGCTGAACAGAACAGGAAAAAATCACCTCCATTTAAATAAGTGATTGTTACTTTCAGTTACTCTATTTACCCTGTTTACATTTTATTCAACTGATTTACCTCATGTTTTAAGGCACTGACAACCATTAAAATCAATGAGACCAAAGAGAGGTAAACTTTTTAGAAGAGAATGTAGTGACAGGACTATGGGGAATGGATTCAAATTGCAAGAGAGGTTTAGATTAGATATTAGGAAGAAATTCTTCTTCACGAGGGTGGTGAAGCACTGGAACATGTTGCTCAGAGAAGTGGTAGATGCCCCATCCATGGGAGTGTTCAAGGCCAGGCTGGATGGGGATCTGAGCAACCTGGTTTAGTGGAAGGTGTCCCTATCCACAGCAGGGGGGTTGAAACTAGGTGATTTGAAAGTCCCTTCCAACCCACACTGTTCTATGATGGTTTGATGATGATGACATTATAAAACATATTAACTTCCTGCAGGATCAGCTCTCAGGGCTGAGATAATAGCAAAGCAAAGATGCTGTTAGCTTCATCACATTTCTGGCACTGTAGAGGAGGTGCATATAGCCTTATGTTCTCCCTGAAATATTGTTTCCTCCTCTACCAGTGGGATTTTTCATCTTTATAAGAACCATATTTAGTGAGAGGCAAGACTCATCCTGGATCACTGTAGTACAAGTCATAATCAAGTGTGATTTCTTGAGCAGAACATTTTGCAATGAAGGTGAGTCATTGCTACATTATGTTCACATCCAAAAGCGCTGTCCATGATGAGAAATCCCTTATGCCAGGCACACACACTGAAATAGAGCCTTTTCATTGGAGTTTAAAAGTGGTGTGGATAAGACAGATCAGATGTAGGAGAAAAATATGTAAATTCAATATTGGATGAATCCCACTTTGTGTTGCTGGCAGATTTCTGGATGGAGGCTGTCTTGTTCAATCCAACAAAGCCATCCTTTGTTCCTTATCTTGATGTGGCTTGACAAAAGAACTAAACTGCACAGAAGTGTTGCACTTGCAGTGACAATTAGATTCTTACTGCAGGCATGTTTGCCCTTAAAAATGCCTTGTCTAATGTTAAGGCAGTTTAGTCTTCTTGAATTCCACAGTCCCATTTTTCATATACTTTTTCCTACATTTTAATGCCAGTCTATCCAAAGTCTACAGTATCAAACCAGTTTCACTTACCATACCATAAAAGAGATGTATAGCTTACATTTTTGTTCCAGAACCAAGAGATCTATTTTAATGTAAAGCTGCCTTCATTAAATACCTTTATTAACTTATGGAAAACAGAGTTGCTAAATCTCCCAGCCTGTCTATAAAATCTCACTGCCAGATGCGTTGTCTTGAATAAACCCAGAAACAGCAGCTTTTAGATGTTTTGTCCATTTCCAATTCAACTTTCAGAAATTAAAGCTTCTGCCCTTTGACAGTTCATTTAAAGGTCTTTAAAGGTGGTCTCTAAAGAAGACTTCCAGTTCAACCTGAACAAAGGTACTGGGATTTAGAGAGTGCAATTGATAGGATTAGTACTTCTCTCTAGCTACCCATGTTAAGACAATTAAAACAGAAAATAGTAAAAACAGAGTAAGGTAGATGATCCAGGGAATAACCTCTTAGGCTGAAGATTCAGGGAACAACCTCTTAGGCTTAGCTATAAAGTGTCTAACAGTTTCTCTGCTCTATGTTTTTGTATCCACATCTTTTCTGAACAAAAGGCTAGACATAACCAACAGGCAGTTAAGTCCTTTGTATCTTAAGCTGTAACACAGCAGAGTGAGAGTGCAAATGGCACACTTAGGGTACAAGAAGTGTCTGCAGGTAATGGGTGAGCAAAATTCAATGAGAGTCTTCCTGACTGGAAGGTGAGATCTGTTGTATTCTCAAGAGCTTCCTGAGGGAGCTGGTGGGAGCTCTGTAGCGAAGGTCATTTAAATCAGACTGAACATTTTAAGAGAGAGTATACTTCAGGGAGCCATCAATGATATTTAAGACATCATTTGCAATATATCTAATACACCGGGATTTTGTAAAGCCAATATATAGTGGCGTGTGAGAGAAACCAAGAAAAAACACCTGGAAACAAGATTATACAGGTCCCAGTTCAGCAAAGCACTGAAGAAACATGCCCCCCTCGTTCTTCCAACAAATTTACAAGGCTGTCCTATAACTATAAGGCTACTTTAGCCCTTAGGGATGTGCCTGCACATCCTGTGCTGTCCCAGAGCTCACCAATGAGGATGTGAAGGGCCCTGGTACAGCAGCAACAAGGCTTGCATGTACTCTGGCAAAAATATAAACAATTCATATATTGAACTGGGAAGGCTGGTCATGAGGCGATACAAAGAGCTGTAAAACTCATAATTTATTTTGTGTTTTCCTCCTCATTGTAATAAAAGTGTATGCTGAAATGAGTTTATTGCCTTACACCTCTGGAGAGGCCCTGATATTTCTTTGGGATGAAAATGGATCCAAATTTTGGAGGTAACCAGTGGTGGCTGCCCCCTGCAATGCCTGGACAGATCACATTCAGAGTCCGTGGGGGCTTTTTTTCACCAGAAGCTGAACTTCTGCTGCAAAGTTTTACTTTTCCCATACAAACAGTCCTCTCAAAAGAGTACAAGAGAAGATCCAACACCTGGGAAGCATGTCGTTGAGGTAAATTTGTGTGCAGTTTAATTTGGTTTAAAAATAACCCAATTAGGCATTTTTCATGTACAGAACTTCACATGTTAGGAATAGTCCCACAGGAGTCAACAGCACGACTCCCAGCATGTTGTGTCATTGGTAACTTCTGCAGGTATAGGACTGGTAATAGGATCTCTGTTTCCTTGGAGATCACATGCTTTGGAAGTGCTCAAGCTGTATCACAATCTTCAGCCTCTAATACCTTAATTGTTTCCATAGAAAGCACTTAATATATTAAGATATCACATGAAGGATGAAGTCTTTAGATAACCAATAAATAACAGGGAGTTAATAACTCCTACCATTCTGGTTTCATGGGACTAAGGCTGAAGGAAAATAAAATGGACCAAGAAACTGTTATCGTATTTTGCATATTTTATGCTTGAAAACCTTTTAATTTCAGATTTCAAAATAGTGCAGCATTTATAAATATAATCAGCAGAATATGCAGAAGATACACTTTTCAAAAGAAGAAAGTAAAAATGCATGTAGAATAAGTTCCTTTGAGAAACATTTCATTACTACTCTGAAGGCAAATTAATGTTATTAATATCAGATGAAAGAAAGGTTACAATTTCTTGGTTTTCTTTGGGCACAGTCATATTATTAAACACCACAGAGAAATCTCAGTGAAACCCTGTGTGAAGGAACCTTATTTTGGCTCTCCAGATTCACATCCCTGACAGAAGTTAGGTGACTCGGAGAGCCTAATCAATCAGTCTAAGTTTTCTCATGGTTCCCATGGCTGTGGGATATGGGAACCATGGTGGAATTTAAGCACTGAGAATTCAGACTCAGATATGGCTACAAACTTAACAGCTGCCCAAGGACTGTCTGCAGAACTCAAACACCTCCCCCTCAAAAGGCAACAGATGTAATTGGAGCCCAGTGTGAAAAGGGTGACTTATTCACCGCCGCCTTTTGTCTGCAGTGTTTGGAGTCAAAGGCGTGACCAAGGAAGATGTCCCATGGAGTCCAGCTGTCTGGATTTGTGCCAACAATTTACATTTGCTTACATTGCTTATGGGAGAAAGGGCCGATATAACCTGTTATGCAAAATGCATATTATAAAGAGAGCTTGTCACAAAACAATGTCTTTTACCTTGAGGGGAAAAAAAAAAAGAATAGCCATTATTATTTATGAAGTATTAATAAATATTTTTGAAAGGTTTCCATATTTTCCAGGTTATGATTGCAAAACTAAAAGTATCTTGTCTGTTTTTTTCCTCCCAGCCCAAACGTGCAAATTTTACCTTATAGGGACATTTCATTTCATAGAAAAGAGCTTTCCATCAAAAGAGAGTTTAAAAAAAAATTTAACTGCTCTAATTAAACTCCACCAGGAATTATCCTAGATATCTAATAGCTGCAGAAAATTACATTAATGAACACTTGGATGTTGTAGTCCTTCTCAAACACCTTCATATGCTCTCAGTGAAATAAGAGGAAGTTTTTATTCTGTCACTTGTGCCTATGTGTGTCTACAAAACTAATTCTCTGATGGTGAAAAAATACCATGGAAATCCAGTTAGAAATTGGTGATAGTTGCTGGACTTCTTTGGCCAAATGTTAAAATCCTTCTGGCTCCCACTTAGGGTCAAATTTGTTTCCAGCATCCAGTGGCCAGTACTGGAGAAGAAAGAGGAAGATGCAGTGCCAGAACAGCACCCAAACTGCAATGTTTAGTTTTTCAGTAAGCCAGATGTGATGTTTTGATATTTTACTCATTTTGAAAAGTGTATTTTGTTTCTAATGAGATGGCTTTCAAAGGTATGATAGCAGATACAGGATCATGGAATGGCTGGGGTTGGAAGGGACCTCTGGATGGTCTCCTTGTCCTATGTCCATCCTCAAACTCCCTGTTTCCACCCTCTATAAGCTTCCTTTTTGCCTTTAAGTTTGGCCAGGAACTCTTTGTTCATCCCTGCAGGCCTCCTGGACTTTTTGCCTGCCTTTATATTTGATGGAATGGAACTCTCTTTAGCTTGGAGGAGGTCATCGTTCAATATGAATCAGATATCTTGGGTCACCATTCCCTCTAGAGCCTCATCTCATGCAACTCGTTTGAGCAGATCTTTGAAGATGCTGAGGTCTGGTCTTGCCAAACCCATGATTGTGAGCTTGCTTTTCACCCTCCTTTCTGCTCTCAGGTCCCTGAACTTCAGCCAAGGCTGCCTTTGATCTTCAGATGTCCAAACCCCTCATTGTTGGTGCTTATGGGGTTCAGCAGAGCTGTTCTCTATGGCTTCTCTATTGCTTGAAGAAGGAAGTTATCATTGATGTAATCCAGGAACCTCCTGGCTTCCTTATGCCTGTTGTGCTGTCCCTGCAGCAGATAACTTCTCAGCTTATCTTTTCTCTAAACTAGGACTATCAGGCTGTCAATTTTGAGGGTGTTTCCCTTCTAGGCATAATCTTTCTGTACAGAGCAGCCAGAATGGGAGTCACAGCCCTTGCAGAAGTTTTTTTGTCTCAGTTTGGCAAAAGCAATGCACTGACAGTTTGGGAAAGGGCACAGTAGAACTAACCCCAATTAGCAGATACAAAAAGTAGTCTAAGCTGGGTAACACAGGAGGGATGCTATTTTTGATTAGTTCAGTAGACAAGGTAATTTTGCCTTCCTCCAGAACTGTAGATAATTTTTGGTTTGTGCAGGTAAATGGAGCAACTGGAAAGTTCAGTATGAATATCCAAAGCTTTATCTCTTTTGAGACATCTTACAGACATGTAATCCTCCTTCTAATCCTGTCCAAAGAAGAGCAAAAGCAATTAAATATAACTCCAGCATGATTCTGGGAATGAAGTTATGTCAAACTCACAAAGAGCCCCACTAGAAGTGAGCAGGGGATATGAGGACCCCTAGGCAAGCCCAGGTTACATCTGAGTGTGATTCAAATTCAGAAAACTTGGCATCTCTACTGCAGCTCTTTAGTGGTACAAAAAATTAATTAGGGAGGGGAAGAGATACTAATGATTTCCAGAAAGTATTTCTCAGCGGTCCTGATTTCCAGCCTGTTGGACTTGCATGTGGAAAACAAGACATTCAGTCAAGCAGTGTTATGTAAGTGCAGCTCTTTGAGAGCACTCCATATACAGTATAAATTCTGCAGGCAGAGCGTTTTAAGCACTTGGAAACTGCAGATGATGGATATGGACTCTTTCTAAATCCATATACCTTTGAAAACAGGAATAAAAAAAAATATCAGTGCAAGTAACATTAAGAGGTGAGAGGCAAGGTTTATAGGGAGAGGTAATATCTTTTATTAGAATAACTGATAGTGTTGGAAAAAAACAATCTTTCCAGAACAAAAACCCCTTAAAGCTTGTCTGTTTCTTTTCACTTCTATTAGTTTGTTTCAGAAAAGACATTACTTCTTCCTACATGTCCCATCTCTCTGCTATGCTCAGACAATCACCTAAAAGAAGGTTTTTCACTTAATTTATGTTCTTTTTAATAATCAAGGCTCTCTCCTGCTTGCCCAGGGTGAGTAAGAGTTTACATTTAGAGTAGTCAATACACAGAGGATTGTCATTTGAATAGGACTGAGATTTGCCCTTTAAAAGGCAATGAGGAAAAAAGAAGGGTTAAAATTAAATTAAAAAACCTCATTTTTCCAGGGCTAGTTTATCTGCCTTCAGGCAAAAAAAAAAAAAAAAAAAAAAAAAATTTAAAACAATTTCACTCCACTTTGGACTNAATTTCACACACTTTCACTCACCTTTGGACTTTCTTCAGAATTGTGGAAGCATTGAATTGTTAAGGTTAGAAAAGTCCTCTAAAGATCATCAAGTCCAACCCTTGACACAGCACTGCTAAGCCTACCACTAAACCATATCCCCAGGTGCCACATCTACGTGGTCTTCAGGGATGATAACTCCACCCTGTCCCTGGGCAGCCTGTTCCAAGGCTTGACAACCCTTCTGGTGAAGAAATGTTTCCTAATATTCAATCTAAACCTCTCCTGGCACAGCTTGAGGCCATTACTTCTTGTGCAATTGCTTGCTGCCTGGGAGAAGGGCCCAACTCCAACCTGGCTACAATCAGGGAGTTGTAGAGAATGAGAAAGTCCCCACTGAGCCTCCTTTTCTCCAGGCTGAACATCTCCAGCTCCCTCAGTTGCTCCTCATCAAACTTGTGCTCCAGACCCTTCCCCAGCTCCACTGCCTTTCTCCGGACATGCTCCAGCACCTCAATGTCCTTCTTACAGCGAGGGGCCCAAAACTGAACACAGGGTTTGGGGTGCAGCCTCAGCAGTGTTGCTGCCCTGGTCCTGCTGGCCCCATTTGTTTCGCATACAAGCCAGCTACAAGAAAGTCCTGCTGCTCACGAGGGAAGGCCAAAGAAACTAACCCTGTATCTTCACCCAGTTAAAGCGTTTTGTAGAGATTAATTAATTAAATTCTGTCTCAGTTTTACAAGTGTTGTGCAAGTGACACCATGGTAACAGAAGTGCTGAAACCCATATTTCAAAGAAGGTTACATAAGAGCAATAGAGTACACAAGAGTGTGTTCTCCTACTCATATGGCTGGATTCATTTGCCTCAGTTGGGGGGAATATAAAATCAAACTTCTCATAAGATGTGGGAAACTTTCATGTTAGTATTTTTCATGCACTTATTTTCTTTAACTTTCTAACTGACTGTAATATTTCCTAAGGTTGGGTTATAGTATCAAGGCAGGCTGGGAAAGATACAAATTGATGGTCACCGTGTTTGGCACACATTTCATTTGCCTTTTCTTTACCTAGCAGATATCCATATCTGAGCTATCACCACAGACTCCAGATTTAATGGTAAAGAACAGGTATTTTTAGGCTGTAGCAAAAAGAAATCTATTTTAAAGGTTTATTTTCAGAAGAGTTAAATTGTGCCAGAAGCGTATTTTTCTTTGTATTCTATAAGGGTGGCAAAGAGTGGGAGTGAATAGCTGAGATGCTTTCTATATGCTGTAGATGCCTACATAGATCAGATGAAACCCATCTTCTACTGCCAAACTACATCAGCCCATCAAGGAACGATTTCTTTACAGCTCAATCCCTTTTCATCTGCTCTGTCTGTGGTATTCAAATGTTTTATGCACACTGTGTCATCCCTCTGAAAACCTCATGAATGTTATCTTTTATTTATGCCTTCAGAATTGCTGCTGATTATATTATGGCAATGTCTTGAAGGCTTAAACAAGATCAGGGCCATCTCTGCTAGTCACTGTCCAAGTAGAGTGGCTGCATCAAAGACAGGTTTCTAGTACTTCTGAGCTTGAGATACGTCCCCCGTTTCACACTCTGGCAAGATCCAAATACGTATGAAAACCCCTCCCCACATCCGCTGTCCTGGTTTCTGTAGACAAGAAGGTTTGGGGCATAACATGGCCCAGCCAGGCCCCCAAGGTATGTGATTGCAGGTAACAACCTTGGTCTGCCATGACACAGTTGCGTACAGCAGCTCTGATGTGGTTGGGAATGAGACTCTGCCCCAAGAGAGAAAATGAGCCAAAAGATTGGATTATGTCACCCTGCTGCTTATGAATAGGAGAAGATGTGGCAGAGAGACATTGATCACCCTGCAAAGTTGTTAGAAGGGTCTAAAACAGAAGTAATCTTTTAACCTGCAAGACATTCTTCTTTGATCACACATACATTTTTATGGTTTAGTCTTAAACACCTTGCCCACAACCACAGAGCAGCTGCGAGACAAAGCTATAACCCAGGAATTATGACACAGAATTTTAGCGGAGACTTGAGTTATAAAATCTGGAAACCTGGGGGAAAAGGATCTGAAACATGTCGAATGCATTCAATTCCTGCATTTGCTTTGAGAACTGGAAGCTGGAACAGAAAAAAAACCTACTTCAGTAAGTTTCTTGAAAAATAATGGAAAAAGCCTATTCCTTTAAAACCTGTGCTGGTATATTAAAATGTGGAGTTCAGAACTGTAGCGTGATGTATAGTGCACAGACATGAATGACTCTTGATATTTGATTGTTTTATTACTTCCATCCGAGCTAACCTTCATTACTTGGATTTTACAAATTTAAGGACTTGCCAGTATGCTTGCCAGTTAAATAAAGGGCACAGCTAAGGTCTCCAAACATCTGGTCCAAATACTTAATCATCTTGTTGCATGAAGGCTGGTATTTTTATCTCATACACTGATTGGGTCTGCATAATTTTTTTTCACAAATTGGTATTTAAACCTCAAAACCTTTAGCTAACTACATCTGTCATTGATATTTTATTGTTTAATTTCTTTTTATAGAGCCAAATTACATCTCTCCCACATACAGCTTGCACTTTACATGTCTAATTTGTCGACATGTTCTATAATGATAATTTCATTGATTTAGAAAGTGACATTATGAGCAACATATGTTCAGTTTAGCAGTAAACCTTGTTAAAGCAATAATGTCCCATTCTTTCCCCCACTCTCCCCAAATTCAAATATAACCCACATTAGGAGGCAGCTGAGTCATTTAACTGCTTTGATTCTTGTAAATATAGAAACCTGCTAGCTGTTTAGCTTTACGCTTTGGTTGTATATATTTCCTACTTTGGGCTGCTAGGAAAGGACAGTGCAGAGATTAATTGCACTACAGTACTTTGTCTAAAAGCACGATATGTGTTCATTTCCTTTGGAAAAGGCACTTGGAAGGGAAAATTGCACCCTTGAAAAAAAAAGAAAAAGAAAATATAACACAGGACATGCACATAAAAAGGATATAATTGAGTAACATCAATTCATGCGCAGTAATGAGAAGATGCCCTATTACTTTCTCCCAATTATCCTTAATATAATCATAAAGAAACAGACCTATTTTCATATTACTTGCAAAACAGCTGAGTAATAAAAAGAAATTATTTTTATAGACTCTAGAGCTAGTTGAATGCTTTGCCATCTGTACTGGTGTAGGGTCTTTCCCCAAAGTGTTTAAAAACTGGCTACATTTTGATCCGTTAAAACAGAGTTTAGTGATTTCAGGATTAGCCTGAAACTTCACACTGGAATCTCAGCTCAGTTTTTGCAAATACATTTTACAAATACTTTACAAATAACTACAAAACTCACTGAAGCCTATAATGCAATTAGCTATAAAAGAGACAGATCTCTTCTGAAGAATATAATGAAAGGGAATAATAATACAAAGGAAGTTACATCTTGTTTCAATTTTGAAAAGGGAATCCACAGTAAAAATAGCTAGAGACAACAATTCTTGCAGTGTAGTGGTCTGAGAAGGGATGTGAGTCAGAAGACTCTGCCACAGAGATATTATCTACATGTTGGGAACACACTTGACCTCAGCACATCACTTTTCCCCGCAGGTCAATTGTCAAGGACAGATGACAAGAGCCCTTTTCCTCTTGTCTGTCCCACTCTCCCTGTCACAGGTACAAAAAAAGCCACAACAAAAAAATGTCTCCATTCATTTTCTATATACAAATTCCCTTCAAGGGATTTTGTAAGGATCAATTTCAGAATATACTTTAGAGGTGAAAATCTCTTTATGTATTTATGAAACCTTTTGCTCTGTGACTATATTTTTCACTCTGAGTGGGTTGTTATTAAGTGAAACAGGCATGACTATGCTTCATTCACCATCTGGAGTAACATCATAAGTTCTCCTCTAAGATTTTCTAATCTTTTCACATCACATTTGAATGGACTAATTTCATATATACAGGGAGGAATGTTTCTCTAGATATGGTTTTTGAAACTTTATTCTTGCTATTGAATTTTCAAATACATGAAATCATTGCACCTTGAAGTTTCTTTTTTTCCTTTTTCATTCACTATCTTTCTGTTTTTCTTTCTTCTTGTTTTCGTTTCTTTTTTTTTTCCTTAATTAAATAGAAATAAAAATTCCAAAGGAATTTGTTTTTTTTTCCTCTAGAGGAAAGAGTGCTAACTCAAACCTATATATGCAATACTTGTTTCTATGAAAAGAAATCTACAAATTCTAAAATAAATCACACATTTCTTTTCACACTTCCTCTGAAAAGAAGGATTTTGTCAGTCTAGAATGAAGATAATAAAACATTTCTCCACAATAAAAAGAAGTGACTTTCATTATTTTAGTATTAGGGGAGAAAAAGTGGATTTACTTTATGATAGCTAAAGCAAAGTAAAAATCTCAGAAGAGACAAGGCAGGCAGTGATTTTCACACTGAACATGTCAAGCTGCTATCTTGCTTGGAGATAGATGAACAGCCTTTCTCTTTATAAATTCATCTCAAATTAGTTGCCACATGTTAGCAGGTTTGGGTAAAGCATCCTTCTTTTTCCTGAGTAAAAGTGAAGCCTTTGAGAGCAGAACGTTTTTCTCTCAGTTTACTTAATTCAGGAAAGAAGAATAAAGTGACTTATTTGAGAGAGAAAACTGTGTCTATCCTTCCGCATTCTATGTTTTAAACATTAGTCCCCAATACACAGGGTTAAGTCTTACCCTGAGGTGTGGTATGCTGCAGTATTAGCAACTTGTTTACATCCAAAATGCTTGCAACTTTTTGGATTCATTGCTCTTGACACTCTTCTCAGACCCTACCATACAAGACATTGAAGTCACGTAGGATTCTTTCTATTAGTATATGTATTCTCCCATTAACACAGAACCGACACTTCTTTATTAGTAAAGTGCCACAAGAAAATTTTCTACATGGTTAAAAACTGATGATTTCATTATTGAGAAGTGTCTGAAGGGTTAATGTTAAACACGAGGAAGACCAATACTTATTTGTTATCATATATGATGATGGATGTAACAGATTGGTGACACTGATTTCATAGAATTATAGAAAGCCTGAGTTGAAAGGGACGCACAAGGACTATCAGTTCAACTCCTGGCCCTGCACAGGACAACCCCAAGGATCCCACCATGACAGCGTTGTGCAAATGCTTGAGCTCTGTCAGGCTTGGTGCTGTGACCATTTCCCTGGGGAGCCTGTTCTAGTGCCCAACCACCCTCTGGGTGAAGAGCCTTGTCTAATATTTGACCTAAACCTCTCACACACAACTTCAGGCCATTCCCTTGTGTCCTGTCACTGGTCAGTGCCTGCCCCTCCTCTTCTCATGAGGAAGTTGTAACTGCAATGAGGTCTCCCCTCAGTCTCCTCTTCTCCAGGCTGAACAGACCAAGTGCCCTCAGCTCCTTCTCCTATGGCTTACCCTCATGGTCCTTCACCATCTTCATGGCCCTTCTCTGGACACTTTCTAGTACCTTTGTATCCGTGTCATATTGACTTAATGGACAGCAACCTACAGTGATGCAGAAAACCGACCTTATGGGATCACACTGGACTAATTGCCCCAGTTTTTTGTTTTGGTTACTATATGTTACCATTTAACAGTGCTTTGGGATTTGTGGGCATTCTTCTGCAGGACTCTCGTTAAGCAGAGTTCTGCAAGTCTCCCACGTAACCTCACATGCTGACTCATATTGGTCGCTTAAGACAAATGGAAAGTCCTTTTAGTTTCAGCTAGAAGAGCAACAAAACTGTGAAAGCATGTTATTTTAACAGCATGAAAGCATGTCATTTTTTGAAGGCATTGTGTCAAGCACTGTAATCTGTCTGGGGTGCACAAAACTCTCTTAGAAAATCCCAGGTTTGTGTAGCAGACCAAACACTGCAGTGTGAGACAGATTAACATTGGCTGTAGCAAAGCCTTTTACCCTGAGATAATCGATTATAAACTTGGCTTGATAATGAAGAGGATACATTTTCACCTGAAACCTGTGAGTCAGTGAGTTCTGTGTAAAATAAGTTGAATGTACTCAATAGCAGTTTTATAGCAGTTTCCCCCATTTCAAAAATATCAAAGAGAAAATCTAAAGAGTAAAGCAAATAGTTCTAGAGTCTGAGTTGTTTTCCATGAAAAGATGTGATCTGTTAGTTCAGGCTTGAAGAAAACAGTTTGGGACAACAGTCCAGCATCCAGCACTAAAAGCATGGGGGCACTGTGTGAACTGTCAGTAACTTTTTACAGCCATGAGGATCTGGAGACAAAAATGAAGCAAGGTATGTGGAGAGAGGCAATCTTTGTTTTGGTCAGCTAATGTATTTCTGCTCATCTTTGGCTTTAACAACTCTCTAGAGTAATCTTACCATTGTAAACATACTGAATCTTCTCATAGATTTATATTTTGCCAAGCATAAGGGCAGCTATATACGTAAATGTTCACATTCAAATAACACAGCTGAAGACCTCCCATCTTACAGGTCTTTTTTTTTCAGCTGTGTGTTACTGAACACTCAGCTTTTGCCAGAATATTATGGTCACTGATTCTCTTAACTTCAGGAGCTAATGCACTGCCTTGTCTTCAAGTAATAGGTTTCAAAATCACAAACCCCATCATCAGTCCATGGAGCCCCTTGTTTAAACTCTTTTGTGGTATATAAGAAAAATATTTAATGAGCTTACTGTTTGTTTTTCTTCTTTTTTTCCTGAAGTTATCTAAACAAGATATCTAGTCATTATGCTTTGAAGAATATGGCTCCAAATCTTCATCACAGATCTTCAAAGTGTTCATATGATGGAGTGCCAGGGGGGGCTCTTGGGAGCTCCAGCTTAAGAAATCCTCCTCCACCTCAAGAGTAGGTGTGATTTTTTTTCTGTCTCTGATGGAGTCCACCCCCTCTTTGTCTACAGCTAACTCTTTGCCAGACAAGACCTATCCTTGGGGTTTTAAAAAACACTTCTGAAGAGCAAATTGGTTTTGCCTTTGGAATAACCACGCCACAAAGAAGGATTTTGCTTCCTACCTTGTTTCAAAGTGTGTAAGTGAATTAAGCAACCTGTTTTACTGACAGGCAAAATAGTCATAGTCAAAGCGCATGGATTTCATCTGCTTGGCAAGTGCTGTATTTGTATCATAGGTCTATCTCAGTTATGAGGCATTCTGTGTATGCCTGTGTGCGTGTCGGGGTAGAAGACCTTTATAAACATTGGCAGGACACCTGCCATAAATCTGCACCACTTGGTGCTGTTCAAAATTTTTCTGTGATAGAACTATAATTCTAGTTCAAAGATTCTTCCAGTTCCAAGAACGTTGCCAATCTTTCATATGCTGTATAATGAAAATACTAAGGCTAATAGCTGTATAGATAACTTACATCCAAAGGTCTTGTGGCATCTAAGTTACGCTGTCAGCAAAATTTGCATTAGCTGGAATGTTTTAGAGAGACTCAGCACCCATGAAGCATTTCAGGCAAAGTATGTTTTCATTAAAAAGGTTACTAAATATATAGAACTTTTTCCTTGAGCTTTTAGCCAAGTTCTTGTGTAATGGTTAGATCCAATCATCTAATCTGAATGCTTTTAACTGGAAATCCTCAGTCAGATCAGCTTGAACTTTGATTTACTAAGACCTTCCAGCTGAATTCATTTGACACCAGATCACAATTGGATAAGAGACTACTAAATAAAAATGAAGTAATTGAAGAAAGGTGTAGATGTTTGAGTATTTGCTATTATTACTTTCACTCCTTACCCACTCCTGATTGGTGTGAAGAAGCACAGTAAGACATGAGGACGTCTGAGTCTTTCTGGTGCAGGATTGAGTCTACCATTTGCATGTGGAATTTTTCCATAGGTCACTTAAAGCTACAAATGGAGTTTCAACATGCAGCTGCTGTTTCAGTATCATGATAAGATGCAGTGCCTGGTCCTGCCTATGGTTAGGGGCCTGTATTAAGTTACAAGATCTTACAAAGTAGCTTTTATTTAAAAATCCATAACGATCATTTGATGCAAAGCATCTACTTGCTTTCCAGCAGTGCAAAGCTCCAAAAGGGGCACAAAAATAGCTTTTCCCTTGCAAATCCTATGGCCTCTACATGCTCTTGTGTTATTTGGGGCAGTTTTTCTGCTGCTCTGTCAAGTTTCTGGCTGCAAGAGGACACTCATGGTATCAGCAGACTTCCATTAAATTACCTGCACACCCTATTTCTGTGTGATCTTTGTCCTCCTAAGATGGGACAATTCCTTCCTCAGACATCAAAAAGCCCTGAATGGCATCAATAAATTATCTAAGATATGTGCTTAAAAAGGAGAAGAAAAATCATTGCAAGGTACTGGTTTAGTTTTGAAACTTTGGCACAAAAACATTAGTCAAAGTTTGCAAATAGCAGCTTCAAGGTATATTTATATGTATATACATAAAAAAGTGGTGTGTATTTATATAAATACATAGTGTCTAAGCAGTTACTGAGTATTTCATGTCTGTCAACTTCCCAGTTATTCTGTTGTCAATTAACACAGATAAATTATATTAACTACAAGAAAACATATAATTAATATTTTAATAGTTGTTAATATTTTAGACTGGCCTAAGCTTGTCTCGGTCCTTCTTAATGGACACTTTATCTTACATCTTTATCTAGTCAGATATGTCAGTTTTCAAATGAAGTGATCTTTTATCAGCTTTTCCCCTTGTACTCTTTGAGACACTACAAATCACTTAGAATTCAGATCCAACAGAGTGTTCTTCTGGATTAATGTTCCAGTTATTTCACTGGAAGTGTTCAAGGCCAGTTTGGATGGGGCTTTGAGCAACCTGGTCTAGTTGAAGTCTAGAAGGTCTAGAAGGTGTCCCTGCCCATGGTAGTGAGGATTGGAAAAAGATGATCTTTGAGATCCCTATGAATCAAAAACATTCTATGATTCTGTGACCTGTTCCACCTCCCACAATAACAGTAGTTCATTTGTCTGTCTTACATTAATTGCTGCATTGGGTGCACTCAAATTCCCTTTCTAGAAAAACAGTTCTTTTAGATGAAGTGTCTCAATTCCTTAAACTGCCAGGACAGAAATAACACCTTTAGCTGTGAAAGGCTGTTTCACTGTGGAGCTGTGGCTTTGTGCATTAAGGTGCCATGTTCTCTGCAATTCCAGCTTTGTGGAAGCAGCAGGAACACCTTGATTTTCCCAGCTAGGGAAAAAATAGCAAGGAAGAAATCTGCTGCTTCCTGTAGCAGGGAAACTGTCAACAGACGAACCACAGTGACAGGAACTGCAGAAATCATCACTCAGATGAAAAGGGAGTTGGCTGTGTCAGCATCTGGACACACCATGCCGCTTTCAGTCTGTAGGTACTTTGCTAATGTGCAGCGCAGAGCACGATGCTTGAAGCACAGTGTGGACAGAAACCACAGCATATTTCCACACCTACAGCCTGCAGAGAAAATCATCCTGGTATTCCTGCCTTTCAAGCTGCACTATTCCTCAGGAAAAAATTGGTCAGAAAGTCCCCACCCTCGCACTGCACATGGATTGCATATGGGCTCCCCAAATGCGTCCACTGCAAATGGGTTCCCCTCAATATGGCTGCAAAGCCATACCCCTGGAAGTTAGTAATATTGCATGTAGCCTTCAATTCCCATGCTGTCAAATCTGAGAGAGGATCTTGTTGTGCAGAGAGTATCTCATAGAATCACAGAATCAGAGAACAGCATGGGTTGGAAGTGACCTTAAAGATTATTCTGTTCCAACTCCCCTTCCATGGGCAGGGACACCTTCCACTAGACCAGGTTGTTCAGAGTCCCATCCAGCCTGCCCTTGAACACTTCCAGGGATGGGGCATCCACAGCTTCTCTGGGCAACCTGTGCCAGGGCCTCGCTCCCCTCACAGGAAAGAATTAATTTCTAATATCTCATCTAAATCTACATTCCTTCTATGTAAAGCCATTACCTGCCCACCTCCTGAACTTGGCATACCTTCCCCATCCCACCCAGCAGCCTCCTGGGCTGAATCCACATGGAAGGGCTGAAGAAAGTGTGAGGATATGGTGGTGCCCTACTTTTGCTTAAATGCTACCCAATACTTTTTTCCTCCTGTTTGCTGTCCATTGAAACACGCAGTGAATTTGTTTTCTGCAGATAAAGGTGCTCATCTATGAAATGAATTGAATATCTTAATTTTAGAGTAAATTGAAATGATGTCTTGAACATCAAGATGGATTTATACTTGTAGGAGATGCTAAGGAAACCTCGTATTACTCCTTGTAATCCTGAAATCCCTGTGGATGTCAGGTCCTCCTGCCCAAAATATGGATACACTTATATTCCTCATACATATTGTATCTATCTGCAGCTATCTAAATTCTTGGATGTTTCTTGAATGAAACAGTCATTTTGCATTATAATTCATGTACTTTATACTTCTTATTTTCTGTGGAAACTAAACTCTCAAACCACTGTGAGGCTCCTGCCTACCAGGGTATCAATATTTTCTACATATCCCAGTGGAATATGCTGCAAAATATTCCACTGTCTTCCAAATGAATAGGATAAAGCACAAGATAAATGATATATTTACCTGCATATCCTTAAGACAGAAAGACACCATGGCCTGAATTCTCTCTGTGTGTGCTGCACAACCCATGATGAAAATTGGTTACAGGCCAGTGAAAATGGACAGTCTTAAGAGTGATTTATTCATAAATTGTAGACACTCTTTTTTCAAAACTAGTCAGATACATTCTTACACTCTTCCATCTTCCTAAGTCTTTTAGTTCTTCCTCTAATAACTCCTTTTATGAAGAGCTTCTCAGCATTTCCCTAGTATCATGCGGCCAAGGAGAGGGAACTTCTCCACACTGCAGTGTTTGCACAGCACACTTGCTGCAATCCAGTCTTGTTTATATATTCAATCTGAAGTTTAGCACACAAACAGCCTGAAATAAGGTGGCAAGACTATATGCAGATCACCCAGGATCCTGCAAATGCTTAGACATGTGGAAGCTTTGAAGATTCGCTTTGATCAACACTTTAATACTAATTCTCATAAAAGAAATACTTGAGCATCTGGATTAAGCAACTTCATGCATCAGAGGAGGAGTGGTTACAGCATTTACAGATTATGCTCTATGAAGCTAATGTAGATACTAAGAAGTATTTATGGATTTTATTTTCAGAGATGGTAGATATTATTGAGTTATGACTTGGCAGGCACAGCCTGATTTTTGGCATTTTTATTTTCTGTACCACAATTTACATTTGCAGAGTGCCTAAGGTCTGAGACTGAGACCTTAATAAGTCAGGGAAAAATCCATGTGAAATGAGCGAAAGCCATAAAAAGTAATGTAAGAACAAGACAGATAATTAATGATATAAAATCCTGTCTAAGTAGCAAAAAATAACTTCAAAGCACTGCAGAAACATATTTTGAAAGGCAATGTTTTGTTTGTTTGGCTACAATTTTTGAGAGTTATGTGCTTTTTGATAAGCTTCCTGACCATAATTTGATTATGTACAATTCTCCTTCTGTCCCTCTAGCATGGGCAAAGAAAGATTGGGTTTTTCACCCCTCCAAATTAGTGGAGTCCTAACAGCCACAGTGGGAGAGCAGCATGTTATGCTGTTTGCAACATCTCCAATTACCCAGTGCAGAGTAGAGAATTATTTTCAGAAGTGTGAAAATTCATCAGTGTACACTTCTGAATATCTTAGGATAAGAATAAATAAGTACAAAATATTTAATCACTCTTAGGATGCAAGGCAAAGAACGATTATCTGACTATTATATTTGTGCTTACATTTCTGTATACATCTTATATATAAGTTCCAAACCGTGAATTGCCATGATTGCAATGTTGTTTAGGGTGTGATTTGCCATTTTTCTAGGAATGCTGAAGGCTACAAGTGGGGACACTCTGTGTCTTCCTCCCGTCACCAATCTAACTGGTGTGTTCTTACCGCTGATCTGGCGAGCACGATCAGCTGGTAAATTTTAAACAACACTGACTGTGAAACAGTTTAACATTGAATTCCCTCTCAATACAAGCTTTAGTCAATGAAGAGAGAGGGGGTTTACTAGCAACAAGACAAGAGGAAATGGTCTCAAGATGTGCCAGGGAAGGTTCAGATTGGATACCACGAAAAATTTCTTCATTGGAAGGGTTTTCAAGCATTGGATGGTGGAGTCACCATCCCTGGAAGTGTTCAAGAAATGACTCGATGTGGCACTTCATGCTGTGGTTTACACATGGCAGTGTTCAGTCAAAGGCTGGACTTGATGATCTTGAAGATCTTTTCTGACCTTAATGAATCTGTGATTCTATGAATGCATCATGAAAAAACAATGACCAGTTTCGATGACAGCCCCAGCTTAATTATGATATCAAATCACACTAAAAGTTAGCAGTGGGCAAATAACTTGATTGCCACTCAGCTCTGCAACACAGCAGTTGTAGATAAGGCACAGAAATACAGTCACAGGCACAGTTTCCAGTGATATGTATGAATGTAGGAGGGACACAATTTCCATTACTGTTCATTTAAAAATATGAGCCAAAATAGTTTTCAATTTTGTCTCTGCTGTTGGAGTCATAAACATGATACCCTACTAAAAAACTGAAACCTTTCCTTTCCTGTAGCTCAGCCTCATAAACAAAACAGGAGGCAAAGAAATTTGTCTCATCATTTTAGCCGTTAAAATATTTGGTGTTTCTTTAGAGGTTATTGCCTCGGCTTCCTCTGTAGTCAGCGGAGAGAGATAAACAACTTCAGAAGAAAATAATTCCATCTATATCAGACGCGTGCCCTAGCAAGGGATCAGCTGTCCCTGCAGAAAGCTTAGATTGCTCGTTTACTCCCCATAGTAACTTCTGGATGGTTGAAGTTACAGTAAACAAATCCGAACTGAGCGGCTGTACAGGGGAGTTAATGAAGGTGTGTAAGCACCAAGTTCTGACAAATGCTCAGAGAAATACTGAAAGATTAAAGAGGCAGGTTTAAAAAATACATTAATCCTTCAGTTACGGGAGTCTAAGGTGTTACGTGTAGCAAAAGCTGGGAGAAATGTAAGAAATGTTTTATCGACGGTGCATTTTAACGAGCTGATATCATCTGCAGATCATCAGTGTTGACAACGTTCCAAAAGGCATTTTCAGCTCTGTATTTTTTTTTTTTGCACTAAACAAGGGGTTTTTTTAAAAACTATAAAAAAATTAGAAAATATAGAGAATTAAAACACCTGCTGTTTAGAGAAGGAAAGTTCAACCAATTGGTAACTATGGTAAAAGGGATTATACTGGAAATGGCATACTTAAATTCTGATCAAGCTTCTTATAAACTTCATGTCTTCTATATCTTTACTTTCTGACAAACACAAACACCATTATCCTTTAAGGGCTGATGCAGAACAGGAATTTTATTATGCACTATATTTAAGCAAAGAAATATAATTATTTGGAGTACTTTTAGACCTAGAGCACCAACAGCATAGATGTTATCTCACCTAGATTCTTTTTTTAAACCCAGTTTTCATCTCTGCTAGCAAGAATTCTCATTTTAAGAATCACTAGACAGTCTGATGAAAATAATCCTGGTTATCTCATGGTATCATGCTATAAATGATGCCAGGAAAAGAAACTAGCATGATAAAAACCATAGTTTTTGAGCAAGTTTCATCAATTTCAATGAAGTAAGTGAACTATCATGAGAAGCAAAGACCAAGACTGCGAAATGCGGTTTCTTGTTTAGAAAGTAAATGTTCTGCCTGCAATTATGAAGAAGAACAAAGGTTTTTAGTATCCACTCTGACATACTCAGTTAGATGAAAAGTGATCAAAGGCATGACAATAACTGAATCAAACACAGTGACTAACTAATGAACTGTGCCGGTCTAGAAGCCAAAATATCCTTAGGGAAAAGAGTCAACACTTAATTATAAATTAATATATCATGCTGGTTGGATGTGGTGGTGATTTGCAGTTAAGATTCTCCTGCTCAAATTTCTCTCATTTACACTCAACAGCATCCTACCACCCACAGCCACTCAAGCTCAGGAGTTATCTCCTCAGCTCTTCCAGGCTTAGCGGGATATATGGGATGTACAGCTTGGTGACTATGTGCACGACAGCCTTCTCTGTAAGACAAAGCGCCAGAATGGAGGAATTTACCAGGCAGTCTGTTCCTCTGTGTCAAGCCTGAGGTAATGTCTATGTTATCAGAAGAAAAGAGGCTGCTGAAAACATCTTTAACAAGGAAGGGGAATGGAAAGTTGGCAATATGTGGTTCTTAAAAATCTGCATAATTTTGTATGGAATACTATATCTGTATTAGATCCAGGAGATTTTGGCTGATTTCCAGAAGGGTAATTAGATTACTACTACTGAGACTGAAGTTGCCTTCACTTCCCTTCCTTAATGGTGTGGTTTGAGCAGCTCCCACTGTTTACTCTGAGTTAGTGGATGAAAAAGATTCCTTAAATATATAACCTTTGCTGACACGTTTCTGTGACGATGCTTCATGGTTTCTCGTTCCTAACTAATTTTAAGGCACTTAAAATGGTTATCACAGTGTCATACAGGTATGAAAATCTTATCTGCATATGTCCCTGGATCTACCTACACATAAACACATACAGACAATTACAGAAAATGCTTTGGTACTGTGGTTCTGCAACACAATGTCCATTAATGATGGTGACAGGTATTTCTGTCAGTGCAGCACTTAGTAGGGAAATGGTTCAGACAGAAAAACTGTTAAGGTCTAAGTTATCAATGAATACACGGCAATTTTACACCATCAAAGAAATGGCTTTCACTTACTATAGCAATGATGGGTTCTTCCAGATGTATGTGTATTACTGTAAACATGACCTGAGCAAAACCGTGTCAAAACTAGACAAGTGAACTATCTTTTAAGTTTGGTTCCAATCAAATTAGAAAAAGAAGCAAAAGTAACAAAAAGAACCTCTGAAGTGTTAGGACCTTCTGAGCAAAAGAATAGAGGAACAGCAATGGACGTATGTGGACAGTGCCCTATTTAGAGATTTGAATTAATAAATTGAGGACTAATATTTGTAAAAGCACATGAGCCAACTCAGTTTGTTCCTGCTCACCCTATGCACAGAGGGCAAGCCTTGCCCCCAGAACAATGATTCCTGAGTAGCAACACTCAGACAGTACCAGAGATGTTTCTTCTTTGCTGTGTGTAGTTATTGCAATAAACATAGATCAGCAGAGATGATTCCGTGTAGAGCCCTCTGAAGAAACAGCAGAGAGGGAACTTCCGTCGGGATCTTTAGTGCTTTGGGCTTTGCTAGGCTCTTTTCTAGGCTTTTTCCACATATAGGTGCTACTTGCTGTCTGTCACCTCCTGGTTGTGTCTCATGACAAGCAGCAACCAGAAAAGTTTGTTCAAAGCTCTAGCCCACATCTCCACAGCACCAGCAAAAGGCAGCTCAGGAGGAGGGACAGTGTTCTTGCTGAGATATCTCTCCCAATACTCAGCCTGCCTGTGGCAGTCCCATTGCATCTCATTGGCTGCATTTTTCTACACTGAAAGGTCATTGTTAATTACAGAGCAGAGCCCTGTAATTTTTCATCCAGGAATTAAATAACAATACTTGCTAAATATCACATGTGAGAAAAAAGAGGAAGATTGAGTACATAAAGCCCATACTCGAGAAACAGAGCATATCTAACAGAGCATAATTATTAAAGGCAATAATTCTGTGAAGTTATAACTGTATATAAAAACTTAGAGTGAAAACTTAAATGCTAGGTCTGACATGAATTGGTTTCCATCATAAGTGCTAAAGGAAGAAAACTAAACACCATGAAATGTCCTGTCTTCTGCTAAAGACAATTTTTAGATCTGGGTTCGAGGGAGAACATTTTTAACAACCCCAATACTAGTCCTTGAAGAGCTGGTGGCTCACTGTGAGCCGAAGGTATTTGAGCACCTGTGATCGTCTGGAATGCCAATTTTTAGACAATTTAAGGATACTATATGAATTACTGAATTTCCAATATGTGCATTATCTTCATAATAGAGTCTTGTTTTCAGGCTCAAGTTTCACTCAGGGTTTATAGGTTACAGCACTTGTAACATGTAGGGTTTATACTTCTGTGATACCACTTTTTATTTTTTTTTCTAAAATATGAAACTTTAGCTTGCTTGTGTCCACCTGGAATGTCACCACAAACTTCACTTTCTGATTTGTCAGTTTGTTACTATTTTGTTTTCCTCACTTGCTGCCTTCCCATGGATCCAATGGGAATCGTTGCCTTCACTTTCACAGCTCCGCATCACCTGCAGCCTTGACTGTCTGTCATCTCTCTCATGTGGTGGAATCTTGGTTCTGGTTAAGCAGTGATTACACCCTCATCTTCACTTCCCACATGTGTGCACCCTCTTCTGCCCTCCCACTTACACTGCCATAAAAGCTTTAAAGCAAATTCACATAAATATGATTACCCCATTTTTTCTCCTCAAAAGTCACCTCTAATATGTTCTCAAAAAGCTTGCCACATTCTAACACAGCTATTCAGCATATTGACCAATATAATCTCATTATTTTTCCATATTCCACTACTCAACTGCTCACTGTTTTTATTTTTAAATTGCACATTTTCTTGGGGGCATCAAGTGTCTTTTTGTTCTCTTTGTCGTTTGCTTTGTACAGCAAGCAGCCTACTTTAAATGCTCTATTTGTTTTAACTTTCTGATGCCTTTTACCTTCAAGTTCACATAAAATAAACCAGAAAAGTAAATTATTAGTTCTGGTTTACGGTTGGCATGGAGGACCCCTGCATTTGTATCACTATCCACTCAAACAGGACACCCATGAGTAAAGAGTTAGATATAATGCAGTGCAATCAGTTTGACTAGAATATCATAAAATAGTCCACTGGGCCACTGAATCCAATCTGCTCATCACAGGCACCCACACCATATAATCCCTTTCAAAAACTATTTAAGGACCATTCTTAAAACCAACTAGATTCCCCATTTCCTTTATTATTCTTTGTGGAAGACTGTTTCAGAACCTTACTCACCAGAGGATTAGAAAACTATCTAATTTCCAGCCTAAATTTATTCATGGACAATTTATAACTATTTGTTCTTGGACCAACATTGTTCTTAAGTTTAAGCAGTTTTTCTCCCTGGTGTTTACCCACCTGATAAGTTTATAGAGAGCAATCACATCCTGTCTTTGTCAGTGTTTTGCAAGGCTAAACAAGCCAAACTCTCTTTGTGTCCTTCGGCAAGGAAACACTGCTCCTGTGCTCATCCTGTGAGCCTGCGGGTGTCTGTCCATGTCTGAGAGCACGTTCCTCGCACAGGAGTGATCAGAGCTGCATTCTGTTTTCCTAGTGAGGCCTTAATAGTGCGGCAGGAATAACAGAAATACTTCTCCTCACATCCTTTTTTGCAGTCGCATCCAACCGCTCCAATAATCCTGTGATTCCTCTCTAACCTTTTTCCAATCCCATTGTTCTTTCACTGTTTCACCCACTTTGTCTCTTTTTAGCTGACCTTCCTTGCAGTTTTTGTGTTCATTCCTCCTTTTTCTTTTTTTTCAACAGGAGTAATGATTTTTCATATATTAGCAGAGCAAATAGTTAAGTGAATTTCAAATTTTCTATATTTGTACAGTTTTTTTACTTTCCTTTTCCTTCAGAAATTATTGCTATTTTCTACGAAATAGATTCTCAACTGTGACTTAACTTTAAATTAATGATATTCCAAAATCTGTGTCTTAATTATAGAATTAATTATAGCTAGTTCCTACATGTATTGTACTTACCTGGCTTAACAGATTTTTCATGTGTGATTATACATGTTGCCACTATTAGAGTTGTGTGTTTGTAATTATAATGAAATGGCCTCCCAGCTGGGGATTTGTTTCTCACTTTTTTTCAGCTGCAACTTCCATTATTCAGTCTTTCCTTGCTTCTGTATTAATCCTCAAGACCTGGCTGGACAAAGGTGTGAGCGACATGGTCTGATCCTACCTTGAGTGGAAGTTTAGACTAGAGACTCTCTGAGGTAAGAACATAAGATAAACCTTTGCTGAGACTCTTAGAGAGCAGACAATATGTGAAGGCCACCACAAACATTGGTGACAGTGCCCAGAGATCTGGACTGCAAAGTCCTGAAAAATGTCTGAAGACATTTGAAGATGATGTCTGGAAACCCAAGCTCTGTTCAGCATGTTTGAGCCATTCAGCTCAAATCCACAAACGCACAGATGTCCAGTGGGTGGGATTTAATAGTCCCCCAGTCACTTCTGAATCCACAAACCACTTCTTTTATGCTTTTAAGTTAGATTGCTAAAATACTTCTGGGAAATGTGAGAAGCAAACGTTAAGTTAGAATGAATTCCTCCACATGACTTAATTAGGTCCCCAGATACCAAAGAGAAGTTAAAAAAGATGACCCCAGTGATGCAGCTGAGTGTGAAGACCATAGAATAATAGAATGGTTTGGCTTGGAAGGAACCTTAACGATCATCTTGTTCCAACCCTGCTGTCCCTACACATTCCACTGGACCAGGTTGCTCAAAGTCCTGTCCAATCTGGCCTTGAACACTTACAGGGTTGGAGAGAGATGGTGGCAAGGCCAGTGGTCACTTCCCCATGTCTGGGATCCAAACAGATCTCAAGGTCTTGGGTATTTTGTGCTAAGTAAGAGCTTTTATAAGGAATTTTGTCAGATTTGTTTGGCAATTGCTCAGGATGATCACTTTATTCGTATATAGCACAGTATTTCAAACCTTCTTTTCCCTCTTTAGTATTTGCAATGGACAGTCTCAAAATTTGACAAATATTTCCTCTGATTCAGTCATAGTGTATCTGGCAGAGTCAGAATCAAGGAAAGACCTACAGATGATTAAAAAGTGCGAAAATCTAGCTGCTTTTTATTTATTTTATAGCTCTGCATTACTAAGTCAATACAAGAGGGACCTAATTTCTCCACTAACCTTGTCTAATGAAGATTGAAATTTAATAAACATGTAGGAAAGCTGCATCACCATGAACTAAGAGACTTCAAAATATGACATTTAGTTCATTATTTATTAACCTATCCCCCAGGAACATGACAGAGGGAATGCAGACTATCCACATTAGAAGCTGTTTCATCTCTAAGAGATAATGGAGACCCTATTTCCTTTGCACAAGATTTATATTCTAAAGAGGAAATGAGATCTAAGTTGCAAAATTTATACCACTCATGATTTCTTTTTTCCCATGGAAGGTAGAAAGAACATTCCCTTATGGACTGAATGTGGTTAGTATTGTGGGCTTTGAAAGTACATGTTTATAGAAATCAGAATTTCCTATCCAGGAAAAAAATAAATGCACATGTGGTAAAACAAAAACAATACAGTAATGGCTCTTTGGACATTAAAATACCTTGCCAAATCCACAGTTAAAAGAAAGGAGACTGGACACCTAAATGTGCCCAAAAAGCTCTGTTTACCAAAACTGAGAGAATAACTGAGCTGTAAAAGTCACCTCTAGACAGACAGAGGAACTACATTTCATGTGCAACATGGCTACTCCTATTTCCCCTGAATGTATTTAATTTTCATTTCCTGGTTTAAGAGAAATTCAAGACCCACCCTGATGAGAATCACAGCTTACAGAGTGTAACCTTAAAGCAGAATAATTCTTACTCATTCTGGGATGGCTCCGAATTTCAGTGTGTGACCAGGCTCAGAATCTGGCACACCCAATTAACTTCCATGTCTCTTTTCCAAATTACCTTCTTATCCTGCAAGCTGAGCCCAGCTGGCAGCCTTTGTGCCTAATGGCAGTACCCTGAAATCTGAGTTTCAGCAAAGAGGAGAAAAGCATTTGCTGATGTGCATTGGCCTGCAGGCAGCATTTACACTGCCCAGTGTTTTTGGAAGAGATTCTGTGGTGTTGCTAAGTAGACCTGGGATCTCCAACAAAATATGTTTCACATCACTAAAATACAACTTCTAAAACCTGAACTTGAGTGATTAGAAATGAGTTTATGTGTACATATGTGGTAGATTTCCTTCTTGTTACAGGGAACCATCCACAAAATAAAAACTCATTTCAGTAAACTGCTTTAATTCTGTGGATCATGAATGTACTTAGCTTACTTTTTCCTCATTGACAATGAAAATGAGACAGCAAGCTAAAGGTACAATTGTAAGAAAAAGTTACAAAGGCAGGACATGAATTACTTTAATACCTTACCAACTGAGCCACTGGTACTTCACAATTCATGAACAAATTTTCTATTACTACAGAGTCATGCTTTTATTGACTGGTATAAATACACCATTTGTATCTTTTTTCATCCTGCTGTGTTTCTATTTTATTGGAAGTGTCCTGTAACAGGTATAACATCAGCTCAGATTACCAAGAAATCTATAAAATAGCTTCCTGCTACTACCTTTGGTGCAGATTGAAAGAATACATTATGATCCCACTGAGTAAATGATAAAAGCTGTTTTTCACAGGCAAACATGATTTATCCTCACCTGTTCAAAATTCTGAGTGTACCCACTTTATTATTAAATTATGAAAACATTTCACTCACATTGATTAGGAACACAGGTACATTATTAAAGAGAGGTTATTAGAAAGCATGTGTTCCAAATTTAAGTTCTGAGGTTTGTGACTCATGGTAGGACCACAAATATTTCATGCAAATGGGAGTGGACAGATACAGCTTCATGAATGTTCAATTTTGGCACCAGAAATATGTGATAACATTTTTTTTATTATTGATTATAAATTGGAAAATGACATTGTCTTGTTCAAATTAAGTTTTCACTCAGTGCAGCTTGTACATTAAATACAGAGAAAATTGTAAAAGAAAATTGGATTTAAAAAAATTATGATTTCTATATCTTTAATACAGAAAAGCCTCTCTTTTTTTTTTCTCCTTTGGTACACTCTTGGATTATAAGACATCACTTTTAAGACATCTTTCTCCTAAGACTAGTTACCAGCTCCAGAAATAATTTCTTTTTATTGTTACTAAGTATTTGTTCAACATCTAACATGATTAATAAAAGCCATAAAAGGTATGAACACAAATAGGGTCTATTAATCTTAGGACAATATATGATGGCTAAAATTGTGATAAGCACTCAATTTTAAACAAATATTGTTCTTAATAAAAACCACAGGTCAAAACCTGTGAGATTTGAAAACCTCACCATGGGTACCTGTTAGTCACTTCCAGACTTAGCATATTTGTCCCTCTACTCATCAAATAACAAAGATACAATCATGCCATTGTGCAGAGATTTGGACTAAGCATTTGGATTAAATCTGTGTGATATTGCTCTCAAAGAGGCTCAGAACTGAAGGCTTCATAAGGAAGCATCTGTAAGTGTGGGTGCTTGTATATATGTGCACATTTATTTTTTATATTAAAAATGGAAGCATATGGAAAAATGTTATACTGAATGCTGAAGCTCTGTGTGCTGAATAATTTATGTCCTCCCTGTCTTCTCCTGGTTCCCTTCACACTAATGACTGGTTTAACGCTGATGTACATCAATTTACAACATAACAATGTAGCTTTGGGTTGCTTTCAAGTCCAGATTGTTTTAAAAAGCAATAAGAATACATGGAGGCATAAGAGTTTTGCAACTCGCAGTGACAGGATTCATAACAGGCCTTGGACAAACTCTGCATTATTAGTTGTGAATTCTCTCTGGTTTTATTGAAGATATCTTTTTAATATTGCATTAGTTTTGAAGGATAAAATGTGAAAAATATTTTTGGTGTTTTCTTTTATATAAGAGCTGCTCAGAAGCTGGTTGTTGTATTCACCTTAACTCCTTGCCTCCTACCTGCTTTGTATTTAATATCATCAACCTTTCTTTTGTTCTAAGTGCCAATTATTAAATTCTCCCTGGGCACTTATTGTAGATAAAATGATGATGTTTCTAATGCCCAATGCTAAAAAATTATGAACACCCAAACTACCCTTCTGCAATGCTTACAGCATTCACCTGATGAACTGCGTTAACCATCTGCCTCTCCTGCTTTTTGGATGTGAAAACTTCTAAATCCATTTGATGAGAATCCTGGAAGTTATGTCTTAACTGCCTCTTCACAGTTGCAAGATAAAAACCTTCTCTAGTTCAACCAATAAAAGGCAGAAATATTACTCATCATTTAAAGGCTCATCTTTGTTATATAAAATCCTAACTAAGTTGATTTGTATGAACTAAGATGTATTATATTTACAATGATTTTACGAACCGTAGCAACAATTTATTTTGCCTTTGGTACTGTATGGAGAGAACACTAAAAGTCATACATAATGCTTGGAGCTAACCTTCATCTCTGAAAGCGGCTGGAAATATAATCTTGTTCATTTCAATGATGATAGGGTAAAGTATATAGTTTATTGCCTTTAGGCTCATTTAATTCACTTGGCTTAGAGTTAAGAGGTCTGGCAAGGTGTCACTGCTTCTACAGCAAAAACATTAAAGGTGTGTGTTACTTTCAGTAATGGGAGTGCCATGGCAATCCTGCACAAGACTGCTATGAAACAGGTGGTGTAAAGTATGCAAGTCTCTACATCTTTAGCAGAGTAACATTTTGACTCCATTTAAACCTATTTCCTTTTCATTCAGAAAGACAAATGTCACACTACAAACCTGCTACTGAAAGCAAAAAAGGTACACAGGTTTGGACAAGGCATTGTGTGTTGGTTTGAAAAGTGTCCAATTCATTAAGCACATCTTACAACTAAAGAGAAGATGAAATATCCTCCCCCTTTGTTTCCTTCTGTCATTACCATCTGGCTGTGTGATGCACATCTCAGTTCATCACACCCCATCCCCTGAGAGTCCAGGACAAAAGCCATTAACATCACTTGAGTTTTTGTTGTGCTCTGCATCACAGGAGGACTGTGATGGAGGAGAGGTAGAAGGCACAAGGTATCTGAATTATTTCATGTACAGAAAGGTTAAGTGGAAGAGAAGACAGGTAACTGTCTCCTCAGATAGCAAACTGGCAATTCATACCTAAGGTCGATACTAAGCAAGTTGCTGAACTACAGTATCGCCTTGTTGTCATTCAGATATTTTTATATGACAGGAAAACTGCTGGGACAGTGCAGGAGACAATCAAGTTATCATTATCAGTCTCGAGTTTTTTTATTATCTTTGGGCTTGTGTGGGAGAGCAAGAATGCTCTTTCTGTGGGCTGAAAATTTTTTACTGTGTGATTGTTCTTTCACCATTATTTTCCCTCATGCTAGAGCAGTAGTTTAAACTGCATAGTTTAGAGAACTCTAATACCTTGTCAGCAGGGAAAATTCTTGTCTCAATTCTACCTAAAAAATTACAGCATGAGTGCAATGTTTCACATTCCACAGGGATGACAATAAGGAACTCATCGACTTCAAAAGTAGCTTTTGGAGCCAAATATTCAGCCAATGCAAGTCTGGCAGGACACACTTCAATGAAACATGGCAGTTTATACAAGCAGAGAATCTTGCCTTTCTCAAAAGTAAATCTTTTTAAGGTTATGTAACTTGGTAAATCCAATTGTGTTTATTGCCAATGACAAAACTGAAGTATCTCTACACTACTGTATCTAAAGATCTGAACAGCCAAGGGTGACTAAGAGCATATTTGTATACTTAAAGGTGACGGAAATCACAGGAAATGAATCATAAGTAAAAAAGATAAGTGGAGCATCCCAAGGGTTAGTACTGGTACCAGTAATGTGTAGTAGCTTAATTAATGGCCTGGTTAATGTGTCAAAGTATACCCTTAATAAGCTTACAGGTGAGGAACTGGGAGGAGTGATGGATACAGAAGTGGGTTGTGCTGCCATTGAGAGAAACCTCATCAGGCTGGGGAAGTGGGACAACCTGGACGTCATGAAGGCAACAAAGGGAAATACAAAGTCCTGCCCATGGGGAGGAACAATTTCACATACCAATACATGCTGGGGTCCAAATGCTTGGAAAGCAGATTGGAAAAGAAGGACCTGGGGGTCCTGTGGGGCTCCAAGCTGGCCATGAGCCAATGGTGCACCCTTGTGGCAAACAAGGCCAATGGCTTCCTCTAGTGCAGTGGGCAGAGCGTGTCCAGCAGGTCAAGGCAGGTGATCCTTCCACTGTGCTCTGCACTGGTGAGACACCTCTGGAGTGCTGTGCGCACCTCTGTGTTTGCCAGTGCAAAACAGACATTGACATACTGGAGCAAGTCCGGCAAAGGACCATTGAGATGCTTAAAGGGATTGGAGCACCTCTTAGGGAGAGACTGAGAGACCTGAGGTTGTTCAGCCTGGAGAGAAAGTGGCTCAGGTGACAGAACAAGAAGCCATGAGCCCACACTGAAATACAGGAAATTCTATTTAAACTCTTTTACTGTGAGTGTCATCAAACACTGAAACAGGTTGCTTAGCAAGGTTGTGGAGTCTTCAGCCTCAGGGAAAGTCAAAACATTTGTGGGTGTAATCTTGGGCAACCTGCAGTAGTTGACTCTGCTTTGAGCAGGTGATTTCATGGAATAATAGAATCATAGAATGGTTTGGGTTGGAAAGGACCTTGAAAGTGATCTTGTTCCCACCCCTCTTCCATGGATAGGGACACGTTCCTCTAGACCAGATTGCTCAGAGCCCCATCCAACCTGGCCTTGAACACTTCCAGTTGAACTAGATGGTCTCAAGATCTCTTCCAATTTCAACTATCCATTGATTCTTCAACGCAAAACATTTTAGTGTGAGGAAAATAAGATTAAATTTTATCATATGAGGTTTATTTCTTTCCTGTTAATGTTTTATTGTCTGAAAGACGTTTGTATTGCAGAATATCCAAAGTAAAATCTGTCTGACTCATTCCAGGTTTCAAAACTCCATATGCTGAAATATAGCAACATGCCTTTTTAATGGATGGAGAACACACAGACCTGTACAAAACAACCTCTCTGATAGACAACATCAATGAAAATTTTAAAGAAGTTAATGAAGTTTAGGATGACAATATCAGTTAATATATAATTACAAACTGTAGAAACAGAAGGCTTGATACAAGTTTAATTTGTTAGATGTTTTGCAGCCATAGCAAATTTACTAAACTGAGTAAATTTGCTTTAAGTTAAATTAGGCACACATCTTGATTCTTGGTTAAAATTTTTCAGTTCATTCCTCTTAAACTGGTATAAGTAATAATAATAAAAAAGCTGGTACAAGCTGAAGCCTGCAGCTTATATCCCATTATAAATTGCACTTCAGATTTTCTAAACTAATTGTTAAATTTAGAATTAGCAATTAGCACTGCACAACATTTACCAACAGAATTAACTGTATCACTTGCTATCAAGATGACATTTCAAGCTCAATTACATTTTCATATGTCCCAGCCTGGTAGCTCTGATGCATTCCAAGAAAATAAAACCTAGAAATGGGCCAACGGCAAATTTTTGTGACAAGATTCACAACAGGAACTGGCCTTTTCTCTTTCTGTTTTGGAAAAAGATGCAATCTTATTGGTTAAAATGCAATTTTATCTGTGCAGTGTGAAATTTTATCACAAGCTGGTGGAAATAAAATGCAAATAGTTACTTTATAAGAGTTCCAACATTTGAGAAATGCAAGTAGCAACTTCAGAGTTTCCAAGAGTCCTTATTAGCAAGTACATTGGAACCCTTATTAGCAAGTACATGAACATTGCCAGAAGATGCCTTTAGTGTGATAGAGTATGAATCTAAGAACTTCAAAAGATATTTGCAACAAACAGCCATACCTAAAGAGAAACTCACAGCTGGATTTCATGTTGTGTTTACTTAGTAGAGCCAACCCTTAGGAAGTTTGCTGTGAAACTGTATAAAGACTAAAATTCAAAGCCACTTACTCATGATAAACCATTCAGAAGCACAGAGCTGAACTAAATTCATTTGCTTTCAATGCAGAAGGATGAAAGATCTTAAAGTTGCCATAAGACGAGCCAGTCACACTTTGATGCAATTATGTCTACTTGCTTAATAGGTTCTCAGTGGAAAAGATCTCTCTATAGTTGCTGTCAAGATCCAGATCCCAATAGTCATCATAGATGTGACACCACTTTACCCCTTTAAGATGACTTTTGGGACAAGGTACAACATAGAAGCGTTTGATGTCAGTCTGTAAAAAGAGCAGAACTGTAGCTTAAACAAAGAATGGATATAAAATTCCATTTTTCTTTGAATGAGAAGTTGGAGGCATTTGAGATTATCACAGAATCAGAGAATTGTTAGAGTTGGAAGGGACCTCTGGAGATTATCCAATCCAACAATCCTGCCAAGGCAAGTTCATCTGAAGCAGGGGACACAGAAACATGTCCAGGTGGGTTTGGAATGTCTCCAGAGAGGGAGACTACAACCGGCCTGAGCAGCTGTTCCACTTCTCTGCCATCCTCAATGTAAAGAAGGTCTTCCTTGTGTTGAGGTAGAACTTCTTGTATTTTAGTTTAAGGCCATTGCTCCTCATCCTGTTGCTGGGCACCACTGAACAGCGTCTGGCACCATCATCTTGGCACTTGCCTTGGAGATGTTTATGTGTATTGATGAGATCCCCTCTCAGTCTTCTCTTCTCCAGACTGAACATACCCAGCTCCCGCAGTCTCTCCTCATCAGAGAGATGCTCCGGATGCCTCATCATCTTTGTGGCCTCTGCTGGACCCCCTCTACTAGCCCCTTGTCTTTCTTGTATTGAGAAGCCCTAAACTGAACACAGCTCTCCAGAGGAGGCCTCATTAGGGTTGAGTAGGGGAGCACATCACCTCCCTTGACCTACTGGCCACACTGCTCCTGATACATCCCAGGATACCGTTGGCCCTTCTGGCTGCAAGGGCACACTGCTGGCTCATAGTCAACTTGTCATTCCATCAAGACTTCCACGTCTTCTCTGCAGAACTGCTCTCAGGTAGGTCACCCCTCCACCTATACTGTTACCTAGTTTTGGTCCTTCCCAGGTGCAGGACAACACACTGGGCCTTGTTGAACCTCATTAGATTTCTCTGTGCCCAATTCTCCAGCCTGTCAAGGTCCTGAATGCTGAATGGCAGCAGAGTCTTCAGGTGTGTCAGCCACTTCTCCCAGTTCTGGATCATCAGCAAACTTGCTGAGGTTACCTCCTATCCTTTCATCCAGTGCTGATCTCTGAGGAACACCACTGACTACAGGCCTCCAACTGGATCCAACTCAGCAGATCATGACCCTCAGAGCTCTGCCATTCAGCCAGTTCTTGATCCACCTTACTGGTCATTCATCTAACCCACATTTCCTGAGCTTACCTACAAGGATGTTGTGGGAGACAGTGTCAAAAGCCTTGCAGAAGTCGAGGTGGATAACATCCTCTACTCTCTACTCATTGACCCATTCTGCCATGTCATCACAGAAAGTATTAGATTGGTCCAGCATGATTTCCCCTTGGTGAATCCATGTTGTCTACTCCTGAGGTCCTTTTCTTTTGCATGCTTGGTGATGACATCCAGAAGGAGGTGTTCCATCTCTTTTTTCAGGGATGGAGGTGATGCTGACTGGTCGGGGTTTTCCCAGGTCTTCCTTCTTGTTCTTCTTGAAGGTGAGAGTAAGATTTGTTTTCCCTCCAGTCATTGGGCACCATTTCCATTCTCCAGGATAAGGTGGTGGAGAGTGGCATAGCAGTAACATCTGCCAGCTCCCTCTGCACCTGTGGCGCATCCCATCAAGGTTCATGGATTTATGGGTGTTAAGTGTGCTGAGCTGTTCTTTAACCCAACCCTCTATGACCAATGGGAAATCGTCCTTTCTCCAGCTTTCTTCTCTTACTTCTGAGTTCTGAGTTTACTGAGAGCCAACGTAATTTTTATTCTAAATTCCTTGGAGATAAAGGACAAATCTTGTCCTAGGACTTACGTTTCTTTTTCATCCTCTAATATCCTTCTCCTTCTCTTGGTTATATCAAGCAAGTCCCAATGCCTGTGCCTCTAAACCAGACACTCTTCAATACCTCCATTTTCCTCAACTCCAGAACCCCACTGAAAAAGAAATCTCTGCCTTCAAAGTTTTGATATTCTTTTCCAAATCCTTTGCGGACTTACAAAACCTACTCTCTCAAAATGAAAAGAAGCTGTATGACCTTATGGATAACATCTTTTCCCTTTCTCCTCATTATTTGTTCTTGCACCTTTGACCCAGGACTTTTCCAGGATATGAACTTTTGGAGCACATTTTCAGAAAAAGGGATGGGATGTAGTTTTCTAACATTCAATCACTTGAGAGTACCCAAATGTCATGTGTGCACTCCAAAGCATAATCCACTTTTTCTAGTTCTGAATTCCAGAACTACTGATGGCACTTCACATATGATGTGCTATTTTCATATTAAAGGTTTATTCAGGAGAAATGTTCTCTACGGTGTGTTCAAAATTTATTTCCATTTTTTTGCCATTGTGTAACACAAGCTTTCTCTCCTGTATTAAAGCAGTAAATGAATGATGCATGAAACACAATAAAAAACTCATTTACTGTTATTCTGAAATGTCTTCTGAAGCATTGTTGAGTTACATCTGGTTCTCTTGAACCATTTTTAACTTGACCAGATGAAGAAGCTTGGCATGACAACCTTTGGAAGGTTATGTCATCCAGCTTCAGGTGTCTGCAGTGTAAGTATCCAAACCCTAGCTGATTTCCTTAGCCTGACTTTGTGGTTATAGAGAAAAATAGACATCATTACAATGCAGTTTGTCTGTAGCAGTACATTAGAGGAGATGAATCATGCACTGCAAACAACTATATATATTACTTTTTTTTTTTTGGATGTAAAGTGAATTGAGGATAATTGTCCCAAGAAGCCTACAATTAGTCTGACAAATCCCTCCAAAGAATGTTAAAAGAATGATCTTACCTAAGAGGAGCATTGTTTCAAAGAGGAAAAGAGAAGACCAGTCAGGTGTTGCATCTAGACAACACTCACAATTATTTAGGGAGCAAAATGCATACAAGAAGTTGCAATTTTTGAAGGCCATCAGAGGTCTTCTTTTTCTGTTTTCCTGAAATCCTAAATAGTTACTAAAGTTAGGGGTTTAGTTTCTTAGAATCATTACACAGATAAAGAAGACAAACAGGCTGTTTCAGACAGGGGTTTTGGGCCAGGACTTTGGTATAAAACAGAAACCTGGATAAGCAGGAGCTGTCTTCGGAAGCCCTTCTCTGTTGACTGTATGACAGATATTTTGGCATAATTTGACAACTGGTTTAAATTAAATATCTTATCTGCAGACCTGAATCTCACTCCTAAAGTGGGTGGTCCAAACACCCCACCGGTTTTGCCATGAGTACAGGCTGTTATTACTAGGGCTTTTCCATCCAGGAATCATTTACCCATTCATAGTCTTATTTTAATCTCTCAGAGTATGGACCATACTTTGTCAAAGTCAGGCTCTCTAGGAGGGAAGGCATCTGTGTCTCTACATACTGCACAATGCTACAATTCCCTGCACATTCTAGGGCAGCTATTCTTCTTCTTATTATTAATTATTATTAATATTATTATTATTGCTCCTGTGTAGTTTTTATTCTATAAGGATGAAAGCCAAAGCTTCTATGGAGGCCTTGCACACAAAGAATGGTTCAGCCCTGCCATGTGGTAGATGTGATGCAGACAATGGAGAGAACTGACAGCATTCTACTATAAATGTAGGTGAAACCCAATGAAGTTTGTTGTAAAGCTACTTGCTTGCTCTTCTACACAATACACATCAGAAATTTCAGCCTATCATCACAACCAGCCAGTAAATTCTATTTGAATATTGAGATTTTGTCAGAATATTTTTAAGACTTCAGAACTGCAAGCAGCAAAGAGTCTAACACATCTGTAGGGAAGATGTGCCGGTTAATTACACTCTGAGTATCTTATTTCTACCTCTGAATTTGTCAAGCTTCATCTTCTATTGCCTGGATCTTGTTATATATTTTTCTGCTAAATTGAAGAGTCAATGAATATCAGAAATTCTTCCCTCTGCAAGTATTAGACTCTGATCAAGTCAGTTAACTTCCCCTTATTAAGTTAAATAGCTTGAGATTCTCTCTCTTTAATTACTGTACAGGCTCAGAGTTTGCACTAAGCACCTGTTACAGCAATTCAAATCAGTGAAAATCCCTGCAAAAATATGAACCTGCATACTGCAAAAATAAAGCAGAATAAGAATAAATGAAATCTTTCCTGACAATCCATCCTCTCTTATCAGAAGAGATGAAAGAGAAAATGTATGTCACACAATGGAAACCACAACGGTGACAATAAATGACATGGGGAAGTTTACAGTATATGCAAAATAAGAAAAGGAGAGTCAAAATTACAGGCAGACAACACAGAAAAAACAATAGTGTTTTCTATTCATGAATATTTCCTTCCTACTTAAGACACAATTCTACATCAATGAGCAAAATTTCTTGAGAATTGTGTGTTTCTTAGAAGTAAAATTACAAGATATTGGTGTGCAGAAAGGAAAAATACAACATTGAGAGAAATTTTAATAAGTGAGGTTTTTTCAATTTGATATCCAGTAAACACACTGAAGAAAAAGTAAAGGTGAAAATACTGGGATGATTCAATGAACTCCAAGTTTGTTGGGTCCTCAAGATCTTCTCATGGATAGATAGATGAAGCCAACAATCGTAAAATTAGTGCCCTAACTCTAGTGAAATGGAACATGTCCCTGAGTTATTCAAGCTAGAACAGGTAAAGAGATGGAAATATGTAGCTACTGTTGTCTTGGTACAATTAATCATATTTTTCACAGCCTTGATTTACAGAGCAGCAATATATTTTCTGAAAATCCTAAAATCAGTCCAGATAGTTTTTATTTATCATCAGTTAAACCTTGCTATGGGATGAATATTTCAATTACGTGTTTTAAATTGAGTTTCATAAGTGATTTTTTTTTCCAATTTGTGTCCATTGTTGTTGGAATGAATCAAGAAGGAGGGTGCCTGAGTTACTCGGAAATACTGCAAGTCAGAAGCAAACAATTTTATCTGAAGAGCGCACCCGCACAGGGTGGGAACACAAGCTGGAATCTTAGCAGAACGATGGATATCGAGTGCAGGTTTTCCAATGGCTGCATCCAGAGTCCACAGAAATTAGTGGGAATCTTTGGTTTGGGGGTTTGACAATTGGAAATGGCCAAACTAAGCCCAAACATCTACGTTCAGTTATTGTCTTATATCTTACAAATCAGAATTTACAACACAATGAGTTAGGACATAGCAAATGACTCAAAATCCCTCAAAATTCTGAGCCAGTTGAATTTTGGCATTCACCATCAGCATAGCACTCCTTGACAGAGTGTTTCAGTGGCTTAGTGTATGTTTGGATCAATAGCAAACCCCACATTTTAACCTGGATAACATGTTGGCATTATGGTAATGAGCCTCTACGAGCATCTGGGCAGTGATTTGGCTCGTGGAAAGGGAAGGTTGGTAGTGAGCAGCCTCACATGGCTGACCTCGTTTTGACATGCACATTACAAGCCATCATCAAATTTGACTGTAACTACGTGCCAGGGCTCCCAACAAGCTGTTTTGAGGTTGTTCATTTTGAGTCCAAAATGAATAATTTTAGTAAGGCTCATTCCTAGACTATTACATGTTTTCAAGCCACTAACATGATTTGTAGGAAATTTAAAACTGCACAGTTAATCACACACACTGGGCTTCCTCCACTATGTAAAGGAGAGTGATTTGTCAAGAGAGAAGATTTTGGACAAGGTTTGAAAGAAAGTTGCTGGTGGTCAGAAGACAGACTTACAGGGTTTCATTGATTCATTCTGTGTCAGTATTTGATTTAAGCCTTTTCTACATCAAAAACTGATCAGCAAAAACTTTAACATCTGGATTTAATAATTAAAAATATTTTCAAGACTGTTCTTTGTTTTTTCATCCTTGAGACCTTTTGGTATTGTCCCTGGGTGGGAAGAGCAGAAAGACTAACTCTTGAAACTGCTGTCGGAAAAAAGTAGGAATCTAGATAACGAACCTAAAAGCTCTTTCTAGATGTTTTGTGAATGGAAAAAACCACACAGATGTGTGATTTACCTTTGATAGAAGAATGAGAGTGTGGCTTTACAGAAATTTTCAAGAAGATTGGAAGAAATCTGAGGCACAGTAGGAGGCACAGTAGACTGTCTTAAAAAAAAAAATCAGTATTCACCTCATTGCATTTTATTTAGCAATGCAAGATAAATTGTGTTCAGTTTAAACTTTATGAAGCTGCTTCTTCAGTTTGGACTGGGATAGAATGGACTGATTCCAGGGGCCACTATAAGAAGATGGTGTTTATTTTATTATATGAATATATAACACTAGGCTTCTCAAATAGATGTGAATGTATGGGCAAATGAAACAAACTCAAAAGATCACATTTGACTTCAGATCTAGACTTTAAATGTTGAAAATAGAGAAGTAATTCCATTAGGTATGTTTTCCTCCCATTCAGGGGAGAAATAGTCAGCAGAGACAGTTCATCTTATGTGGGTGCAATAACATTTTAGATACCCATAGTGGGATGAGAAGTGGATATCTAAAAGCAGAATCTTCATCTCACATTGAATCTTAATCAAAAGTTTGCACAAAACAGATTGCATTACTTGCCTTAGTGTTTTTGCAGTGTACACAGACATGATGATATTTATTATTATTATTATTGATGATAATAATAATAATGCTCATGCACGTTGTTAAATTGGGGAACAGGAGATGTGTCTACCATGTAAAAATTATTTGTAGGCTGTTATCAAACAAGTTTACCCTTGACACAGAGCTAAGTTCAGTTCTTCTATTCAAAATACTGTCTAGACTATCATGTTTCCATTCAGTTGCTATGCTAAACCTAAAGTACATAGATTTTAGGGCTATTCTTGCCACTGATTTGATTTTCAGGTTTGGGTCTATCCTACACCTATATCTTATGCCTACCATACGTCCATGACCCCAAGTGCACAAAGACCCTCAGCAATAAAAATTATTATTAATAACAATAGGCAGAGAAGAGGTTAGCATGAAGCTGTGTTGCATTGGTGTCCAAAGTTTCAGCTTAAAAGAGAATAAATTTCCTATATAATAAGCCGTATTAGCAACAAAAACAAATATATCAAGTAAATATCTCAGTCATAGATCACGGCTGAACTATGATAATGTAGAGTTGAGAAAATGTGGTATAGTCTGCTTAAAAATCTGGCCATGCTGCTGTGCACTCGCAAGTATCTCAAGCAGGAAATGATGGAAAGCTCCACTGATCTCAAATAACTCAATTGTTTTTCCTTTTCTAATCAAATATCTTCATAGTGAGGGACCAGAAATGCATCATTCAGCATGCAATGTAGTTGTGAAAGCGTGAAATATGACACTTCACTGTTAATGCAATATTAAAGATTAAAAATGTTTATTACCTGTTATTCTTCTCTTAATTGTTTTGTGTAGAGAAAAATAGAAGTTGCTGCCTTAATGCATAAAAAAATCACAATGCGCATTCATAGTGGAGAGCAAAGTGCTGGGGCTATGAAAATTATGTAAATGATGAATTCCAGTGAAAGAACTTTCAAACCCTTAGGGTCTTCAAACAGCATTAATTCAAGAAATTAGAGACAAAATTTAACTTTTTCATGCTAATAATGATTTCATAAGGAAAAACTCGTTAGTAAAGGTGACAAATATGAAGTTCTATTGAACATTTAAATTCAGGAATCTTAGCATGCGCCCCTGGGATATATTTACACAGCCAATGACTCTGATGTTATTAAGTAATTTATTTGAGAAAGTCTCCATTCATGAGTTTACATAAGAACAATATCAGGTTTACAAAGGCTTGTGTTGTCAGTTTAGCAAATACCTAATTCACAATGACTTTTGCTTAAGATTTTCATTAGGTTGTTCAATATTGTTTGATCATTTAATGTCAGATCATAATTTCCCCTATATGAAAAGAGGAAATTAAAAGGAGAAATAAATTAAAAAGAGCAAACTAAACTTAAATTTAAATCAGCTTTGCCACTAAAAGAGGAGAGTGGTGTAAGCACTTGTGATTATACTTTGCTTGGGGATAAACTATCCACATCTGGCAACTTAAAGTTTTGCTGCAGTGTATTTCTATGCCAGCAATACCAAAAAATATATTGAAACATCTGAAATGTTGTATATGGTTCAATTGTTCAGGACTGATCTGCCATGTGACAGTATCAATTTCTGGCAGCATTAGTTAGGGGGTTCGTCAATTAGATGGGAAACAAACCCATCCTAAATCTCTTGATTTCTATGCCTATTCATCCTGTAATTTATGGCCTCCAGCCAGTGTTTCAGGCAATGGGCAAAAATAACTAAAAATGTCAATTCCTACATCAAGGACCAGAGTACATATGACAGTAGTCCAAGATTGGAAAATAAGGATGGTCAAAATTGTCAACAGAATATTTGTCTTCTTACAGAAAATGCTCGTTCATCAATACAGAACTATTTCCTAGGAAATGAGCCAATCTTACTCAACTTTCTAATGAAATACAGGCATGCCTTGAAATCTTCATTGTCTCCTGGCTACATCAATGACCATGACTCCTCAGAGACCTCCCTGGTACCTCAGCTCCATCACAGGACTATGCTGGAGGAGTCTTGATTCAATAAGTGCTTGAAATAACAGCTGGTTCCTGTTACAACCTGCCTCCAGCACTTTTTGTCCTCCTCAGGATGGTTCTTGCTCTCTCATCACCATGGTTCCTGCATTCAGGAATCTTTCCACCCTTGTCTCTCCCACTCATTCTGGCTAAAAAGACAACACATCAGCCTTTGTGCTTCCATGGTGGAGATCCAATCTGTGCTCCAAGGCTTGTCTCTGTCCCTTCCAATATACTTCATTGCACATGTCCTAAGACGGCAGAATCTTAAAGAACAACCTGCCCTTGTGTTAAACATTTTGCTCTGCAGCAGCAGGAAACCCTGGCCTACACCTAACCTGAGGCCAAAAAGAAAACAATATTCAAATAAAAGCCCACATTACAGCAATTACTAAATTGTGTCACATTTGACTCAAGTATGAGCTGCCTGGAGTGTCTGATTCAGACACAAAAAGGTAAAAGTGTTTTTCCTGGCAACATCTCCCATGAGAAATGAAAATACGACTTACAAATAAAACATGCAGAATTATACAATTACTATCTTGACCGTAACCTATCTTTTCAGTAACCTAGATGATTATTTAATCTTTAACTTCTGTTTTTAGCTGAATACATATATAATGAGAGTGAACAAGAACGGGCAGGCAAGGTGAGATTTGGTCATATTCACTAACACGAGTCACTCAGATCTAACTGCATTTGTGTGTTCTCTGATGTCTTAAGGACTTCTGAAATGCAGAAGGACTCTGATCTATATAAAAATAAGCTCCATTAGTAAGTAAGATAGTCACAGGATAGGAGTGGGAACTGTAAGAGTAATCACAAGGCCTGAAAGGTAATGATATTGGACTTTCCTGCAAGGTGGGAGGTTTCAAGAGGAAATTAATAGTCCTTATTGGAAATCTGAGAATAGAGGAGATGAGAAATGATACCTAATTAGGCAAGGATTCATAATTAAAGTAAGATGTTCAAACTATGAAGTTATTTTACTGGATTGGTCTTAAAGTACAATTTGTCTCAGTAAGGGAGAGAAGGCAGCTAGGGATGATTTCCAGACACAGACATGAGACACAAGGAGGGATTTGGCAGCACAATCTTGGAAAGAAAACAAATAAGGGAAAGTGTCTGGAAGTAAGTTAAAATAAAAAGTAGTATATGTAGTGTTTAGAAATAGGTTACCATTCACCAAGAAAAATTACCATCCATGTGATTAGTGCTGAAAAATAAAAGCAGAAATCAGGAAACAGAGGCAGAAGAGGTTAATATTTTTTGTAATAAGAGCCATCCACACATTTAGAGGGGCTGGTTTTATTTTTCCAGGAATACCATTGAAGTTTTCATTATTAAAGCATTAGGTAAAACTGAAGTTTGCAACACAAATAGAAGTAGGACTGGTTTCGTACAAGTTATAAGAGCACAGGAGGACAGTTTATTCTGCATAATGTCAAGCATGTGGGCACCTACAGGGATGGCAGAAAGGGGTAAAAACTCATTATTCCTTTCCCTCCTTCAAGACTAAAGGTTGGCTGTTTATGGTACTGGTGGGATGTCTTTAAAAGTCAGTACACATTTAAAATTGAACCTTTTTAATGGCTCTTTCTAAAATTTCAGTTGGATACTATGCTAGTGGGGGAAGATGCTTCCTTATGTTTATATGCGATCCCATCCTTATGCTAGTCCAACTGGACTGTAAAGAGCTACTCCTCAGACTCCAGGTGGTGGGATTGATTTAAGTAGAGGACTTTGAGGCACAATGCCTGACACATCCCTGTCCACAACAGCTCTTCTACAGAAGTTCCTCGTTGTAAAGACAAAACAAGTGCTGAGAGGACTGAATCCTCGCTGTGAAACTGCTGAAAGTTTTATATAGTGTTGTTTTTCCATATGACACTGAAACATTCACTGATCATAAGAGAAAGAGGGAGAAGCATAAGTCCTGCTAATGAGATAGAGCCACAGAAAATAGAACATGGAGCAATTTGACAGTAAACATGCAATTGGGTCCGAAGGTATCCTGACCTACAGTATCCTTAACTATTCATGGTGCCTAGGTCTGCTTCTGAAGTCTTGCATTGACCCCTTGGTGTCATTTGTTCCCAAAATCATATGGGAAAGTTCACCACTCGGGTCCTCATGTTCCCAGAAACAATTAGGCATTTCCTACAGACTCCATAGCTGTAGGTTGCTGCAGAAATCCATCTTGACTCCCTATAACCTTGTCCATTTCCTTTTTAAACCACTGCGTATCATCCTCTTGCTTCGGTAACCTCCTAGTTGAAGGTAGTTGATGAAGAAATAGTATTATAACTGAATCTCTCACAGCAGTAAATTTCACTGTTTCACACAGAAAGCAATCTTAGACAGTTGGAGAATTTTGTCAAACTCTGATTTCTTAATAGTTACACGTAGTGTTTCTCTACTGTATGAGAGCAGTCTTGAAAATTGCCCAGGAAGTATTATAGCTAAAGAAAGATAAAGAAAATGCATTTCTAGTTCCTAAAGATGAGGCAAACAGATGTTATGTAAAATTTCTCTACCTTCAGATGAAACAAAACCCATCAGAAACACAAAACAGGGAAACAGAACTACACGTCCTCTTTCCTAAATAAATGTCCAGTTGCTTAACTGCTGATTAAAAAGCTGAACAGACACAGTCAGGATCATATATCCATACTAAGTAACTTGAAATTTAATTTTGATTATATCATACACACCTTTTAAAGTCCTAAAACTGATATAGTTTACCCTTGACCTCTGGAGTTTGTCAAAGTTTGGCCTTGAAAGATTGCTTCCATTGGAGAGGGCAAGTCATTATATGGTTCAGGGATATTTTTAAAGCTAACTTGATTTTTTCCTTTAGAACTATGGGCACATATGCTTATTTCCAGAACATAAAAGAGTAAGACTAATAAGCATGTTTTTTTATTTTCTCAGAAGTCCACCACTCCAGATTTTTACCCCCCCAAAATATTCATTGTGCTTCAAAAAAAGAAACAGAACTTCTCTATATACAGCAAACAGATAATATAGGAAAAATTATCCCTCAGACTACCTGATTCTGATACCATTTTTCCAACAGCCCAATAAAAAGTGCTACTTTAGTGTAAGACTTGAAACAGACCCAAGCCCAGCAAATAATGACCCCTCAATCTGTAGTTCAGTCACTTGGAAACCCAAAGTATAAGAAATCATGTTTACCCATTGGACGAAGTCACCAAACATTTTTCAGCAAAACGAATCCAGAATATTTTTAGACCACTTTCCCATAATGGATCAATCAATCAATGGATTGATTGATTGATCTGCCTTTATGTACACACACACACATGTGTATGTATACGTATAGGTATATACACACACCTCCTACAAAGGGTGTTGGGGTTTCCGTGTGAAGCACAGCAGCACGTGCTTACAGAAATGTGCTGCTGGGTGCTTAGAACACATTATTTAAGGAAATTAGCTATGATTTATAGCAGCAAATAAATAAGACAAAGCTTGTTTAACATATCTCAGCATTAAGTATGTGCTGCATTAATTGTCTCCAAAGTTTGTTCCATTTGTTATCTAACAAGGTATGCTCCATTATTATTTTTATCCAGTTCATTGCTTGATTCTATCTGTACTTTCAAAATTAGCTTGTCTAATCAGAAACCACTTTGGCTGGTAGTTCATTTCACATAAAAAGGAGGAATTCTTGTTTACTGTGAAAGTAATTGGATTATAATTTTGAAAAGAAAGAAATATGAATTGTAATAAATTATTTCTTAAAAATACATGGAAGCATGTAAAGTAGCAAACCCAAGACAAATTAAAAACTCTAACGAATGAAAAGGTTACAAATAGAATATGAAACTGGAAAGAATAATTTATCATTGTAACTTACCTACTCCTTGTTATTCTGTTGAAAAGAGCTGAATATCTAAGGAAAGAAGAAAAGATTTATGTATTTACCAAATGATGGTCAAGTAAATATTTATATTAGCTGTCACTTTTCTTCTAGCTATTCAGTCCTTATAAAGGTAAGTAAACATTTCTTACAGGAAAAAAAAAAAGGTGTAGCTTAACAACAGCTGTGAGACCACAATTTCACTTCAGTTATTGATTAAATTCTATAGATAAAGTTTGCATGATCTCATGCAGACTATACTAAAGTTGCATTTAAATGAAGGGGAGAGAAGGCAGACATATTCAAAACTGGGCAATATACTTTACTGCTTGTCAACATTTCAATTCACACCAAACCACAGGGCTTTTTTTCTTTTTTGTTTTACCACTGAAAAATATTTCATTGGTAATCCTGTTTTTTTGGTGTTATATTTATTTTGTTTGTTTTGTTTTTAAAAATAATTTATTTTAGCTAAAACAAGTAAAACAATGAGTATTAAACATGGAAGAAATAACTGAAATGAACTATCAAAATTGTCTAAAAGAAAAAAAAACACATAGAAAATAACATGCAAAATTATGGTAAATAAGATTATAGAAGTCAGAAACAAGATCTGGTAACTAAATTACAATCTTATATTGTAAACATATTATTATATTACAGAGAGGAGTAAAAATAGAGTAATTGTTATGAAACTCTGAAGTACTAGGGAAAACTTGACATTTACCTGTTCAAATGATTAACACCTTGAGCTTTTTCTATCTGTAGACCTAACAAAGAAAAAGATAAAATTAAATTAAATGCACTAAGTTATGTGAGTGAAATTGTTGTACATGGATATACATTGATTTAGCCTGATCTCATTTATCTGAAAATCATTCAGGTTTTCCTTGTTGTTGAATTGCATTTATGATACCAGTTCAGGCTTTGATCTTAAATTACACATTTGGGGCCTGAAGTAAAAAACAATTTGGGATTAAAAGGATCCAGTTCTTATCTACATACCAAACAGGTTGTTCGTAGTGCAATTTGTTCAGTGAGGATACTCAGATTTAGCACAGGGAGATTGATAAAGGTAAGCACTGAACACTGTATTGCCTTAGAATAAAGATGAAAGCAAAATGCACCTGACTCAGCAAAGATAGGAGTTAAATGCCAGATTATCCACATAAGTGTGTCAGAAAGAGGAATTTCATGCATGGCAGATGCTAGAATGGGCCTTAAAATGGTCAGGACAAAAATTATTAGGAGTTCACATTTCTAAAGCATATGTGGAGTATCATATTAAATTCTCTCCCACTTAAAAAGCTCTATTTGCATGCTCAAAGTTGGGCTTATACCTGAGAAACATAAAAACATTAGGCAGCTTCTTAATGCTCACTGAAGGTGTCTGCTCTATGTTTAGAAAGCAAAAATTTATCACGCTACCAAGACCATGAAAGTCAAAGCTGTTATAAAATAACTGAGTTTTATCTCTTTTGGTCACTGGTGTGTATGTAACTGTGGAGGACAATGGCTACAACCCAGGGACTAGGCAGGCCTGGCCCATCCAAGCTGCATGGAAAGCAGATTGTTGCTGTACTGAGAGGGAGGTATTTTACTATCCCTATGGTGACTGAGCTGGTTTTCGTTGCAGAAAATGGTATTATAGACTCATAGAGGCATAGATTTGTTTGGGTTGGAAGACACCATTAAAGTTCATCTGGTCCAACTCCTCTGCAATGAGCGGGAACATCTTCAGCTAGATCAGGTTGCTCAGAGTCCCGTCCAACATGGCCTTGAATATTTCCAAGGATGGGGCATTATCCCACTTGAGAAATGAAGTTTTGATTAAACCTGAGCCAATGGCTACTTAGAAGGATCGTTCATGTAGGGAATGAATAGCAACACACAAAATCATTTTGTCCAGTCAAAAAAAAAAATATTTAAAGCAGAGTATTTCCTTTTGTTAAATACAAAGTGGTGTTACACGTGCTCTCCAGCTTCAGATCATATGAGAAAGAAGTTTGACAGTGTTGTAGAGTCTCTCAGGCTGCCACAGTCATAAGCTTTAGGTTTGTGATTCAGGACACTTGGGAAAGCATAATTCTACTTGAATAAGCAGTCCATGAAAATCTTCAGCTAAACACGGGTAATAGGAAGTCCCAAAATGCAGCCAAAGTAAACTGTGAAAAGTGTCACAAATGTTTGGAATTTTGCTGATCCAACCTGAACATGCTAAAAGCAAGGGTAGAACTACCAACAATTTTATTACTCAATAGGCAATATTAACCTCAAAATTATTGGCATATGCTTCTTAGACTGGTAGCTTTGTTTATTTTTGTGTCTGGGTATGCATTGTTGTGGCTTGAAGGACTCACAGAATAAAATCAAATATGTCCTTTCTAAAGCTATAATGCAGTATATCCTCTTTGATTTTATGTTTTTGATTATGACCTTGTAACAATTTCACTTTGTCAAGGGAACTCCCTACCAGTGTTTCATCTTCCATCCCTGCTGCTTAAGTTCCGTTCAGGTTTGGTACAGACACCACTTATGTACAATCACCTGCCCATCACAGGAGATGTTTAGGCAAAATATATGTTAGAAATGAAGGCAATTCCCACTCACCCCACATAAAGAACTCAGAAGTGAGATGGTAAGCTACTTCAGGTGTGGTGCCTATAAGTTTTTCCTCCTTTATTAATTGAGCCATGAATCAAAAGTCCTTTTTCCTCCCACACTGGCTGTTCACTTCATGTGCATCCATTTTTGATCTTTCCCACTTGCCTCCTCTCTGTCTACTGTGCCCTCATGCAAGGTCCATCTCCTGCACTGCCTGCTCACATGGAACCAGGCTCTCAAATGGGCTCTTTAATATCAACATAATGAAGGTTAAACCAGGATAAATAAACCACCCACAAAACAGCTGCATACTGATTCCTTTGGTGCAGTTCAAGGCTTTAACCAACTCACATCAGAAATCAGATGAGAGAATAATATACATATTTAAAAAAATTAAGCCTGGATAATATGAGGCTCTGAGGATTCCTTGAACAACAACTCTGTTACAAATTGACCTGTCTATCTACTACATTCAAAAGATTGATTTCCTTTTCCTGAATGGAGACTTTTCTTTGAAAGGAAGGAATTCAATTTGTGACACACACTGTGAGCATTCTGCATGTGATTCTGAGGTTTTAGAGTCTTCTAAATCAATAATAAAACCATTTTAATTTGGCTTAACTTTGTAGAGCATATGTACCTATAATTCTCAATGAATATGAGATAAGGAAGTGCTACAGGTCTAGGATTAAGACCTCTGAGTCATCTACCTTCTAGTTTGTCTGTTTGGGGCTTCCCAGTCTGCCTGACTGGAAAATTCCTGGGTTTGAATTAACCTGTGTAGTTCACACAGATAGAGTCAGACTTTTGCTCAGAACAGTCTGAGGCCACTAGTCTGTGAAGAAAAATCATCATGTTATTATAAAATAGATACAATCCAATAACAAATCAGGAGATTCAAACCTATAAAGGTCAGGGCTATAACCTATGTCCCTACAGCCTCTACCTCACCAATGAGTTCTGTAAGATTCTCATTCCCACATCTTCTTCCTCAACGATTTATTCTTGCTCCAGGTAAGGTTTAAGAGATTCTTCAGCAGCACTTAAACGTACATGCAGTTCAGGGACATAACTGGTTAGCTAGTCTGGGCTACAGGTATTCCAATATAACCCTTTTGTGTTGGCACCTTATTCACTGGTGCCTGAAATCGCTTTCTTTTCAAATGAGAGTTCCTTCATGTGGGAAGCTGGCAGCCCATGGCTTGGACAGGCACTCTGTTCACTGGGTTAAGAGCTGGCCCAGAGAGTGGTGGGGAATGGAATTAAATCTAGTTGGTGGTCAGTCATTAGTGTGGTTCCCCAGGGCTCAGGATGGGGCCCAGTCCCGTTTAACATCTTTATTGATGATCTGGACCTGGAGTCTGATGCACCCTCAGTAAGATCACAGATGAGAGCTGGGCAAGAGTACTGATCTGCCGGAGGGCAGGAAGGCTCTGCAGAGGGATCTGGACAGGCTGGATTGATGGGCCAAGACCAATTGTATGAAATTCAATGAGGCAAAGTGCTGGGTTCTGCACTTGGGTCACAACGACCCCAAGAAGCACTACAAGCTTGGGGGCAGAGTGGTTGGAAAGCAGCCTGATGGAAAAGGAACAGGGGGTGCGGGGGACAGTTGCTGAACATGAGCCAGCAGTGTGCACAGGTGACCAAGAAGGTCAATGGCATTCTGGCTTGTATCAGCAATAGTGTGGCCAGCAGGACCAGGGAATTGATTGATCCCCTGTATTAGTCACTGGTGAGACTGCACCTCAAATCCTGTGTCCAGTTCTGGATCCCTCACCACAAGGACACTGAAATGCTGGAGTGTGTCCATAGAAGAGCAATGGAACTGGGGAAGAGCCTGGAGCACAAGTCCTGTGAGGGGTGGCTGAGGGAGCTGGGGGTGTTTAGCCTTGGGAAAAGGAGGCTCAGGAAGGACCTTATTGCTCCCTACAACTCCCTGAAAAGAGATTGTAGCCACGTGGGGGTTGGTCTTTTCTCCCAGATAACCAGTGACAGGACAAGTGGACATAGCCTCAAGCTGCACCGGGGAGGCTCAGCTTAGACATCAGAAAGAATTTCTTCACTAAAAGGGTTGTGAGGGATTGGAATGGACTGCTCAGGAAAGTGGTGGAATCACCACCCCTGTAAGTGTTCAAGAAATGACTGAACATGGCACTTAGTGCTATGGTTTAGTAATGTGGTTGTATTTGGTTGAAGGGTGGACTTGATGATCTTGAAGGTCTTTTCCAACCTTAATGAATCTGTGTTTTTAAGGTGCTTTGTAACATCAGCAAAGTGATGATTACTCCAGCTGAGATATTCTGTTTACTTTTGGCTCTCAGAGTTGACTGTTTGCAAATCCTTGTTCCAATTTAGTCACTAAATTACATAATTCATAGAATTGCAGAGAAAGAGTTGGGGTGGAAGTGTCCTCTGGAAATTGTCTAGTCTGGTGCTCACATGTTGCTCACTGTAAATGAATGTTCTTTGATAAACTTGTACTGAATTTTGCCCTGAAGTGCATTTGTCACCTCTTTGTAAATGCAAATTAAAGAGTGTTGAAGTATCCCGACGGTGAGTTAAGACTATTTGCCTTGCTTTACAAGACTGGAGCATGCAGAAGGTCACATAACATGTGTCAGGTGGCAAGGACAGTGTCAGCTGTGTGCAGTTGCTGAGGCACAGGCAGTCATGGCAGCATGTCCACAGCCAGCACCCAGGGAGTTTGAGGATGAGTTCTCAGGCTACACGCAAGCAATTTCACAGTTCTAATAATTTCTGGCTGTTAAAGGTTAAATGTGAAAATTGTCATGATACAGTCCTTTATACTTTATTTAACTAATTGAATTTGGTTAATTAACAATTTAAACACCTGGAGAGATCTGTTGTGCTGTTTGGCATTGTGCTTAAACTGGGAATGGCCTATACATCCTCTAGTGTATATTAAATGGGATTTTTTTTGGACACAATTGCTGTTAATGGTTATAAAGGGATTTTTTTTTTTTTTGAGAACTACATTTTCTAGACTGACCTTTCCATAAATTTTTTATCCTTACACACAACTGAAAATAAATGAAATCCAGGAAAGTAAGATTAAAGTATTTTCATTATTGATTTAAAATTGTGCCTCTCTGCGCATAAAGCAAATTGTCACCCAGATGCAAAAGTGAGAGACAGAAACGTGCAAGCCTATTTCACATTCGAAGCATACACACCACAGTCACAAAACCAGATTGTTTTGCCCATAACTGGAAGGCTGAAGAGCAAAATCTCATTAAGACTGGTATATGGAAGGAGGTTTACAAGCCATGCATATCCATGAACAGGTTAGTTTAAATGCCTGGGAAATAGATGGTTTTTCAAATACGTGGCTGACAGTCATGGCTTCAGAAATACAAACTAAGATGAACTCAAAACTTGATACTCAGAAATAGATCTGTCTGGAAAATGGTGTTATAAAGAAATGAGTCTACATCCTAGGGAGGCTGCTTCTTAAAAACAGTCCTGATCTTCCCATGATTTGGCAACATGCGTTTATCCCTGGCATTCTGGTGGATTTGGGTCTAATGCATGTGTTCTCACACGGCACCTCTAAAAATCTGATTTGCATGAAGTAATGCTTGCCTAAGGTATTTAAAAGATTTGTCATCAGGAGGAATATTGCTGCTGAAGGAATATTCAAAAGGCTTAGGCTTTCATGCAGTGTATCCCGTAAAATCAGACTTACATGCTCATAAAAGTAAAGCACATCTTTCCAGTGGTTATTTGCAATAGCAACTAGTTGGTATCACTTTTTAATTTTGTTTGGTTATAATGGTCTGCTATATATATTTTTTTTGCCCCTCTTGCTTTCTAAACCTTCTCAATGCCATGTAACTCTGCACATGCAGGGGAGGGGAGGGAAATAAAAATTACCCTTGATGTTTGCTGCCAGCTATTAGTTTCCTCCTTAAACCCAGGAGCAAAAACCCCCAAGACTAGTGTCCAATGGCTTTGATTTTATATTTTAGACTGGTATCTCATGGGTGGTTATTGGATAGCTCATCTGAAATATGAAGAATTCCTTCCTTGAATGAATCTCTAAGCAGTTAATTGTTGGCCTGTATCATATGGTAAGACCATATTGGCCTTGACTGGATACTGAAAACAGCATAAATGTATGACAATTTATATATTTATTAATTCAAGATTAGAGTATTAATAGAAAAGTCAACACAAGATATTGCTATGAAGATATTGAGCAATCAAAATATTCTGGTTTTGTACTTAATCAGTTGCTAATGCACAGCACACAGGTGAAATACAGAAGAACAAAAGAGGCAAAATCATTGCAAATTAAGCCTATTTTTCATTAACTTTGTCACATACGCACTCATGTAGGTCTGAACCTTGCAGTCATTGTAGTGCATTCAAACAAAAATAATGCAAAAATTTCCATGACTTCAATAGAGTCCCTGTTGTATTAGTAAGTGAACTCTCCAGTGGCCAAAATAATATCTGTAAATGCCCATGAATTTTAACCCCAAAATGTGTCAGCCTGGCATGATTAAAAGCTTTAGATTCTCAAAGAGCAACATGATTAAAGGAGGACTGTAGTCTTGAGTGGCACCTCACGGGTTTCATTTGCCAGTATTGTTATTTTCCAAGGTAATATTTGATTTACAAGAGAAATGCTTTTTTAAGTCCCACAGTAAGTCCTACAATGTATCCACAAGTATAAAATCATCAAATTGCCTTCATTTATCAAATGCTAAAGCCTTACCTGAGACTATTCAGTGGCAAAGTAGGAATCTAATGATGTCAGTAGGAAGGAGGGAGGTTAGATTTATAGAGGTTTTAGAACCTGTGCCTTTGGTCTCTCCTCCCCTGTCCCTCTCCTGACTCCCTTTAATTCAGCACTTTGGCCACAATAATGCAGTTAAGCTTCAGTTTATGGCACAGATGTCTCATAAGTCCAGTCACTGTGATTTTATTGAAAGCTCTCTCACGTTAGTAATTTGAATTGATTTTAAATTCTAAATTATCAGTGAAGGCTATGAAATACTGAGCTTTGATGTTCACCCAGCTTTCCCCTTATGCTACACTTTCCCTCCCAAACTCTCATGGTTTTTCCCTTGCTTACACTATAGTGCCTCCATTTAGTTGTGGTTTGTTTTTTTTTGTATATACCTAAGGTTCAAACAGAGAAAATGACGGTATTTTTGGACAGATATAATAATGAATACAATCTAGATTAGAAATAAATTAGAAGTGAATGTGAACAGTATTATGAGTAGGTGACCACCAAAAATTTTTACTTACGTAATATGAATTCAAATTATCAAACATTACCAGTAAGAAAATCATACACAGACAGGGACCATGGAAGTATCCTAGTGCCTGTTAGACTGCCATTTAAGTCAGCGTGGTCCAACAGCTATGGAGTTCCAGGTGCAAAGCTGTGATTTTCCCAGGTAAGCCAAGTATTGTTCTTAACACTTCATTTTGTAAAATCTAGCTCAAGTACAAAGAAGGATTTGTCTACCATTTGTTTCAAGAACCTGGATCAGATCCTTAAATCAAAGCCAAATGTGAATAAAAGCAGTAAATTCTTTGGCAATAAATCCTCAGTAATCTGCATTACTCAAAGACGGGACCTGCTGGAACATCTTCATAACATTCTTTTTCCTTCCTTCTCCTCATGTGCAACATATTGCAGTAATCAATTAACATGATGGAATATTCCTGTGCTGAGACCTTCTTGTAACTCCCATATGGTCAGAATTTAATCTTAATAGCTCCAATTTTTATTTTTTTTTTTGATGTTGAACCCCTCCTGTGCATCAGTGATCATGGAAAAAAACAAGTTTTCAGAGTGGTTTAGTGGTTTTCAACCTGTTGGTATTGAGTTTGAATATTTTGGAGAAGGCTGGTACTCACAGAGGACTGAACATTATTTCCCTGCACATAAAACACCAAACTGGGCAAGCAGAAATGGAGGCACCCAGTTCCATCACTTCTATTTGAAAACATGGGCCTTATTGTACCTGTTTAGTGCAAACATATAAACAAAGTTGTTGATTCCTTGATACTGTTTAAATAATTTCTCCCTGCCCATCTCATCACACCCTTAATTTGCCTTTGTAACCCAAAAGACTGATTCCACTGTAACAAAGTAGGAAATTCAGTCTTATAACCTCAGCAGTACCAAATAGACCTTAGTTCATACAAAGAAAGGCCAGTAGCCAATCTTGCATCTCTTTATGATTTTAGGGGTTCTCTAGAGGTGTTTAGAAGTGTTTAAGAAAAATCATAACTGGAAGCTTTTTTAAGTCTATTCATAATGGTCATAAAGCTGAAGCAACCAAAAAATTCCCAGAGGTCCAGAACTCTGCGAGCAGTAACACCAGAGCTGCCCGGCCAAACGCCAAGTTCTCCATTGCCATTACTTTCTCTGGAAGAGCTGTAGGAACTGAAATTTATGTACTTAGTATACCATAGTGTTGTAATAAAGTTTATTACAAAGAGATTCAAAACATTCTTATTTTTTTTTCCTTTTTTGAAGCATAATGTCAAATTGGCCTTCCCCATCCTTCATTTTTTTTTCCTAAAAAAATTAATATAATCCATACTATTCTTTCTGAATAGACCTGGGGAGGTGGAGAAATTGCTTGGTCCATGTATATTCCAGCAGAGGGTGGCAGTACAGTACCACACTCCCACAGTAAATGAAAGGTTGTTCAGTAATATTTATGCCTTCTGTCTTCAAGGGAAGAATACGTCCTGCAGATGAATGTGTTTTGGTGTTGAGATGGGAATTGGACTGGGAAAATAATCCCCAGATCACTTCAGTGACCTTGCTCAATCCACTCAATCTCCATCTCTCTTTCATCTGAAATATTTTTCTTGCGTAATTACCATCAGCTGATGACTACAAACCATGATAATACTCCTGAGGATAATTGTCTATGAGAATGAGTAAAGGGATATCTGAAAATGGGAATCTCTCCTGATTAACTAATAACACCAGAACCATTAACTTCATCACTAACAGCAGAATAGTCACCAACAGTGTGAGGCAGGATAAACTCTCAAAGATGAAAAGAGACGCGTTGTGGTCGGATATTTTTCCATGGCACTATGAGCATGCTAAATGTCTCTTTCCTCAGTCCAGTTTTGCTACTTTAGTGGCAGAATATTCTTCAAAATTTGAAATACCCTTTTGTCTTTTCAGTAGAATGTGGATTTCTCTGATACTTTCTTCCTTAAACTTCCCTTATTTTTAGTCTCTTGTTTTTGGTTTTTATTTTCTTCCTTCCATTCTTTTTTTTTTTTTTTAAAGTTGAAAACAGTTGGGAAATTGTATGAGTCAGGGTGCATTTTTTCCCTTTGGAAATCTTTTATAATCTTCTGGTTGACAGAAGAAGTAGCAATTGGTATAGCCTGCTTTAAATTACTGCAGTAAAAATACTTTAACACATTGTCAAACTTCAGACCTTTGTGATTCAAGGCTATATATGTTTTTTTTGGATGTGAAGAAATATTTCAGTGTAAGAGGAAAGCAATGCATAATAGGAAGGAGTACTCCTTTATGCAAATAATGAACAATTATTTGTATACTGAGCATGATTCCTTTAATGCGCTTTTATTTCCCCTCAAGAATTCAAACCACAGGATTATGCAGGTCAAGAAGAACTTGAAGAACAAAAGCCATTCATGATCAAGCTCTCAATGGAGACTTACATTAGTAAAAACATTTGAATAACATTTTTATAATAGTAATCTAAGTAGCTTATGTTAACTTCTCTAGTAACCAAAGCCAAGTATAATTTTCATGCATTCTTTCAGAAGACGTTCATTATTTAAATATGTAAAGTATGGAAGCAGTGTTCTGGAACTTCTTTCTATTAAGAAGAAAGAAGCTGGAAACGATGCAAGGAAATTTAGGTGAGGAATGACATGCTCCTTCTCAAAAACAAAGAGAGTTTTTTCAAAGAATTAAGGGAATGAAATAGTTTCAGTCAAAACTGTTGTCAATAATAATTCCTGACCTTAATCTACCTTAGTAGATTTCAAGGTGTTTGAGACACTTAGCAGTAACCTTCTCCCTGTAAGTAGCTTCCTCCATAACTTCTTGTAACATCCCCAGTTATTCCTACAGGATGTAACATGCTTTTGAGTAGGGTTTTTAACTAGTAATTAACCTGCATAAAGCGATGAAGTATGGAAAAAATTATTCAGGGTGATCACAAGCTCCAAGCATTACCTGGTTACCATTTAGATTATTTTATGTATCAGCTTAGAGGGAACACATTTCCCACAGCTAGGAAAACAGCTGTCCCTAGACGTCCCTCCAAATTTTTGGCTATTTTTGTAGGGGCTGTGGGATAAAATATCATCTGTCACTGATCTTGTTGCTAGCAAAGAGAGCTGATTTCCCCCATGGGAAGGGAAAGGTGCCATAGGGAGAAGAGTCTTGCTCTGGTCTCCATCTCTCAGCTGTGTACACGAGGCTACAGAAAGCCCCAGTAGGTGAGCAACATTCATAGAGTTCACCAGGAGAAATATCTTCTGGCTCTTCACATCCTTCAAGCATCTAACAGAGCAAAGGCCAAACCTCAAAAGATGTTTGGCAAGCCTATCAGTCAAGGTAGAAAAATATTTGCTCTCCATAGTAATTTCACCCCACAGCACTGATAGCTTTTGTCAGACCAATGCACCTTTCATAATAAATCATAGGATGAATGTCATGGAGGATGATCTGCAGATGGTCTGACTGCTTCCCACCAGGAGGTGTCTCCTGGGAAGACAAATGGCACAGGCTGCCTCTACAGGTGTAGTCCATATCCACTGACAGATGAGCACATCCTGGACACTTTCCTGGATCGCTGTTTTGGGAGAGAGGAGCTGAAGGTGGCATCTGTGTGAGAGGTTTTGCAGGACACAAGTGGAACAGAGGGGATAATATTTGCAAGATGAAGTCAGTAGTATTGGGATGACATTTTTATATCTGTAGGTGATGTTAGAAAGTTATGGGGGTCTTTGAGGGAGCACAGAACAGAGCGTGCAATGTTGGTGTCCTGGATGGCCAACCTACACTATTGAATCCTTCCTGGTTAATAGAAAACCTTGTAGCAAAATTTTAATAAAAATTAAACTAGACTATAAGAGGAAGAGGCATTGTTTAGAAGATTAATTTTAAAGAAATAAAAATAACTGGGAAAGACTGAGAGTTTCTTGAGAACCAGCTTCTCTCAGAGCAGAATAGATTTAAAATGTTTCACTGATATAACTCTGAAAATCCATGATTGAAAACTCTAACCTTGAGAAGTTACAATACATCTCAAGAAAAAGGTGAGTCAACACGTAATGTTTCAATTATAGGGTTCTCAAGAGTACACAGGTGATGTAATAAGTAAGGTCACGGTCTTTCCATCTGCAGCATCTCTGCTACTTCTGCAGTTATTATGAATGGGAAACAATAGTATTTTTGATTGTTAAAAGACCAAAATTCGGAGCAAATTGATCTAATGTTCTGAAGGGTAAATAGGTAAAGATTTGTTGTGTAATGAGTACCTATGGTATTTATACTGGCTGGTCTATCTTGGTGAGATGGTTTTCCAGACCATGGCCACGATCAATATATGCAACAGTGGGTAGCAAGGACCTTTAAAATATCCTCCCCCACATCCAATGACATTATTACTTCAAAGAAGTGATTTTAAGCCCAGATTTTTTGTTTGGGTTTTTATTTTTTTTTCATTCTTGACTGGCTTGTGAAAGATCAGCAAGTTGAATAGGTTCCCAGTATGGCCACCCACCAAATATGCTAGATTATGCCCTGAACTGGGAGTTTGTGGAGCTGATTTTACTCCCAGCTTGGTCATCATCTTTGATTGTTAGGCTATTCCCCTCATCTTTTCACATCTGTATTCCATTTCCCCAGCTTTTTTTCCCCCACTTTGCTTTGTCTGTTTAGACTAAGCTCCTTCAGGTTTGCACTAGCTCTTGTCTTTTGCTGCTGTTGTGGCTTTGGCCTGAGACAAAACTAATGTTCAGAGCCTTGACAGGAAGAAAAAATTATTGTAATTTCAGGTGCTTCCTTGATTTCTCCAGCTCATATGCATCATTACTAATGACATGCTGACCTACACAACATAGTAACCAATGTGATATGTATTAGTGATGGGATAGAGTTTTTTCTGGCACAAAATATATTCAAGACTGGACTGTGCTCCAATAGAAGAGGAATGTGACTTTTAAGGACCCTAAAATAAAAGAATCACCTAGAGAAAACATCTGCTTGACTCTAGAAAGGTAGGAATAAACCAAGAAAGAAAGTGCTAGGGAATCTTCATTTTCCATTCCTGTCTCAGACTTCTTTATTTCCTAAGCACCGAGGAAATTCCAAAAGGAAAATCACTGATAGTAGGGGAGTAACAACTTTGGCATTGAAGGAGCACAAGTTCACTTCAGGCGTAAGCAATTCAACAAGGAGCTCTGTGCTAGTGGTTCTGTCAATGAGTCTGCAGCTGCCTTGCCTAAGGGATGTTCATTCCAAGCAGGAGGCACTCATAGTGTCCGTGACTATCCACCCATCGTGGTGATCTGTTTATCTTCTTTCTCTAAGCTCTTCTGCATCTCTTTAATACTAAAATGGCAAATTATTTGAAGTGCAACCTGTTCCTCTACTTTCTTGATGTCACTTCTATAGTGAGATTCTGCAATATGACTGTTCATCTGCTTTAGTGGACATGACACATGGATAAATTAATCCCAGAAGGTTTGTTGTAGGACATGCAACAACTTAAAGGAAATACCACAATGTCATTTCAATTCTTTAATTTTCAAAATGGTAAGTACAAGACAAAAAGGATTTTCAAATTCCCCATACCTAATCTATTCCTAGTAAATTTAGTTGGCCCATTATTTTGAGGAGGTTTTCAGTGTGTTCAAATACAACATTTATTTTACTCAGTTTATTCACTCAGTTTACTCATTGAAAACACACACCTGATACAGATTATTACTAAAGGAGTCTGAGCTTTTTCATGTTCTGATCTTGTGCCTTAAAATTCCTGATCTTAATGTTGTACTAAAGCAACGGCATTTTAATATTTTACCTTAATTTAAAATACAGGTAAATAAATCACTGCGATTTATACAGTAAGATAATAGTATTGACAGATAAATTCTGTGTTCTTTTACCTCTAGGGCTCTTCTCTACTGAGTTAGCAAGTGAGAGGGCACTTTTAATTACCTATCTAAAGATAGCAGAGTATTCTGAGAGTTAATTGCTATTGTATCACCATTCAGAACAAAGAAAAAACTCAATATGATTTTGTAATAATTGATCTTCCATATCACTAAATCCAAAACATTCTTAATTAGGCAAAAAGCTAGACATGATTAACAGAGCTATGCAGTACTATCAGATTCTGCAGCTACTCTTCCCCACCCTTGCCTGCTGCAGAATGGAAGAAAAGTTATTTCATTCAATGAAAAATGCCCATCAAAACTCAGAGAAAGCCAATAGAGATGCTATTGTCCAACTTTATCTACCTGTCATTAAGATTTTTGAAAGGAGACAAAAATGTTGGATTTCCTTTGACATATTCTAAATCATTACTGATTTGTTGACACATGGTTGTTTTGGTGGCAATAGAAGAAAATTTTCAAAGTGGTTGTCAGACAAGAGGAAGATGTATTTGTGAGTGGAAAAGACAAAAGGGAAAATAGATTTACAGAATATACAGAAAGTTTCTTTCATTTATTTTTTCCTTTTTTTTTAACTAAAGAAATGCCACATGCATTAAAGAAATACATGAGCCAAATACAAGCAATCAGCTAAAAGAATTCCATGTTTTATATTTCTGTTCCAGGGACAACTTCCTCATCACAGGAGTGTTAATTTCATCTGGTTGACAGCTATGAAAATAACCTACACATTTAAACATTGAAAACAGAGGTAGGCACATTCACACAATGAATTCTATTTTCTATTTGAATCTAAAATCTAAGTGCTATCCCTTTAAAGGAGACCTTGCTATCTTGATAAAGAAAACTAATGAGGTGGCCTTTCTAGGGCTAGTCACATAATAGCCATGGTGACAAGGACCTGTATCACAGAATAAAGCAGAAGATAAATGAGATTTTTCTAATATCCATTCCACCCATTGTTCACAAGTGTCATGCCATACAGCTTCTATTTATCATGAGATAGTAGATACTGGGCACTATTTTGTAAAGGAAGACTAAATTGCAACATTGTGTTATTAACAGCCCTTAAATACTCTTTTCTCCTTCCTGTTCTTTTTGTGCATAAACAAGTGGGTTTTGTTTTATATATAATTTTTTAAAATTTATTTAGTAGATCTAAAGGACTTATACTGAATGGTTCATGAAGAGCTTGTTGTCCATCAGGACCCCCAAGTCCTTCTCCACAGAGCTGCTTCCCCGCAGGTCAGACCCCAACCTGTATTGGTACATGGGATTGTTCTTCTCCAGGTGCAGGGGAAGGTGTTTATTTTATACAATATTCTTAATACCAAGCCTCAAACTCTGCAATGGCTTTCACCTTTCACTGTGTTCCAGCCACATCATAGAAGGAAGGTCGACCTCCTTATGGGACAATTTGGAGTTTAAGGAGCGTGTCCAATCTCTCTGGAAGTGTTCCCACTGGGTTCCCTTTTTCAGTTTGGAAATAACTGGTCTTCCCAGGTGAACCTGGATGCAATTTATAATAATAATTAAAAAGAAAAAAAGCTTAGAAAAGGATTACATGTTAAAGCAGGGGACTGAACTGAGTTGCTCTGGATGTGCTTTTCAGACCCCTGTTCCCATGGTATTATTTTCCTATGGTAGTCAGAACTTGCAGGTCTTTATTTCCTCCCTACTCCTCTGTGATATAGTCATGTACTGTTCCCAGGTGAGGGTTAAATTAGATTTGATTCTCCTCTCAAAAGAAAAAAAAATTCATTTCACAGAAACATGATCAAAGAATGGCTGAGGTTGGAAAGGACCTCTGGAACTCCCTGTTGGAAGCAGCGTCACCTACAGCAGATTGGTTGCTAAGAGCCATGTCCAGTTGGGTTTTGAATATCTCCAAGGATGGAGACACTGAAACCTCCCTGGTCATCATGTTCCAGTACATGGTCACCCTCACAGTGAAAAGAAGCTTTTTTATTTAAGTTTTAACCAAATTGCTTCTTGTCCTGTCACTGAGAATCACTGAGAATAATCTGTCCTCCTTTTCTTTACCAGCAGACATTTATACATACCAATAAGATCTACTTGAGCTTTGTCTTACTCCACCTGAAAGTCCCAGCACTCTCAACACTTCCTCATGCAAGAAGTATTCCAGTGCCTTAATCAACTTCATGGTCCATTGTTGGATGCACTCCATTATGTCCATCTCTGTCCTGTACTGGTGAGCCCTGAGCTGGGCAGTGCCTGATGCACCCCATGAATACACCGGTGTAATTTCTTGACATTGATTCTCACATCATAGAAACAGATTACACTGAGTACCCAGTCTTTGACTTCTGTGGGAGCTAGGACAGCAAATCTCTGATGAGTTAGGTGCATTTGATGCACATGAAATGCCACTCAGAATTTAGTTCTCCTAGAAAGAATGTTCATAAAATGTTTTGTGAGCACTGGTGATCTCATCTGAAGCTCTTGACCCAGATCCAGTGACATACTGTGTTTATATGGCCTCCCAGACCTAAGCATTCAAAGAGAATATAATTTTCCATGCAAATCAAGTTTAAGATATTCAGTCTGTTGCAATTCAGACACGTCAACAGCCTGACACAGTGAATCAGAAGTCTGAGCATCTCAATCTTAGCTTAATCTGTGGAAGTGAAGGAGCTATAGTGATAGTTCAGTATTAATGATATTATTTAGACATTGATAATTCAGTGAACAGAATGGGGCTTGGCAGTAACAATGAAATCCACTATTTCAAAGGGGGAGCAGAGCCAGGGAATGAAATGTGGAGGAAAAGAAATTCAGAAACAAGAGAAGTAAGGAGAAAGAGATGGTGAGGTGAAAGACTAACCGAGAGGAATGGTGTGTAATGTGGTAACAGCAGTTAAATGTATAATTACTACTTTATGCCAGATTTGCCCCCTGGTCTCTGTGCAGAGAGTGACAATGAAAGGAAACTGCTGTGCAAAACACAGATGATTTATACCCCAGTCTGTTGACCCAGTTTCAAAATTTGATCTTCCTTCTCATCTGAACGGGCATGCTTTGTCCCTGGGGCTTTCCCAAACTCTTGGCTCCTTGCAGCAAATACTGAGTTTCCTTCTGCTGCACCTTCTATTCAAATAAGTGGTTGGAAAAGCTGTGTGAGATTTTGATTGCTGTTTCAAAGCATGAAAGGATCTGCATAATTTACAACCTGTGAAGCTTTACTCCTCTATGGTCACCTCTGGGGTGTCAGGCAGGCCAGCAAACTATCAGCAAACAGTTTTCTGCATAACTTGAGAGGAAGGGAAAAATTCTAGCCATGGATATTGGCACAAATCCACTCTCTCATGAAACTCCCACTAAATCTTTAATGTCCAGGGAGAACACCTGTAAAAGCCTATGCTTAAAACACTGACTTGCAAATTGGATCCTTGATTTAGCTACAAATTTCCATTGTGACCAAAGGAATTGTACTTGATTTGTGTGTCTCTGCTTCTCTAGAATGAGGATAAAGCTTTCTGTTTCTTTTCTGAAGCTGCAAGCTGTTGGCAGGTAGGGATGGAAAATATTTTTCCCAAATAAAACACCTATGATTGCAATAGTTGTCTCTCAAGCAATGCTTTTCATCTGCAGATATTAATGTAGTCTGCAAAGTATCATTATTTCAATTTATAAAAGCAGAAACTGAGGCACGGGAAGGGGAAATTTCATGTCCAAGGTCATGACAGCAATATCAGTCTGATGTCCCAAGTCCCTCATTTCTGTGGTTTACTATGTCCCACAATGATGCCTTTCTGGGACACATGGAGCAATAGTGATGATAATGAGCACACAGATATCTCCTTTGAAAGGTCTCGTCATATATCTGCCTGCATGCAACTCAATTTATACACCTTGGAAGGATGAAGGGCTGAGTCAATATAGCATTAATGCAATACCCTGATGGCTGTTAGCTTCAAAGACACCTTATCCCACTTTTCATGAGAAACAAGACTTTGAAAGGAGAGCAGTCACGATACACATAAGTGCCACCTTTTAAATTATGATCAAAGTTGAAAAGTGTTGTAAAGTTGCCAAGAGACCTATATATTGGTTTATAGACTGCATTTACTGGATCCATTATTTCATGCACGGCGTTTCTAGCCTGCACGCTCATGGGATAGGTTAGCAGAAGAGGAATTGCCTGTTTTTTCTCTGGGGATAAAATGGACAGTTCAGATACTATAATGAACAGAAGAGACTTAAGTAAGACCCTGCTATTGACCTAGACTTGCAGGGAATTGCTGGCATGTCTGTGGCTGTGAGATTCTTGACTACCTTTGCGCTCTGGGCCTTAGCAACTTAGCACTTTTGCTAAAGGCACTTTTCATTTATTTTCATTAATTTCAGTTTAAAAAATTGAATAATTATAGTTATTTCCCTACTAATGGGCTTGCTGTAAGGACAAATGCAGAAGTGGTTTTGTAGGCACTGAAATTCTAAGCACTGGAGACAATGAATTGTAAAAGTGGGTGGGAAGTGTCTTTTTTCTGAATTGGGACCATCTTCAGTTTACATCATTTCTGGCAGACACTTGTCTGATCTGGTGGGGACTCTGCCCTCTTCCTTCTCAGTCTATTCCAGAGCTTTGTCGTCTTCATTATTAGAAACTCCTTCTGATGTCTAATCTGACTCTTTGTCATAGTGCAAGCCTGTGATGCCTTGTTCCGTTTCTAATAGCCTTTCATAACCTTAACACTTCCCATATCCCCTTAGAATTCATAGTTTTAGGTTAAACAAACCTGATTAAATTAAGACATTATCATCACTACTCTTTCCGGAAGAACTAAAACTGTCCAAAGAACTGCAATTGAGTTTTCTTAAGGGTATTATATTGTCCTTCAGGATAGTTTCTCTCCTCTGGGAGCTGTGTTATCTGTGGTTTTAGTGGACAGTCTTTACTCCCTTGTTGAGATTTTAATGGAGACTTTCCACATAATCTAAAGCAGAGGTGAACTCCCTGGAAACTCTGCTTGATATCTCCTTCTGATTTGATAACAAGCCACTGTTGATGAATAACTCAAATAATTTTGCACCTTCCCTCTCCTAATTTTCCTTATGAGAACCTCACATAAGGCAACGTCAAAAACTGCACAAAAAGTCAAAAGATCTGCCTTCAACTGCTTCCCCTCTGTCCCCAAACCTTCCCATTCTAGTGGGTGGCATCTAGATTGTTTTGACACAGTTTCTGCTTGGTGAATTTATGCTGACATTTGTAAGTACCTAGATGAGTGTGTTTCCATTAAACAGTTCCTAGACAATAATGATGTGGGAGATATTGTAGGTGTTGTCTTCAACAGCTGGGTCTTGGAGCTTTTTAAGACTGTTCAGGAGGAGAAACAAATAGGAAGGGTGGTGTCAAAGCACTGCAGAGTGACAGGGGAAAGCCAGATTTGCCATTTGGTCAGTCAGAAGCTGGGTAAGGAAAAAGGATGATGAAAAAAGCACATCTTGGGCTGCTTTAGCAGAATAAATCAGGAACTGATTCATTTTTCTGAAGAACATTATTTGAAAGATAGTGACCAGCAAAGAATGTGCTACAGGAAAAACTGTGATTGCCAATGATGGAGTAAATCTGAAAAGCTAGAGCTGGTGGCTGCATCAATTAGATGAAGCTCCATTACTGATTAATATCTGAATCATGATCCCACATGAGCAAGAACCATTCCATGTACAGTGTATGTTTCTTTGAACTTCCCTCTTCTAACAAATATATCATATAAATCACGTTTTCTGTACATGCATGTTGCAAAGCATTCTGCTGCATATACATTGAATTCTGAGAGAGACTTGAACACAAAAAATACAGGAAAAGTTAGTAATATTTCTGCATTTGGGGCTGGAAGGCTCTCAGATACTGTATTAGATGTCTGGATTAGGAGTGCTGTTTGCATCCCATTTCCAAAGAAGGCTTTCCTGGAAATAACTTTCATAACCAAAAGTTTTTTACAACTTTATCTAAATTTGGAAGACCTTGTCATAGTAAAAAATACATGTCATGAATTGAAAATTATATTAGCCCTTAAAAACAAATCAAGATATTTAGGTGTTATATTTTGTTACCCAGGGAGGCTTTCATAACTTTCATGCCAATCACCAAGAGACAATACAAAAAAAGCAATATTTGATTCTAGACAATACATATTTTAGTGGTTTATGACTAATTATAAACCAAGAAAGGTTCTGTATGTAACACTGTTGAAGTTTATTCATCATAACAACATCAGAGAAAGCAATTTCTGGAAATCTAGTTTGTTATTTGGTGTGTCTTTAGTTATAAAGTGGAATAGATAATTATTTCACACCCCCTTCAGTTTGTACAGACTTCTGCTGAACACAGCACAAGTATCATTCCATTTTGCATGTGCAATACAGCCTAAAGATGTCTCTTGGCAGGACAAATGAGCTCCAGGCTACTGCTGTGGGGCTGTTATGGCATCCAAATGATCCATTTTAAAGCTGCCTCTTGTGTATCTCTACAGTAGCAGAGCATTGTGCAGTTTCCTCTGCAATCACATGGTAGACAGGAGTTATTGGCCTTCCAGAGTGCACTGCTGGTGAAATAGAACACTGTGCGTTGATATTTCAAGGTAAAGAAACACTTCTAGAAGGCTGCCAGGAGAATATTTAGTGTTTTCTGCATGGGATACTTGTCTCCATAGGTGACTGAGTGGGATTTGATCACTGACGTTCAGAACTGAGAACACAAAGTGCACTGGAAGAGGTGTCAAGGCAAAGCTCTGTGTGTGCTGTAGCACATGGAATCATAGAATGGTTTGGGTTGGAAGTGACCTCAGAAAATCTCTAGTTCCAACCTCCCTGCTGTGGACACTCTGGTCTCTCTAAAGGGCAGAGTACAGCATTTATTTACATGCACTCAGTAGATTAAACACATGTGCACAGGACAGTAAAAAATGAAAACAGCATTCAGATGGAATTTTGTTTGAGGTCATCATGCCAGCTAAATTCAGATTTATATTGCAGGATGCCAATTAGAGTGCAATAAGAGAGAAAGAGCTCTTTCTGCACAGAGTTTGAGGCTGAGTGTCTTTTCAGAATTGACCATTGAGAAAAAAATAATGCTGTGTTAAAGAGGCAAACAAGTGACACTACTAACTCGCATGGTTTTATATCAGATCTTGCAATATTTCATGTTTTTCTTCCAGCTTGATGACTCCAGTGACTTGAAAAGAATATCTGTTTTCACTTCTTTATGGTTGTGGGAAAAATCTTTTCCCACCTCAAGAAACTTTCAAACTGTAATATCTCAAGAACCGGGCAGGGAGCAAAAAGCCTGCAGACAAAAAGACTATTAAAAGAATTTTTTGGAGTGAACTCATGATTTTTTATTGCTTGGAGTCATCAACATGGGGAGGTATTGTGTGCTTTCTCAGTACTGAGGAACGATTTCTTTCTGTACTAACCTGAGTGGTTTTTCAAGCCGCTGTGTGAGAGGCTGTTAATAAAGCATTATCCTCAAAAAAACCCCAAGTTAACATGTTTTAAAACTCCACTGCAATTACACTCTTGGGGGTCAGTTTCTCTGAAAAATGCCTCTAATTTTGTTTCGAAGGAGTTAGGTGGAAACCACGGTGCTGGTGTTTGGGTTGGCAGTGCAGAGGCTGAGATGCAACTGGTGCGTCTCTGGCATGGAAGGGTCTGGAGCCCCCTTGAGCAGCAGAGTTAGAGAGCTGCTGTGGTTACGGGGACAGCCTAACAACCTGAAATCTGCTACGCGTGGCTACATGGATGTTGTGAGGATTTAATTAACACTTGGAAAGCGTTCTGAGGTCCTCAGATGACAAGGTTTACAGAACTCCAAATGACTGTTATTATATCCCCTCTGTGTTTGTGGTGGCAGATAGCCAGCAAGAAGAAACGTTCAACCGAAACCAGGCATTTTTCCCAAAACCTTTGTTATTCTAGGCTACTGTTGGAAAAAAAGGTGGATCTGTATCCAATTTAGTGAGTGCAAATTACAAGTGGCTTTGTTGGGATTCCTCTGTACTTTTGAGGATTATACATGTAGCCAACAGCAAGCTATCTTGCTGCCTGAGTATATACTTACTACCAGTTAAATCAGAGAACTGGTTGCAAACTCCAATATTTGAGTGAAACCCATCTATCTGTGACACTTCTCTGATAGCAAATACCATAAACAAATCATTTTCTCCATCTGCAACTTGGCTATTTTTGAAAACAGTGTTCATCTTGTCAGACTCCAGCATACACATTGAAGACAAACCCCAAATAAAATAAAATTCTCTCAAAACAACGCACTCTATGTCACATTCGATTCCTCCCTAGGAGTAGTTGAGCTGTAAATTGCAGGTCTCAATTAGGGACCTTAAGGTTTCATATGAAAGTACCCAGATAGTGTGATGACAAAGAAGAATCTATAATAAATTCTTCTGCTCCAGATACATCTTCATGTAGATGAACCTTGTGTGTCTCTTTGGACTCAGAATATTCAATGATTCTTTCATATGTGCTTGAAGAATACACACAAAGACTTTTCTGACTGGAAATCCTATTCTATCAGCTAGTTTTCTGGGTTTTTAGTAGACAAATGCATCAGATAGCCACATGTAGCAACAAAACTAACCTCAGGCATAGGCACTTGAGCCTTCTTTTTGAATGGCTCAACTCTGTTCACTAACTAGAGGTTCCACAGGTAGCTGCTATTTTCAGTTCTTCCTTTTTGCAGAGTCTCAGGAGAAAGACTCAGTTAATGCATAAATATATGCCATCAGTACATGTGTGTGGAGAGCATTAAATCCTCCTTTCCAGCAAACCTCCTCTCACAATTTATCCAGCTTAAGTGATATTGATGTGACTCATATGTTTCTATTGTGTTTTTATGCTAAAAACATTTCTGCAGTGTAAACATATACAATTATATTGCAGATGACTGATTCATCGCTTTTTCCAAATTGATCTATACCATCCCCATGCAAGGCTATTAACATAACCAAACTCTGGATCTGATTTTATTGCAGAACTCAAAGCTGCTTAAAAAAAGTAGATACAGAAATGTTAATATATTCAGCAGAAGGTATTTAAATAAATATCTGTCAGATAGTTAAATCTGTGTCTCCCTAGTGTTAATTATGGAGCAATCAGGAGAGGACAGGGAAAGAATATTCATCCTGGGTTGAAAAGCCAGTTATTAGGTCTGTATCACAGCAAGCCATGTGGATTTACCTGTAGAAACAGTCATTCTAATGATGGATTGAGTTCTTTATCAATATTTTTCAACCCATTTTTGAATTAAGGATAGTGATAACTGGCAGGGAAAAATTCAAAAGCAATTAAAAGCCATAGACAGATGAAATACTCATCTAGGGCAAAGAATGCAACCATTTGCCCAGCTATGAAAACAAAAATAAAATCTATCAGAGTCAATGAGAACAAGCTGAAAGCTCAACTTTCATACAGCCCCAATATAAGGCATTTAGGCAGCCAGATCCCATGGACTTCCGTGGAACTTATGACTCCATAGGCACGTATGGATCCTGGCTGGACACTTTGCTAGATCTGAGGTTACAAATGTGTTGGCTAAAACCAAATTTTTCATCTGTGCCCAGGTGATTTTGGAGTCTAATTCCCAGTGAGCCCTTAGGGACATCGAGCATTAAGTTACCAGCTCTTCTCTGAAACCCTTGCACAAAGTGCTAAGCTATGCAGGTGCAGAATTGCAGAAGGAATGGTTAAATGTTCCTGTATATTCTTACGTGATATTTTTGTATACGTATTTCAATGACACCACAGGAATTAATGTGAAAATGCTACATGCTAAATGCTACTTGTCTGTGATCTGCTTGGAGTTTATTAACAACAGGTCCTTATAGCATGAAAAAATCCAGGGAACAACAGAATACAAAAAGGACAGCCAGCAAAGATGGCTCTGAAGCAGATATATTTGATTCATCTCATTTTAGACCTGCTGCTCACTAACAAATTTACCTCTGCATGAGCATCCACCATGCAGACATCTGCTTGACCAGAACCAGACTTTGGAAACTAGCAAAATGGTGATTGTTGTGTTGTGTTTGAGATGAACGAACCCAATAAAACTTCTCACCCGGTCAAACAGAATTTAGTTGTTACTTAACAGAAGGAAACTGAGGTGTGCAAAGAAAAGTTCATCATTTTCTGTCCCCCAGAAGTCCTTTACGCTGCCTATTTCTCCTTGTAAAAGCTTGCTACCAATTGTCCTGAACTCAGTAGGAAACCTGAGGATCAAATCCAATGAGACACAAACCCCAAGCATTTCTGGCAGAAATTGCAGAAAAAAAAATGTACAGATGTAGAGTTTTATTTTTGAAGGCTTTGTGTAAGAAACCAAATATTAAAAATGAAGTTACTATAATTGCTGTCTTCCCAGTGCAGTCCTGGTTACAGTGAAAAGCAAAGTGCCACATTCTTGTATGGTTAGAACAAGCACTGATATTAGCAGGAAATGAAGTGCTGTCTTTGCATCCCAGTTCTCACCAGAAAATGAGATGTGGCTACAGTGACAAATGCACTCTCCCACTCCTGCACATACATGTTTTTAAGACCAAAGGCATGCAGTGAAAAAGACCTCTTTTTGCTTTCTCATTTCCATTACAGGAAAAGTGTCATTCTTGAGTATTCTGCAGCAAAAGAGTCACGAAATTCAAAAGTACTGTATCCAAAACCATGAATATAATGCATAGTGATTTCACAGTGCATCCACACTCCAAAATGCTGATGCTGACAGAAAATACTACACATATAGAAAGGGACCAGACTGTAGGGTGCCTGATAGCAGCAACATTTGATGATTTTGGTCTTTCTGAGCACAACTTTTCCCAGCTGATACATTGGTAAGAGGCTTTTACATTGGTAATGGCAGTGTCTCTGTATTTTCTGCATAATTCTCTCTTTCCCAAGGTAGATGTCACATTAAAATAGACGTATAGATTACTATCCAGGCTTACTGTTCTTTCCATGTGATTTTTCTCCATCATATATATCACAAGCCCCTGTCTTACATCAGTGTTGAAGCTGGCTGCCAATGGACTTCTCTAGAACTCAAGCACTAGCAAAGCTCATTATTTTTCAGATGCATTTCAGTCTGATTTTCCAGGTGTCCATTAGAACCCTGGCACTAGGATGCTCCTATTGAAAGTTTAACTCACTCTCTTGGTCAGAAACACAACAGCTAAGATGATGCCTGGCCACTTGCATTAGACATGTCATTTAATTCCTCTATGGTTAGTTGAGTCCTTGCTATTCTTTTTGTCCTGTAAATGTCATGTTTGTCTGTGAGGTGAGGTGGGGGAGTTTTACATCTCTAGGGCTGTCTGAGCAAACAGGGGGATGAGGCTTTGAACAGCCTGGCTTAGTGTAAGGTTCCTGTCCTTGGGAGGGGTGTGGGAACTTGATGATCCCTAAGGTCCCTTCCAACCCAAACCATTCTATGAGTCTATGACTATGTTGATGACTTAAACCTCCAGAAGCAGGACCCTATTGATGCTCTGAAAGAGGATTCCTTTCTAAGATGTTGTTGTGGTATCAGCTAGACTCTAACAGAAATGTCTCACTGAATATGGCAAATCATATTTGGGGCATGAAATATTAGGGCAACCAAATGGTAAAATACCTGCCCTTCCACTTGGCTGTGACATCAGCTAAATGTAAATCCTAGCACTTCAGTGAGAGAGAAGTTAAACTTGGCTTTTTATTTATTGAAGTACTACAGTGTCTCACAAAGTAGCAGGACACTTGAGTCCCAGAGAGGGGCAGAAACTAAACCATCAGTCTATGGAGCAAGGGCAAACCTTTAACCTCCACTCATGTTGATGTCACTTGGGGTGGAATATATGTCCCCTAAAATCAGAGAGAGAATTCAGCTGCCTCAAACAGACATTTACTGCTCATTATGTGTTGTGAATTCTTTTATCTGATCTTTAGATAGAATCATAAAATCATAGATTCATAGAATGGTTTGGGTTGGAAGGGACCTTAAAGCTCATCTCATTCCAATCCCCCTGCCATGGCCAGGGACACCTTCCACTAGACCAGGTTGCTCAGATCCCATCCAACCTGGCCTTGAACACTGATAACTTCAAAGATCTTGAGCCTGCTGGAGGCTCTGCATCATCTCTGCCACCCTATGTGAATGTCTTGGATGCCAAAGGGCATCTCAAATGATCCTGAGCATCTATTTTAAGCAACTGAATCTTACCCTGTGCACCTAAGAAGTGTGTTGTAGAGGTCTGAGTTAGACAATATAGGCTCTTTTTGGAGTCACCGGAGACAAATGGGCACCTTCAGAGGATAATCACTTTGACTTAAGAAAGTTGACTGCTTTGGAGAAAATTACTAACTCTTAGGAAGCAATTCTTTCTTTCTGTAGGGACTGAGTAGTTCTGCAGGGAACATGCATAGTTCAGATCTAGAGAAACAATTGTTAGATGCCTAATTTAAGGCACATGAACTTTGTCCCATATGACCTTCGCTTGTGCCCTTTAAGCTAAAATGACATGCTTTATTTGGAAATAGCCCTAAGCCATTTACAAAAGGTTTCTGTCCTTTCATGAAAACAGTGGTCATGACATTAAATGACAAACACGAGATTTGGTTACAATCCATATCTGACATACATTAAAAGCTAACAATATTAATTTGCAAGACAAAGCATGTTATAATAGGCTGTCAATATATTCGGTTTAACGTGTACCACATATGACCAAAGAAAGCCACCGAGGGGATTATGTTGTCTGAATTCCTCAATAAAATGGCAACCGTAAGATCCATCAAATATTACTTTTTTTGGGGAGAAAAAAAAGCTAAGTATGAAAATCTATAGCTAAGAGAAACACAAGCCCAGAGGGAGAATTCAAGATCTGTTTATGTGCAATTGAGTTTTGCTTTGTGAAAATCTTGACAGCTAGAGGAGCTGCCTTACTTGCATGAGACTGTTAATCACATTCGTGGATCTACATGCTGCTAACTGCACACTAAATTCCTGAAGATTTACAGTCTTTGCTCTGGTTTTACCTCATTTACACCACTCATTGCCCTATAGATGTAGCTTACCACATATGGGGGATTGAAATTTGAGCATTATCTCAGTATCTTAATGACTAATCCTGAATGATGAACCTGTGAGTCCAAGCACACCCCGAAGTAATTTAGGTTGTGACAGTCTGTAATTCGTACTGTAAATCAATGAAACTAGAGACATATTTTATAATTTGGTTTAGGCATGTGCGTATGCCAGATTAATAAAAGTCAGTACAGACAGAAAATTTTGCATTAACATGTTATTTAGCATACTTTCATAATCAGTAGTTTACAAGTTAAGTTATTGCACATTTGTAAAGAGAAGGCTGCAGCTTGAGCAGAAAATTAGCAGCACTGTGAAATATCAGCATATTATGTTCCTTCTGACTTCAGCAGTGAAAATATAAGAGAACACCAATGAGGTCTGGATTTGATATCAGTGAGCTTCCTCCTTTCAGTCCCACTGAGCTTCAAACGTGGGCACTTCCCTTTCAAATTCTGCTGTATTTTGTGTCTCTGCTGTCCTTTCTTATTAGCATCTCCTTACTCTGTCTAAAAGGCCTTGCTTTCTCACCACTGCCAGATCTGATATTTCTTTCCTTAGAATACTCCGAACCTGAATAATTAGGTTCTGTGCTGTAGGTTTGAAATCCCTCAGGCTGAGGGTGTTTAACCATGTTTTCACCTCCCAAATTTCTACCCAAGACTCATCTTTAAAAACAATTGTTCCAGATTATTAAATTAAGAGGTGTCAGCGGAAAACCCCAAAAAATAGCAGATGTCGGAACATGAGATTTGGGGGACTTGAGATGGATATTTATGGTGAGGGTTTCAATGTCAGATATTAGCACTGTATTATCAAACATTTGAGAAAGTAAACTTGGTGAGACAAGGAATTGGAGAAGAGGAGAAAGCAAGTCCACCTTAGTTTGCACCCCATGTGTGTGATTAATGGGGAGTGACCATTGCCTCTTAAAATGTAGAGCCCAGTTCAACTTTAAATGCCAGAATTTAGAGTCTGGACTGTTCTGGATGAGAATATCCTGGAGATGAAGCACTTGATGCCTATTAGTACAAGTCATGGGTCAGAAATCAGAGTTTATGAGGAAAGGCAACTGAAAATTGTTAGCCAAGGGATTTCTGCCTTGCCTTTGGAGTGGTTGTTGCCATCTTTTGTTGTTGCACTGGTGTAAATGGAGCAATGGAAGGCGCTTTCACCCAGAATGTTTCATGCAAATGCTTTAACCAAAGCTGTGCAGTGCACACACTGCTGGAATCCTGTCCATTTTCAGCCTTGAGGCCTCTCTGGACACATCAGCACTGGGTACATGATTGACAAACCCAGAAATTACAGCAAGGGACATCTTCCAATCCTGCATTGAAAGCATTTCTGAGCACATTTGGGCAATTAAAATTAGGCACTAAGGAGATGCCTAATGAATGTAGATATCTTTACTGGTGGACTCCCTGGAAATAAGGTAGACTGGATCATTGAGTAGGATTTAGGTTTGTGAAGCCTTAGTTACAAATTAGGTTTAACAGGGACTTAGGCATTCCATTTCACACTGTCTGCTTAGACAGTCAGCTCCTCACAACAAGCCTGATCTTCAGATCTGGAGACATCTGTCAGCATTTAACAAGTAAATAGGAAGCTCTTGGTTAAAACGGGAGAGTAAGAATACATCCAGTATTCCACACTAGATGAGGAGACTTATAAGATGCTGGATGTGTATTCTGCCACACATCATCCACCCAGCTTTAAAAAAGTCACTTTTCTTTCTTCTTTCTCAGCTTCTGTGTACAGACTGAAGGAAAAAATTCATTCTTGCAAGTGTTGTGTGTATAATATATGTATTATTCTTTAGAAATACCAACACACTAGAGAGAAGCAGCTAATATAAAACCCTGGATGAAAAGCTTTTATGCTAAACAGAACTTCAGATTAGCCTCTATGCTTAAATTTCCAAGTGTAAAAAATGGAGATAATACTCTTGCTTATAGTCTACAAGGGATTTTGAGGTCTGTAGAGGATGCCAGCTTATATAAGTATGATATATGGGACATAAACACAGCCTACATAAGACTTTATGAAACATTTAGACCTACACACAGTAGGTAGACAGTGCCTTAATTTCCTTTTCTGAATTTCACACTGAACTGTATAATTTGTGCCAGTGAAGATTAAAATATTATTTTCCTGAAATCCATTAAAAACTAATTAAAAACCAGGAAAGACTTAAATTGGACAATCCTTTAATGCAATCAATTAATAAAATAAATCCAAAAGTTGTCACTGTTATCAAGGTTGGCAGCAATCCATTGGCTGTGTCTGATTTCGTACCATGCAGTGTATTTGTTCTTTATTTCTGTTTTAAGAAGTGGACTCTGATATCAAAGCCTATTGCAGGCAGGGTGGGCAGAGTCTGAGGGAGAATCCAGTCCATTGCCTCACCCAATACTAAAAAATAGAACAGAGTTGCTTCCATAGCTACAACTAACAGTAAAAAAAGCGCCAAAACCAAAAAAACCCAAGCAAACTCATTTTTGATAGAATTCAGTCCACTGAGCTCATTAAAACAGCAAAATTAAGAAAGAAGTCATAGCAAATTGTTTATCATAAAATATGAGCAACAATTTCTACCTGAAATAGTACAGTGGGAGGAAAAAAGTCTGTGGTTTTTTGTTTTCTTTTTGTCAGTTACAGAGAGAGCGGTGAGATGCAAATATCTAGTTAGTATATAAATTGTGCACATTTGTTGTTGACTCTTTAACTCAATATACATTTAACACTCAAGATGTTTATATGTAGCTTTTGCTCCAAGTGAATGCATTATATTTGTACTGTTGGTGAAGTTTGAACAATACCCATAAATATGAACGGTTAGGAAAATGTGAAAAAACGGGAGAAATACCTATGATGGGTTAAAATTCCTCCAAAAGTTGTAGGATGGTATTAGGGAAGCCTGCTCTTATGTCTTCAAAAGGCATCTCTAGAAGATGAATCCCATCTCCATATAGGAGTTCAAATGATTTATTTTGTTGAGGTGTTTGTTGCCGCCCGTTGAATGCAAAGGGAACCCTACAGTAACACTCTCTTTAAGTTTTAAAACATTATGCTAACACCACAAAGCCTAACTCCGTCCATGCTCTGTTGTGTTAGATGATTTATAAAGACATACAGGACACTGAGCACAATCTTGCTTCCCCGGAGAGCTTGGAGGATGAAGCCAGAGTAACTTGGGAGACATCCAACTTTGAAACTGAAAGCTGTCTTGCAGAGTTGGTTGAGAAGTTTCCAATAAAAATAAGTTTTTTCAAAAAAAAAATATAGAATGCTTAAAACACACAGCAGCTTTGATAGGAAATATGCTCTCACAAAGCAAGTGAAAGAAAATGTCACTCTGAAACTGTTAATAATTTGGTGGCTAAGGAAGAAATCTGAGCTGTGAAAATTGAAGTTCAGGTTCCTGATTTGAACTATGTATAGGGAAAATTTGCTTTTAACACCCTACTGGAATGCCCTATTACTGTCCTATGAGGTCTGCCTCTATCCCTTTGAAAACCTTTTCACTTTCAGTTTAATTCTTGTTTGTAACACATAAATTTCTGGAATCTCATAACTTCTTTTCCCCAAGCATAGCTCCTACTTGTTGTAGCCATAACTTATCAGAGAGCCAACAAGGAAAAAAACCCAGTATTAAATTCTGCTGCAGCTAGACAAGAAATGTATACTGGGACTGATCCAAAAGTCACTTAAAAGCATGAAACATTTTATAGGGTTGGATTGTGCACATATAAATTTCACATATATGCATACACTGCTTATAGATATATGTAAGCTATACCAGTGTTTCCTGAATAGTGAAATATATATCACTCTAACAGAATAATCCAGAATAGAAATAATGTCTTTTTTATGTTTAAATATCTCTGCACACCTAAAATACCATTCCAACAAGCAGAGATGACATGTTTATGTGCAGCTGTTTATGAAAAGTAGATGCTATTTGTTTATGCCAATGAAAGACTGGTACATATATGAACAGGCATATAAATTAATTAAACTGTTTTTATGTGCACATCCTCAAACATAAATTTGCAATTTGCCAATCCATCTTCTTCCAGACTCCCTCCAATATTGCAGCAGCAGTGAGAAATCCAGAAATCATTATCCAGCATTCAATCAGTAGCTTGCACGCTGGGGTAACTTGCTTTATCTTAATAGTAAGATAGTGACTGGCAAGAGCAATAACACTGAGATAAGACTGGATTCATATCGCTCCTTGTCAACATTCTTGGCACACCACTCATTTTTTATTCTTGAACAGAGACCCAATCAATCCTAACTCACAAAATTACTAGTGGCAATGCCTGGAATGTTGTAGAAGCTCTAATGATATATCAGTTTTAGAGACATTTGGCTCACATAACTTTTTATAGAATGGTTTGCTAAAGGATAAGCGTATTTAATTCAGACAGAGAAACGTATTTCATGAGGTGTTCTCACGACACTGAAGACGTGTGTGAAAGACAGTTTGTCACTGTCATCTTTGTTTAGTTCATGTCATGGGTAACACATCTGCCCTGTGTGTGATTCTGCCTTGAGGGATGGTCCAAGGGGAGAGTTAAATACTTGTTAATAAGACTTAAAGGTGGGTCTAAGTAGGTGACAACATTTGGTTCTTATCCTTCCAGCATCAAGAACTTTAAGGATGTGAAATACCTTCAGCCAAAGCAGACTATTCTCCAGTCTTGCAGCATGCCAGGACTTGGCCCCAAACCCACAGCAAGTCTTCAGCTCTGGTACATTCCCTGCACCAGGCTCTCCTGCCACTGGCTCTGGATGTCCAAGGATGATGCACTCTCAGAGAGGTCATGCAATAAGCCCAGTCTCTGGATGCAGGTTGTGAACTTCATTAAAGTACATGGTTTTTTTGCTTTCTTTTTCTGAGGAGCAGCCAGGTATGTATTGCAACCAACCTGCCAGTGAACATTTAACAAGCCACCCATTAAAGAGATTGGAGATTTATTTGGCCAAATGCAAGGAAATTAATAATTTCACTTGTTAAATAAATTACTCAAATGGTAGTCAAAACAAGGAAGAAAAACAACTCCCCTAAAATACAGCATCAAGCATATGCCTCACAGTCATCACGCCTGACTAAGTTTTTGCTAAAAATACAAAGTGTACCCAATTCAACATACTTTGAAATCTTACGCTTATTTGGGATATCGGAAATATATGTTAATAACCCATAAAGGCAGACACACTGCTCATACTTCTCACATGGATTTTAGGATGGTACACTTCCCTGGAAATTTTTAGGATGATATTTTGTTTTATATATTCACCTTGCATTTGTTAATTAGAGTTTTGTTTTTTTTTTTCCTAATAGAAAAAAGTCTTTATGGCTCTTTGGTAGAAGGCAGTATTAGTCGTTCATCATTTGAAAGGAGCATAAGAGTATCTAGGAAAAAAAAAGGATACAAGAGTAATCTTTCTAATTAAACAGTAAGACTGCAGTACAGAGTCTCACACCACATTGTAAATATGAAATTAGGGATCCTAGATGAAATGTCAGAAGCTTTTTCTTATGAGTTTATATCAGCAACTTGATTATCATATTGATTCTGCATATCAATGAGATAACATCCCACAGTGTTTATTCTTCACCCAATTGCTTTCTTGAACATAATAAAATTAAATCCAATATGATATTAAATGTAAACATACAGTGATATTATATGTAAATATCCATTTAAATATCTCCCTGCTTATTGATATTCAAATTCTCTCTGCAAGTGTAACATTACTAACTACAATAATATATTTTTCAACCTTCATCCAGGGAGTGGAACTAAAAAGAGGATAATCTATTTCTATTCCTTTCCATAATAACATTGCATTATTTATGCAGAAGAAAATGAAAATAGTAAGTCTATTCTGCCCAAACTATGCTTCTTAGTTGATCCCTCCTGATTGGTCTTGGAAAGCAGAATGGAAAAAATAATGTGATGCACATGCTAAACTGGTGCTGGCCAGACTGAGCAAACAATTTTTACCCTGCCCTCCACAAAACAGGAGCTATATTTAGATTGTCAACTCCTGACCCAGGCAAACTCTTTGTTCTGTGTTTGTACTGAGACCAATACCATGGGGTCCCGTCCTTGGCACTGGCCTCTTGTGTAACACAGTAAAACAAATAAAAACAACACCCTTTCTGTTTCATGGAACTGAAGGCCCTGGTTATGGGCTGTATTTGTGCAGTGACATCATATGTTCTCCATATGTTCAGCAGTGACTCAGACTGTGATCCTGTGCCATTAAGAAACTGCCATTACTGCTGCTACTTGTAGCCACAGATGGGTGTCTGAATCCCATTTTTTTCTAAACTGGTGCATTTGCCCTGTTATTTCTTGGTGATTTCTTGGTCTTTACAGTCACCACCCTGTGCCAGCTCCCAGCAAAACTGTGTCCTTGTTCCTCCCATGCTGATTTGGCTCAAATATTTACCCTGATCTTCCATTACTATAATAAAGGTAAAAACTTCGTAGAATCACAGAATGGTTTGAGTCAGAAGAGACCTTGAAGATCAGCCAGTTCCAACCCCCCTGTGAAGGACAGGGAATCTTGCACTACACCAGGTTGCTCAGAGTCCCATCCAACCCGGCCTTGTACACTTCCAGAATAAGGAACATTAACTCTGTAAGAAGCTTTCACTTAATTCATAATAACACCTATGCAACTGTTTAACCGAAATACTCAAAAGATCACTAGAAATCTTCTTCCAAATAAAACAATTTGTATCCCGCTCGAAAGGATTGAATCCTTCTGACTTGAATTTCACTCTGCTTTCTTTTGCTTGTTGAATGGATAAGGGGAAGGCTTTATCTCTCCAAGAAATCTTTACAGTGTAAAACTCAGTGGTGAAGATGTTGATTAAATTTTACTTTCATTCTGAATTGAACCCAAAGAAAGCCAGGGATTTAACAAGAACTAATCACAGCACTGGAAAGAGAAGTGTTTCTTTTTTTTGGTGTTGTCTTACAACTTCATGTAAACATCTGAAACAAAAATTATGGCTGTGGCCTCATGTTTGGTACTTTGCTTCTTAATACATGATATTACACTTGACTTCTCCTTTTGCCATTGCCAGTAGATAAGAACATAATTGCTTTCTTTGTCTAGCATAGCCTTTGTGCTCCAACCTCTCCATTTTACATTACTATTTTCCACCTTGTAGCAGTCAATGTGTTGTTACTTTAACAGTCCTCACAGTTTACTATCACTTTCTGCTTCCTAACTACTGAATATCACTTCATTATATTGCTGTATTATTTGAATAGCTACCTTAGTTAAATCCTATGAAATGAATATATAATCTGGATTTTGTTGTTAGCCCTGACACAGTGATTTTTTTAGCCTGAGAGCTGTTATTTTCTAGGATCATTTTCCCTATTAGAGACACCTCCTTTCTTATAAACTGCTCCTTAAAAATACTTGATGTTTTGTTTTAAGAGATAGCACCCTGTTTGTAAGCTCATGGAAAATGATAATGAGCACTTGCTTACAGCTAATTGCCCAGCTCATATGTTATATAATACAGAAACTACACTAAGGAGAATCATTATTTGATGTTGCAGATTGTGTAACGAGTGTTTGGTTGCTTTTTGGTATTTATCATAAGAATTCGAGTGGCAGAGGTAAACTTATTTTCCCCATATATAATTAATGAAATGGGTGATGTTTGTTAAGTGCTCCCAAATAATACAGTTTATTTTTTGTTTACTAGTTTTCTATGTAATTATGGGCAGATGAGGATTATCCAGATGAAAATGTATGATCTTTGAAGGTGATGGAGATAGCTTAAATGACTGAGGGCAGCAAGAAATATATCACTATTACGTTGTAAACCATACAAGCTTAAAATTATAAAAATGTCATTTCCTGTGTCCTAAATTTATGATATCTTATACCTATCAGAGGGAAATTTATAACAAAGAATTGATCCTAAATACTTTGGCTATAAAGAAGAAGTGGAAAGGGATTTAGTTCATGGAAAGCTTTGGCTTCACATTTTGATTTCAGCAAACAAAATAACCTCACCTGATCCCTCCACTTTCTCTGAAGAAGTCCTGACTTCCTACGAAATTGTGAGCATTATTGAAGGATTGAAACCTGATAAGGTGTGGGGGCTTGGGGCATGGAGTGTTTGTCTGAGGGATATTGTGTGCTTAGAGATTCAGCTCAGGGTGTCTGTGAGATGAGGATTGCTCTAGAAGACAGCCAGAAGTTCTGTCTCAAAATCTTAACTTTTTGGACTTTTGAAAGGTTGTGAACTTTTATCTTCTCCATTCCTGTCTCAAAAACAAAGTAAGAATGATTCCTTTTTTTTCAAACAGATATGAATAGGTTGCAAGAACTGGCTAAACACTGATGGTTTAAGCTGTAATGAAACTTAAAACTGTTTTCAATTTCCCCCTTTTCAGTTTTAGGAGAAATGATTAAAAATGTATTGAAGTGTTTTAAAACCAATAGGCACAATTTTAAAAAATAAAATTAAACTTGTGAAACATGGTAAGACCACTGAGGTCCTTAGAAATGTAGAGCTGAAGGAGAAAATGTGAGAAATACCTTGTGACAAATAAAACATAATTCTGTATTTTAATTTGGGAATCCAGATCACAGCAATTCCAGCATAGCTCTGGAAAATTAGGAATGGTTATTGATTACTGATATTTCCCCTCATCCCTAATGCCTCTCTGATGACTTCTCTATGGGTAACTCCGGACATCCGGAAACCAGATAGCACTGCGTGGATTCTTTCCCTGCAGGTGAACTCTATTGGTTTCCCAAAACATTGTGGCTGCACTTCAGACTATCTCAGCACAGCTGCAAAAATTGCCTTTGCTTGAAACTGGACTGAAAAGCATCCCAAATAGAGAAATTAAGGGGACTTGTGTGGTACTAACTGAAGTGGTCATTTGGATGAAACCCTTTGCTTAGATTTTAAAGAACATGTGGAAAATAATTCTCCCTGCAGTGTGTTGTCCTCTTTGCTCCTTTTTTACCTTTCAAAGTTGTAGGAAGGCATCTTGGCATTTTCAATGTGATTACCATGATAGCCACAGAATGGATTCCAAGTCAGAGGGTAGCTTGGCCTAAGATTGCTTTTAAAGCACAATACGTATTGTTTTAAGGTGTCAGCAATGTTGTGCATCACCCACTAAGCTCTTCCCTACCTTCCTGTGTTTAAAGGGATTTGAGACTACAGATATCTTGGCTTCAGCTGTAGGAGTCAGAGTTCACATGTACAGCAAAGTAATAATATGTTGCAAGCTGGAAAAAGCCAAAATTTACAGGGAGGCACCGCTGAGGAGATTTTACTGGATCTTAACAGGTGCAGTGGCTTTAATAGGTGAGTGTAGAGCAGACACACTTGGCAGGGCTGGTTTAAGAGCACCTCAGTGTGGAGTCTGTTTCTACTCTGTAGTCCAGACTACAGTCAAATACATAACTTGACCTCATGCACATCCTCACCCCATGCCAAAACATGAGCAGAACAGGTGAGTGGTTTTCATTAAGATACTTTGGGAAAGATGGTAAAAATATTTACTGTTACACACATTTCAGAGGGAAAATCCTGCCCAGCTCTACAGAATGATTTTGGATTATGCTGTTTTTCTGCCCTTCCTTGAGGTTTATGGCAGGTCTCAGATGAAAGCCTTAGAAGTAATGATTTCTATTGTAACATCTTCATTATAAGCAGCATCGATAACTCCACTGTAAGACTGAGCAAACACAAATAAAAACTGAGAAAAAAGATAGCTGGTTTTGCACTACAAGTCATACGACACCACATAAATTAATGATTTTGCATGTGTTCTGTAGCACCTGCTTTACTCACCAGTAATAAAGGTTATAGATTTTGAAAATTGATTTGGTGAACATTTTATAAACAATTTCTTGGACATTAACAGGTATGGAATTCCACATGATTCAAAAAAACCAAAGAGAAAACTATAGTGTTGACATTAGAGTCCATCAAGCAGCCAAACACTGAATTTATTTGAACACTTACAAATATAATATTTCCTTCCAGTTGTTTTTATTGAAATAACCTTTTGTGACTATTAATAGCTTTCATGTAACATCAGTTTCAGCAGCTTGACCTGACTCCAGACACAAAGCTAAATGCAAACTAATGAGCACTTAACTTTCCATTACATAAATGGACATTTATCAGATGACAAATTAAAACCAATAAGACACCAAGACAAATGTGCTGTCAACAGCATTAAGATGGGTCATTTTCACTACTCCCCTCAACTGCACACTAATAAGCATTCCCTATTGCAGTACATCCAGGGCTTTGATATTGATTTTTACAGCAGTTCAACACAAGTCAAAGTTCCTCCATGCAGCACAGTGTCAAGTCCCACAAGAAATATGGTAAATATGAGTGTGTTTTTGAAGCCATAATGACTATAAAAGTCAAATATCTATAAAAGATATTTCAAGAGAACACATAAAAAAGGGGGGTTTTTTTTGCACATTATGTTCATTTTTAGAAATATATCGCCAGATATTTCAGCATTTTGAATGCACCAAATATTCAGACAGCACGGCAAGTGCAAAGGTGAGTGTGTGCTCTACTTCAAAAAAAAAATAAAAAGGCAAGATAGTTTAAGATAGTTTGCTTTAATTGGCCTTGCAGCTAATTGATTTAATGCCTGGTGTGGCAATTCAACTGCTAACTTGGGAAGTTTTCGTTTTTATTTAACAAAGCCTTTCATTTCTTTGAGAAGCAAATTTCTAACAGGAGATGATCAGTTTAGTCATGCCTCTGAACATCTTTACAGAATGGGAATGCAACTCCTACTGCTGTTAACCCTTGCCTGAATCCTGGGAATAACATCTCAGCCTTAATGAGGAAATGCCACATGTAATAAGAAGCCTCTGATGATGAGCAGTAAAATATAAGTGACGAGATTATAATTGAGCAATGAGATCTAGCAGAGTGAAAGACATTTGTGGAGTGGATTGTGGATGCAGTTAATGATTCTTAGTGTTCACTGCCTGTGTTCATCATGCCATGAAGAGGCAAAGTTCACTGGCCGTCAGAAGCACAGGATGGAAAATGGAGATATGTGGGATTTCTGGTACTAACTCACTAAATGAACATGTGAAATCACTTAACCTATAATTAACAAGGAACCAGTATGAACAGCCATTGAAATTTTGTAAGTTAGTGTCATAATTTAATACAGGGAATTACTTAGAAATCTACATATTTGGACTAGAAAAAGTAGGGAGAAGAAGAAGGCTGAAATCAGCCTGTGTGATACTGGAGGACGGGGCAATTTTGCTGTGTGGTTGAAACTCCGTCACACTGAATAGGTGAGACCTGAAAACACACAAGAACTGGTATATCCATAACCAGCTACATTTGGCAGCATAAAGAATTCCCTTGTAAGGTGGGCAAGCTGAATTTAGGACTGGAGAAGCCTAACCTTGGGGAAACAGCATAAATTTTAATTTCTTCAAGAGGGCAAAAATAACTATTTTTTTTTAATTTTAAAAATTAGAAATATGTCCATTTGTAGAGTTAGAAACACAGACTGGGATTGATCTGACCACAGGTGAGTGCATGTCTGAGATCACGATTTGGAGCATTGAGAATTGAGGCTGCATGAGAGTCAGTGGAGATTAGGGGTAAGGCTTATCTAAGGAAATGTAGCTGTCCAAAATAGGATGAGACACTTGGATGTATTGACTGTCTCTCTCTACAAAGGGAGTTTGGAGTTACTTGGTGAAATGCTGAAACCAATTTGTGTACATTCAGAAGCCTCTGTGTGGTTGGATGAATTCCACCCTGTGCAATACACACATAGTGAAAAAAAAAAAGCCCAATGTTTTAAATTTCTTTTGTCCTATAGATAACCCCCTGGAAACATTTTCAGGAGCAGCTTGTGCTTTCCAATTAGCGTTTGCTGTACTCAACCTGAGACACTTCAGTGGGGCCCATTCACCAATGAGTGGAGACTCATTGTCTGCTGAAAATCAAGGCCTGTAGGTGAAGACAGTCCAGATTCTACAAGTGCCGGCAGATTTGCACATAAACTCAGCTAAGAGCAAAAACACACCCTGGAATGAGTTGCTGGAGTTTGAAACCACTCCCAGCGTTGTGTAGCTATGTATGAAAATCTTCCTTATAATTTCAGTTTCAAAAAAAACCCAAAACCTTTCTATTTGAACTTTCATAGCAAAAGATTGGTTTAATCTTAGAAATAACTGAAGGAGCATTCGCAGAAAATAATTCCATCACTTGCTATGCATTTTTAAGTTCTCAGGGTGTGTTTGACACGTGGGGATAGTGGGAAGGTTTAACCTTTTCTCTCTTAATCCCCCATGGTAGCGAATGTAGGAAATATTTCCTGCTATCACCTCAATTCCTGTCAAACTTTAACCTCTCCTTGGAATTAATTAAGGAAGTGTGTGTAATTAGCCCTTGCTTGATAGCATGTTTTCAGAGGAGATGCTCAGGCATCTGTTGTTGATGGGATAGTGTGACACAGGCAGGTACCTGCATGGCTGTTTTGCAGTGGAAGCCACGAGCACTGTTTCAGCACCAGAAGTTTGCATTTGCTGTTGTAACTCACTTTACATTTTATTGTTAGCTGGTTCTTTCGTGTGGAAAGATTTAAAAGGAACATTAGTCTGATTTGTTTTTTTCAGACCTGCTTATTTGTAGAAATGTAAGAAGTCACTGATTGATGCCTTCTGTGCTTGGTCACTTCTGAAAAAAACCTGTGGGGATGCTGCCAGTATGAAATGTAACACATTAAAATGAGTATTTTTTTTCTTTTACTTTATATTGGAAAATTATACACTCTGCCTAAGTGTTCCTTTATTTGAAAAAGGAGTCAAGTGGTTTTTTTTAAGGAAAACCTCATGGTAGGGAAATTCTTGCCTCTGCTTTACATTAGAGGCTAATAAAGCTTTCTATCCTTTAACTGTTCTTTACCTTTCTGGCCCCTTCCTTTAAAGCAAGCTGTTTGTGTCCTGCCTATTGCCACTCACTAGACTGGCTGAAATGTGCCAGTGAGTGTTCTTGGAAAGAACTTGTGATATATTTGGTTTTTAGCCAAACATAAGGCACTGCTGGTGGCCTTGCTAGGGATGACACTCTATGCTGGGAAACAAGAAAACCCCTTCTCAAGAGCAAACATTTACCTTCCAAATAAGCTAAACACTACTAGGAATCAGGTGTTTTTCAAGATTCCCTGGGGGAATTTTTTGGGTGCTGTGACCTTGCAGAGAACTTCCACTTCAATGAACATATTGCATCCACGTTTGTGACCAGGAGACATGTACAAATGTCTCTGGAGAAGGCTGAGATCTCCTGAAGAGGTATCTCATAGGCGATTTTTGTATCCATGCAGAGAAGGTCAAAAGCATCAAGGCTTTGCATGACTCTTCACTTTCCCAGGAATGCTTGGCATGTCCCTCTTTGCCTGTGGAGGAGGCCTGGAAAAACAAATTCTTTTACCTTCTTCCCCTGCCAGGATAAACAAACCTACTACACCAAGCTCATTGGAGGTCAAAGGAAGTTGGGCAGCTTTTTGCTGCAGTTATGGTAGAGCCTTAGTGAGGGCAAGGATTTTGCTAGTTCTCCAGATTCCACGTCCTGTCCTGGGCTCTAGACAAGCTGGCAGTCCTTGGGATGTGCTGCATAAGAAGCTCAAAAACTACATGCCTCACCCCTGAAGTACCTGCTTTCAGTAGCTTTCCCTTGAAATGTTTACAAATGTTCACAAGCTTTTCTTTGAAGGACACTTCAATTCCTCAGTTAGCTCAGACAGCCTTTGAAGTGAGCAGAAGACCTCGCTGTCCTCTCAGCTCTCAGGGTTTTCTCTCCCTCTCTTCCTTCAGCCCCTTTTTGCCCTCAGTGAGCTCTGTCTGGTGTTTTTGCTAAGTTGTGCCACAGTCAAGAGAATCGCTAGCACTGAGTATCTCTTTTCCTAGTAACAACAGCATTACTGCAGAAATATGGTGTTACTTGCCAGATCTCACGGGCACATCTGAGAGATGTCTCATCTCCACCATGAGTCCCCTCACACGGGATAATTGACCATTCCCACCTTGCCATAACTGAGCAGGATTTGAGTTCATGGACCAGCCACTGTCCTTCTTTTGGCTGTCTGTCTCACTGAGCACTTATGTCAATTTTCCTGGACTTCTGTTTTAGCACCCTCTGTAAAACTTGGAGCCACCTTTCATCAGCTGAAAGGCTGATTTTGGTGGTCTGAAGACCATCTCCATACAGACATTAGGGATTCAACAAACCAGTTGAACAGGCAGCACAACATCTTAATGAACCAGTAAGTACCAGCATGAATCATCATGAATTCTCAATAACAGCAAACTGTTAATTAGCTGTAACCTCTATGTGGCATATATACAGATATCTCTTTTCCAGACCACTCTCCTAACAATCACAGAATCTATGGAGTCATAGAATGGTTTGGCTTGGAGAAGGGACCTCAAAATTCATTTGGTTCCAATCCCTCCACCATAGGCAGGGACACCTTCCACTAGACCAGGTTGCTCAAACCCCCATCCCGCCTGGCTTCTAACTCTTCCAGGGATGGAACATTCACAGCTTCTCTAGACAGCTTGGTCCACTGTCTCACCACCATCTGAATAAAGAACTTTTTCCTGACATCTAATCTAAATCTCTCCTCTTTTAGTATAAAACTGTTCCCCCTTGTCCTATCACTACATGACTTGCTGATACTGCTTTTTGATTGAGCACCATTGATTTATGGGGTGTCCAAAACCCTCCACACTGGGCATGAAGAGTGCAAGCCAGGAGTATAATTTGTCATAACCACATATTTTTGTAACCCTGAGCCTTCACCTGGCTGTTTGTTTCTATTTTCCAAGAAAAGCTTAGTGTGATTGAAGGCAAGGCAGCACAAGGGAACAGAAGCCTTCATGGTTTGGGCTTAAATCTGTATAATTTGCTGGATGTTGGGAACTGGCCACCAAATTGACATCATCCACTATCTTGTCTTACCAAGATTGGTCTTTGACAGCTCCCCTGGCAGCACAGGAACAACTTCAGAGAGAAATGGGAAATGGGACGTAATTTGCTTTCTCCCAGACTCATTAATTTGCAAACAGATCTCCGTTAGTGAAGCCTGAAGCTTAAGATCTCCTCACCTCTCCCAAATATTGCTAGCATTTATTATTATAACCGTAGTTATTCTTGTTAGTTTAACATCATATCTAAACATCCCAAGTCAATTTTGGAGGGAGTGTGGATGGAAATGTGAGGGGTTTATTTATTTTTAATAAGGATAAGCTCAGGCACTAGAAACCGACTGTGTTTTCCTAGTTTTCCTAACAGTCCCCAAGCATCCTCCTACCACCATCTTACAAACTCAGACTGACACTGAGCTGATAAATTGACAGAACGTATCAAATGTCAGCTAGGGCTCTGATTCCCTCTGGAGGCTCTTGGGAACAAAGTATGAACAGATTGTTCATGCCAGAATACCTCATTATTTTAAGCAAATTGACTTTCTTATTGACTACATTGAAAGGTTGTACACTAGTTATAATTACCAGTTCTACTTAATTTTCTTTTATAAAAAGGTCTGTACTCTCTACTTGACAGTATTATTTTGATTAACCTACTTTTTGCCCCAAGAGGCCATTTAATATTTAAAAAAGAATGGCTTCATTGTACAGATGTATAGCACATGCACACGATTATTGTTATAATCACCCATATCTAATCTGAATGGTGAAGTGCATTACACTACATTTTGCAGTGAACTATGAGATTTTCTAGTGATGGTGAGGTTAAGAGCAATATGCACATTAAAAATGAAAAAGTCCTGCAACTGCAGGAGCACAAAGAGCGTTTTGCGCAATCTACCATAAAATACAACGGTGTGATGTGAAGCAGGAAGATTAGAGGATTTGTTTCACACCCCTTGATTTTAGCTCGTGACTATTTTATGATCACTATATTTGGCTGATGCTTTATTGTTAATACTAATATGATATATTAATTTTTACATTCTCTCCTCTACTGCTCTCAAATCCAACTTTCTCCCACCTCCAGTTTCAAGATGACAGGGTAATATGGGCTGAATACAGTTTGGCCTGCTCAGATATGGTCAAGGTAATTGTTGGAAACAGCTTCTTGGCTTCCTGAGATATGAGAGAGGGATTGAAAAGAACCTGCTGATGCAGAAACATCTACCTGGAATGAAGGCCAGTGAAATGTCACTTGCAATCCCATTAGAGTGATCCTGGTTGACTACCCCACACTGCCCTGAAGGAAGCATTTGCTTTCCACACTGGTTCATTGAAAAATAGGGGGGAAAAATTATGACTGGTTCGATAAAAATGGTGCTGTCAAAGGTTTAAAGCCAAGCATTGTACTTTCTTGTGGTCTTAAAAATATTTTTTTCTTCTAGATTTTTCTTTCCTTATATTCTTACAAAGCAGTGTCACTCCCTGCTGGCATTTGAGTCCAGTTCTAATGCTATTTCAAATTGATAGTTCAAGACAAACTCAAAACAAAACTTTGATATCTTCCCCATATCAATTTTCTCTTGACATATTAACAAATCTCTGTGAAATGCTGTGAAATGCTATGACACATGAATTCATAAAGTGACCTCTTCTTATTCAGATATTGGCCCTTACTATGTTTATCTTGTTGACAGGAAAAAAGTCTCAATGTGATTAGAGGAATAAAGTCAAAAGTGAAGACCAAATTAAAATGTATTCTCATCATTAGAAAGGTAAAACTCTGCTTGCATTTATTACTGGTAATGAGGCAAGAAGGAGGAAGAACCCCGCTTGGTTTTCAGATCACAGGCTGTGTTTGCAAGTGGAGGAAGAGAAAATAAGCATCTTTTCACTCATGAAGTGAGAAAATTGGATCTGGAATCCATCGGGAGAAGATATATAGGAACCTACAATGTCATTTTACTGTCAGTTTTCAGACAGCAAGTACTTTTGGGGAGCTCCAGTGAGAGTTTGAAGGAATGATCTAATAAAGCACATACACTCTGTGGGGCTGTTGTGCTAGGGAATGAGTGACTGCATTTAAAATGACCCTAAGATGCTTCAGAATAAGATTTCAGAGATTTACAGTGAGAACAATTAAAAATGGTAGGCTGCTTTTCCTGTTGCAGAATGATTAGCTCCCCCCCAGAGAAATGAAACAAGGCACAAGTATGTCCTGTTTAAGCAAAGGATTAACTGAAGGCAGAGGACTGTCACTGAGACGCCAGAGATCTGTAGCCACTGTACTGGCACAGGTTTAAGAAACACATTATTTTCCTGGAACTATTTTGCCACAAAATTCTAAAAGGAAAATTTAAGGAAATAATTGCAATTTGCGTGACTTTTCATGAAAATCACGCAAAACGATACTTTCACACACTGTGTATATTTGATTTAACTTATGCACTCAGCTCATAGAAAATCTATGGAGATGATGCAAATCTGGTATTTAGGTATAACACCCCAAACACAAGAATTATATGTAGGGTAAGATCCAAAGCAAGCTGTGTCAAACTAGATTGGGTTGTGGGTAAAATTTCTGTTCTGGGATGTTGTAGCTCAGTGACTATTTCTAAAGATGTCAAATGTCATTCTTTGCAGAAAGTTATTCTGCTGAGGTGATTTCTCAATAGCTTGTAATTTCCTTTTTCAGCCAGACCAGAAATACCATGCAGTTATTATCTGTGGACCATCTGCTGTCTAAATTCCATGTAAACTAATGGGAAACATCTCATTGCTCAGGTTGGCAGGTCCAAGAAGAGGGTATTAACTCACACTGACATGAGAGAACTCCTCACAAAAATACATTACTATATATACATAACTTTTTTAAGTTGTTGAGTCTCTTTTACAACCTTTTTTACAATCTATTGATCTCCTGGTCTATAGAGTTGAAAGAATTTAGTGACCAATTCAGCTGACCTGAAAGCAGACAAAGACTAGGATGATTAAACATAGATTTCTAGTGCTACATGATGCATCTTTGAGGATCTGATGTGCAACAGGAGACTGCCCTATATAACACAAAACATGATCCCTGAAGCTTTCTGGAGGACAGGATGGGTGCTTGACTCCACCCCAAAGAGAGCTCAGTGTCTATTTGTGGGCAGTGGGGTTGGATTCCATGTCTCCAATGACTTCAGTGGAAGTTTAGGCACCCAGCTTACAGACAGATGATCTTTATATTTAGGAGTCTTGATCTGAACTGAATCCTGCTTGCCCAATCAGGGTTCTGAAACTCTGTAGTTCCATATGAACTGAGATGCTTCCCTGCATCTTTTAAGGAGTATTTTGGAGGAAGATTTCAGTCACATCTGTTACGCTGTGGCAGCTCTGGTGGGAGCACAGCATTCACCTGGTGGGAACTGTAACCCTGGGAGCAGGCAGCAACATGCAGTGCATTGAAAAGTCTCTGCTGAAAGAGAGCGAAATCCTAATTCCTACCTGTTACTCTGTTTTATAGTGTATCTATGAAATGACACTTTACTAATGCTAAAATATATCCTACAATTACAGTTATGCTCTAACAAATATGTAACTACATAAAGTAAATATAAAACCCCAAATGTTCCTTATTGAGTGAACAAGAATTTATTGTCATCTACCATGCCATACTACTTATATCTTGTATGTACCTCTACGTTGACCTATATACTAATATACAGAGGTGTGACTATATATTTAAAAAGAGACAGAGCGGTGCACGTGTAGTTGGCACAACTGTACATACGAATTATTATGAGTTATGAAAACTAATGTAAAAGAAGCATCTCTACAGAAGCATAATGGAGCGGCAATAAATCAGCTTCGTGCAATTCATTGTGCTTGTACGTTGCTTTTTCAATGAGACAGCCTCGCATTTTGTGCTTAAAATGTTAACAGGGGAACGACGCTTTTACTACATCTGTGGTCCAAAAACGTGTGTGCAGAGCAGCAGTTACATAACTCAACAGCTCTGGGTGGGGCTGTGCATTCAGGCTCTAGCAGATCTATCTGTGCTTTCCTACCCTTGTGCCTGTGTTATACCCACACCCATCACTTTCTGAGAGGTTTGGAAAACACAGAGGGAAAAAAAATCAGGTTTGCAAAAAACGCGTTGAAGAGACTAATTAACCTACTTACACCTGCCAGAAGGATGGGGAGAGACTTTTTGCAAGGGTCCACACAGATAGAAAAAGGAGAGATGGGTTTAAGCTGAAACTGAGTAGGTTTAGATTACATATCAGGAAGAAATTCTTCACTGTGAGGCTGGTGAGGCCCTGGCACGGGTTTCCCAGAGGAGCCGTGGCTGCCCCATTCCTGGAAGTGTTCAAGGCCAGGTTGGACGGGTTTGAGCAACCTGGTCTAATGGGAGGTATCCCTGCCCATGGCGGCGGGGTAGGAATTAGATGATCTTTAATGTCCCTTCCAACCCAAATCATTTTGTGATTCTATGATTCATGTGGAATCTCTCATGGACATATAGGTGTACATCAATACACTGTACATCCAGAAAATGGGATTCTGTTGTGCATTTGTGTCTGACATTACTGATGGCAGAAGCAGGCACGCTGTTAACTTTTGGAGTGTCAAATCCTTGCTGTGCTCTTCAAGCCATGTGTATCCCACCAAGTGCACAGTTACCCACGCCGGCATGTCAAAGCAGCTCAGCCTTAATATAAAGACACGGCCTCAACGGAGAAAATTAAGGTCAGTTCCATCTTTGAGTGTTGAGAGCAGCAGCAGAAATAACAGCAGAGCACATACCATGGTTACTGGGATGATGTTCTGCCTACAGGGATGTGGACTATTTAACTTACTTTCCTAAATGGCCAACAGACAGTAACAACTTCTGACTGACTCAAAGCTCTTGAGTTCCAAGTATCAATTTATTGAGTAGTCTGGTTCCTCATGCATTCGTAAAAAAGGTACCTTATAAGTGACTTAAAAAACACCTGAAATATAATGATTTTTTCCCCCCCCTTCCATTAGTGTCTTTTCAGAGACAGTAAAACTGGGGGTAACCCAGAGTTTGGAAATGCAGTGATTCCCTTTGCATTCAAAGCATTTCACAGTACACAAAAAGCCTATATATAATATAATAATATAATTATATAATATTATATATATATAATTATATAATAGAATATATAATAGCATCTTATTATGGGTACTTTCCCTGTTGTACAATAAATATTTTGAGGACTGCATTTTTATACCTACTTTTGTCAAGTGCAACATCCTGACCTTGCTTTCTGGATCCAGCTCAGGAGCTGGGTTTGGATTGTGGAATAAACTGTAGCCCACCAAAAGAAAGCATATGGTGGAAATATTCTCTTCAGGAGTTGCATAACTGGGAGGTCTGTGAACTGGTCAGTAATAATGAGGCTCAGAAATGGTGTGTTTCTGGGAGGAAAACAAATTAGGTACACTTCTGGACTTTAATAAACTTTTTCTAAGGTAAGTTTTGTGGTCTCCATCCTTCCAGCTCATTAAATGAGATATCTGATTTTCACTTTGAAAGGAAAAATTCCCAGATTGAAGTAGCAGATGAACCAGTTCCATATCAGCTGTCTTGAAGACATTTAAATACCACTAGAAAAGTGCACTTTAAAATCCAGATGTTCCCTCTGAGTGTTTGCAGGAGATGCTTATGACCCTCAAGATCTCCACAACACAAGGCACAGTTCCACCGGAACCACAGAGTATTTGACCAGACCTTCTCCTCTCCTACAGTCTAAATTTCTGTAGTTAAGAACCAGTCACATTCTTTGCCCCAGCCATTCCCAAACTCTGCTTCAGTTCTTGGGTTTGAGAAATATCTGGTATGATTTCTGAACTTGTTTCACTCCTTCTTTTTTTCTGTCACTTTATGCAATTCATCTACTGGCTCAATCACAGATAAACTAGCTCAAATCAATGAAAAAGATTTCAATCTTAATTGCCACTAATTCGTAATGGACTAATTAACTGAACATACTATATCCTGCAAAGATTCTGTCCTTTGTTCTGCAGTTTTACTGTGGCATGTTTAATTGATTCTGGTAGCAGCTTATAATGGACTGCACAAGCTCTCTTCATAAAATAATAAAACAAAAAGAAATTGTAAAAAGACTTACTGAATTGCATATGAAAAAAGGCACGTTTCCAGCAGCTGGATGGAACTGTAACTTGTAAATTTTACCTTGGCTCATAAAGCAAACACATCTTACAACAATCTGCTATACCACCCCCTCCTCCACAAAGCCAGCGGATAAGGTTTATTGGAGAGATGTAAGGAAGAGATAAGGATACCTTTAAATTGCTCTGAACTAAACTGTGATCCTAATAGCAACTGTATAAAAAGAGACAAATGTCTGAAAGATGTCCCAGTATCATCAAAAGTATAACATGTTGCTGCTTTAGCACATGCCTGCTCCTGTTACAGAAAAACCTGAGGAATTATTCCTTCTTCTGAACATTGCATCAGTAGAAGGATTAATGATGATATTTTAGTAGGGCACTGTGATTTATTAGAGCATTTGGACTCTCCCATTGCTTTCTTTATAGATTTTAGACAGCTCACTAAACTTTGCCTATAATCCAGTAAAGTCAGTCGTCACTCAACGCTGCTTCTTTTGCTGTTTGGCTGGTACTTTACCCTCCTTGGTTGTGGTTTCACAACAGCTTGAAGATGATCTTTTCCTCACCAGTCACCACCAAACTCTGTGCTCCAAGTTCCTCATTCATTCCCGTGTGTCACATTTCCACACAACTGTAGAACTGTTGTGTGGGATTTCTTTATTTACTGTTTTTTTTTTAAAAAAAACACAACCAACAACTCAGCTCGAGTTGAGTTCAGAAATCAGAGATAAGATGCAAAATCAGAACTGGTAGAACTAAGGTATTGAATTATGCTGGTGAGACATGGGCTGGAGATGCCCAGGGCATGATGGGGTAAGGGTTTTTTCAGCTAGAGAAAATGTACCATGGAACGACACAAATGAATCAGAGAGATAAAAAGAAAAAAAAAAAAAGATGACGAGCTATTAGGGCTGTTGAAAGGGAAATTCAATTGACTGTCATCTTTATACAAATTGTGAGAGTCAGGCTTGAAGTTGCAGTGAAGAGGTCTGAGAGAGCAGAGATAATACTACTAAAGTGCAGGGTTTTTTGGCTGCTTTTTAGACAACCTTGTCCCATGTGTTAAATTACAGCCCTGTCCTACTTTCCTGTTGAACAGCACCACTGAGATGCATTTTCATTTACTTGTTCTTTTGTGGCATGTAACATCCACTTTGTACAGAGATGCAAATAAATATAAAAAGTGCAGGGAAATAGTGAACCAGAATCTTTGTGCCTTGTCATGAGCTGAGACCCTTTCCTTTCATGTGCTGCTCCCTTTCTCTGCATGTCTCCTACCTTGTCATATTCAGATCATACCTCGTTTAGCTGAATTACTCAGGTCACCTTAGATTAATTGTGCAATTTGGCACTGATACCTCTGATCTATCCCTATCTGAGTGCTGTGTCAAAAAAGTCATAATATAAGCAGGATTTGAGCAGATAACTGCTACAAAACAAGAACACAGACTAGCAAATCTGGTATTTGCTATCATCTTGTTTTTTATGATGAATTAGTGGATGTACTGGAGTAATAAACCTGTGCATGTGCAACTTTGCTCTGTATTTTCCAAGCCCCACCCCTTCGATTCAAACTCCCATCCTCATTAATTTTCAGAGTGTGGTGCTGAAAATGTTTCCTTTCTACAGCAGTTTTGTCTTGTAAATCTATATTCTTAATTAAGAACTTTGCACAGTGGCAGTAGGATCATAGGATGCATCCCAGTTTAAAAATAGTCTATCCTGAAAAACCTGGTTTTCATTTAAAGTCGACTACTATGAGAACGGATTCAACTGCAAAGAGAACCCAAATATTTGCATAGAAACCTATGCTGTCACAAAAAAAGATTTTGAATAAGAGAAATTGATGTTATTTCAAACATTATCTTCTTTTGTAGGCATTGCAAGTTGACCTGTCTCCAGAAACCCTAATCCAGCAACACATTTAAGCATATCCTTGCTTTAATCAGCTATGGCAGTGAATGGAGTTCTTGAAATGCTTAAATTTCAGCATATGCTTAAGTTTCATGCTCAGTTAAATTCCTGGTGTATTATGTCAATGTTAAAGAGTGTCACAGCTTAGAAAATCACAATCACATTAAAGTTAGATTCTTTTCTTTGCTTGCCTTTTTATTGTATGTTTAATATGTAGCATTAATATTTATAAGCATATGGAAGGCATATTTGCAAGCTTCCCTGTAAATAAGATGCTTCAAATTATTACAGCGTTTCTTGGGTTTATTTTTCTTCATCATTTTATGGTTTGTTTTTCTGCTTTCATGATTCTTCCCTGAACTTTTCCACTTTAGTTTTACCGTTCCTTTAATACATCGAAAATAAGCAGCATTATTCTTTCTTTTCTCGTTTTAGCTGTTCTCTCTGTTTGTTTCCACTGACTTAACTTTTTCATTATTATTATTTTTGTTTGCCAGTGTTTTCTACACTTTTGGCTTTCATTCAGGCTTTCTTTTACTTTCCCTTTCTCATATCTTTCCCATTTTGTTTTTAGCTCCGTTGCTTTGCCTGGATCCTGATATGCATCAATAGTGGTAAATAATGGGCATACAATGAAGACCACCAGGAGAAAGTCCAGTCCCTCAGTATTCCTGACACAGTGGGCTTAGAAAGTGGGATGCAAAGAAGAATGTACCCAAAGGATGCTTTTCAGTGCCAGACCTGTAAACATCTGCATATCTAGAGGAATGAGGATTTTCATTCCAAAGCAGAGTCTTTACCCAAAAGGAAGCACAGAAATTGCCTAGCAAAATACATAATTCCTGGGGAATACTTTGGAAACATTAGAAACCCACCTCCACCAGTTTTACTCTTTGCTGCCTGGAATTGAGACTATGAATGTTAAAAGTCTTAGCATATCAATGATCTAAAAGGAGAGTAAAAAACCCTCAGTGTGGGGAAGTTTATTGTCTGATTTAAATCTCTGACATCTGAAGGCTATTTTATTAGGCTCTCAGGGCTCAAAAACCTTTGTAAGGCAGTTTTCAAAGCTTGATCAGTAGTCCTCTTAAAACCAGGAAGAGGAAGAGATTTTTTTACTATGCTCCATGCTAGTAGTGATTTTTTGGACAACGTTAACACAAAGAAATGAGATGTGTCAGCCCAGACACAGCCCTCTGTGAGACACCTCTGGTGCTGGTTTAGCTGTGAGGCAGAACAGCACTTGAAGCCAGGCACCATGGAGATAGGAGGTCCTTATCCTGGGCCAGTCTTCCTGGGTGATTTGCCCTAAAACCAGCAACTTTATGAAATCTCTGCTGCAGTCCCATAAATCCGATATCCTCGTAGAAATACATGTAGCCAGGCTGCCAATTTCAATGTCTCCTGAGAGCTTCTGCTCTGCAGAAAATTCTGGCATAAAACATTTTCAGACCAAATCAGTCTTTTTCAAAAGAGCAAGGATATTTCCACGATTTGGAAGCATTGACTTTTGTCTAAATTATCCTTAACACCACCAATTTGGAATCACATAAAAAAAATAATAGGAGCAGCAGATTGTTCTCATGGTGTTCTTAAGTATAAGATGATAATTATTTATATTCACATGATAAAAATAGCAAACCTCTTACGTTCCAGTCCTGACTCTCCCTTTAATATGTCACATTACCCAAATTAAATTGTGTAACCTCTCCATCCCTTAGATTAGCCTTCCGCAAAAGTATGGAATACTATGCTTTGAAATATTTTTTATTAGTATTTAATGATGGAACTATGATTTTAATGCTTCAATTTTTTTTTTTTTTTTTTTAACAAGGAAAGGAGAAGAAGGTAGAGGAGATATTTTTTAAGTTGACAAGCATGGCAAGTCTTTTGGTGGAATCCTGATCTGAATTGCTGGTTCTCTAAAGGGATCACTAGCTGCTGCAGTAAGCCTAATTAAAGCAAATATTGAATCAGACAAGTTTTACATGGATGTATAGTATATTGGGTTTTGATTATTCAACAAGAAGTTCGACTAACCTTGTTTTCACTGACCTGTAAGAAAAAATGCATTGCCTTTGGGTTTATTATAGTGAAATCTCATAATTCCTCATTTCTGCACACAAATACCCATCTTCTCCCCAAGAAATCCTTGTAATTTATGTAGAAAAAGGTGCCTTTCAAAGTTTGGGTTGAAATATACAAGACATAAAAAAAATAAATTGCCTTAGTTGAAAAATATCTTGTGTTCTAGTTATGATTCTGCCTATGCCCAGGACAGCTATAAATGTTTTGACCAGGAATTCGTTGTAAACTACGTCTTGAGTTGAAAGTCTGTCTTGTGATAATACCTGGGGCTTAGTCTGCCTGGCAGCTGAGGATAATCAAAGCCTTGCTTTGGATAGAATCAGAGAAACAATCTATATTTTGTCACTGATGCTTCAGTGCAAATAAGCAAGTAGGACATGGAGGCAATGCTATCTTTTCATTTTAAAGGGTCTGCTTTAGAGCTGCCTGACACATCATTTAACGTCCATTCTGGAGTGCAGCATTCTTTGCTTAACACTGAACATTCATTTCTGGCTGAAGCTATCCAAATTCTTCAGCCAAAGACTAACCTGTATCCCATTGTACTGGGCAAATGTAGAGTGCAGATGTCTCTCCCAAATGGACTCCTTCCTTCAGAGCCTTATACACCACCAAACAAAATAATCAGTGTCAGAGGTACAAGGCAATCATTTTATCTAAAGCCACCCACTCCTCTTTTGTTTTCCTGAGAACATTGTGTGCTTTTTATTTTACATCCTCCTCTTCAGATCTGCAGATGTGAAACTTTAAATGCAGGGTATTAAAAAAAACAACATGAAAATTACAGAGCTTTGCAGTCAAGCACTGTGCGTCTGCAATTCTACAAGAGAAGAGTAGAGATAATTTTACATGTTACTTACAGACATCCATGTGATAAAAGGAAAAATAATAACCTTTTCCACAAAACAAAATTCAAAGATTGCTATCTGCATTTAATACCAAATACTATAAAATGAAAAGTGCATTAGTTTCCATGAAATAGATAAGCCTTTAAAACGAATCTCTAAAGGGGCATTTCGATGAATAAAGGAAACTGTAAACTGAATATCAGAAAATGCTTCCAAGATGTTAGATCCAGCACAGGTAGACACAAGAAATGACACAACATGATCTCTAAACTTATGAGAAATGGATATTGTATTGGCAAACCAGCCAGAGGAACAATCCATAAAAAAATCTTCTAAAACCTAAGAAGAGTCCCCTCTGTGTCTAATTCTACAGTTATCTGATAAAAAACCTGGTACATTGCACCCTGCAGTCACACCTTGCTCTTTTTGGGTTTAATAATAGATTGCAGCTAAAATTGTGTCTGAAAAACTCTCTTTTTCTTCAATGGGCCAGAAATTCTCCCTGTGATACAAAAGTATTCCTGGTATAGGATATATTTGGCCTTATACCTAACATGCTCAGAAATAAAAATGAGTCGCTTTTCTCTCTGTGTCAGGTTTATTATAAGCTTAATATGTTATTATTATTATTATTAATTGGTTTCCAATGGGACTCAGAATTCGTATCAGAGTCTGAAGCACAAAGGAAGAGATATTCTTTGTCCCAGATATCTGAAAGGATAGAGGTAGAAAGGGAAACAAAGAAAGAGATTTGTCTAAGACTGAAATCAGTGAAAGGTCTGGGATGGGGCCCTACCTGCCCTGATCCCCATGGATTTTCTGCGAAGCACTACTTTTCTGTAGAAGTGTTTTGTGCCTCAAAACTGTGAAACACAGACACTGGAGCAAGGGCTGAAGTTCTGGAGAATAAACTTAGAGTTCAGGGAAGATACAGTCAGATGTACAAGCATTCAAAGGCAGATGTACCAGAAGTACACTTATTTAGACTCCCACAAGCATTTACACTGACATAAGATGTGTGCATTGTACACCAACTGAGGAATAATTAACATCGTGTACAGCTGTGTTTAGCATGAAGAAAACTGACTGCAAAACTTTTCCATGGAAAAGAAACTGATTCACGGTGTCTCGAAACGGGACAATGCTACACTGGGTGGTGAGGTACTGGAATAGATCGCCCAGAAAAGTTGTGGATGCCCCATCCCTGGCAGTGTTCAAGGCCAGGTTGGATGGGGCCCTGAGTAACCTGGTCTAATGGAAGGTGTCTCTGCCCATGGCAGTGAGGTTGGAGCTAGATGGTCTTTAAGGTCCCTTCCAAAGTAAACCATTCTAGGATTCTAACCTGCAAGACACAGATTGTGTAATTTTAGACACCCTGAAACACATGAGACTTCTGTGTGGGACAGATAGATGACACAGAGGGGCTGTATTTCACTCATCCCTTTCTGAAGAGGAAGATGGAGACCAGATGGGCTAAGCCCACATCACCTGTATGGGTGTTAAATGGCTACGCGGGAGCGTAATCTCTGTTCAAGATTTCGTATCTCCTTATTCTGGCATCTACACACCTACTGGACACAAATGAGTCTTCCCCAACACAGATGTTGGAGTTTAAGATGCAATTCATCTGGCCAAGAGCAAACATTCACTTTGTAATGAAGCCCTTTGTGCCTTGAATGCTACTGATTTTAAGAAGACGATGAGCTCTCTGTTGGGTATAAAAGGAGCCTACAGTGAGTTGCTCATCTGTAGACAACCACATCATAGAAACTGGAATGAATTTAAATACCACCCAGTGTCCCTATTTTCCTCACAGGGCTGGCTAAAGCTAGAGAACCTGCAGAAGAATAAGGAAATATGGTCTATGAGCAATGAATGAAAAAAATTAATAACCTGTTGTGGGAACAGTAGGAGTCTTCAGATACAGAGGTGACTGCTGCAGTGTGAAGGGGAGGAACCTATTTCTCAGGCCAGTGCTGGAAAGGATTAGAAATAATGGGTTTCAATCAAAGCAAAGACATTAGAGAAAAAAAACCCCAAACCTAACCAAACCCTCTTTTGAATGGTGTGGATAGGGAAACATTGAGCATTGACTGTCTGGGACGTTATGATGACTCCATCTCTGGAAATGTATGAGAAGACCTGAAACAAGCATCTGCCAGAACTAATACATCTGCTTTTGATGCCTCTTAGGGCATGGGGTTAGATGAGATGGCCTCTCAGATCCCTCCCAACCATATGAAGCTATGACACAGAAATGAATAATTCACTTTTTGTATTTGCAGAGATACAGAAATAAATAATAACTGAAAGTCTAATCTTAGAAAAACTCAGAAGACTTGGGAAAACATATATAAACCATTGGTAATCCTGTAAAATAATTTATACTGCATCGCAAAGGTGCTCAGCACCCAGACAGGCAGCTTTTCATAATACCTCAACTACAATTCAAATGTCAAGTGAAAACAGACTTGCCAAGTCTACCAACTAACAATTTTGAGATTTTCTAGGCCAATTGCCACATGACTTTGAAAAATAGAGCAAGTAAGGTGAAGAAATAGTCCCTTCTAACCTGTAAAGTGTCAGATCTTTCACTGTACATGATCCATCATTGTGACAAAGACAACATTCAATTAATTTACAGCCAGTTTTATTTCTGAATCTACTTACTGTATGGTCTGTGGTAAAATTTAGCATAACCAGGCAATCACACATAGGGAAAAATGGATTTTTCAAGTAGCTTTCCCCCAAAATAGCCCATGTTAGTTACTAGCATCAATGCTATTTGCTCTGGGAGCACACACTTGAACAAAACAGGGACTGCCTACAACAGATAAAAACAAATTAAAAACATTTGTTTTAAAAAGGTTAAACTGTGTATGAATAATTTATTCAAAATGCTCCATGTAATTAGCAATACAGGAATTATTTGGTAATAACTAAACCATTACTGGGCACTTTCTGCATTAACATAACAGTCTTTACTGCCAGCCTGTGAAAATGGTATAAGAACTCAGCAGCAGTTTCTCAGATAACTGCTTTTGCACAAGCAGTTTTGGTGCTACTGAAACTATTTTGGCTCGATTAACAGCACCAGGTGCCCTGTATAAGAATATTACTTTTAATGGGTTTTAATATTTCTTTCACTGATTGGTGTCAGTTCAAACCCTGTCCTGAAGGGTTTGAACTATAATACTTGTGGCTACAGCTTCACAGTCACCTTCCTCGGATGATACCTAAATAATGGCCATCTTTTGCTGTCTTATCTCCATTTATCTCAGGTTCTGGAATGGTCTTAGTATGAAATACTCATCATTTAAAAGCTTCTTTCTGTGATGACCATCACCCTTGGGTTTATGTGGCCTTTACTGTGATGCCCCATTAGAGGTATTGTTTGTTCTTTTATTCCCCTTCCTTCAGTGCAGGTGTGGGTGAAGGGGCTGACACAGATATTTGGTTCATTTTGTTTGCTCCTACCATTGCTTTCCAGAGTGTGATCTGGGAAGTGAAGGAAAGGTAAGGACAAAGTACTGGTCTGAAATCTTGGACAGAAATTTCTCAAGGAACAGCAAGCGGCAAAAGCTGAACTAAGGTTCAAGGTACATTCTCCCTTAAACATTTTCAAATAAAACTTCCAGAAGCAGAGACCTTTTTCTCATTCCTGAAATGTCATTTGATTTTTTTTTCCATCTCCATTTAAGTCTTCACCAAACTTAACTGAAGGTGTTTGTCTCAACACCACCCAAATCCTTTATTATTTGGGTGCATATGATGGGGCCTCAGGAGATGTTTTCAAGATTCTAAATCTCAGATCTGTGGACATACATCAATGCCTAACTCTTGCAGTTCAAAGGAACCTTATCTCATATAGCACATGGTTTGGAGATGGTGGGATAATGTCCAAGAAGGAATTTAAAACTTTATGGTTGAGAGCTCTAGACACTAACACTGACCTTCCAAAGGAGGAATTCTGATTCAAAGGAGTGTGTGGGTGAAAGGGGAAGGCAGGAAGGGAATGATGCAACAAGGAGCGTGATAAGAAGTGAGAGGTGGCAGAGCACAACCCAGCCAGCTCCTCTGATTTTGATGGAGTGTAGCACAGAGAATTAGACATTGGTATGAGATGCAGAAAAAACCCTTCCAAATCAGTCCAAATGTAGGCCAAAACATGACTTTTCACCTTAGAGTCATGGAATGACCTGTGTTGAAAGGGATCTTCAAGATAATCTAGTTCTAGACCCTCTGCTGTGGGTGGGGATACCTTCTACTATACATGGTGGATCAGAGCTCATTCAACCTGGCTTTGAACACTTCCAGAGACAGAGCACCCACAGTTTCTCTGGGCAACTTGTTCTAGTGCCTCATCACCTTCACAGTAAAGATTTTTTTTCCCAAATATCCAATCTAAACCTACTCTTTTTCAGCCTGAACCCATTCCCCCTTGTCCTTTTACTCCATGCTCTTGTAAATGCTTTCACTATCTTTCTTGCAGGCTCTCTTCAGGTACTAGAAGGCTACAATTAGGTCACTCCAAAGCCTTTCTTCTCCAGGCTGAACAATCTTCCCAGCCCTTTATCCAAGATGTGATTGACAGCAAAACAGGGATCAGTTGCCATCTGTCTACTAAGGTGTCATAAACTAAAAGTGTCCATAATAGACACTTCTAGCAGCTGTGAAAGGTTCTTTGCTCTTCCATTGTCTGTAAACTGAAAACCTTTGCTCCTTGTTACTCCCTTTTTTTTGTTGGGTTTTTTTCCCCCCTCATCCTAAAAGTTACTTGTGGAAAACTCTGCAAAGATTTAGGATCAGTTAGACTGTGCATTTTGCCAAACATTGTCGAAAAAGTCTAACCAAACTTATTTAGGAGCTTCTTTGCTATCATGTGTTACTCCCTTGCAAGAAAGCCTGAAGAACACTTTGCAAGTATATGAATTTTGCTGTTTGCATGCTAAGCTGAAACCATGGACTTAATTTTCAAAAGTGATGATTATCTACACAGGCCTGCTGATTCCAGATGGTGGAAGAACTTTGGTGGTCTTTGAAAGTGCAGGTTGTAATAACCCACAGAACATCCCAGAAAGAGGTACTGATGAACATCACTGAAATTGTCTTTGTTTTTCTCCTAATTTCTAAAATTTATATCAATGATGCTTTTCTTCAAGGGACATATATTGATAAGCCTAAATTTGAGGATGTAGAGAACTGCAGACAACTACGGTAAAAGAGGACCAGGGAAGACCCAGCAGAGTTCTCCCTTGGAAATGTGCAGTGTTATTGTGCATTGTATCTTGCTGTCAGCTTTACACTGCAGAACTGAGTATGACACCTCAAGCATGCCCGCTAAACCGAATTTGAATAAAAATTCATATTACAGCAGTGCTGTTACCAGGAAACCTCTATTAACAACGTCCAATTTTGCTCCAATATACATACCCCATGCTTAAAAGCATTGCAGTCTGTATTGTTTCTCTGTGTGTCTGTGTGTGCCTGCTAATGTTTATAGTGTATAAGCATTCAATTGACACTGCATTGGAAAAGAAATCTCTGCAAATACAATGAATGTACATAAAAACCTCACCTGTGAGAAAGCAGAGGAAACTTCCTTTTGCAATATATGGTATGTAAAGCAGATGCTGATGATGCTTTGAATGTTTCATGGGGTTTTTGATAGTATCTAATTTGCCTGTACTATTTACAGCATCAGTAAAAAAGGTTCTTCATTTTAAAAATGAAAAAGTGTCAGAGAACTAAGTCATATGTTTGACATAGTGAAGAATTCTCTAAGTTCAGTCCTCTTGATATTTTCAGGGAGATGTAATGAAGAAAAACCTTAAGAAAAAAGTCATGTTCACAGACTCCTTGTAATCACCTTTTGAAATCATCTTAGCTTTTTGGCTTGTGAAGTACATAAATTTAATTTACTATGTGGGAAGGAGACATTTGGAAATAACTTTAGCCTCATTTCCTCCTTATGGTCACTCCTGTCTGGGCTTTTGAGCATTTTTCTGTGTTGAGGGAAAGCTGTCACATATTAAACATCCTGTTGAGTTTAGTGTCTCAACTTAATATACCTCAGCTGGAATGATTTTCTTCCTTGTATGTTAAAAAGAGGGGTTTTTTTCAGATAATTTATTCATTGTTAGATGCAGTAGAAATTATAAAAGTAGATTGTACACAATTATCAGACATAGTCTGTCATTAAATATTAGCTACTAAGTAATTTAGGATTCCAGAAAATAAATAAAAATTTGACCCTTCCTGCTACATGTTCCATATAAGAAAAATGAAAACTTATACAAACCATATATGAGGGATGTTAAAATGTTAAAAGTCTTTCTACTGAGAAGCTGATCAGAAAAAATAAGTGAAATTGTAACTTCCACTCCTAACTTGATTCTCCAACAAAATATCCTTGTACATTCAGCAGCCCTTCAGCTGTACTTCACCTAGGGTATCTATGTCTCCCTACTTTTGTCACATTAGATAGGTACAAAAGCCCATTATACATAGCTGCTTTTTAAGAAGCTGCCTATTTGGTCAATACAGCATTAAAAAAATCTCTAGTTTCTGACTTGCAGGATGATTTTAATGGTTAAGTTCAACTTGTACACTCAGAGCACAAACCCCCAAACCTAAGTGTTAATGGATTAATTTCTAGCAAGCTCCACCCTGTTCTAAATATTAAACTACATTGCACACAGTGACAACCCCCCTGAACTACAATGCTTCATCATGCAAGAGCATCCCACTCGTTGCTTACAACTTCCCCTTGCACTGTTAGTTTTCCAGCTGTTCAAACAGAAACTCTGTTTTGGTAGCAGCTTGTGGAGACAACTCCGTGTTTTCCCAGTATGTGCTTGAAGAAGATTAATGAGTCTTACCAACATGCCAAGTCAGTCTGCTCCCTTCTGTCAATCAGCTCCCGTAGAACAAGCATGTCTGTCTCACTGGCTATATTTTCATGCAGATACACTGCAAAAGTTTAATTAAAACACTAACCACAACTGATCATGAAATATATTCCAGAACACTAGTTAAGAAATAATTGGATATGTATTAGATAAGACTTTTTATGAAGAACTTTTCCTTCAAGGGGTCAGTGAGGACAAAGGGAAGAATAAACAATATGAATAGTTTGACAGAGTAATTCTTATGATTGAATTTTGATTTCTGCTGTCAGCAGGTTCAACCTATTGTAAAAAATGATATTGACTTGCAACATCCTCCTTGATTATTGTCCAAGAATAAATAATTTACATTTAAAAAGAAGTACAGTATTGCTCTTAGCTTGAGAGCTGGGGCGGGTAGGAGAGAGGAAGAAATTGTGTAAGTTGGGAAAGCAGATGACAATTTTTGCAAGACTGACTTTTCATGGCAGCAAGCAATACGGTATAATTCTATTCTATTCTATTCTATTCTATTCTATTCTATTCTATTCTATTCTATTCTATTCTATTCTATTCATTAAAAAAAGAAATAAAAAACCCCAATATGGGAGAGTTTCTCATTCTTTTGAATTCTGTGGAGTCGCAGTGTTTGCAAGACACTGCTGTCATTGATGCAAGTGAGAAGCTGTGGAATGGTATAGTGCTACCCACTCCATATCACATAGAATCTGAAAAAGGGTAGACTTGAGGTCTCAAACAGCTAAGTCTGCCATATTCCAGGTTAACTATGAGTGATGCAGAGCACAGATGAATTAGCCAGCACAGGTAGAGCTGGCATGCAGGAGAGAACAGTCCTTTGAGAAGGCAGTAATAGGAGACAGGGCAAGTCACTCATGTTAGGGGAAGAAACTGAAGGAGTGAAGCAGAAGCAAAGAGGAAGATGAAAGTTCATCTCTGGAAGACTGAGGACCACTTAAAAAGGACAAACGCCTGAAAGTCTGACATCCATTTCTACTTTCATTATTCAAGTTTTGCAGTGATTAAGTGCTATCCTCAAAACATAAAATTAAAAGGAATATATAGAATGCAATAATATGTAAAGATATATGTGTATATTTCTAGAATAGATTGTTAACAACTGTCATTTTTCTTGTCCACTGAAGTTGGTCAGCTTCTAATCTGTTTTCTAGTTAGCAAAGTGGTCCTAATGGAGTGGAAATTCAGTAGGGCCCAGAAAAACATAAAGAGTTAAGGCACCACAGACACTTCTATAGTTGAAATACATTTATTTTTTTCATAAACAGCAAATGTTGGTGAATTGGTCTAAAATGAGAACATTAAGAACAAGGAATGATTATGCTTGTAGGGTTAGTACATCACTGAGGGAAAAAATAATAGCAGTCGTGTCCTTTTTCAGAGAACATGCCTGTAGTCCCTAAGGATCACAGTCACTGGAAGAAGAGCCAGACCATCCCATCTTTTCTAGTGGTTGAAGGTGTAGCCCAAAATATTGGAAAAGGTTTCAGTGGAAAAAAGTTCTGTAGGGTCATGGGGCTTTGTCCCCTCCCACAACAGCTGCTGGTAGCAGCTCCGGCACTGTCCAGCATTTAACAGTTGCTTTTCTGGCTTTTTTTCTTCTATATTCACAGGCCAAGAACTTCTGATAGACCCAGCCTGTTTCAAGCTGACTTCATCAGGTTGATCCTCTTAGTCCTTCTGGATGCAGGCTCTCACTTCAGGCCTCTAGGCGTCTTGAAGTTTCTCTGCTGTATCATCTGCTTTTGGTCCACTTGAGCAGGTGGAATTGTTTGGAGCTTGCATGGTGAAAGCAGCCTGGATCAATGCCTCTCCTTTTTATATATGTGAGAAAAAGGAAAACAAAACAAAACAAAACAAGACCAAAAAACCATGTAATTAATTTACATGATCAGAAGGACAGAAGATAATACCCCACATCAATATGCACACATGGACTACTGAGACATCTACCCACAGGTCAAATGTTGTAACTTTGCCTCTGGGGCCCAAAAGTGAAGGTGTGACCTTGGAGATCAAAAAAACCCCGGGATATCAGAAAGCTAAGAGTAAATTTCTGGGAGTCTGGTAGAAATGGCTTAAAACCTTTGGCATTTTGGTATTCTATAGGTTATGCTATTGGGATTGGAACAGAGAGTGGTGGAGCTGATCTGTTTTTGTGGTATGAATATATAATCTCAGGAAGAATCCATGAGACAGGTGGGTGAAACTGCTCCTGCCCCAACTATACCCAGCAATGCTGTGCTGTTACCATCTTACTGTTCAGTTGCTTAGTAAAATCACTGCACAGAGGGGGTTGTGCAGAAGTATTTCCAGACTTCAGGACTAATCTGGATCCTGCCATGGAGCTGGTATATACCAGGACAGGAAAAATGCAGGACTGTGATCTGACTCGGGATGACCTTCCTACTATCATTTGCTATCAGACCTGGGAATGTCAGCAAAAGATGGAATTGTTGTGTTTAATGAGACACATGAGTGGAGTCCAGACAGAGGGTAAGAAACTGGGGTGAGAAAGGACTGCTGCTGCTATCACTGGGCAAAGATCTAAATCTGCAGTTAATTGACTTCATGGTCTTTTGGAACCCAGGTTTCCACCTTTTAGGAGCTCTGGAGGTGGCCCAGTTCAGATATAAATTTGATGTTGGGAGAGGGAGAGACAACAGGACACAGCAGTCTGTGGTCTATTCAGGTCAGAAATTACCAGACTTTTTCCAGATTCAAGCACTGAAGGGCTGTCAAGGCTGGGCAATAACATTTCTGATCATGATACAACTGTTTACTTGGAGAATTTCCACCTGGTTTCATTTATGTGCCTCTGCTGCCTAATCAAATGAAGTTTGTGCTTTTAAGCAGTTAGAGGTCCAGAGCAAGCTGGGGAAGGCATCAGCTGCTGAAGTGGTGGCAGGAAGTTTTAAGACAAAAGGGAAAATGCTGTTGTTGCAGTTGTCATACCCAGAGTGCCACATACATCTTCTAGTCCCTTGGCAGGATCCATGTGCCCCCCACACATACGCCCCTTCTTCATGTCCCCTCAAGCAGAATGTACTCACCAGAGCCACCTCTTGGGCTGTGGAAGAAGTCTGGTTGTGCCTGGAGAGATCTGGGAAGATCACGTCCTGAATGATGCCACCAGATCTGAGTTTGGAAGAGGGATGAGCCTGAGATGTGTTGAGGATCCCTTGACGAGGTGGCCCTGGGACTTCTGTTGGACACTCAGCTCTGCCCTGCTGGTAAGAGTCTGTGAACACTTAAGCATTCCCTGGTGACCAGCCATTCAAGTATCTTGTGCAAATCATCCTAAAAAGGAAAAGTGAATCTCACAGCCCTAATTGTCTCAGTCCTTTCTCTAAGGGTAATTCTCTCTTCACCTTTTGTTTTTGAACTGAGCACTGTTCTGTTGATAGAAGTCTCAACTTGGCTTCTCAAAGTAATGTGTAGTTTTCCAGAGAGTTTTTCATTGGTCTTAGAAAGAACCCCAGAGCAGGGTTCCATCTAAGGGCCAGCCTCAGTCCTTCCCCAAGACCTGCTGTAGCTGTAACCATGGGTGGAGAGTCCCTTCACAATTACAAGTCTTTTGTAGAGCTCTGCTGAAAGCAGATAGTCTTGGGATGACAGAGCAAGGGAAGTCATGGTGATGCTGTTACATCTACAGGACATGTAAAGACAGAACCTGAGTGTAATGACCCCACCATGAAAAACATTTCCTCCCAATTTGCCTCTCTAGGACACTGTGGGCTTAAGATGGAAAGCAAGAAACTGGGGAGTTTGGACTGCAGTGCAAACTGAAACCTAAATGTGTGTGTGTGATGGCTTATACATGATTATGTAACTTGAGAGCCTGGTGGTGTGTGTTCAAGGGGAACAGCAAAGGGTTGTGTCCATTCAGATGTTCCACTCATCAGTGATGCAGAGCAGGAGCCTGCCACGGATAACCTTAGAAGAAGCTGCAGAATCCACAGCACTTTGCTGAATCCAGCAAGGGAGCAGTTTCTCTCCTCCAAAGTTCCCAGGACTAATTGGACTAGAAAAACTTTTCACTCCAAGGTTAAAGTTTATTTATTTCCTTTGATATTAACAGTAAGAACTTCTCTTATTGAACATAGAATGACGTTTCAAGAGTTTATTATAACTTCCCTGAAGTTTCAAGTAGGATGTCCTGAGAAAAGACTTGGGAAAGTTTGGTTTGGTTGGTCTTCTTTCTTTCAGTACTTTTGATGCTTTAAAACTGGGGTTTTTACTGGCAAACACAGGAAATGTTCATATTGACAAGAATGCCCAAGGCACAGACCACTAGAAATGGCATATACATTAATAAAGAGTTTGATAATTTAACTGTAGTATTGAATAACTGCAGATGCCCAACATGTGCTTGTATAAACTACATGTTTGTGTTGCACAGTGTTGTCAGGACATGTCTAGATATCTGGTAGGCAAGTTTAACGTATATACTGTCCTTTAAATTGTTGATTATAACCTTAGGCAGGTTCTAATGGATTAAAAGAATTTGTTGATTGGTAAAAAAAAATCATGAGTCCAAGTTTGCACAGTATTGCCTGAAAGGTAGTAAGTTCTAAATGAGTGAGTTAAAAAGCTTAAAAATGTAAAGTATAATATGAAAAACCCCCTAGCAAATCTAATTTAATTTTAACTAAAACACACCTAGGAAAATTAACCTTCATTTATGGTCACACTATTCAACAAGGGAAGGCGAGATATTTCTCAGACATACAGCAGGTCATAAGAAGCATCCACTTATCCTCAGACTGGTTCTCATTCTTTCTGGAAGACACTTTTTTTATAATCAAGTGAGATCAATACCTTGGTTTACCTGAATAACACATTTAACCAAGGCACAAAACTCTGCTATAGAATTTAATGGGGGCTGACTGTCCAGGGGATTCTTAACATTTCATTTTTCTTTAGTGAGGTGAAAGAGGTTCTGATTAATTCTAGCTTTTCCTTCTCTGTCCTGTAACAAATCAAGTATATTAAACTGACCCAGAATTATCTGTTCTACTTAAAAAAAAAACAAACAACAAACCCCTGAAAACCAAAACCAAACAAAAAAAAAAAAAGGAGCCAGATATTTTCTCTATTCCCCTTACTGCATGATAAACAAGACAAAAACAATTCAGATGTGCCAGGTGCAGACTTCCTACTGCTTTTCTGTGAAATTTAAAGACACGACTTCAGTAAAGGCCATTCGATATATATCTGCTGAACCAAATCAGGACATCCTTAACTCTGAGTCTAGCTTTGCATGTCTGCAATGGAACAAACCTGATACCTGCTTACAGCACTCCACAGTTTCCAACAGTTGGGCTTTAAAAGACATATAATCAAAATGTTCCATGAGGTGTAACTTGCACAACTCTACTTCCTTATTAATTAAAGAAATGCCTCAGACTCCGTGCACATGCTCCAGCAGGAACGGTGCTACTCAGAAATAAATTGCATGTCTGCTTAAGATTCTTCCCTAGCAGTATTAGAATCTGTCCAGTAAAATGATACGAACTAAATTTGCCATAGTGCTAATTTACATTGCCATTAATGAGAACACAAGTTTTAAATCACAGACATGGAAGTGCTATTGTGCATCCAGCTTATTTCAGCTCCACTCAGGGTGATAAGGCATTCTCTAGACAATTGTAATTATGAGTAATTTGTAAAAGTAATAAGAACTGCTTTTTATTACAGGCAATAAAAATCAATTCTTCATTCAATTATCTTTCCTGGCTATGATATGATAGCTGCCCTGAGTGAGTGCAACAGAAAAAAACCCCTGAGCTAAGTCCTAAGGAAAAGAGCTATTAAAGAAAAAGACAATAGCTCTATTTTAAAAACAAAAAAAATCTACCAAAATTTCCTCTCCATTTCAACTTCATGTCATTAAGACATGATAATAAATACCTGGCAATATTACTATAATCCTTCCATTTCTATAAGACACCAAATTCACAAATATTCACATTATTTTAAATATAAGACCAGTTTCATCGATTCAGTAGGATAATTCTTGTGGTTAAGGTGAAGCAAAAATGTAAATCACTGTAGAGTCAGGATGGTGGTGAAGAAAACTATTTTGGATGTGATCAGTTTTCAGGTAATAAAATTTGCTGAACTCAAACATTAGCTCCAATTTTAACATGAATTTGAGTTTAAAATCACAGATTCCTTGTATTTAATAATACATGAGGCTTATGCAGGAGTGCTTTTCCTACAGGAATGTATCTGGGGACAAGTCTGTTTTCAATTTGTATTTTTCTTTTTCATTTCAAACTTTTCTATTCAATTAGAGGGGTCTGGAAACAAAATCAAACAAGTAAATTTGCCTAAAATGACTGTTTAATAAAATAATTTTGTATTCTTTGAATTCTTTTTCATAAATTTTTGGTTCTAGGGGAATGGAAACTGAGGAGCAAGGGTGCCAGGTTTCATTTTGTAGGTGGGACATGATTTTTGTTTATTATCATTTCCTCATCTGCCAGAGATGTGAGATTTTCATGGAAGTGATAAATTGAGCCTCCAGTGCAGGAGGATTTGAGGACGAGCCACTTTACCCCACTACCTTTACTCTCCCTTCTTATTAAGGAGAAGATGTGGTACATTTGTTTGAGTTTTAATTCAGAACATCAGAAATGAACAAAGACTGTTTAATGGACAGACTACTAAAGGATTAGATAATAGAGGTTTTTGGGGAGCCCATTTTTATAATGTCTCTAGCATAAAACATCACTACTAAGACAGCAGTGGATGTCAACTTTAGCCAGGAGCCATTTCTGGAGTATTTCAGTAAAACAAATCCATATAAAATGTATTTTCTGGATCATCCTTTTCTTAGCCTTTCTCAAATCTTCAACTGCTTACTTGTAGTATATCTCCTTTTACTTTTAAATAGTATGTATTTTAGAAATTTACCTTCATGTGCTGAGTTCTGTATGTCATTTACTTAGAAGGGATTAAAAGACTATTAAGTATTTATTATAAAATTTCTTTTTTGTGAATATTTGGGAAGAGTGAGTTTTATGATGTCATGGTAACCTCAAATTTATCATCAAGTTTTCACATCCTTCCCTGAAAAGAGCTGTGTTAATTGTCAACCTGTACCTATAGCAACAGCAATGAACATCCTTCAGTTACAATTTCCAACGAAGGTTCTTTTTGGGAAAAGATTCCTCAAGAACTGCTTTGAGAGGAACATTAAATTCACAAGTAGAGAAAGAAGAAAAAAAAGAGTCAGAGAATTCTGTATTGAACTGTAGTACAAATTTGCTGCCCACATCAGCAGATGCATCTTGGTTCCCTTGAATACTTAAAAAAAATCTGATTTGAATCAGGTAAATTTGGAATAAGACACCCACAAAACATCAACATGAAATATTTAGGCTTTTAGAAAAAAATCAGGGTAAAATGCTATAATGAATAAACTATTTTTCAGAATATGATGTGCCCACCTCTGGTGTCAACCAGAGGTTGTGCTCTCCTGCCTTCAGAAGCGAGTCTGACCAAGACTGACATAACCTAACCCCACAAACTCCCCAGAGCAAATTTACTGCTATAAAAATGGGTGCTCACTAATTATAGTGACAGGATACAGTTTTAATATTGGCAGGTGTAATGAAATCTTCCTCTGCATCACAGTTCCTCAGCTATACCATCCTTGTTATTGCACTCCTGAAACTCTCTTAAGTACAGAACTTGGCATTTGCATAAATTCCCTGAGGATCTGTGAAGAAAATGTTCCAAGGCCCTCCGGGGCTAAGTGTATCTGGTGAAGTATATGAATAAATCTGTCAGTTTTGAATCATTAGGAATGGATGGCTTTAGGGTTGGTTTTAAATGGGTGCCAGTATATCTCAGGGTTTTACTGAAGACAGAGGATGGGTAGGATAAGCTCATATTATACTTCTTGTTTGGATAGGGTTAATGAGAGTGTTACCAGGGATTGTGTGGGAGTTACAGAATCATAGAATCATTTAGGTTGGAAAAGACCTTTAAGATCAGCAAGTCCAACTATTAACACAGCACTGCCAAGTCCACTACTAAACCACATCCCCAAGCTCCCCATCTACGAAGTCAGTAATCTGTACATACAAGTTAATTGTATTAACATGGAAAAATTGACACCCAAGCAGTGTCTGCTGAATGCCATACCCATTTCCCCCTATTTTATTGCAAGCACTCTAGGTGCCATAAATCAGTACTGGCTCTTTTTGAATTTCTAAAATGACTAGCAACAGACTCATATTACTTTTTCCCTATGAATTAAAGGCAAATTATATAGGTAGATAGAAGGCAGCACATTAAAGCACTTAAGTATATGTTATCTCAAATGTATGTGTTCTGGTCTTGCTAATGGGAATATGGACTGTAGGTGCAAGTTACAGGAAAGTAAGTCACTTACCTTCTCTCAGAGGCCTGACTTTTCATATCGAATTACATAAACTCGGGCCAAAATACATTTCAGTCCCTAAGGAAAGGAAGGACACTCTTCTACTGTCAGTCTTAGTTTTTATTGTGATGTGCCTGGCTCTGCCTATAATTCTGATTCTGATCTTCTGTATATTTAAGTGAACAGCCTCAAAAAAGTCCACAAGGTCCAGTACTGCAACACCTCAGGTCTGAGAGGTTTGCACGTTGAGCACGTCAGTCTATGCATTATTTGACCTGAAGTTAAAGTGGAAAACATTTCCGAAAGTCAAAGTTGCTTGACTGTTGTAGGGTTCACAAAACAAAAGTAGCAGAAAGTCCCTCATGGGTGCTGACTCTGCTGCCCAAAAATGCTTAAACACAGAAATAGAATTACAGCTTGATCTGAAAGTCAAAAGCTATAACTGGGGACAAGTGAAAATTCTTTGTCTTCCCTGGATCTCACTGGCACTGAGAAAGACCAGGGTCACATACTTGCTGTTCCTTGCTATCAAAATCTTTGTATTAGACTCAATATACTGGGGCATTTATACTTAAATACTGTCACTCATGAGGCTTGCCAGGATGTCATCTCCAGGATGTCACCTGCAGTATGTCACCTCCAGGCTGCTCCGGAAGGACTGACACACCACTGTGCTGTGTAGGTAAGTGAGGAAGTGCCCAGTGTGTCTAGTAATCCAGGGAACGTGTTGTGAAGCTGCATTCTGTAACAGTGGACCCATTAGGATATGATAACAAATGCATAAAGAATTTTAAAAACAGCAAACTCTGAGCTTTAGAAAAAAGGAGACCACATAGATTGCCTGAGAAACTCTGTGTGTATTGATATTTTGTATAAGCAAATAACATCAGAGAACTTAGATAATCACAGAATCATTTAGGTTGGAAAGGACCTCTAAGATACTTGAATCCAACCCTTAATGTAGCACCACTACATTCTCCACTAAACCATGTCCCTAAGTGCCACATCCAGATGTTTCTTGAACATTTCCAGGGATGGTGATTCTGCCACTTCCCTGGGCAGCCTGTTCCAGTGCTTGACAACCTTTTAGTGCAGAGAATTTTCCAAATATCTAATCTAAATCTCCCCTTGAGGCTGTTTCCCTTTGTCCTATTGCTTGTTACTTGGGAGAAGAGGCTGATCTGCATCTCCTTACAGCCTCCTCTCTGGTAGTTACGGAGAGTGATGAGATCTTTACTGAACCTCCTTTGATCCAAGCATAAGCCTTGTCCAGGCACAGGTAAGCAGATCCTTTGTTCTCCAGTAAAATGGTCAACTATTCTAGATTATCTAGAATATTCCCCAGCTGCCTACATGCAGCAGGTACAGATTCACTGGCCAGCAGTCAGACTTATTGACACAACCCACCCTGGTTTCTAAGAAAAATCTCATTCCGGTGCACACAATAATCTGTTACAGTGACATGTCCATTAAAACTGCTACAAGGACCTAATCTAGAGCAGCCTTTCCCCTTTTGACAATTGCTCAGGAAGAAAAAGTACAATTCCTTGGAAACGACAGAGTTTTGCTAGAATCAGATATTTTCCCCTCCTATTATTGCCACATTGAAGACTTCATTTTCTTTAGGGAAACCTCAAGAGGCAGTAATCTAGTTTTGAACTATTGCCATCACCTTTCTTAGCTTCCTAGATAACACTGCAGATTGTGGTATTTTTGTTGTTTTAAATACATAAAAAGTGAGCAAAAACCATAGGTGCAAGAAAACCAAGAACAATTTAGAGATGACTGCTGTAACATTAAGTACTCTGAGCTTATCCAGTCTGGACTTTTCCTGAGAAACACAAATAAACACAACTGTAATAAACAATTTTACAATCATTTCTTAGGGCTATTCAATGATCTGTTTATTAGATCTCTCATTTTCAATAAAGGTAATTTATTATAAGTTAATGATTTAACAGAAACAAAGCATCTATGAGTTTGTGCATCTATTTTTTTTTACTATCCCATCAAATGGAGATTTCTCTTTTGACAGCTAGACTGCTAATTGTGTCCTGACATTTTGGTCTCATCCACTTTTCCAAGTAGTTTGTTGCAGCTGTGAATTTCCTGGCAAAGCAGGCTCCGGTGGAAAAACGCCAGCTCTTCTTAAATGTAGCGTTCTGAGGAAGTGTCTCCTTTTTTCTTTTTAATCCTTGAAATTATACTAATGCAGGTTTCTATCCAAAATGAGCTTGGCCTCCTGCCAGATTATCTGACAGAAGCTCAGATCTTCTGTGGCTCTCAGAAGCCTCGGTGTGTTGACTGCCTTCAAAGAAAAGGTGTTTGGGATTTTGGCATCTTCCACTTTACAGCACAGTCCAGGCATGTGGGCTGCTTTAGTAACAGGGGATGTGGAGTAACTCAAGGTTTTGAAAGGTTCTACTCTTCCCAGGAAATGCCAGAAGTCTGACAACTTAGAAACGCTCCCCAAACTGCATGGGATAGGGGATGTGAAGAAGGAAGGGAGTCAAGAATGGAAGAGGTGCAGAGAGTTTATCTGACCTGGACAAGACAGAATTCATGAACTTATCTTGTGCTGAGCTGGAAAATTCCAAATTTTCCCTGTTCTTTTATCTATCAAAACACCATGTGATACCTTTCAGCTTTTCTGGAGTCCTAAAACCACCAAAATGAGTGTCAGGGTCCACAGCTCTGGGGCATCTCAGGCTCACAGAATCCTTTTGATTCTCCATGCTGTTGTGCGTAGAAAGCCTGGACACCCTTATTTGTGTTTCATTATTTGATTTAGGCAAATATATACAGATTCTACCTTTAGTATTTGAAGATATTTCTCCTTAAAATAATGCAAATTAAAAAAACAAAACAAAAAACACCAAAAACAAAGGAAGAAGAAAATGGAAAAACAACCCAGCCACTGGCGACTGATTAATTTTCCTTTTGACACATTGTTTTCCTAATGTTTTATTTGAATAGGATAACATTTGCATGAACATGAAATCCATGAACGTGGGCTTTTAATAATCAAACTGGTAACTCAAGTGTCATAGCAGTATTTGGGTGATTAATGGAAGGTGTTTATAGCACCACTTACTCTGTTTCATTTCAGCAGTTGTGCAAAACTCCTTCCAGGGTTACCACACGTTGCTCCCTTTATAGAGCAGTCTCCATATGTTCATTAAGGTGGAAAAAAAATAAGGAAGCTAACTGCAGGTGTCAGCTGAAACCTGCAGAGGATCACTGCTTCATTGGATTGTGCTTTTGTCTTTGATTTGCAATTAACATATTTCTGGACTTCAGACATGTTTTGTCTGTTGTCCCTGGGGTATCATCGTTTCCTCTGTGTGGTTTGATTTCTTTCCTCCTTTATGGTTTTTTTCTCTTTAAGGATTACATTTTTACTGACACAAAGAAAGATGTCTGAGGGCAGAAACTATTCTGCTGCATTCGACTGCCAAGGGATGGCATATTAGGATATTTGCTTCTCTCCCTATTTTTTTTAAAGCATACAGTTATCTTTATGCTGAGGACCTTCAAATCTCTTGGGAAGACCATGTTAAATAAGGAATCAAAACAATTCAGGCTTCTCATCACAACTATCGAAAAAGAAGCACTCACCGTGTTCACTCACTTAACTGGATCTGTATTTAATAAGGAAATGTGGAAAGGTTTTATATTTGTACAGCAAGTAATGAGGTTCCTTACGTGGGACTGAACTTCTGCAACCATGACAAGATGGCCCAGTATGGCAAAATCTCTGGCTGCACCTTTTCCTTCTTGCCTCCTACCTCCTGTAGTCTCCTCCTCTCTTGGTAACATCTGCTGTGCCACTACAAAGGAGTGATCAATATTCATAGGGGGGGGCTTCTGCCATGACTTGCAAGGTTAGGAACTAGAGAAAAGCAGCTTAAACCCATCTTTTCAGAGGGTCCGGACAGAGCTGGCACAGGTCATTCATTCTGGCAAGAAATCCAGAGGAGAAACTCTTTTTGCATGTTGGCAACACTCATGGTGGTATTTGAAAGGAGGTAGCTGTCATGCTTAGCATTTGCATGTTCAGAAGCTAGTGCTCCTACTCAGAGGGGGGAAGTTAGTCATCCAAAATCCTGGGGAGAGAGGGGAAGCTGGTTTTGTTATGAGGAGCCAGTGTGCTAACTGAAAAACACATGGAAATAGAGAGATATGGATGGGTGCCATGGGTGAGTGAAGATGTTTTCTCAGGATTCAGTGTTATCTCACAGACTTGCTACATTCTATACTGTTTATGCTGGTGGAAATGTCAGTACAGTAAATGGATGCATCATCCATTTCTTGGATATGATAATATCAGTAGGGCTCATTTCTGTGTGCTTCACATGGCTTCCTTTTGAAGGTTCCTGCCTGAGATTGCTAATACCAGCTTCGTCTATAAATATGGGGCTGTAGTACACTCTCTGGTGTGTGTACATGTCCTTTAACTCTTTTGCCATTCAGCTGACTTCATTGTTATGACCAAGGAAGGGAATGATAAGAATTGTCCTCATGTTTTCACACTCAGGCCTTTTTCTTATCCAGTGTAGTTCTAGATCTTCCTTAAAACTTAAAGAAACTGAAATTTGGCAAAAGTATGAGCTATCCCTTTCTGAAACACTGTAGTCTTTTTCTAACTTGGGAGTTTTTCTTCCTCCAGAGAGACTGTGGCCCATGAAACAAAGATATCTGAGCCTGGATATTTTGCTTTTCTCAGCTTATCAACAACAACTTTGGAAATGATAGTTGCACATACAACAAAAACATGTTAAAGAATCAGCTCAGCTCAATTTCCTCTTATCTTTCAAGCCAAGCACTTCGAGGATGGTCTGATGGAAATCTGTATATTCTAGATTGCATCTTTAAAGAATTGCTGTCCATCTAATTATAGTTTATGCTTCTTGTCATCTAACATCCCTGTTGAAAACATTTTACTGATGCTGTGCTCAAACCTTTCCATTTTCTTCCTCTCTGTCTTGGTAACGAAGGTGAGAATGCAAATGAAACTTAAACACTGTAAAATTTGTTTTCAGACTATATTTTCTATGGGGCAGAACTTGTTGGTCAATAACAGCTGCTGTTACAACTGCTGAAAAAATATAGAACATCTCTTTACATAACAAGGCCTTAAAGAGATTTCAGAAATACTATTTGCAGGGAATAGTGTAAGCCTGGGTGCACTCAACTGTCTGTATTACACTTTTCCTCTTTAAACCCAGTATTTAAACACACAGTGGCCACAGTAATTTATGGAGCAAACCCTGAAAAATTCTAAATCAGGATTAGTGTCTATTAACTCTATTAAGTTCTATTTGGCAGTCAACCAAAATGTCAACTGAGCTCGCATTCCTCTTTATCCGGTAACTAATGCTGGAGAGGGCACATGTACAATATCAAGTGGAAAAAGGTGTCCGGGGTAATATTGCAACTCTCAGGCCAAATTCTCTGCTGGCATAAGTCACGGTATTTCCAAGCCAGATCTTTCAGAATAGCCCGTCTGTCTCAAATTAATTTTTCGTATTCACTTTTTAATAAGCAACTTTCCAAGCAATGAGGGTTTTTTAGCTGCATGACTCCTATTAAAGTCAATAGGAGTCATGTAGCTAAAACCCTATGTGATGCTTGAATTTATTGGAAATTGGCAACTGCTGCTGAGAGCACTTCTTTTGTTTGGTCTTCCTGCCCAATCATTGCTTTCTGCCTGGCCACGTAGCCCCTTGTGCTCCTACTTGCTGGAATCTCCATGCCTAACCTTTCTATTCCTTCCCCAATATCCTTTCACACTAAAATAAAAGAGCCTCCTCTGTAGAATCATTATTGCCTGATGCCCTTTTGTTTGGATTTTCTGTGTGCGACCTCTTTGTTCAGCCTCAGCTGTTGCTGAACTTTGCTGTTGGCTGCACTGAATCACCGCATTGTCTGTGCAACCACTCACATTTGCACAATACTTTGGGATGTGGTGAGATGAAAGGTGCTCTGCAAACAAAAGCCCGGCTCCTTACCATTTCACTCTGAAATTATAGGAGTTAAAATACCATCCAGTGGGTCTGATGTCATCACTTTACTAAAAAATGAGCTTCTAGCAGGTGTTATCAATTATTACCTGGTAACTACTTGCTTCCCCAAAATGATGTTATTCCACTGAAATAATATGTTCCACTGAAATTCCACTGACGAGCTTTAACCAGTGTCAATATGGGCTGCAAATCCCACCCTGGGAGAAGTGCTGCAAGATTTACTCACCAAAAACTGAAAGCTGTGTATATTTTGTTAAAAATGCCAAAACAACTTGTTGTTTGGTTTCCTATACATTTTACATGGGCATGCATTTGGACAGTTTTCTAATTTGTATTTGTATTATAGAATCACAGAATGAAGGGGTTGGAAGGGACTTCAAAGATTATCTCATTCCAATCCCCCGGCCATGGGTAGGGTCACCTTCCACTGGATCTAACCTCAAACCATTCTATGATTCAGTGATGAAGATTTACTCTTCTCCCAAGGGCGGCTGTGAAATCTCAGTTTGAGAAAAAGGTTTTATTAAATAACAATGTACTAGAGTTTACACAGAGTTTTACACAGAGTTTTATGAACACTATATAGGAAAATTGTTAATGATGGAGTCTGAGTATTGCAGCTGTCTAATAAAGGATAGAGGCTGCCCAGTATTCTGAAGAGAAAGTGTAATTCAGATTCCTTCAGGCACTGTAAGTTTTTTAAAAATAATCCTAGGATTGAAAATCTAATCTATCAGGCTGCACTAGTAAAGCAACTTGCCAGCCAGCCTGGCTGAAGTAGAATGAAGATCTTCGAGCAAGATCTTGAAGAGCAACAGAGCTCTGAATGAATACAAAACTCTTTCTGGGACATTTATTGTTGAAAACCTCATTAAATCCTCTTATTTTAACATGGGTGCATCATGCAAGAAAAGGCTGAGTGTTTCTGTGTAAGAAAATTTTGCATTTATTTTTGCTATCATAATCTGAAAAATCTTTAAAAGGATCTTTGTTTTATTAAATAAGTGGCTTTAGTGTTCATCTAAGGATGTCAGAGCTCCAGGAGCTTTATTTGCCTATGAGAGGTGCAGCAGTTGAGGTGCAAATGTCAGTCCTTGAACATCGCTCTTTGCCCTCATTATTTGGGGCTACGCTTACAGATAAAGGGACTCCTCTCTTATTCTTCTCTCCTCTCCAGTCTTGCTTCCCTTGCAACCAGAATAATGTAAGTTAGTGGCAAGTGCTGTGACCATTTTTTAGGGCTTATCCTGAAAAAAATGGATTCTTGTTCTTAGTGCATTTCCTTGGTAAGACTGCTGCTGCACAAGCTAAATTGCAAGTGTGTTTCCATTTGACAGGGTTCAGAATGACCTTTGCTCATTTTCCACAGCATTTTCTGTGGAACATTTACCATAGCCATGTTTATCAAAGTAGTTCTTTTTCCGGATTTTCCACTTTTTTTAGAAGTCCATTGCTTGGCCCGAGAAGTATTTTGTTAGGAAACAAAAGATGCCAGAAACTGTCAAAGGTAAAATGTGTAACGTGAGCACATGAAACAAAAGTGCTAATAGTAATGTTAACATTTTGGAAAGGGAGAGTGGAGTATCTGGAGTAAATATGATCTGATCTAAATTTGAACTGCCTTGGAGAAAGCAAAAAACTGTGTCACTCTATGGAACATCCAAACTAAGCAATCCCTCAGCTAAGAGATTTAGCACAAAGTTAGTTTTAAACTAAAGAAGACCAGCACTTTAATCTTTTTGCTTGATTTCCCTTTCAAACACAGTCATCCATTTAGCTCCCTGCTGTCCTCATGAAGAATTTCCTTACGATGAAATCAGGGTTTGGAGATTTATTATGCAACGAGCAGAGCAGGTTCAAGCTGATAAAGGCTTCCTGGGTGAGTGAAGGATGCTTAATGCCAGGAAAGATACTCTTTTAATGTGAGGTTCTTGACCATTTATTACATAAAAATGTTAATCTGATAGTGTTTTTAATCTGCTTGTTATCGGCGGTGGCTGCTCGGTGTTAAAGACAAGATAAAAGGGAGAGCTGAAGAAGCAGATTTGGGGAGCACTCACTCAGTTAACATGCCGGATACAACACACCTGCTTCCCATTTATCTGCTCTTCCAGAGTGAGGAGGAGAGGGTTTAGGGCTGTGATAAGGCACAGCTCTCTGGGCTGACTGGGCAGCGCTGAAAGGACACTGCGCCAGAGATAAGCCGTGATAAAGCCTGGGACAGTCATTTCCCAGGAAACTGCAGAGCAGAGGATTTGCTTTACATGCCATTTCGAGGGGTTCTCCAAATATAAAATATTTAATCCCTTCTTGGCTGTCCACATCCCCCTCCCACCCCACAAACTGATGTGCGATACGCGGAATTCATGAAGCCAAACTTCCTGCAGATTTGCATCCGTGTTGTGCCCTAGGCTTGTTCCAGCTAATGGAGGGGCTGGTCCTCCCTGTGGAATCTTGGCAGGTAAGAGACATTGTGATTAGTCCTGGCTTTTGTGCATGCAAAACCAGTTGCTGGTGTAAAATATAGTGTGGCTGTCAAGCTGGGCTGAGGTCTCTCATGGACTCAGGAGTTATTGGTGGCCTGGAGGACAAGCGCTGTTATCATATAAGCCTTGCACTTTGAGAAGACCAAGATAAAGGTTATCTCTGCCTGCAAGACAAAAATACAAACTTTTTCTTGAGGGATTTGGCCGAGTAGTGAAGTTTTCAGGTTTGAGTTGACACAAATATCTGCAATCAGTCAAGTAGCTGGATAGCAAACAGCTTGCCCATTTCAGAAAATGTGAGGAATTAAAATCATTGACCTTGGGATGAAACCATGACAAGTCCAAGCTTTTCTTGCCTAAGGAGACATGAACTCATTTCCTGAACTGAAACTTCTGTATTTCCCACTTCTGTATTTCTAGTAGACTCCCATAGCCAGAAGCCACATTTTTACTTTGGGATGGCTGCTTTCTACCCAAACAAGGTATTTAGTCATAATTTCTGTTGAAATCAATTAAAAAATGCTTCTTTGGCAATGCAAACACACTGTTTAGAAATTTCCAGTAATGTGGCTGAAGGTCGGTTCATGCAGCATTTGGTCTTCAATGATGCTGCTTTCAGGTTGAGAATTTCAATCTTTTCACTACAGCAACTGAGGAACCATGTGTCTAGACGGGATGTGGTAACTGCTAAGCCTCGTTCAGGTTGATCTGAAGACCTAAAGCCCTGTCATAATAATTTTATTTGGGGAAACAAAACAAAAATCTAATGGTCACAGCACCAAGCCTGCCAGAGTTCAAGAATCATTTGGACAACACTCTCAGGCACATGGTGTGATTCTTGGGCTTGACCTGGGCAGTGGTGGAACTGATGATCCTTGTAGGTCCCTTCCAACCAGGATATTCTATGATTCTGTGATTCTACCATGATACAAACCTCTGATTATAGACAGAGGACTAACAAGATTGGCGACTGTACAACAAACTGAAAATTGTCAAATAATGACATCCTGTGGATTATGTCAACTAACCCACACTCATTCCTCAGGCAATCATCCGAGTTCAAAGAGACTGTGCCAGGCCTTAAATGGGTTAAAATTACTGAGGCAGCCAAAAGTATTTTGTGTGGCAGAAGCTTCAGTCCCTCTCAGTTAATGGGACTGTTAGCAGATGGATCCCAACTGATCTCTAGTGGTAGAACACAGGAAGGAGTGAAGAAGAAGAAGAAAAACAGTGACAGGCATAAAACCCATGGCTTTATACATCAAGTCCTACATCCAAAAGCAAATTGGAAGTCAGTGCAAGTTGCAGCGACTTGGTGTAGTGTGTGTTGTTCGCCAGTTCTGCTAAGTAAGTGATCAATATATTTACTCCCTGGATAGAATACAATCTTGTTGTTGTGACAGTGCTACCTCTACTACTCTGTGAAGAAAAATGACTCCATGGAGTCTGTGATGCCTATCTGGTCAGAGCCTCCATTCTTCAGAAGATATTTTTAAAGATAACCGAAAATCATAAAAAACAGACTTGCTGAACATTTGCAGTGCACCAAAGCCAAGAAATTCAGACGCACAGTAAAAATTCAATGGCTAGTGATTAGCCCAATCTATTTTACTGAGATACTGCCAAGTTATCTGGATGGTTTCAGCAGCATGCAGCACTTCTGCAACTCTCATATGTAGCAGGCAGAGTTTCAGATGGATTTGGATGGAATTCAGCTTTTTGCTGAATTTTCTTTTGTGTGTATTGTTAAAGAAAAATCTTGTCAAGGTATTTTTTGTTTGTTTGTTTGTTTTTACTTTTGCTGTTCATGCTTATTCAGGTATCTGCCTTTATTTTAATGTTACAAATGCAAATTCATCCACTCACAGAGCTCAGGTTCAGGCTAATCAGTCAATAGCATTGACAAGATACCCTTCTATCTCATTAGCTATGGAGAAGGGAAAGAAGAAAGGAAGGTGGGAGCCATAAGGAATGGACACTGACTTCTAGTTAGAAGTGAAAAGAAATCATGGCAATGAGGCATGTTTTTGCAAGCCTACAGCTTGGCTCTGAATTTTCTGCATGCTGTATAGGATAGTATGGGAATTTGAGAGAAACAGAAGCAGATAATCTCTTTGCTGGGACTCTCTCAAAGACTCTGGAAAATCACGGCAAAAGCAGCCTGAAGGAATATTCTACTTTTTTTTGACCATTGCAGTTTGTTACTGGGAGATTAATGAGATGAATTTGAAGCAGAAGATTAATGTGGTCTATTCTTATATCCTGCTCCCCTCCTCATAAATCTCCTATTATTACATATGCACTAAGCAGCACACTGCTTCACCTTCTCTGAGACACAAGTCCACCAACAGCTCTCTTTCATTTGCTCTGCTGTACTTCCCAGATGTCAACACTCAAATAATGCCTACTCCCCTCCAAACTGATATCTTCCCTCCCATCAATGCCTTACCACCATGAATGAACAGAGAGGCCAAGAAGGGGAAAAATATCAGACTCTTTGGATCAACTCTTGATATGCGTGTACAGATATTTAAATACAGTGTGGAATATCAACTGAAATAGTGCAAAATGAATAAGATTAATAAGTTATTTGCTTCTTTGTCACAGTTAAGTTGTCTCCTTTTTGTCTTGGGAAAGCTAGACAGCCTGTTCTTTCATTCTCAATCTCTCACTCTAGAGAAGTCTGAGTTAACATCACAGATGGCCACAGCCACCTCAGCTGTCAAAGGGAGTGCACCCAGAAGAGGAAGAGCTGACAGCCTAGGTGGACTCTCATGTGCTTTGGCTCAACTTCAGGAAGCATTGCAATTATAGCCCGAATGCACAGGAGATCAGACACAGCTATCTGAACACTTCATCGTTATGGACAGCTTGCATTCCCACAGCGTGCCTGGGAGAAGAAATCATAGCTGTATTTTGATGTTATACAAAGATAAAGACCCAGCTAGATTAAGTGATTTATTTAGGGTCACTCAGAACATCTCTAGTTGAATCAGAAACAGAGCTTCAGTACCTGGAGCCCTGCTCCAGTTAGCAGTCGTATCTGCCCAGGTGACAGACTACCCTTTCACTCCACAGAATAACAAAATCAACTCTCCTGAATACACCCTGTTAGAAATGTTGTCCCCTGTAGCAAGATTGAAAGAGATTCACAAGCCTCCTACGTGCACAGAGACCAGAACAACCCTGCCAAATGCTGTCCTAAATTATTCTTGTGCAAAATTCGTTGGGTACAGAAAAGGAATAGTAGAAAAGGCGGAAGGAGATGAGCTGTTCTTGAAAGTTTTTCTTATTATGCAAACACAGAGTCCAAAGATTTTCCAGGGAATTGTTGTGTTAAATAGCCACAGTTGTAAATGGTGAATTCATAAATGAATACAAATGTGTAGCTGTCATAACTGGCAGATGACACTTCCTGAAGGATAAGCTTGTACTCTTCCCCAGTGAAAGCAGCATGCAAGAGTTTCATCTCCTGAGACTTCTAATGTACAAATTCTTTGGCAATTCTTCCTAAGGCGGAACTGTTTTTAATTTAGAAGACGTCAACCTACTTGTACTAGTGGGAGAAATTAATAAGCCAAGGATGCAGGTCGGCTGTACTGTAATACTGAGTAGATATGTCTCCATTAATTGCAGGATTGTCTGTGCTCACTTAAAAGCTGTTCTGTCTCAGAGCTTGATCCCATTGCTTGTGCTCAGATAATATTCCCTTGAGCTTCTAACACCTTTTCTGTTGTTGACCCCTCAGGGATAGGTTTGTTTCATGTCTGCACATATCACATGCTGAACCATATATTTCTTCTCTCTGTATAGCACAGATATGAATATAGATAACCATATGTCCTCTAATACTAAGCTCCATTTGCATTAATCTGTCCTGGATATTTAGAAAGGCAATTAAAGCAAAGCGAATCTAAAAGCTATGTTCAAGTGACCTGGACCGTAGGCAGATCTTGGGATCTAATATTTTCTCCTGGCTGCTTTTACCAGCCTCTACATGGGACATCACCAAAGCCAGCTTTCCCTCCCGACCAGATTTGGGCACTTCATGTTGCCTGAATACAGCCTTGATAAATGGGGTACAGTAAGGCTGTGATAGGGGAAAAAAAAAAAAAAGAAAGGTTGTTTACATCCATATTTCAACCCTTAGCCTGGTACTTTTCTACCAGCTTTATGACCCTTCTCTACTGCTGCTCATCCAAAGGCCCTGTGCAGGAGAGACAGGGCCTTTACTGGAACTAACAACACATCTTGCAAGTCGGAGGAAAAACCTGGTCTAAAGGACTAGATGCAGTGTTTAGGCTTGCAGATACTCGTGCAGATTTACAATGTGTACATATACATGCGAATAACCAAAGTCCTTTAGTTTTCTGTCTTCACTTCTCTTCATGATTATTCTACCCCAGTAAGCAATCTATTGTCTGCTGGACTGACTTATTCCCCACATTTAGTAACTCTATTCATGCTATTAAGTGAATGATGCTTTCTAAATACCAGACACATATTATATGCAATTAGGCTTCTTGAATCTGTTAGGGTAACAAAAACTTGCCAGAATTAATGCTGTGCTCTCCATACATAACCTCTGTAAATAATTATAAATTAAATAGAATTTAATAAAAAGAAAAAAAAGAGAGAGAGAGAGAACAAAAGAAGCAGCTTTCATTCTTCAGTGAAATTCTGTACAGTTCAGCACACTCCTAGGCAGTGGGCACTGGCATTTTTTGCAGGGATTGTCTTTTTTTCTGAATAGGGAGAAAGTTTTCCCTTGTGTACAAAAGCAGCAGATATTAAAATTTGGATGGTGCTGTATTTAGGAACAGAAATCAGTGAAGGTGAAGTAACATCAGAAATTTACCAAGAGGTTTTGTTTAGGATGTGAGTACCTTCTACCAGCTTAAATATTCTTAAGAATAGTTTAAGCAAATGGAAAACATGCTATACTAAGTTGCAATCAGCTGTGTTAATATTATTTAAGTATTTATTTTAACTGAGGTTGAATTGAAATTTGTAGTCAGGTTTCGATCTTCGATCTTCGATCGATCTTTGATCTTCAACAACTTAAAATACAGTTGTTCAAACTACCCCAGGTTCCCACTGACATTAATAAAATAAATTTGATTGATTTGGTTTCTGGCCATTAGAAAAACCCAACATAAATGTTGGCAGATTTTGGGGGCAGGGATCAGTGTTATAGCATAACCTTTCACATATTAAAGAAAGGACTTTATGGAACTTTCTTCTTTATGCTAAAGTTGTCTGAAGGAGATGCAATCAGTGCTTCATGAAAATGAACCATATTCTCTTCAAAGAACAGACCAACCTATCAAGTCTGCAATTATTTCAGCAACAGAGGGAACTTCACAGTCCTAAGCAGGAGCTTACCATCGACTTACAATTATATCCTTTTATAAGCCGAAAGGACAGCGTGGTCTAGTATTTGGGATGACACCAGGCCAAGACTCAGATGTTTCACTGAATTATTTATGACTTGGGACAGATACACCTGCTCTCCCTACCTTTCTCACTTCCCACTCTTTGTATGTCACTCTTTTCCAACAGGGCACTTTTTGGTGCAGATTTCCTTCATTCTGTACCACACCAAGCACCAAAAAGCCTTGTCTTTGAGCAGAAATTCTAAAACAGGAATACCAGTGATAAGCAATATCTACTACGCAGTATAAATGGCTGCAAAATGGTACATAGAACAGCAATGTGGAAAAAATTAATTTGAGGTATTTAAGGTTCAGAAAATTTGATGATTCAGTCTAATTGGGTGCATTAAACAAACTATATTCAAGGGATATGCTCCTGGCATGCTGTACAAGCCTTCTTTTTCCCTTTTTAAAATGAGAAATCTAGTTAATTAAATTTACTTACTAAACAGCTTGTATTGTAACAGTAGAAAATGACAGATGTCTTTCATAAAATTAGTCATATTGCGGTAATTTTCCCCTTTCCCCCAAACATTGTGTGATTATGGGCATATTTTCTCCTGTTAAAAAGCTATCTATCATAATCACTAACGAATTTCACTCAGAAATGTTCTGAAAGAATAGGTGTTCTGCCTGAAATGTAGAAAAGTTTTTCTGTGGCATATTTTCTCATTGCCACTTTATTCTGTGGGCTGTTAGCTGCTTGCAGAATACTGCATAATTTTAAAGGCTTATACTTATAAAGGCCAATCATGTATTAATTCATTTGGTATTCATTGAGAGACCTTTAATCATGATGGATTAATTTATTATAAATGCAGATATAATATGTTATTTCATAATATCACTACTGTAATTTAGCAATTAAACAGTCTGTTATTATTTCAATCACTGCCCAGATCTGTATCATGATACAAAGTTTTGCTCCACGGTGGATTATTTTACATTACATATAGGACAATGGATTTTTTTTTTTTTTCAGGGACTAAACCTTTGGGGAAGCAGAAATATACAAGATAATACTTGGCTCTGATATTCTCCTTTGTGTCTGAGATGATTCATGCTGAATACTCAGAACCAGCTAGTCAGAGGCTTGCAGTGATTACAGGTCTGATCCAAAGCTGGCTGAAGTCAATGAAGCACTCAGCATCTTGGACCCTATGATGAGTGAGAGGGGTGTAAATACTCATCAGGAAAAAGGATGTGGAGAGGTTGAAAATTAGGCAGGTCCACCAATTAAATGCAATCTGAGATAACAAGTAGAAATGTTTAGATACAAGAAAATTTAACCTGTTGTTTTTTGAAAACCGAGCAAGGCTCCATGAGTGCCGACCTGTACTCCTGCCCCACTAGACAGACAAATATAGAGCTTTCCAAAAGGCCTAAGATGAGGCCATTATACATCCACTCTTGAATTGCATTCTTTCACAATTCTTATGCCTTTTGACGCTTTCAACTCAGAAGAGGAATTGGGGCTCATTTATGCAGATCCAATTTTACCAGTGTCAGATGTCCGAATGTTATTGTGACCCACATGGAATGGCCCCAGGGAGAATCTGGATCAGAAGAATAATTTCCATATGACAGACGTGCAAACTGTGCTCCTTGGAAAAGAGATACCTTGCTTTGGTACCTGCAGTAAGTGTGAAAAGATAAGATGTAGATTCTCTGGAAAGTGACACTCAACCATTTCTCTTTGTTCTAAGCACTTGGCCTGATTTCTTTCTCTAGCACTTGCTGTTGTCATGTTGAAATTGACACCATAGCAGAACAACTGCACTTACCAAATATTCTAAAGCTTTCCCTTTCTTTTTTTTTTTCTTTTTTTTTCCTTTTGAGTGAGAGAGGAAAAGGTAGTAGAAGTTGCCAAGTCTGTATCTCTGACTGGATGCTAGAGAACAAATTGATCTGTTACTTGGAGCTCATTTTTTAACCTCCCTCTATTGACATTTAAGTAACTGATTCTTCTCCATCATTGTTAGCTGTCTTTTTTCCTGCCTGTCAAGAGCTCACTAAATTAAGATTCACAACCCAGGATAGTTTTCATATGAACCCAAAAGGAGTCAATATGTTTACTTAGATAAATGGTTATTTTACAAGGTAGTGTAAAATGCATAATTTTCTGTGGTATATAAAGCCATGAAGCACAATCCATCATGAGTGACTCATTTAATCTCTGATGTATCACTGGATGCCTTCTTCAAAGAGCAATCTGGAATAAGTGATTCACATTAGAAGATCTGGAAAAAAAGCTGCACAGAGAGCAAGTGAAGAGATCAGAACCAAAATGGTGATAATGTATCCTCAATCATATGACAGAGATCACAAAATCCTGTTAAATCCTCTAGTGTATGACCCTTCCTCTTCAGGATTCACCCCCTCAAGAGCATTTTCTGCTGCTTTTCCTTCTCACATTTGCACTGTATAACAGAGCTATCTGCAACTGGAGATGAGAAGCATTTTTACAGGCTAAGAAATCTACTAGAACCAATGGTTTTAATCTCTCCTTGGCTACAGAATCAAAGCCAAGTTCTCTGCAGGTGCAAATAGGATCTGCTCCACTGCCTTAGGTGGAGTTTCACTCATTTACACCATTAAAGAATTTGGCACCGAGGATGTTGAGATCAAGAGGTTCCAGTTGGCAAGGAGATGTGCAGAAGAGAATCTGTCTGGGGAAATATTCTGAGAAGACTTATCTATCCTGTGAAAGGAGGACTTACCTCTCCTCAGAAGAGTCTGGTACTGATAAAGCCAAATTATATTAAATTTTGGGACATCTCTTTTGACCCTGCTAATTCTAAACTGGCCATTTTGAGAAGCCTGCCAATACTGTGCCCAAGGAAAACACAGTGGTGTGCTCCTCTATGTGCATTTTCACACCATCATATTATGTGCATATTTTATGTTTTTATTTTCCACTGACATAACACTTACTGGTGGTCTGTATTCTTTTAGTAAAACCAGGGTTGGAACATGTCCTGCCATAGCTGCTTGCACAACACATACCAAAAGAAGTATCATTATTAGTAGATGTACCTGCATGATGCCACTACTTCATTGCCAGAAGCAATTTCCACCTAATTTGGAGTTCCTGCATATGCAATGAAGCATTTGCCATTATTGTTTCAGAGAAACTAAGAAATATCTGTTTATTTGTTAATAATAATTTTGGAAAATACAGGAAGCAGTGAAATATCAAGACTCATTTAGAAGAATTATCAAAACTAACATTTTAAGTGAGTAGAATAAGACAACCCCCACACTCTCACTCTCTCTTGCTCTGGTAAATATATGCAGCTGACTTTTCCAAAAGGACAGTCTCAGTATATTTACACTTTTATATCTTTGGATGCTTGTGAGGGTCCAATTTGCTCCTGGACAAGGGCATATTGATGAGTTTACTTGGATGGACGTGCTTGGTCTTAAAGCCAGCTCCACTTCGTCAGCTCTCACCAGTTCTCAACAGCTCAGTGTGAACAGCCAGCTTTCTTTCCTCTAAGGAAGGCACAATTGCCTCTTCCTCTGCCCACACCCCTTCAGGCAGCAGGAGGATTCTGCACCAGGGTTGCACCACACTGGATCAGGATCAAGTCACTGTCCTGTGTCCATCAGTGGCCCACAGTGGATGCCAAGAGCAGGCTGTAAAAGTAAAATAAGCTTAGAGTGCTTTTTCATCTTCCTAAATTTCCTTGTTCAGGGATGTTCTGTAGCTATATCAACACACTGAATTTTTATGACACAGGTGAGGGATCTAATTTTATATTTGAAAACATCCTACTTAATCTGTACAGACACCTGCTAGCAATTATTCCCACCTTCTCTTTTCAGGTCTGCACCTGGCTGAAGTTCAAATCAGAGACTGTGAGTACTCTGGGGAGGAGTGTCCTTTTTTTCTGGGTTTCTACTAGTTATGTCTATACTAATAAAAGAAGACCAGGGATGTGACTCAGGTACTATTGCTCCCTTTGAAGGCTGGATGCTGCCAGTTCTGCCTGGGCTGCAGATGAATATGCTTTGCACCCCAGCGACAGCATGTGGGGCTACAAGGTGGTCCCTGACTGTTCTATTCACAGTATTAACAGAACCATAGAGGCCCACAAGTATTGACCATGAAGTAACATGAACCACTTTCACCAGGACCTTCAAAACCAGTTTCCTTACCTTCCTAAGAACAAGTTTTCTCGCTCTGCAAAATTAATTTTAAGACAAAGAATGATGCTGCATGAAGAAACTTGGAGGAATAGAGAATTTTTTGAGTCAAGATGTTCCCCAAATGAATTTTGCAGCATGTGAAAATTAGTTCCTTTTTAAGTGTTTCCTGTCCTGCTTCAATGACATTTATTCTGTCCTAATGTATTTTGTGAAAGTTACTCACAGAATTACATTTATATAAGATAAACCACTGGTAAGGGTCATAGACTTCCATTTTTATTTTAATAAAACCTTTGAAGACTAACTCATGCAATTTGTGAATCACACTTCATAAGATAGACTTGCCAGAGGTTTTTAATAGTTTGAGGTAAGAAGCTGATTGGAAATAACAGAAAAAAAGAACTTCTTCTCTATGTTCATTCTTATATTCAACCAAAGATAAGTAGCTACATCACAAAAGCATATTCTTTTACTGATGAGAGAGAAGAACATAAAGAAAATTAAACTATGACAATGTTTTTCTGGTTTATGGTGCTCAGATTGTCCTCACATATAGAAGAGGTTGATTATCCTTGCTTTAAGTTATACAGCTTTTTGCTTAGATAAACACATCAACTGGTGATATTTCCATCTTTTTGCAAAAGATGGTATCTGTGCAGTAGATTATGAAATGTCCTGAAAGGCCAGAGAAACACATCTGAAGAAAGGGAGTACAAGGACTGAGTATTACCTTCCAGAAAATCTCTTTATTGGCTTATTTGAAATCAGAATTTTCAATTCTGCTATAGAGGAGCAGCAGCTGCATCACTGTATGTTAGCAGTTAGAACTGGGGTAGGTCTAATACAGAGGTACAGTATAGAACCCTATAGATATCTAATGCTCATATTCTTTATTATATCTATTTCTACCTGTCTGCACAAACCCCTGAAATACTGCATCTATATAAGCAAGTTTGAAACCTCTAAAACAAGAACATATACCACAACCTTACAGAAAATGGTTATCCTTAGTGTAGGAATTCCTGGCCAAAATTATTTTGCCTGTGTGATGCTAAAAATTGTACATGTTGGATCAGTAACTTCTGTTGTCCTTAAAGATTAGCTGTGCTCTAGAGACCATAATTTGCCATTCTGGGGCAGATGCTCAACAGACTTAAGGGATGACTCTGATTTATATCAGCAGAAAGTCTGGCAGACTTATGTGAATGGAACTGGAGTTGTTCTCAAGAAAAAAAAAGGGTGAAATGAGCACTAATGTAAATAAACCTATATTTTAATGTAGTTCTGATGTGGGTTTGACTACGCTCGTGTGCCCAAAACAACATAGTTTCTGGGTTTATTAAAGTGTGGCCATTTTTCCTTTGTTTATTCATAATTCATTTATTAATAAAGATTTCAGCTGTGGTACAGTCTTTATCCTACCATAACAGGGGCTCCTGGCTTCATAACTTCATTGGAGCAACCCACATGATGAATATGAGCTGAAGAATGGAAGCCAAATCCTTCTAGGCTCTGTATATTTGTGCTTGCCAGAAAAATTATGGCCAGCCGAAGGAGCAGGAGATGGAAAGTAGCCACCTCTGTTTTGGCTCTTCTCAAAGTCCACCGAGGCCACTGTGAAAGACTTTTTACTTGGACCTACATAAGTACCTTCTGAAGTTGGATAGAGGAATTGAGGGGCAGCAGAGACTGCTTATTTATGAGTTACTTAGCAGTCCCTCATGCAGCAGTTGCCATAAGGCATAGCCTCAGAGCAGCTTATTCCTACTCCTGGCAAAAGTTATCCTCATGGGAAGCTGTGCTTTCGGATGCTGCTGGCCAGAAAATGAGAATACTTTACTGCTTCTCTCATAGCATATGAGTATATTCACTCTGGGGGCAGTTTTAGCATTTGGCCCTATGCCTGGACATCATTACTATTGGGCACTTACACTGAGCACAACCATGCTGACCAAAGTCTGTACTGAAAAGATTACATTCTCCCAAACCAATATTCTCAATTTGGCCCTCATGCTTTTGACAGCAGGAAACTTTTGGAAACACCATAGGCTGTGTGTGCTGTAAACAGCATCACCTGAAAAAAACCCTGGTGAATATCACAGGTTTCATGAAAGCAAGAGAAAGCAGAAATACAGTACCCTCTAGTGAAAGGGGATGAGCTGAAGGGAACAGTTAAACAATATGTGCTCCACATGGTACAAAACCTCGAACTGCCTTTAAGCAGCTCTTCTAAGAAAGCATCTGGTTAAAGAGTTTGGGGCAAACCAGAAGAACTTACTTTAAATACAGAGAAGAATATTTTCCTGCTTATACTACAGCTTCACTTCTTGTAAATTTAAAAATATTCTACTTTGAAATGGGACTGACAACAGGCAGCATCACCATGTGTGAGTGCACCCTGAATCTAAAAGGGGAGGGAGCTCTGAGTTTCAATCTGCAAGTATTCTTATTCATGTCACAACTGCAGTAAATATCTGAGCATAAAGAAGTATAACACTGCTAAAGAAAATTGGGTACAAATCTGAATATCACCACATTTACGGCATCTCAAGGTGCTGGATTTCCAGAAACTGTACTTGTTAGTTGGCTTGGCAGAAGCGGAAAAAACGTGATGACATTCCAGCAACAAAACATTTTCTTACTCGCTGAGCTTAAAACATTTCTTTGGTTGCAGTGGCTTCTGTGGGACTATTCCCATACCATAATCTTAAGCACATAATTAAGGGCTTTACTGGATCAGTGCCTGAAAAAGCAATGCTGATTTCTGTTGAATGCACATTATGTTAGGGACCATTTGTAAGCTCATTAAAATGAACAGAAAGGATCCAGCAGACGCTGGACCAAGCCTTGTCTCAGGACTTTTATCAGAGAAACAGCGTTGCCTCTTGTTTACACTTTCACAGGTCACTGAGTTCCCAGACTTTGAGTCATTGATTACATCGTATTATCAATGAAGTTAGAGATTTGCTGTCAGCTTAAATGGGTACAGGATAGGACATGAGGAAATAAACAGCAGAATCATGTACAATTTGTGATTCTGGGTATTGGGTACTTAAAAAAACAAACCTAAAAGCAGTCATGCTGATGAATTCATGGACACAGAATAGCCTCTGCTCTAGTGCACTGTGTGTGCCATGCAATGTGTTTGGGAATGAACATTGCATTTCTTTGGAACAGCACTGGATATGATTCTTACTCTGCCTCCCCTTCCCTCAATGCCCGGACTAATAAATCTCCCATTTGTCTCACCTGTAGTTACAATAAAGCTGTTCTCAGCGGTGTTAACATCTGCCGTGGTCATTCTTCTGGGGTGAGAAAGGCAGAACATTTTCATTGCTCGTTCATTTGTGAACATTGGTTAAGTAAAGCTGTCACTTGTGTCCAATTATGGGTGAGGATTTTATAGCACAGTGTCCTTCCTAAAGCTAAACTGACACGGCCAAGCCCCATTTTATAGACATTCTTAAATTCTTCCAAGCCATATTTAAAATCCTTATGCTCAGGGATGGCAGGTGCCATGTGTTTTCACAGCTACATTAACAAATGCAATTTTGTGGCAACTTGACCATGCCAGTGAAGCAGTAAATTTCTGTAATCTCTGTGGTTAAGAATTTCACACAGGACTTTGCTGGGAATATGTAAAGCCCATTAGTACAGGGCACGATGAAGATAAAATTAAAATACCTTTACAGTAAAAGCCAAAAAAAAAAGAGAGTAGATTCTGGGGATTTTTTTGTGCTGCTAGAGCAATGAAACGTGTCAGAGGAAAATGCTGAAATAGAAAAAAAACCACTTCACCGGGCTCTCTCAGCCTACTCTTCAAATGACTGCCACCAATTTAGGTGAGAAGCAGTAATTTGGCTCCCACAAATGCTAACAGAGGCTTATCCTAAAGCATAACTGGGATGTGAAACTTTATAAATCTCTTTTCTAAACCCTTACTTTCTGTTACAGTTCACACAAATGTTTTTTGCGGGCTTAGGGAGATAGTAGCCAAAACTCTCCTAGTCCCTAGCACGTGAGAGTTGCAGTGGTGTATCGTCACACCAGTCATTAGCTGGTTCACTCATGAGATCTGCATTTACCACCATGAGCTTTGCTGTTGGAACTGAGGCACCTCGGTGTCACTCAGGGCTGCCACAGACCCCCCAGCTCCAGCATCTCAACCACCCTGGTGTTTGGGAGCACATTGCACCACTTGCAGAGCCAGAGGGTCTGTGCAGCATCATTGGATCGCTGACTTAACCTGCTTTGGAAAGGGATCTCTGCTGAAAAATGAGACTAATACTACTTTTTATTTTCCCTAATTCGCCACAAAACTCCTCAGGACTCCACAGTGAGGGTTGCCACTGCCAGAGGACAGTTTTATACACTGAGACAGAGCCAGGATTTGGTTTCTGGTCTCCAACATTCCCTGAGACAGGATCTATTAGATTTTGCAAGAGGGTATCTCAGTTACCAACAGAAAGCAGACGAAAACCAGCAGTTAAATCCTGCACAAATTCATACACTGGTTTGTTTGTTTGGGTTTTTTTCTGACCTGTAAGTCATTTCAGAAGATATTTCCCAGATTTCCTGTAAAATCATGTGAGCTATAGATTTTTTTTTCTTTAAAAAAGAAAGATGTGATTCCAGCATAATCACCTCACTCCAGAGACTGGATCTTATGGAAAGTGCTCAGAACACAGTACTAGCCAGCGAGAGGACTGCATTATGGATTGCTCACAGACTTCAGGAGGTTTTACCACAGGGTTTGGGCAAAACTCCTGAAGAGCACAGATCAAACGAGAAAACATCTTTGAATGCTTATAGTTTGTTGTGAGACAGAAGTGTTTTGAAAGATACACTTAGCAGCTCACTCAGTCTCTTAAGACTTCACGCAAGCACACAAGGTTGGGGAGATCAGCTCACATACTTCTGCACGCTGTGTGGCTGCACTGATGCCAAAAAGACTATTCACAGAGTGGCCCTTTGAAGTCAGTAGACTTTTGTCATTGATTTTGAGAGGCCCAGGATTTCATTTGCAGTGTGTAAGGTTAAGCGTGTGTGTAAGTCCTTGCAGGATCACGGCTTAAATGTGTAAACCTGTTCAGCAAGAGTACCCAGCCTTTAATGTCCTGTGAATGTGGCCTCTCTCATTTTGTGACACTGGCTAGGCAGCCTTTGCTCTTCACTCAAGCACAAAAGCTTCATTTAGTATGCACATGTCCCTCATAATTGCAAGGGACATAGGGTACAGAAAAAGAAAGATGTTAGTAGAGCTGCGAGCCGCTTATTAATGAAGCACCTATGGAAAACATTGACTGCATCAGATTGATTAAGAGCCACTATTAATCTATACTTCTGTCTCTTGTTATCCAGGATGCAGGCACAGGGACATTTGGATTGCTCACTGTGTCAGTGGCTCGTACAGTGCTTATACATTAATCACTGAAAACAGCAAATGTGTGAGAGACCAAATCCTCTGTTCAGAGCTCCTTTATTACATGAACAGTTCTATTGCATAGAAACACATTCTCTGCATACTGCAAAATCCAGATACTCTCCTTGTTTGAATGACGAATAATTCTGCCAAACAGTGCAGAACCCAGGTTCAGAACAGAGCTACCTCAATCATGTCTGATGATCATAGACTCACAGGATCATTAATATTGGAAAAGGCTCCCAAGATCACCAAGTCAAACCTTCTTTGACTGAATAACACTGTGCCCACCAAACCATATTGTGAAGTGGATCGTCAGCTGAGGGGATGATCAACCATTTTATGCTTAAATGAATGGTGAGATTCAGTTTCTTTGACTTAAACTAAACCTACACTTAATCTTCAGAAGGCTGAAGGTTCTCTAAGTGAAGAGAGAAATGAATCCTAAGGGAGATGCTTGTTGTATGTAGAGTGTGTCCATATTGCTGACGGTTTTACCCATCTAGTGTGCTTTTATTTGTCCAACAGCCATACTGTGTATTTATATATATAAATATATATTTATGTATATATGTACATATATATTTATGACACATTTACTTTTTAAATTAATCAGACTTTCCTTGAATATAAACCTGGCTGTGGTGCTGGTTATGGCCATCTTTAGGTATCCCTTCCTCTAGACCTGGAGAACAAAGCTTCCTCTGCCCCTTTCAATGCTCTGTTCAAGTGGGCTGTGAGCCCATCAGCAGCACCCACAACCCTTCATGCCACGTACTTGGGCACGAGAACAAAAGTCTGGGGCCAAGTGCAGGGCCGAGAGAACACATTTAGCTCCCCCACAAGTGGACAGGTGAGATGCAGAGGTGAAGTATACTCTAACATTTGAGAGACAGGGAACTCTCTGCAGCATATACTTTTAGTGCTGTAAATGCAGCTTTAGCTGTAAAAAACTAGGAAGTCAAATTGTCTGTCTGAAAGCTTTCAAATGCTTGCAGCTTCCTCTGGGTAAGGGAATTTACATCAGGAGCATCAACTCATTATAACACTGGTGCCTAAATTAGGCAGAATTCATACCCATGGATTTTCCCGACTTTCAGATATTTTAAAGCATTGCAGCATAACTTTTAAATGCCACTGGCCTGCTAAGTAGAACAAATGAACCAATCACAGCACCTCCTTTCACTACATCAGTTCAGCCTAATAAAATTAACCGTGAGGAACAAGATTAATTGGACGTTAAACACATTGCCGGGAAAGCACTTGTGACAGCTTCCTCCCAGCAGCCCTGGAGGACTAATGATATATGTGAGTGACATTATGTCAGTGATATATGTGTGTGTCTATGCAATCCAGTCCTAACTTCACTAGGATTAGCCTTGTTTTGAGCCCACTGCCAGGTGCACGAGGCTTGGGAAGTCAATAGTACTATGACTTTTTTTTCAAGGTAAGTAATTTTACAGAGTTTTAAGTCCTCTATCTTCATGAAGTAGTTGCTGGAGATGTCTAAATTTAGCAATGCAACAGTATGGTCAATTAAGAAAATTTGAGGAGGAGAGGTGGTTAAATGATCTGATTTTTGAATGCAGTGTCCTTCAATGGGATTGAAAGAAAATAGATATTTAAAATAGATCAGATAAATCACTCCCTGAAAGCACCTGTTTGTTTTCTCTGACTGTAATAGGAGCCAGAGGCGGTTTGCTCAGATGTAGGTGCCTACACCATAGGTATCTTAATTTGGATGAGATGAATCCTACCTCTGGTGCCCAAATGCCATGAACAGAGAACACCTATATGGATAATACAGAGGCAGTTGGAGACTTCAGCTTGAAAAGGCAAATTAAAAAAAAATAGATATATGCAGAGCTTTTGGTTTGCTCCCACTTTGTTACCATGTCCAAGGAAGGTGGCAATACATATCTTTAATAGTGTGAATAGGAAAGATTTGGCTCTAAGAGCTCTCAGAGGACATCAGCCTTGGGCAGGAGCTAAGTTATCACCACCCACAAGCCATGGGACATGCAAAACAAGCAAGGAAGATTTTGGTTGATGACAATTACAGTCTAGAACTGAGCTCTCTGCACCTCTAATTCTCTTTTCACTTTGTTTCCTTCTTGCTTATATTTTACTGTTTACCTTAATAGATAAATTATTTATTTATATTCTCAATTGATATCTAGTGATCTGATAAATAGTGTGAGCTCTATTGCCTTTGATGAGAGCAATCAGGAGGTATTAGATTATTTTTAGAGTTTTCTGTGCCTTACACTGGGTTAAGACCCCCAAGGATCCTGCAGTGAACCATGTGCACATGATGAGGAGATGAAGGACATGTGACTGGCTGCCAAGCTTGTGGAAGAAAGGTGTCTTGGCAAGTGTTGGCCCAATATGTTATCCATCAGGTAGTGGGGGAGGATGAGAGGCTTAGGGTCACTCTGAGCCCATGTACAATGTTCTTGCTTCATTTGGTGATGCAGAGCTTCGAGAGTGGTTCTTGCTGAAGGAAGACCATAGCTAATGTGTTAAATCAAATGGAAACACAGCAAGCCTCTTATAATGCCATAAATCATTTCCAGTTAGAAGAGAAATGTAAGAGTCTTTTACTACTAGAATGAAAAAAAATATTCCACAGAGGTTAAAATCTAAGAATTTTGCCATGACCTTATGATACTTGAATTCAACTGACCAGAAATGTAATTCTAATAAATAATCACATTCAGACAAAGAGGTGCTATGACATATTCTTTAGTACTCCTTCAGGAGAGTTCTGAGAAAAATCTTGGAATCTGGCTTCTCCCAGGAGAAAGCAACTGATGAAATCCCATCATTATTGCCCATGGCAAGTCTGTGATTTACCCTAATTTTACCTGCTGTGTGCAACTCAGACTTGCAGTGACTTTATATTGAATGTTAGAGATGTGGAAGAAATACAGAATTATGCCAGGTTTTTCCCGTAAAAGAAAATCATAGTTATGTTGCCAAAGTTTCTAATTATAAAATTTCTTTAATATTTTATTAATAGAAGGGGAGAGAAGATGCCAAAACTTATTGTATTTCACAAGTAAGATTATGGGCTGGTTTCTGATTGGTTGACAGGACCCTAATAATAAAACTCATAATTTTGTACTACATTCCTCTAGTGATGATAAAAATTCTTTGTGCATAATAGCACCATTTCTATTCAGGAATCTTGTTAACAGTTGTAAACTCAGATTATCATTTTTATTAGCCTAGTGTTTTCTTATTTCTCTGTTACTGACAGGAAATTACAGCAAGTATTCTGGCTTGGTTTATTTATTTATTTATTTTTTTTTTTGTGTTACGATGAAAGCAGTTGCATTCAACTAGAAATTTCCAAGCACTGAATAGAGGACAGTGTTGCTAGAAGCCAACAGCAGTTTCAAGTGCACAGATTGCTTAAAAATAAATATATTTAAAGACTAAATTCAAAGAGGTTGTAGACTAGTAGATTGGTCTGGGTGCTGGTTTGTTTTTATTTTTTTTAATGGTACAGGTATTGGTTTTTATATATTTTAGGAACAAATTCTTGCCCCCACACTCAGCTACTGAACTTGGCTGCACAGCTTCCATATTGCCTCACTGCAGCAACTTTGACATCACCTCTGTGACCAAAGACTGAATTCAGGCTCTCCCTCCATGCAGCCTCACCCATTGCTGAGATGCCCACCATGGACAGTGGGAACCAAGCACCATGGACTTCTCATGACTTAGGAAGCTCAAATGAGAGCATTGGTAGTTGTTTCACCCCATTAGGCCACTTGAGCATTGTAAAAGTGCTGTTTCTAGGAGAATGTGAGACTATAGCTGCATAATTTACTGACAACAGCCTACAGTTTATTCATACTACATCAGATACGCTTCTAACTGTCAGTTGATACTGCGTGAATAAAAACTTATTTCCATAACAAGAACACTGAATTCAACCCTTTTCTTCTCTGGCTATAAATGGATGGGAGTTCAGGATTACAAGGGACAAAGTCTAAGTTTCTGGGCCTTGGTGTTGGGGTGGGGGAAGGCAAGTTGTCAGGGCAAAAGCAAGATGTGGGAGCTACGACCTCATTCCACAAGACACCAGCATTTTCTGCACAAGTGAAGTAAACCTTCAGAAAAGTATCACAGTGTCTGAAACTGAGGCTTAAATAGGGAGTGATGAACTTCTGCAAGTGCAGCACCCTTAACCCTCTGCCCTAGCAAAGTTGCTGTGAAAGAATGTGATTTTCCTTATGGCACTGGCACATCCTCTCCTTTTCTTCAGGAACACGGAACAGGCTCTGTATTAAATTCGACTGCTCATCTCCACTCTCTTTGCACAACAAGCACACTATGCATGCTGCAAAACAGACCTCAGAGTCTGGAAAGTCTGATATATTAATCTGCAGATTGTTAATTTCACACCACCTTTAAAAAAAATAAGGAAAAGAGCTTTCGAGGAGTCAGAGGACTGAATCACAGTGGGTTTCTAACTCCAATTTCTCTAAAAATTCCCATCCTATGCTCAAAAAGTTTTCATCAGCATGACCACAAACCTGTGAACAACTAAGTGTAAAAGTAGTGTTGATTGTAAATACTACAGTAAAAGCTACATAATCCGGTCTTACTTGCAACAAGAACTAATTGCAGTTAGAAAAAGAGAGATAGTCCAGCACTGATAAGGTCCAGTCCTGCCAGCATTCAGCAGTTTCCTCTTAAGTACAGGACAAGCTCAGCCTTCCTGTTGATTTCAGTAGGTGTTGTAGCATTTAGTACTTGGCAGAATTACATTCAGAGAGCCTGAAGAAAGCTGTCACCTTGTAGAGTCTAACACAAAGCAAAAGCAAAACACATCTCATTTGCTAAAAAAATAAAATAACATAATAGTATCAGAAAAAGACAAGAAAAGAGACCTTGGAAATCAGGGAGGAACTGCAACGTGTACAGTACAGTATCTGGCAGGCTGGTATTCACAGGACGCGATCCACAGCATCAAACTCATTCTTTACAAAAGCAACTCTTGGTATTCCAGCTCAAAGTTTGTCAGCTTCTTGCAATTAGCTACTAGAATGTTATGGTAAGGTATGAAGTGGAACATCCCTTCCCCCTTTCTCCAGAACAACAATGCAAGGGACAGTAAGAACTTTACCCAGCAGTGGACAACAATAAATCCTGGATACACTGACCCCACTTGATGCAAGCGGAATAATATTTATTTATTTTTGTAAAAAGTTTCAGTGTTGCACTTCCCTGCCTAGTAAACAGCTGAATAGGCAGGATGATACCCAAGACCATCTCCTCCACCCCCATCTCCACCCCCCTGTTGTATCAGTGCTTCAGGCAACGTTCAGAGGGAAAAAAAACCCAACAAAACTCACACACACAAACCCCCCAACTCAAGTATCTGTTGTGATAGGAGCATGGAACAGTAACCAAAAAACAATCAAGTCCTCATTGTCATAGTGCGACAATCACAGCATCGCTTCTGTTGAGCAAATAGTCAATTCACAGGGAGAAAAGCATCATGAGGACAGACGCGAAAGCTGTTATTACCCATTTTAAGTAATAGGAGAAGGTCACATATCAAGCAGTTACACCTTTTCATTACATCCTAACCCTCCACAGCAGGGGAACCACACTTATGACTGCGTTAGATATACAAAAGCTTTCAGCTCCTAAAAAGGAGAAGAAAGGATGAGGAGAGCAAAAAAAAAATTAAATTAAATTCATCTTACCAGCACGTTACAGCACCAACTTGCTTAAAGGAACGTTGCCTTTACAGGTTTCTCTTTTAATTATCCTGGAAGCAGAAGGGGAGAAAAAAAAGAAGACGACGAAGCAGGGTTGTTAAATTAGCGTGTGCTCGAATCTTTTCAGTTTGTCGCAGAGTAGAAAAATACCAAAAAAAAAAAAAAAAAAAAAAAAAAAAAAAAAAAAAAAAGGAAAAAAGAAAAAAAAAAAAAGGGCACGCAAAGAAAGAAAAAAAAGCAAAAGAAGGCTCAGTAATTTAAATTTGCTGTCAGTTCAGGCAGCATCGCTCTGTCCCGCCCCTCTTCCCACTGGGTTCTACTACCTGCAGGGCTGCAACTGACAGCTACTGTGCAAACAAAAAAAAAGGCAAAAAGCATGCTGGGACCATGCTGTCTGCTGTCTGAGCCTCACTCCACTTCTGATGACTGAAAATCATTAGTGGAAAGGTTCTGTTGTTGTTTGCTGGGATTTTTAAGTTAGGTCCTTTGCATGAAATGTAATTTATTTTTAATTGATGCAACGCGGCACGTGATGGAAACTGGTGGTTGTGCTTCATAGCTCTCCTCAGAGTGGAAACTAACCTGCACAGATTGATTCTAACAGTATGGTATATGCAGAATATACCCCGACTTTACTGTGTTGCACTTCGCAGGCAGGCAGTCAACCCTCCCTGCAACACCTTGTACAAAAATTCTTATTGGAATGGGAAGTCGGGAAAATGGTTCAGCAGAAAGCAGTTAAAACTCTGGCACTCTAAAAAAAAAGTTGCCAGTATTGTTTTTGCACTGCTTTTAAGTTTTCCTTCTAAACTTTTTCAAATCATTTTTGAGAACAAAAAGTAAGAGAGGTCAGAGGCATAATGAGCCACTGGCACAACACTCGTGTGAAAAGGATGAACTAATAATCCCAGTACATACAAAGCTGTTTTTATCCAGATGTTTGAAACCATTTTTGACAGTCTGTGCTAGTGACTATTAGCAGACTGCATGCATCATATGAGTGTGAAACATTTGAAGTGTGAAATATTAACAAGAAAAGAAGTACAAAAGCTATAAATTCCTTTTTTTTTTATATAGCTATTTTAATTGTTGCTAACAGGCTTGTAGCAACAGCGCTAAAATGGTCCTCCTAAAACAAAAACCCCATAATACATTTAACGTCTAGCTATAAATATATTCACCAAAATATGGTTCCTGCCTAATTATAAAATAAAATTAAAAGTGAAATGATGCTTTTTCTTAATATTTTAGCAGTAATTGCCTGGATCATGCCACAGTAAACATGCAATATTTGTATTCAGTTATTGCTCTACTTATGTGTATAACCATGAAATAAAACGCTGAAATGTTTAAACTTAATTGGATTAATCTTTGTTTTACTCAAAGTTTGCCATTCACACTGGAAGAGACACACGCATGCTGAGCATGCTTGCCATAGACAATTGGCTTCTAAATAGATTTTTAAAAACTCTGCACAAACTAATTGCTACTGTGCCTGCGTCCCTTCCTTCTGCAGCCTTTACTCATCCAAGTAGACCTGAAAAGGTGGTTCCTACCACGAGGAGCTGCACAAAAGGGCTCAAGGTCTGCCCTACTGCCCTCTAAGGCTCCTGTTCATGAACACCCAGCCGTGATAAACTGGTACCACAGTCAGCTTTTAAGTTGTTTTTCTTCACTTTTAAAGCCTCCAGACCCTTTTAAGAGATGACGACCTGAAGCCATTTCTGGTGTTGGTGGAAATTCTCCCACCACTCCATTAATCTGGATTAATCTGGCATAGATGAGAACCATCTCATTGCAAAGTTCACCAAGATCTCTCAGCAGGCTTGTGTTGTCTAGAAAAATTTTTGCTAACCCCTGTGGATTCAGTATCACTGTAGAGGGAAAGGCAGTATAGGCAGCTATCATGAAAATGGAATTACATAAGGACAGTGAACGTACTTAGGAAGAGGTGCAACAGTAGATTCCCCAAGCAGTCACAGTGAAAATGCAGCATCTCTCAACTGGAATTTGATCACATACACACTTGTGTGGCTTTAAAGCCTCATTTTTATGCTGATAAAATGTTTTAGGATAAATTTTCACCCAAGTTCAGTGTGCCATGATTCCCTGTCCTGTTTTAACCGCAAAACATTCCTGCTTTTGTTCCTTGTTAAGAAATAAAAATGGTAAAAGAAAAAAAAAGTGCTCTTGATGATTTGACAGCATTTAATCCTTACATTGGTATCTACATGCACATATACACACATACATGATCAATTTCAAAATTCTGTTAAATCCAACTAAGTTATTATCCTTCTGTATCGCCTTGAAAAAGTCAAGGGAGGACTGGTTTTAATGCACTTGGCATTTTAAACAAGGCACTCAGACCTTCAAAAGACAAATAATTGAACTTTGTCTTTAAAGGAATACTGTAGCTCACTAAAAAACAAAAACTAAAAAATTTGGATTTAGCAAGGAGATATTTTCAAGGAAGCAATTTGACTAATTGGTTGAGAAAATGCACAAAATCTCATAAAATGAAACATTTATATAAACATCTTACTTGTGCTATTAACTTGAAATAAAAATAGTGGTAAAATAAGCTGTTAAAATCAACATTTTGTCCTGTAATGTAGGACATGAGAAAACACAAGAACAAACACTAAGTCTTTTAGAAGAAGTTGGTGGAATTTTCATTCATTTCAGGTTTTATAGTGATGCTCTGTACTAATTTTAACCACTAAAATTCTGTGTTAATATCTAATTTTGATTAATGGTCATGGAATTTGGACTGTAGGAGTAAGTTTGGTTTTATGGAGAAAAATAAGCACCCAGAGGACATGATTCATAGAACATGGAACAGTTCAGGTTGGAATGGGAAAGATTTTTTTTCTGCCATTCTATAGTCAGTTTTTAATGAATCAGTTTTGTTAAAGAAGCAGTAATTAACAGAGGTTTCCTGCTATATAATGCAATAGAAAGTATCTAATTAACCTTTGCATCCTCTACAAAACACTCTCAAATGAAGCATTTTCTGGTGTTGTTTTAGTCTGGAACATTTCTGCCTATAACTTCAGTGGAGTTATTGACTGGTTTGGGGTTTGTTTGTTGTTTTGGGTTTTTGTTGTTTGTATTTTCTTTTTTCACAAGTTCTGATGTCATTGATCATCAAACATGAGCTCCCCAAAACACTGAAACCATTATGTAAATTTCGATTACTTAAAACAACAACCCCATCACCAAACAACACACCAAACCTTCCAATCTCCTTTTGCACTATGTCGAAACAGACTTTGCTCTACTGTGATGGGAAAAGGGCTGAAGAAGAGGTTTTAGTATGAGATTAGCTCCAGTAGTAAAACCAAGACTTGTTAACCTGGCAAGTACCAAATGAGACCAGAAAGATCCCATTCTGGGGGTCTGGGATCTAAAGTCTTTCTTTGTAGCCAGATCCATCTAAGTGGCCTCACTCCAAATAAATAAAATAAGTAAATCCTTGGCCTTCCTGCCCCTCTGAAGCAGTGGGGCTCACTCAGCACCATTGAAACCCTTTGCCTGTGTAAAGGGAATTTAGAGAAAGTGTGAAGTATTCAGCTGGGAGAGATAAGTGTAATTTTGTGTAAACAGCCAACTCCATTGTTAGAGGGAGACCTGGGGATAAACACGGGCCATACAGGCAGCTATGACTTTCAACTTTGAGGAGTTGCACATCTTAAGATTTACAACATGTATTAATTATGTCAAAATAATACCCAGCCCCTGGTGGCTTCCTGTACCGTATTGCTTTGTGTACAAGCTGAGTCTTCTGTTGCACTAATTGCTTTCTCCTGCAGCTTTAAATTGAGGGTGGTTTTCTTGTGCATTTAATTGCTTTCCTCTGCAGCTCACAAGGAAAAGGTAGTTGAAGGTGGCTTCTAAACAAAGATATACAGTAATTAAAAGCTCTTTTAAAGAGAGCTTTTCTGTGCAGCACCTGCTGTTAATGGAGTACTTTGTGTACCGTTCTGTGGGGTCTTTGAATCCAGTGCATTATTTCAGAAGTAGTGTGTTGTTGGAGGATTTCTACATGTGATGTGGTGACCTATATATGTTAATTATTGATGTTGGGAAAAAAAAAAAAAGAAGGCAATTTCTCCCTTCCCCCAGACAAATCCAGCCCATAAAAATGGTTTGGTAAAGTGGAAACTAAGGTTTTAAACTTCTGGTTGCCTTGTGCATAACAATCAATGGATTTTATTTTTTCCCCCATGCTGAAAAAAAAATAAATCTTGCTATAAATTCCATTAAAAAAAATTGTCATTTTCTTATCAAAATTTCTTCTCAAGGAAGAAAAAATTCTGTAGTTTGTGTCATTTAATAAGTGACAGTTACACATCTTAGTCCTTCCCTGTTGCCTTGCCTGTAGTGGAATTCATTTTTCATACCTGTGTTTCTGTCCCCTTGGCACATCCTGTTGTCTTGCAATCACCAGGAGCTGACTTAAAAAAATGTACCTCCATGGAATTTAGTGCTTTGATAAATTAATCCATCCTTCTGTGTTAGCCTTCCAAATGCTCATGTCTTAAGAGCAGTTTGTGAAACTAAAGCCCTAAGACAAGAAAGACAGACAGATACTCTGTGTAAATTTCTGCTCCTTTGCGCAGGAGCAATAATGTGGGAGATAAGGTGGCAGCTCTACTCAGAATGAGTTTTGGGGTTTGCCTTGACTTTTGGTTGCATTCAATGATGATTTGATGGAAATCCCAGATGCTAAAACTGGAAGTAGTTAATCAAAGAAGGAAAATTACTGAGCAATTTTGTACTGTTTCAATAACAGCCTTGTCTCCAAGGTGAAAGGGGATGTTTCCCATAGTGGTGTAAATAGGGGAAGAGATAACCACACTCTCATTACCAACATTAAGTTCAGGTGTTCATAATTGACTCCTATGTTTTCTTCTTCACATCATGAGAGCAGAAAGGGACTTAATAATTGGCTCAGAAATTATCTGGACATTTCATATTCCTATAGGCTGGGTAAAACATTAAAAAAGACATCTACTATGGCCTTACTGAGATGGTCAACACCAAAACTTTACAGGAGCTACTTGTGTTTAGGAAATGCCACAGTAAATCAGACAGCAGTGGACCTTAAACATTATAATAAAGGTTATCACAAATGCATATTTTATTTATTTTTATGATACATAAGCCCATACACCTCCAGCATGTGCACCCCAGAAGAAAACCTTCCAGACTCATTCACGTGTATTTTCAAAATAAATACTGATGAATAATTCATTCTTGCACCAGCACTGGCTTGTTATTTACTGAAACTCCATAAAATGGCTCCCAATGTTCAGTCTGATGCCTTACGATGCCAGTCCATCCATAGCTCCTTCCATTGAAAGAACTCGTCAGTTTGGAGACTGCCTGTTGCCTAAATAAACTTTTCTCCAAAACCTGTTAGCAGAGCAGGTGCAACTGCTTTAACCACACCTTTGCTAGCCTGTAATTTCAGAGTCACTATCCCTTTAGGATTATGAAGCTTATTCCCTGGCAAGCATCACTCCATCCTCTCAGACGCTAAATTAATGTCCAAGAATGTGATCACTTTGATGGGACCAGCTGTTTCTTCTGCTGCCAAAGCACTCCAAACACTTTGGCAGCTTCCCTAAATGTGCTCAGTAAATCCTGACAAGTGCCATAGGAGTGTGCTCTGTGAGCCGCTCCACAAAAAGGCATCTGTGTGCAGTGCTGACCCTGACATTTGACTTCTGTGTTTGCACCTTATTGTGCAGATCTGGGAGGAATCCAACAGGAATTCAGAAAGTGCAGGCTGTCAGCTCCTGAACGAACACCTTTTTAGCTTTTGAGCTTAAAACTTAAGAGGTGAGAAATATGCAAATACACAGACAAAGACATGATTTGGTATTTATTGAGCCTGCCTGTAAAACCTTCTTTATCTTTTGCAATCTTTACAAGAGGATCAAGGAATATCAGACCAGTCAAAAAGTTATTATTAGTAGGGCTAGGAACAGTGCTTGTCAAAGTTTCCTTTTACACAACCCTATTTTCAGTTGCTTTTGGCTGTTTATTACACTACATTTTGGGATTAAATTTTTCTCTGCTATGGGTCTGCATTTGATTTCTGAAAAACTTCAGTGAAATCAGCCCAGTCTTTCTTGAGAGTCAGACTGGGGGAAAAGCAACTTGAGATGGCAGCCGTTTTGCCTTTCAAGAGGTCTGCAAAGATTGTGTTTCTGACAGGATTCAAGCAGGGACTTGAAATCTGTCCACAGGATGACATTTATGTCAGGGACAGCAAAAAAAAAAAAGGAAAAAAAAAAGAAAATTATACCAATGAGACACTTCTGGAGAAACTGGAAATAAACACAGGATGGACAAGCATGGCTTAGGATATGGTGAAGCATGACTGGAATGACAAGATGTCCCCTAATTTTGAGGGAAAAAGTTCAGGGAAGAAGGTTTAGGCCTGAAGAAGCTGTGGATGTCCCACCCATGGAACTGTTCCAGGCCAGGTTGGATGGGGCTTTGAGCAACCTGGTCAAGTGGAAGGTGTGATGGCAGTGATGTTGGAACTGGAGGATCTTCAAGATCCGTTTCAACTCAAACCATTCTGTGATTCCCTGATACAGGTTTGTGCACTGCCACTTGTTCTCAAGAGTGACACCCACTTCACTCATCACTGTAGATATGGCCATGCTGAGCTCTGAAATTAAAGACAAGGGAAGTGAAAATGGACTTGGAGGCATTATGTTAGGAGAGCAAATCTGGGCTCGTGTTCAAATAGACAGAAAAAGAAAAAAGACAAGGAATGCTTGAAAAAAATAGAACTAAAACTGAGATGCTGCTGGAGAGAACAGGTTGGGTATGCAGAACTTCTTTCCTGGAAGTGATGTGTGAGCAGTCAGTCAGAGGGATTCATTCAGACATGGAGATGAGACTTCCGCTGTTGGAAATAGACTGGATGGGTAAAGAGAAACTGTGTAATGAAGGACACATGATTATGTGGCACTGGACAGCATGGCTTCAGAGGAAGGAATGAATATCTCTAGTTATCTTAACTGTAGCTTTTCCTAACTTTTTGAAGTGCTCAGTTTCTATAAACGGATTCTTGGACAGCATTTTTCTTTGCTAGGAACTGCACAGACTCCTAATGGTGTCTCTTGTTTGAGGTCCTTGGTATTACTGAAAATACGAGTTAATTGTATTGAAAGAAAACATAATAATCAGCCAAATCCCATTAAGCTCTTAACTATTTTCTGTGCCTGCTACTTACTTAGTCCTCAGTGTCTCTTCTGACAGCAGAGCTTTGCCTTGAAGGGCAAGAACATCGCATCTGTTGAGCTCTGAGGGTGTAAATGCTCTTAAAAAGGAAAATATTTGTCTCTTTGGTGTACATGAGAGTTTGGAAGACCCGGCGTTGCCTGCACTGGATAATCTCCATCTCCCTCATGGCTAACTGTGCACAAATTGTGTCATCTTGTACACAAAGGGCAGATCCAATTGGGGCATATGTTATCATATAGCTGCAGTCACACAGAGTCCCTCAACATGAATACCATTAAAATGTGAAATGCTCATAGATTATTTTAGGCTTCACAGAGAGCCGTAACAGCTACTGCAATAAATTAGAGCAGTTGCCAGGCACTTGTGTATCAGTGCACCCTAGCTGTCACTTTCCAGGCTGCAGTGGATCTCTGCTTCGTTGTAGTATTCTGTTGTATGCCACAAGCACATTCCCTGGGCCAGAGCCTACATGTGTGGCTCAGTGGAGGAATTGCCTTCCAGTGGAGTTGTGATGGTCTCCCGTACAGAGCTCGAGGGACACAGGAGGGTCAAAATGTGAACCAAAACCCCTACTGTCTGTCTGAACAACCCTGTCTTTTTAAACCTCATAAGATTTCAGCCTAACTCCCTTCCCAGATCGCTTTGTTGTCCAAGGAGGCAGGAGCAGAATGGGATTTCCCTGACGACAAGTGTGAGAACCAGCAATCAGTTTGTCTCACGCCTGTATCGCCAGAAATCCCTGCTCTTTTTCTACGTTAAATGACCATTTGCTGTGAAGCTGAAAGAGCAATGACCTTCAGCCCAGACATTTCCAGGTACTGCTCTACAGCAAATAATTTATATTACCTGTGTAAGATCAGGAACTTCTATGTTGCATTTAGCATAATTAATGAAGCAGGAAGTGGTTTTGTTTTTAGCTGCATTTGTTTCAATTCAACTGGATTTAGATAACTCATTGGAATTAGTTATTAGTTATTAGAGCAATGAGGATAGATTTCAGTAAAGATTTGGCCTTAAAAATGAAACTCATTAATCATTTTTAAGTATTATGTAAATAGAAACCTCTCATTGGAATGATAGAAACCAGATTTGTCAGAGGGAAAAAAAATCCCACACAAACAAACCAAAATCTAACACATAAATTAGGCTTAAAATTTGATCAATCTGAAAATTACTACTTTCTGAGGAAAGTCTTCTGGACTGCAAAATATTTAATAAAAAATCTATCAATTCAGAATTAAGAGCTTTTGGAAACAAATATCAGTAGTTTCACTGAATAAGATAATAGAGTAAATTAAAATGCAATATCAGCATGTACATAATAATTCATGATACAAAATGTCTCTCTGATACAGAAGATTCCACATATTGAGAGCAGTTTCTGAAAACGTGTCATACTATGTTGATATTATCAATATGTAAGTAAAGTCTAAAAGATATTAAATAACTTTTCTATGGAGATGAAGAAAGTCAGGGACAGGAAAAAGGATGGATCACTGAACACAGGGCACATTCCTGTGGAATGCACTGCTACTGCTTTATTTCCCAAGCTGTTTAGATGAAGCCATAAATAACAAAGTATAAGGGCTGGCCTTAAGTCCTATCTAGTGATCTATCATGTTAATTAGAGCAATGAGACCTGACCCAAAAAAAATCCCTATCCTAATGAAAACAGTGAAGTGATCTCTGTCAGGAGACTGGATTAGCTTGAAACAAGCTTTCCTAGAAATCAAGTTTTATCTTATGGAAAAGCTTAAGTCAGTAGGAAATCATACAAGTGTGGAAGATCTGCTGTACTACCTGGCTTACTTTCCAATTCTACCAAAGTTTATTACCTCACAGCTCTAATATTGCCTACTCCTTCCTTCAAATGCCTGAAGTGCTAAAGTTTATGTTTTCATTAGTGTGGCTGCTACATCAACTACTAGATCTTGATTTTGATCTCTTTAAATTCATCTCATTCTCTTTGGCGAACTACAGTGAAAGTATCAGTAAAAGTGGAAAATATTTGTTTCTGGAGGTACATGCCCACTTTCACATAATTTGTTCAAGCCCTCTTTTACAAGACTTATTCAACCACTTCTTTATCGTGTCCTTGGAACACAATTATCACTGAAGGGAATAAAAATATGTCTTCACTCCTTGTACTTTGCCCTCTGGTACTGAGATGCTTTCATTTAGAGATGTTTTGCCAGATATCGCCATGCACAAAGCTACACCATTTCATCTTGTTTTATGACACATATGAATTTTGCCTAAGTCTTTAACTCAACAATATTTTTTCTTCCTGCTTCACACTGCGAATTTATCTCTAACTTAAAAGTTTTCTTTCACCTCAGATCTCTTTCAATAACTCTGCATGGCAGGCTCTTTTTACCTTCCTCCCTTTGCTACTCAACATTAATTATTTTTTCTCTGGTGGGATTAGCTTGCAATTTTCCAGGCTAGACACAATTTTGCTTTAAGCCCACATTCCTAACCTATTCAGGTCCTCTTGCATTATTTCACTGGATTGATAACCTTTACTGATTCTAGTACCATCTGCAACTTTCATTAGTATTCTGTTTACTCTTTTCCCCTGGACCAAAATGAAGACATTAAGGCCTGACCTGACTCCTGCAGTACCTGCTAGATACCTCCCAGCAACTTTCAACTTTGTTTTTCATTACCCATCATTTAGAATTCTCTAGAGAGACTTCAATGTGAGTGACAATAAAAAGATGCTTCTTCAACCTTAGAATATCTATTACAAACAGTGGTAAGTAAAACTCAAGTCTCCCAAGCCCTAATAAAAGTCAGTAGACTTTCTCTTTGCATGGCTCACTAGTATATCTATTGCTTTGCCTCTTTTAAAGAAAATCCTAAGCAGTAATACTCTTTCTGACTGGAAGATGAGTTATCTGTTCTTCTCATGGTTTAACCCGAGCCAGCAGCTCAGCCCCCCACAGCTCCTTGTTCATTCCCCCCAACAGGATGGGGGGAGAAACTCATGGATTGAGATAAAGCAAAGTTTGCAAAACAAGGAATTCATTCACCACTTCCCATGGGCAGTCAGGTGTTCAGGAAAGCAGGGCTCCATCATGTGTAATGGTGACTTGGGAAGACAAATGCCATCACTCCCTTTCTTTCTTCTCCCAGATTTACATGCCAGCCATGACACCATATGGTTTAGGATACCCCTTGGGTCAGTTGGGATTGGCTCTCCCAGTTGTGTCCCCTCCCAACTCCTTGTGCTTCCCCAGGCTTCTCACTGGTGGAGTGGGATGAGAAGCAGAAAAACTTCTTGACTGTGTGTAAGCTCTGCCCAGCAATAATGCAAACATCCCTGTGTTATCAACACTGATTTCAGCATCAGTGCAAATCATATCCCCATACCAGCTACTGTGAAGAAAACTAACTCTACTGCAGCCAAACTCAGCACAGTTCTTATCAAATTGTTCCGAAATGTGTTATACTCCTAAGTATTTACAGCATCTTAAAGCATGATTTTAGTAGATAACAATAGTTAAAGGTTCATTTGCATTTTTCTGTTGTTGAATGAGTTCTGGGGATGCCTGGACCTCCCTCTTTGAAAGAACACAAAGTAGAAGTAAGTGGCTGAGTGTTTCTTGAGGATCTAGGCCTTTTTTCAGGGGACAGAGTAAGAAATTCCCAATGGTCCATATTATATTGCCCTTTGGCTGCAAATGTAATATCTTGATTCTCCTGACAGAAGGAATGAGGTGTGTAGGGAGCACCTGAATTATGACACACTGTAAGTGAATCCCCAGTGTTTCCTACAAGTCTGTACAATGGTCCTGTGTACTTGTGGATCTGTGTATCCCCCAAAATTAGCAGAAGGTCCAACTCTTCCATTTTGGGAAGTGTGTAGATGCTCACACACCAGGTCCAAGGGTGTACATACATTTCCCTTATGCCAGGGACAAATCTTAGGAAAAATGGCTTACATACAGCTCCAGATCAGACCAGCATGCTCTGGAGGCTTCCTGCTGCTGTAGGTTCTGTAGGTGCTGTAGCAAGGCTTCCAGCCTTCCAGAAATCTCTTGCTTCTCAGCACACCCTCATATGGCACTGTCAGGATACTGCAGCAAGATGAAATGGCTTTGGGATCCTTTCAGTCCATGCTTTCTTGACTTATGTTAAGACCTACTTTAGAAACAGTCTAAAGCCTTCTGTATTGTCTTGGGCTGGAATGGTCAGATTTCTGTCATGGAGAAGATGATAAACCCTGAGATCAGTCTCAGTGTTTTCCACAGCCTAGTCTGGCTTAATTTTTTCAGATATTTAAGCCTATGTGAAACAAGAAATTTCATTCCCAAAACAGACCTTTGGTACGAAAGACAGTTTTGGGGTGCCTGGTTACAGGGTAGGGTTAATAGACCATAGCACTGAGAATTCATCTTCATGCTCCCTGTAATACTAGACCAGTTGGACCTTGCTGCTGACTCTCTCAAGAGCAACTTTAGTGGTAATGGGATATTAAGTGCTAAAAACACTGATTAATGGGTGGTATCTCACTGGACCCTTTGCAGGAACACCACTTAGGAATCGCTGTAGCAGCAGCTTTAGTCCAGCCTTGCCATTTGTAAATCATCAGAGTGCAGGTGGCTTTGGCAGAGATGGAGAAAGTGGCTAATCTACTTAGAAACATCTCCGTGTTACTGATTGCTTGGCTAATAGTCAGGATTGCTTTTTAATATGTTGTGTTGGGATGTATATCTGGTAGTTGTACAGATAAAGGAAATAGTCTTTACATGGCTCTGGAGACTGCAGTAGGAGAGGCTTTTTCTCCTGTCAGAAATGCTGTATGAGATACATAATGAAGCACAGCCTTTCTCCTGCTCAGAACAAACCTATGCCCTAAATCCCACCTTTCCTCTTTCAAGGAGAAAGTCAAAAGGAATTTCCCTCATTGTGCTAGGAATTTCATACTAGGCACTCTTGCTGTTTCTGTGGTTCCAAGTGAATTCCAAATCAAAGGCTTCTGGAGTATACTTGACCCTTATTGAGACTGTCATCCAAAATGAAGTCAAGCCAAGACTTACTTTGATAGCTTAGAGACTTTATACCAAGGGAAAGCCAAACAAACCCAACCAACTCCCCCACCCTGCAATGCTACCTAGCAATAGCATTGACTGATATGCCAGTGAAAATACAGAATAGCTGTATTACATATAGTTTTATATATATTAATTTAAAAAAGGCTTTGAAATCCAAAAGCAAAATTTCCTTAAGTAATCACAATGAACAAGTAATCACAATTTATTAAATAAGGGCAATGTGTCATTAATATCCCTGTTAACAGATTTATTAATTTACCTATTTCCTAAACTAAATTAAAACAGTTTTACATTTTATAGTTTTTAAACTACTGTCTTGTAAACCTCACTCTTTGTTTGACCTAGTTCTAGATTTATAACTAAGTCTATTCTGAAGACTCAAGGAAATTGAGGACAAATGTGACAAGTTTTAGCAACAAGTTCTTCATCATATAACAATAAGCAATAAGTGAACCTGCAACACATGTGCTAAGAGTAGCTTGGATGGAACTGGCAAAAATGGTCTTGTGTTCTCTTTATTCACTCCAGTACCAGAGCTTGATATCAGTCAAAAGGAGTCATGGGAGAAGAGTCAAGGATCACTCAGAAAGATTTGATCTAGTGGTTAGTTTATTGTGTTTTAAATAATAAATTAAGATATGTAAAGTATTTACTAAGTACAGACTGATTGGTAGGCAATACTCTACTATTTACTGCAGTACAAGTTAGTATGGGATGCAGAGGTTATTGCTCTATACTTACCTTGAACATCACATGCACACAAAAAAATGTCAATTACCAACCCACCGATGTCTGGTGTCAGGTAATAAGGGGATTCTCAGCCTCGAGGGTAATCTTGAGAGGTGTCCCTGCTCGAGGGGAGATCACTGCCCTGCAGCTGTCACAGAGGGAGAGCTCAACAGACTCTCATGGCTACAGGTATTTATAGAGCAAAGTGGTTGATTTGTAGTCAATTTTCCTGATGTGTTCATGCAGTTTTGGACTTTTATCAGCCCATTCTCAGGTCTAAACATTTTTTTTGGAGTTTGGTCCTATGTTCTCTTTTACAGCCTCATGCAATAGGATTAACTTTAATTAGCAGTTAGTTCAAACAGGGGGTTTGCATCCATCACACTCTGCACTCCATGACTACAGTCAACCCACTTCACAGCTGTGGTCTGGTCAGCTCTTGCCTCTGTGCCACAAATATAGGGTGGTAAAGACATCACCTCTGATAGGCTGGTATATAAGTTAATATATCAGATTTGCTGACACTTTAAAATCAACATGTTCACTCATAGCTGTCATACATTGAGATAGGTGCAATACTTTGATATACAAAAAAGGGGTTAACAATCAGCACTAACACAACAATTATCAGAGGTCTGGAGCACCTCTCTGTGAGGAAAAGCTGGGAGAGCTGGTGTTGTTCAGCCTGGAGAAGAGAAAGCTCCAGGATGCCTTTCAGTACTTAAAGGGGACTTATGAGAGAGCTGGGGCCAAGCCATTTAGTAGGGCCTGTAGCAAAAGGACGAGGGTTAATGGTTTTAAGCCAGAAGAGAGTAGATTCAGACTAGATATAAGGGCAAAATTTCTTGAAGTGAGGGTGGGAACACACTGGCAAAGGTTGCCCAGAGGGGTGGTGGATGCTCCATCCGTGGAAGTGTTCAAGGCCAGGCTGGATGGGGCTTGGAGCAACCCCATGCAGTTGAAGATGTCCTTGCTCATTGCAGGGATAGATGACATTTAATGGTCCCTTCCAACCCCAACTATTCTGTGATTCTATGATACTACAGTCCATTATTTCAAAAGTGGAGCTCTTAAAGTAATGTTCATTTGCAAATAACAATTATGATCAGTGTCTAGATATCACCAGTTTTAAGAGACTCTTCTAGTTCTTTTCTCCAGGAATCTATACCTGACCATACCAAAGCCAAATGCATTGCTGTTGTAACCCACTGTGAGAACTGTACTGGAGAATAATAAGGCTCCTGTGTATTTATCAGCATTTCAAAAAAGAACACCTTTGAGAGACAGCCCTGGTTTTCTTTTTTTTTTTTTAATTCCTGTCTCTTCTTTACATTGTGGAAGTGTCGAGGAAATTGCTTCTGTGCTATTATGCAAAACCTTATTTGTCAATCTCTTAAAAAAATCAGGAAATATTTGAGAAAGCCAGGGAGGAAGTTCATACCAGCTTTAGCTAATCTGCAGAAAATCCGACCTACATGACTCCTGTGTCACTGCTGCTCCTTTCATGTATTCTTTATAAGGAATCTATTGAACTTTAATTAATATGAAAAATTCAGGTTTTCATCTGATTTAAATGTGACTGACTCACGCTGCTACTAAAAGTGGAACAAAGTCCAAGTGTGGTGAAAACAATGCTGAATATCTGGATTCAGGAGGGAATCTCAGAGCCCATAGAAAGTGTAATCTTACAGATCTGTAATGCTGTGTAACAGATAAGTAGGGGAATGCCAGAAACTAATTTATATAGATGTCTGTGATAGGGATAAGAGAGTGACACGTGAAATATCTATATTATCCTCTGCCTGGAAAGTTTTTTGAGAGCTAATCTTACTCTTTTTAGTCAGGTTGCAGCTTGTTAGAGGCCAGGATGTGAATTAATGCTAAGTTCAAAATAGAGAAGAGAAATTCCATGGAATACAATGAAACACATCTATCCTTCTTTGAGAGTCTGAGGTGTAGAAGAAGTAAGATATCAGTGCCCGTGCTTCTAAGTGCTGCAGAATCTTTGTTTTGTTGTAAGGAGTTTGCAAAGCAAACCCCCAAATTTGGAGTCAGATACATGCCATGTATCAATCAGACTGATCTACAGGAAAACACTAAACAATAGAATGATTTCTTTAGAAATTAGATACCTTCTTCAGGGCTGCAGTTATGTGTCTGTGTCTTCACACAGACCCTGTTTGAAAGTTAGAACTGATAAATGCTGTCCCCAGATGGGTAAGCACCTCAGATTTTATTCCCTCTCCAAGCTGCAAAGATTTGAATCATCACCTAAAAGTGACCTCTTCCAACAATGTTCCAACACAGAAAAATACACCCAAAACTCTTGTGTGATGGCATTTTACATGGACATCTCCAAGTGAGCTTTAATCTGCCAGCTGTGGAACTCAGGAGGCACAGCTCTTCCAGCACATACTCCCCACATCTTCCAGGACTGTACACCTCACAAGAAGTCCTGACTACCTTGGAGACAGCTGGAGGAATGTCAATTTGAATATATCTACACAGGATAGCCACCCATCTCCAGGCTGCAGTGTTGAGAGAAACATGTGCATCAAAAGACAGAATTATTTGTTTGGATACCTTTTGGTTTCTTCCTGTATTGAATTCCATAGATCTGATTCTACAAGGACAGCTGCTATTACGGTTGGCTGAAGCCAGGGAGAAACGTGGAAAAATAAGTGTAAAAGTAATAAATAAAGACCAGTGCTTAAAGTGAGTGACTGAAATCTACATCTAAGCATTCTTTGGAGTTCACATCTGTGTACAATTCAGTGAAAAGGAAGTAGTGCAAAAATCAGATGAACTGCATCCTCAAAGTGTATTTCTCTCTATCGACTGTATGAACTCCTAGAGTGATTTACGTGGTTTAGTGGTGGACTTGGTAGTGCTGGGTTAATTGTTGGACTTAATGATCTTAGATGTTTTTTCCAACCTAAATGATTCTATGATTCTAATTGGTCTTGTGATATCAGTGATGGTTCCTGTAGCATTGTGGTATTTCCTTCTAGAGCTGCAGGATCTTTTTTCCCTGAAATTGAGCAGAAGGGAAAAAAAGGGGGAGGGGGAAATACTAATTTCCTTGATTTTTACTTGCTAAATTCTTTAGTCATTAGGAGCCATTAAAGCAGCATCTTCAGCCTAGTTTCAATACAAAGAGCTAATTCTTGGTCTAAATCTTTGGGTTCATAATTAATATTTTCTAGGCAAATGCCATTACTTCAGTGGAGTCTGAGCATATTTTGAACAAAGTACTTTTTGGCATGTGCAAAGTGCTTTCCCAAAGCTTTACAAATTAAAGCAAGACTGAAACCTTCTCCCACAGCCCTCAGATTTTAGCAGCAAGGGAAAGGTTAATAATGCTCATGTAGATCTTATGCTCTGCTTTAGTTCAATTTCTTGATAAAGCCAAGAGGCTTTCGGACTCAGCGATTTATGCAGTGATTGCCCATTTGGAGCAAGATGTTAAGAGGCATCGGTCTTTCTTTCCCTAGCAAAATCAACACCAAAGTTCCCTTATATTTGAGCTTGAGCTGAATTTGGTCAAGAATTCTGAAAAAAATCTCATGCTGAATTAAAAATGTAGAAATACATACAGTGTAATTCCAGTTCCTTGATACAGGGTGACAAGAATAGTGAAAGCTTTGGTCTGTCTGTGAGCAGTTTCAGGAAATGTTTTTTGCTCACAAAAGTCTTAAGTTGAAAAATTTGAAGAGAAAATATCATTGTCTAGGGTTTACCACACTTGACTATTGACTTTTTTTTCAAAAGAACATTTTACATATTTTAAATATTGCCTTGTCCATATTTTGAAATAATTCTCAGGTGTTTTTCTGCAGTACTTTCACTTGGGTCTCAAACTGCCCATAGATCAAGAACCATCCTAACAAAAAAGGTCTTTCTCTCCAATCCCTGACATCAAAACCCATGTTCGCATAGTGGCCAAAGTGGTGGAAACAGAAGTTTTGACAGTTTTTTGTTTTTTTTTTTTTCCCCAACAAAAAGGGCAATTTCAAGGTGAAGCTACTGAAAAAACAATAATTTGTAATACTTATCACATACACTCCCTAAATTGAACAAAGCTATCATTGTTCTCCTCTCATGTAGGCATTAAAAATAATATTATTGAAATTAAATAAGACATTCAATCACAAAATATTTGTTTGAAGAATCCAGCAAAAAATCTCAGCATAAAGAAAATCCAATCATACACACACATCGAAGTCTTAACTAAGATCTTCCCTGTATGCCTTTTCATTGTGGATGGGGAAAATCTCTTCCAGTTGGAACTATTTTAAAAAACTGTTCTTCAGACACTTTTCTCTCAAGATGCCACAGAGCAAAATTATTCTTTTCCACAGCAATTTAAAAGCATTATTATAAAATATTTTACAACCAATGGACCTACTTTGAATTTGATTACACTAGAAAAAAATCACTGTTTTACTTGAAATTGCAAACCAATTTTCTGATTTTTTTTTTATTACATTCCTTTCCAGACACCAAAATACATCAAATCTACTGCTCCAGCTGTCAGGTGGAAAGTCCAGAGTGCGACAGGGCACTCCAGAAGAGCCAAGGTCAGCTGGTGGAGGTGAAAGCCATGCACGATGACACCTGCATATGTGTCAGTGCAGTGATTCAAACTCCCCTTGCACATCTCAGAACACATGGACTCACTCATGGCTGGCCCCAAGCTCTGGAATATTCTTTCTTCATACCTCTTGCTTCATTCCCTCTCCCCCCTGCAGCACAGTGGTCAGCCTGCAATGGAGCTCCTTTCTACTTACCTGCTGTAACCTGGCACTAGTTATAGAATCACAGAATATTTGGAGTTGGAAGGGACTCACAAGGACCTTTGAGTCCAACTCTTAAGGGAACAGCCCATACATGGATTGAACCCACAGCCTTGGCATTGCTAGCACCATGCTCTAACAAACTGAGTTACTTAGTCATCGCATATACTGAACCAGGCAAAATCATCCAAAGATCACATACACAGTGGTCATAAAAAATACACAGGTATTGATTTTCAGAGATTTTGGTGGAATTAGGGTGTTGTTCATGCTGTTTATATAAGAGCAGAAGCAGGGGACTTCTTTCGATTTTCTTTTTCTGCTGGACCAAAAGGGTAGGCATTTTGAAGCTAAATTAGTGTAAAAGGATGTGCAACCAACACTGGCTGAAATTCTGGGAGACATCAGATTGCAGGTGTTATGATAGAAGGTCACAGTGGCAGATTTGATACTTTGCAGCCTTGTAAGTTATGTACTGAGGGATTTAGGATGCTTTATGGGAAAACCTCCCTTGATAAATGGTCTATACGTTGTCTATGGTGTATATCAGGTTTGGGTACAGAACAACTCAAAGGATAATCCAAAGGCATCTTGTAGATAATGCAAACAGGCAGAACCAGGTCTTCAGTGCACCACTGTGGTCCTCCTGCAAAACACTGCAAAACGAGACAAACGATCCTGTCAGTCTCCACTTATAAAGTTATAAAGTTGCCTTTCTCTGTGCTTGTTTAGAAGTGCAGGGACCTGTATTGTGGAGAGAAGGATTTGAGGAACTGCAGGTCTCAGAGAATCACAGGTTATATGTGGCAGAACTCACAGTGCAGGGAAGGTGGTGGTTACATGGCAGAAGCAGGATGCCTTTATATCATGTGACAGTCATAGATGGAAATAAGTGCATCCATAGGTATCATCTCATTTTTATGCAGTGTGTTGTTAGTCACACAGTGCTCAATAAAGTGCCTCTAGTTTTATCAAGAATGTGAAAAACCATATATGACTTCCTGGTGTCAGATTATTGTCCATCTCAGTATTATACTGAAAGGCCTTGCCAAGGGTGATGCCCCACACATCAAACAAAGAGAGCTCTCAGCATAAATTCACAGGTTGGAGTGGAAGGTAAAATACTGCCTGTCAGGCCAGCAGGAGAGCAAGGATTATAACCAGCAGCTTTGTTCTCCCCACTTAGGAGACTATTTCTTTCCCTAAGCATGTAACAGAATGTGATATCCAGCAAGTGCAGCACAAGGCTGGCCGTGGTCCTGCCAAGCCCTTTAGGATTGTTTCTCTTATTTCACAACTATGCCTATGTATTTTGGAAGTGATAATGGATGCCCATGTATAATGTGTTTTGTGGATTTATTTAATTCACCTCTTGTTACTGAAAATGTAATAGGGTTTCAGTGAAAATAAAGCATCTGTGGTCCTCAACAAAGTGACTTAAAGAGAAAGATGAAAGTTTTCAAGGCATGAAACATGTAAGGGAATTGATTGAAACAGGTGGTTGCTGCTAAATGGTTCTGTTTAAACTGGAGCATTTCATGGATCAGTAGGAAATTTTACCTGACTACAGTTTTAGACATGCTTCAGAAGGCCCAACCAGGGGCTTTAGTTGTAAGTCTTTGCTAGAATTTAGAAACCTGTTCATATTTCTTTGCTGATATTTGAGCTGGCAAATAAAGGAGATAGTCAGACCACACTGTTTAGAAACAGAAAGTACACAAAGTCTCCTTGCATTCTGCAATTTTGTTCAGTGCCAAATACTTCAGCAAATTTCTTTCTGCAATTGTTCTGAATTTCAGCTCTCTTCATCCATTGTGCTGCCTAAAAAATTAAATGTTTACTTGAACTCTTTAAAGGCACATAGAAAGGCCATTTTGCTACAGAATGTGATTTGCAACTCTTATCTTTAATTATGAACTTTCTGATACAGGTCAAAAGATGTCTTGTCACTATTATTTGGCAATATTGGAGATTACAATCTTTGTGTAAACGTAATTTAAGAACAAATACACTTAAACTAGAAAGAGATGCAGAATCGTAACTATTAGGGTAGCCTGGTTCTTATTTATAACAACAACAGGTTTGAAAATGGAGTTTAATAGATTCTTGAAAGGGATCATTTGACAGGGTCACCTAAAACCATAAGCGACTGTTTTCAATGTTGCAGTTTACTGTTTACTGCTGTCTTTCTGTTACTGCAAGGACAGTGCACAGAATAAGACTCCTGTTCATTTGGCTTCCAGCATCACTTCGAGCATCACTCCATGGCTGAGCACTAGAACAATCAGAAGGGACACATTAAACAAGTTCCAAGATATAAAGTCATCAATTATGATATATAAAGTACATGTAAAAAACGGCACCAGGCAAGCTATCTAAAAATTATTAGTGTTGTTGGCTACTGTGAGATGTATATTGGTTCTGTGTGTCCAACTTGATTTACTAAGTGAAAATATTTGTTATCACAAATCTCCCCAGGGTGGACAATTAAGATTGAGCCATCAAAAACGAATGGTCGTATTTGCAGTCTTCCCTGCAGCTGCAGGTGTCCATAGAATCATAGAATGGCTTGGGCTGGAAGGGACCCTAAATGTTATCTAGTTCCAATCCCCCTGGCAGAGGCAGAGACACCTTCCACTAGACCAGGTTGCTCCAAGCCCCATCCAATCTGGCCTTGAACACTTCCGGAGATGGGACATCTACAGCTTTTCTGGGTAAACTGTTCCAGTATCCCACCACCCTCTGAGTAAAGAATTTTCTCCGAACATCCAGTCTAAATGTCCCTTCTTTAAGTTTAAAACCATTGCCCCCTGTCCTATCACTATCTATCTGTGCAAAATTACAATTATTGAAGAGACACATCCAGTCCTGCAGATGAAACCAGGTGTGACAAATTATTAATGGCAACAAGGAGAGGAAAAACCAAATATTCAACCCTATAAACTGTTTTTCAAGCCAACTTCCCCCTCCCTGGGTGCCTTTGAACATAGATGAGTTTTATAGCTGCCTCAGTTATCCCCGGGCTGGGGTGTGTGCCAGAGCTCAGGCACCAAGGGAGGTGTCCTGCCAACCCATCTCAGGCTGCAGGAGCTTGAGCAGACTCTTCCTTTCAGGTGGGGAGGAGCAGCACTTGGGACTAGGCTTTAAAGGTCGAATCAAAGCGAAGGTTAAGTCCAGTGTCTTTCTGACAATCTGAGAAGCAAAAGCCTATGTGAGCAGATAGGCCTTCAGCATTCCCTGGAAAGCTACTTTCTTAGCTGATATAAGCCTGCCGGCTTGCGCTGATGTCAGTGGGGTTATTTGTCAGCTGAGTGCTGGTCTCGTATGAGCAGCAAACTGCTTTTCTGGGCAGGAGGAAGAATAAAGTTCCTCATCTGAGTTGTGTTAAAAATCCCCCCAGAATTAACCCTTTCCCATCAAAATCTAGAGGCAGCTGAGATCAGGCAGAGCAAATCTCCGGCAAGTACAACGCACGCAGAGAGGCACTGCAATAAGAATTACGATTCAAGGCACAGAAAGACTCACACAACTGTGCAAAACTCAAACGGGACCAGAAAGGAACTGGAAGCAGCTGTGAGCAGAGGGAGAAAAAGCTCCCTGAAAGATATATGAAAGTGTCAACAGGCAGCATCATGAGGTAACAGATGTGGCCTGCAATGCTAATCAGGACCACACAAGTAGGACCAGCAGATGAGTGGGGCAGGTCTTTGGAGCCAACCCGAAATAGAGCCCCTTGCCAAGTGGAGGCAGTGGCTGCTGCAGCAAACAGGTGCTGAACAAGGAGACTTTGTGCAGTTTGCCAACAAGGGCTACATGAGGGTTTATCCTAGGATCACAGCACTCATTTGCAGGAGGGTGAAGTTCAAATTCAGTCGTGGCATTTTCTGAATTTTAAATGCTCTGACATGTATCTTATGCTGTTTCAGCAACAATAATGATGCAGGAATTATTTATAAAATAACAGGATGGACAATGCAAAACATAGCTGAAAACACAAACTAGATCAAGAGTTTTGACTTTCTCAGTGGTCATGCTGGTAAATAAACCTTTATAAACAACTGAACTGGCAGCTGTCTTCCCTATAATTAATTGGCATCCATAGAGTGGATGGCCTTGCATAAGATCTTTTTTTCAAAGAGAAAGCAAAGTCCAATTGAGAATGATCTTTTGGGTGCACTTAGGGTGTTCTTTCATGGTGTATAAGGTTGCTTTAATCCATTTGAGGAGCTGGCTAACTTTAAAAGCACTTTTCAAGGAGGACCAACAGAAAACACAATCATTCAATTCCACAAGTTGCAGATCCAGCCAAACTTGATTTTACTAGAACAAGAAAAGGCACATTAATCTAAGGAAAGAAGACTATACCTTATATGGCTCTATATTTTTTTAAGCTATTTCAGGGACAGGGTCCAAGCTTGTAAGGAAATAATCAACATACCATTTTAGAAAATATGTCAGCTGTGTAATTGAATATTGTGGAATGTGTTTTACATGCCTGTACACCCAGAAATACCTGGAAAAAGCATATGCTCCTTCTGTGATGAACAGAAATATCTATTTTTTTTTTAAACCCACAAAGATTGATAACAAAACTATTGTGGTGCCAAATATGCACTGTACACTACTGGCCCCTGGAGATACAGGAGTGTAGGTTACCACCAGAATTACACTCAATAGCTCCAGCTGTTCCTACTCTGCCATGAATACTCCAGCTCAAAGATTTCACAGTGACAGGAACACAAGAAGTGTTTTCTGAACTTGTCTTTTGTTATTTTAATAAAATATCCAGAAATACACTTGATTGTTCAAAAGATTATCACTTCAGTGATCCTCACCCACAAACACATGAAACCTTATAAAATTCAATAGTTTAATTTATTTTATTTGCTACAGCAAGTTCACACAGTAGTTCTAGATCCCACCAAACAAAAAATATCTCCATTGCTTGCAAGAGAAGATGGGTCATGTTCTTATCAATTGCTGTTTCTTGCTGATGCATGATGACATAGATAAAGGTGACCCACGCCTGCAAAGTGCTTATGAGACTGAATGTCAACTGATTATAGTTTTGGTTCGTGGTTTCCAAACATGAATTGTTCGCTATTGTTTTAACCTGGGTGACTTGTACTCAAGATTAAAGTAGGGAAGTTAAAAACCAAACAAAACCAACGAGACAGGCAGGGAGTGGAGATACAGGAGATAAAAGTTTGTGAGCTTGAGATCTTCCATGGACTGTAACACCACAAATGTATAGATAGTGACCTCTGTGAAAAGAAGGTATCCATGGATCTTTAAAAATGTCTTCTGTGTTTGTTTTTTGTTTTCCTCTAGGGTTCTGTGTTCTCAGTTTTGGAGATACACAACCCAGGGCACTTAGAACCCAGATTTCAAACATTTTCTCACATCCATAAGAAGGCACCTGAGAACCTGGGATTGAGATGCTGAAAATAAATTGCTACCTGTGTCCCCTCAGTTGTGGGAGCACCAATGAGTGTCCAGTCTCTGCTAGGAAATTTTTGGTGTACTTCTGAGCTCTATGCTAAGAAAAATTGTCACTTCTGCTTATAATCCTTATTAATTCCAAGAGGGAATGCTTGGTTGTTAGTGAAATTAGGTCTTCCTCAAATCCATCACAGCTGAATTACATGCAAGAGACAGGTCCCATTCTGCACAGACACCTCTATTTGAATTGACATGGAACTGCTTCCTCAGGCAGGAATTCTTGGAATTAAGGTGCAATTTAAGCCCACACCATCACATTCATCCTCACAAATATGTAGTTACACCTTGCTTGACAATACCTTACATTTCCAAGCTTTATGAGTGCAAACCTTGTTGAGGCAGGAAGTTTTTTATGGTTATCCAGATTGCAACATATGTTAACAAGAAGATAGGGTAATAATTGTAAAGTCTATTCTGCCTTTATCTCTTCAGTTTCAAAGTGACAGAAATATGTGATTCAAAGTGTTCTATTTAAATGATATTTGTTAATGTCACATATTCCTTGTGCTTCCCTAATGTTGTAATTATCAGACTGCAATGATAATCAGGTCTATGGAGGTAGAATTCACGCTAATTAGGGTAAAATTCTTGTTATGTGATATTGGCTGTCTCAAAATTAGACATCACTTTTAGCTAGTTTCTTGGTTATCCCAATTGTTGATGGAGAGAGACACCTCCAGGAGACAGTTCATCCCAGTTTCTTGGATGGTGATATGCTTCCAAGCTGTGCCGTGTATCTCAGCTAAATTCTCTGTGTTCTCTGAGCAGAATGAGAAGGTGCTAAATACAGATGAGAGGATGCCTCTCCTTCCTCCAGGCAGGAATCCCTGCACTATCTGACCTGTGATTTATTTGGAGTTATAAAGGCCAAAGTAATCAAGTCCTTGCATCAAAGGCCTTCTGAGTCAAAATCTCTGTGCTTATGAGTCATCAGAGCCCTGGGATCAATGGCAAGAGTGGTTTTATTGAAAATAAGGTATCACAATAAGCAGATTTAGGGTCTTAATCTTAACATTAGGCACCTTGTTTTGAAAATGTTAGTTTTACCTTCCACTTTTCAGTCTAATCACCTATTTAATGCTTCATATACCTACGTCAAAGAAGTGCTGTGAGATTTAATTAATTTTTGTAAAGCTTTTTGAGATTTTCAGATAAGAGGTACTATACTATATAAGTGCCAAGTATTACTACATTACTGAAGAGACTTATCACAGAAAAGGTTAAGGTCAATTAACATTTTCTTGCCATCTAGGCATATATTTTCAGATCACTAAAAGAAACTGGTGTCAATTTAGTTAATTTCACTTGTACCCATTTTCAAATGAGTTATTTATAGCTGATTTAAGTTGAAGCCTTACAGATCATCAAAATGGCAATAAATTATACCCTGCTTATAAGCTTCTAACACCCTATGGTTTTAGACTGTTTTGTTTTAATTGAAGTATGAGTATTTCAATTGGACATCATAATTAAAAAGTTTCAGGGTCAAATTGTGTATCTTTTAAAAATGGCTCAGACAAGCATCAAAAACCCAACCTAGAATCTCTCCATGAGTCCTCATAAAGTCTGTATAGGTAATGATTTTCTGGGGTTTCAGGAATCACAGTTTAATTGAAGCAGCAAAAAGAGGTTTTTTATTTTCACAAAAACTGTTGCTACAGTAGATGTCTGAAAAAGAGACATTTAATTGACTAACACTGAAAAAATCTCTTCTGAAAATCACATTTAAGCACTTTGTTAAGCACTCAGATGTACTCACATGCATGACTGCAACCTTAAAGGACTCAGACTAAAATTTTTCAGAGAATGTCAAGACCCTCAAATCCTAAAAAAAAATTCATCAAGGTTTGTGTAATATTTAGATGAAAAAGATGTGAGATTCAAATTGAACTGTAAATCACTTTCCTTACACACAGAATATTTCCCTTTTCTAATTACAACTATTTAATCTTGCTACCAGGTTGTAGTTAAGATCTTGCTTTACATTCTGTCCATTAGGGCTGCTTGAGTTTAAAAAAAAAAAAAAAGAAAAAGAAGAGGCTTAGTCAAAAAGATATTCATGAAAAAAAATAAACACAATTAAGAAGCTTTCTGCTTCTAGAGCGGTCGTGTTATTTGAGTATTCAGTAAGCCAGGTGTTTTGCAAAAATGCTTTTGAATCCTTAAACTATTGAGCATAAATGTTTAAATGGATATATATTTGCTGTTCTCTAATTTATTACTTATTAGTTATTCACCCCTTTTACAAAAACATTTTAGGAAATTCTCAAATGAATTAGGTGACTAGTCACACATCTGGATTTTCCTTAAATAATTCTCTCACTTCTTAAATTGGATTATAATCTCAGAGGATGCAAATATTAGTTTTGTTACTGATTTTATGAGAGCAGGTGTTAATATTTTGTTTATATTAGAAAAACGATTGAAGTTGGCATTTACTTATGCAACTCATGCATCATAAAGAGCAGAAAAAATAATTTAGTCCTGTAAAATGCTGAGATTCCCATAACTCCATTAGCTTCACTGGAGAAAACAAACCTTGCTGGCTGGACTTTCAAGTGAAAAAACTCTGGATTTCATATTGGGATTTAATCAGCTCCAGAATAATTGATGCCATAAATAATATTAAGATTACCCGGGTAATAATTCCTTAATGTTGTTCTTTTGCTGCCAGCCATGCAGAGGAGGCAGATAAAGCTTTCAGCTCATGCACTCTGACCCTCTGTACATCAGAAACCATTTAGTTTTACCTGAATTGAACCGAGCTGCAGTTTGTTTGACTACCACAAAGGCATCTACGCTCGACACAGAGACACCAGGAGACAGAGGAACAAACATTTCCATTGGTAATTTGTTCCAGTGATTAATCCCTTTCACTGGTTACAGCAGGTACCTACTTTCCAGTTGGAATTTGGCTTGGTTCAGCATCGCTCTGTTATAGCTCTCTCTGCTAGACTAAACAGACATTTAAATCCTCTGATTTTCTGCTCCTGGGTGCACTTGTCACATCACCTCTGAACCTTCCTCCAAGCCGTGGCTGTGCATGTGGAGTTGCTCCGAGGGAAGAGCACGGAGTTAATTGAGAGAGGATAGCAGTGCTCAAATTAACCTGGGAATGGGTCCTAGGGAAAAAACGATCCCACCTCTAGAAACAATTACCTTCAATGGGAAACAAAGTAATATTGTATTGGTGAGCGCCCATTTCCTGTGGTTCCAGGAGCTGTGTCCTGCACTCACAACCTTTCTCTCAGGGCAAGCAAACTCTTACAGGATATATGTATGTGTGGACTTAGACAAAAGAAATGCTCTAACCTCTTTAAATAAGGAAATGAAAGCTGTTGCTTTCTAGTGTTTAAATAGTTTGTGTAGATTCACATTTACCCTGCCCAGCTGAAATATTTTTTTTTTAAATAAATAATAAAGCCAACAAGACCAAGCAAGATTATTTGCCAATTAATGCCACATAAACATTTAGCATCAATCTTTTGCCTCTCCTCAAAATTTGCAGTTGTCCTTCCAGCCCAATAATTTACTGGGACTTTATATTGAGTTCCTGTTACACTACAATACTATATAATTTTAGGGTTAGAGGTTTATCAGGATCCCAATTCTGTAACATTTTATGTGTGCAACTACATAGATACAAATGTCTGTAGGTGTTTTTCTTTGAATGCACCCTGCTTGTCAGATTGTTCTGCAGGATTTCCTTGTCACTATTGTTATCTATCTTTCTGCCAATAATTACCCACTTTTTGGCAGCTGTATCATGTTTACTTCTGCATCACTATGGAAACACTGTATTTTCTCAGCCCTAATATAGATTCCTGCAGAATCCCACTAGAAGTACTTTCATAGAGTGAAATGATTTCTGTAAGTACTTTTCCTGATGTCTATTTAATCTTCATTATTTAACTGACTTTCTGTGAAGCTATTCTTTCATCACAGTGTTACTTGGTACTTTTCAAAAGAATAAGCCTGTGGGTATTTAGATGTCCATTTGAATAACCATTATGGACTTTTCAGAGTTTGGGCACCTGAGTGCAAAAGAGCTACTCAGACTCATTCAAGACTGTGGCATCACAAACCAGCATCTTCCTTTTTTTCCTTTCTAAAACACAGTGTAGACTATAGACACATCTTCTCTTCTTCTCATCATTGGTTCAGATGGAGGCGCTGCTTTGGAGACATTTCACCTGGTGCTCCAAATCGTAGAACCCATCCAGGATATTCTATGAAATTACTTCAGCCAAGATGCTCCTTTGGAGATGCTGCAGTTTAAGCACCAAATGAGCTTTGGGCTCCAAATGGATGGACAGGCCTGACTCAGCACCTCACACTTGCCAAAAAATGGAATTCTGAATTTTCTCATCTTTCCACCTCCCCTAACCGCCTCCTTTCCACATACTCCATCTGTTTTCCACATGCAGGCTCTGACATTTGTCTGAGGTCTTGATGAATCATTTCACCATTAAAGCAGAAGAAAATGAGTCCAACAAAACAGTGTATAAATTCAAGTGAGGTTTTGTGAGCTGAATTAGCTCACCAAAGGGTCAGATAAGCCCCACAGGTGCCAGAAAGGAATGGTTTGAAACTGAAGAAAGGGGGAAAGGGCAGGAGGAGAGAGGAGAGGCAGAATCAATGTTGGTTCTAAAGGCAAGAGAAAGCTACTAGGTTGACTTAGAGGTCCTGCCTGCCTGCAGCCTTGGACAGCACACTTAGCTCTCTTGGACCAAGTATTTGCACACTGCCTAAGCCCATCTGAAGTGTTAAATTAGGCAGGTGTTGTAAATCTCCATGTGAGGTCATTTTAGGCATTGTAAAACCTAATTTGCATACCCAAAGTAATATGTTTCATCTCTTAATTATCCCTACCAAACTCATAATCTCATCAAAGATGACATTCAAATTTGTAAAAGATATTTTTTGCATTAATTAGTGCTGGCTGATATTTCATTCTTTGAATTTGCATCCACTTAATTCACATTTCTTTTTTACATAGTTTCCATAACTTCATGTCACTCTGACAACCCTGAAGCTTACCAGATGATTCCGTGCATCCTTTCTGAATATTATCACACCAGTATGTTTTTCAGTCTTCATGGTTTTTTTTTCCTGATATTCCAGGATCTATTATGAATATGTTATTTACTGAAATTCAATGAAATTAATAGTTCATTCAATAACTGTAATATGTGAGTTGTCTGTTGATGTAAAACATAGTATAGATTGTGTTATTTTATGTATTCTTCAGTTATTAGTGAATTAAAAAATGTTTCATCTTCCTTAAACTGAATCTCCCATTCCATCATAATATCTTTTATTTCCCTAAACAATTGCCTATTCTTCTGAATGAATTCCAGCCTGGTTTTAAGACCTTGAAAACTTTTTCCTGGGGGAGAAGAGAAACAAACCTTCAAAACATTCTCACAGCTGAGAGGGAATGGCATTTCTCTTGGGTTTTCTTGGGATGAAAAAAGTAGTGATGGGAAATCAGAGTATCTCTGGTTTTTATTGTATACTTGTATACCTTACAGAAATGATTGTACTTTGGAAGAAGGGTTATACTGTCTCAGGTTTATAAAGCATTAAGAAGACTGTTACCACAAGGGAAGAACTGAGGTAGGATTAGACCATGAGTAATTCCGTATTGCACAGTATTTCCAAATTAAGTCATATTATAGTGAGATGAACTTTTCAGGTCATTGATTTTCTGTACAGTCTTGTTAGGATAGTGTACTAGGTGGTTAGAAAGCCTCAAAAACAGGAAAAAAAATGAGAGCACCAAAAATAACTGAAAAGTCTTGTAATAATTACAGCAATCAGTGGCCCAATGAGCTACAGAGCACTTTCATCTCCCCGTGTTTTTCAGAGATTCATTACTTCAGACTATTAGCAAAAGGTGGTGCAAACAATAATGCTTTTTTTTTTAAAAAAAAAAAAAAGATCATAAAGCAGGTTTTGAATGACCAGCAGCAGGAAAGCTGGTTATCATAATTTTCAAAACATACTTCTTTGCAAAAGAACAGCTATATTTAAATATAGTGACTTAACCAAGAATATCAGTTTCAAAGACAAGAAAGTAAAAAGAGTATCCTTATAGTCCTTGGAGAACTTCAAGCATCACTTCTAAGCCTGCTCTCCCTTTCTACATTCTATCATAGTGTAGGAATTCCACAATGATTCATAAAAGGAAGATTTTCAAAGGCACAAATGGGAGTCAGGTGTCCGATTTTCATCAGCTCAGGCACCCAACTCCCATTTGTATTTTCAGAAAATCCTCCCTCAGAGACATGAAATACAAAGTAGTAAAGTAACTTGTATTCTGAGACCAGGAACATTTGCCTTAATTTTTTACATACAGTTCCATTTTGGTTTCTTTTGATTTGATATCAAAGCAAATAGAATTCTGCATTTTAAAAAAGAAAGAGTGGATGATCTAATATCTTTGACATTGCTGGTTTCTGTGGTTCTGTCATGCACACAGTGGGATGTTAAATATGAAACCTAGTAATGTAAAGACAATTCCCTTCTTTCAGTCTGTCCTGATAGTTTTTTAAAACAAATGTATAGTTTAAAAGGCATGTAAAACAAACCAGCTGACACACTTTGAAGTCAACTGCAGGAAAAGATGTAGAGTAGAAGAATTGATAATTTGGCCAAAAATATAAGCAAGTTTAATTGACAGTCTTATTTAATAAATTTTTTTAAAATTGCGATTTTTTTTGTTGTTGTTACTGTTTTAGTTTTATTTTCATGAGAAGGAAAATATGCTAAAATTATTTGTTTTGAATTAAATACCAAATATTTATTTTAAAAATTCCAATTTGTATTAGCCACTTTTAACAAAACACATACACTTCAGAGTTTTAAAAAAAATGGAAAAGAAATAAAAAATTTCAATTAAAATACTTTTACCAGTTCCTTTTCTTTTTTTGAGGAATTCTGCTAGAGTCAACTGTGGTATGTCTAGGTCCAGAGATGGATTTCAGCACTTCTCCCACACAGTCAAAGAAGGTTCTAAAATCACACTTTTTGTCTGAGATGTGCCTTTGTTAACAAGTAGCACATCAAAAATCCGCTTAAAATGCTATGTTTGAGTCACTCCTTCACCTTTGTTTTTTAATTTTTTTTTCCTGTGAGACTGTTCAACAGGAGATGACAAAACAAAGAATATGCAAAGGTTGGTAGAGCAATCTTACACCCACATCGCTCTCTGGTCTTGGTCTCCCAATCATTCTGCATCCAGTCCTAGAACTGAGGGTGGAAGGGACTTCTGGAGGACATCTAGTCCACTCCTGTTGCTCAAGGAGGCTCACCTGGCCTGCTGCCTGAGACAACATCCAGATGCCTTTGGAATATCTCCAAGGATGGAGATTTCATGACTTTTCTGGTCACCCTAAATTAAAAGTTTTGCCTGATGTTGAGATTCATTCATTTCCCCCCTTTGGCGAGAAGCAGTCACCTCCCTCTCAGGGGACACCAGGTTATAATTCAGATGACAGGTCTTTCCAAAGATGTAGGAAATAAGGATGAAATCACACCTTATTTTGTCCTCTCCCTGCACAGTCCTGCAATGTCACTTCAGCAGGCTTATACCTTATGGCTCTCCTGCATATCCAAGTTGTACAACAGGTACCCCTCGGGTCATTTTATAGAAACACTCTCTGATGCACTCTTACATGTTTGTTTCACTATTCCAAACATTTAAGACTGAAAAACCCCCTGAACCTCTCGTAAACAAATGAATAATAAATTTTAAGGTAACTTATATGCCACACTTTCCTCAGATGACACCCAGACTAAGAAGGCTGTGGATGTGCTGAGGTTTGGCATGTGGTCCATGTGGCTGTGGGACACTGGGATGAGGGCCAGAGTTGTTCCCATGTGGATATAGCCTGGGAAGAGGAGGAGGCAGATAATAGCAGGTCACTGAGCTAACCGAGCTCACTAACAGGTGTAACTCTCTTCCTTAAAAAGACCTGATCTTTGCTTGCCCAAACTTGCTATATAACCCTTCATATTACTTTTTTTCCTTTTGCTTCTGTCAAAGAATACAGGAAGGACACTTTTCTCTTGACAACGCAACAGTCTGAGTCATGCCTACAATGAAGGAAACTCAAGTGCAGGAAGTGGGTGAAAAAAGTTTTTCCTGGGTGAATCAATTGTGCCTTCAGCTCAAATGACTGTGATTAATTTGTGTGGATCTAAAAAAGAAGGGAATCCACTCAGGGAGTGAGGAAGTGTCAAGATAACACGCGTATCTCCCTTCAAAGAAGTCTCGATGCTTAGAAACGCTGCATACATGTGTAGTTATCTCTTCTCCTCCTTGGTTTCTCTGAGGGATGCAGAGGATACATTTCATCGATATTAGATCATTTCCATAACAGAAGACTAAACAAAATGCAACCGTGGTGTTTGACAAAAGTGTGTTTTACCTTTGAAATATTAGACAAACAATTTTATTTGTCACCCAGAAGTCCATGGAGCTTGAAAGGAGATGGAGTGCAAAATCATGTCTTACCACCTCTTTTGTATGGAATAAAAGTGCCAACGGAATAGAAACTTGCTTTAATTCAGCGAAAGAGAGGCATCAACAAGAACAAGATCAAGACAAGAAATCCCAGTGCAAAGGTCAAAAGTCCTGAACACAAAGGAATAAACCATTACATTCAGAAGTACATTTTAAAAGGAGAAAAGATGCTAACAATGTGCCCCAAAACAATTTGAAATCGATAAGTGTGTCAGACAAAGGACGGGATGGAAGTCATGGTGTTTTATATATTACATTAAAACAGCAACAAAATCTTAAATTTTGATCCTTTTGCAAAATGATACAGAAATTGATTTTTTTAAGGTAAAAAAATGAAGGCAAAAAAGGAAAAAAATAAAAGAAAAAGCAAAAAAGAAAAAACCACCAGCTGTTTCCTGGCCAAGGAAACCACAGGGGCTCTTACTCTGTAGTACAGTAAATGGCCAACTTCCCAGGGTAGTTTGAGTCCCCTGCAGCCTGCAATGTCAGCAGAGTTGGTCATTTACGAATCAGTGGGGTTTTGTTAGAAGTTTGTTTATCTTTCAATGAAACCACCCGCTTTGCAGCTGAATTGTTTGAGCTATAAATAGAGGAGCAGTGCATCAAATTCTTTCAGAATGAAACACAAAAATGTGGGTAGCAGGAAGGGCGAGAAAGAAGGGGCAGGTCATCTTTTTGACAATGGGAGATAAAGGTTGGGAAATATTCTGTTTATTTTTTATGTTGTAGAATGTGGAGTGGGCAAACATCAAAAAAAAAAAAAAAGCATTTCTCACCCACCCTCTGTAAGGCCACGTTCAGATGATGGGGACTCTACAAAACCTGACCTTCTTCCTTTGCTCCCTTTCTTCCTCCCATATTAATGAGTTGGCCTGAACCCTAAGGGGTAATTTTATTGACTCCGTTGAAAATACAGGTATTTGGATTCTTACCAAGTGAGTGTGTTGCCATCTACATCAAGTGCTCAACAGTGTTTTAAACTTTATAAAAAAATTATTTGTTTCTAACAAGGCAATGAGTTCTACTGGCCAATCCTGCTCTTTCTGCTTGTTTATTTAATCCAGAGTGCTGCTTTTCATTCATTTCACACTGCTTGCCTTTCAATTTCACACTGCCTTCTAGTTGAGTTTGTAAAGTTGCCACTAAGGAGCCCTGCTCTAAGTCTTTCCATGGAAAGACAACAGGAAATGTTCACAGAATTCACACTCTTTTCCCACTGCAACATGTCCTGGCAGATGTGTTAGTTACCATAGCAACAATTAAGACTAGCTTCCCCCCCCCTTTTTTTTTAAATAATAATAATAAGTACTATCAGTAGTGGCTGAAACATTTTCAAATAAATTTGTGTCTCAGACTTAAATCACGTAATATAAAAAGCTCTTCTTGGTGATGTGTGTTTGCTAATATTTGAGAGGGTGAAATATAAGGAACTGAGTGATTTGTATGATCTGTACCTTTTTGTTCTCCCACAGATCCAGAGTTACATGACACTGGCTTGTGTCTGCTGATGTAAAGTAGAAGATCTGAAAAGGGAGCAGGCTGATCCCATGTCCAGAAATAAGGAAAAAAATATAGCCCTTCATTTTCAATACTCTGCAGAATTTAAATGAGGGTTCAAAACTCAAGAGCTGTTTTCTGGTTTGGAAAGGTGAGTATATCCGTATAGAGAATACAGAGTGTACCCCAAACTTCATCCATCCCCACAACCACCTTTAGAACTCTCCATGCTGTAAAGCTCTTGAACCAAACATCAATGACAGCAAAATGCAAATTTTTATGGTTGCTCTGGTCTCCATGAAGTTATTTCAGATATATACTACTGCAAGTCAGTTGAAAAAGAATGATTGAAAGAGGAAAGACTATGAGCTGAATAAAGAAACCAGGCATGGATTAATGCAAATACTGAGCAGCTCCACTTAGGTCACAGATTATGGACTCAAGTGTTCAAAACATGCGTTGATGTGGTGCTTAGGGACATGGTTTAGTGCTGGACCTGACAGTGCTGGATTAACTGTTGGACTTGATGATCTTAGAGGTCTTTTCCAACCTTACTGTTTCTATGATTCAATCTGGGTGTAAGGGACCCAGCGAGGACTCCAGTTCTACATTGTCCCAGTTATCCAGCAGTGTTTGCATCCACATCTACAGCCTGTTTGTTGTTTGCATTATTCTGTGTACAAGCACTCAAAACGTCCCCTCATGACAGGGTTTGCCTCACTATCAGCCCAAATTAAAGTTGTTGTCACCATCCCCTCCCATAACAAGTCGAGGCACTTCCCAACAGCTGGACAAACCATTAGGCAGAGATGAACAAATAGGTCCTGTCTTTTGTTAACACTCTTCATTCCTCAAAGTAGTCCAGACACCTAAAGAAAAACTCATTTTCATTTCTTCATTCTGCTGTTTTGCTTAAAAGGAAAGCCAATGACTTGGTAAAACTGTTTCTTGCCTTGCAGCAAAAACCACCATGTAATTGTATATAGATAATCCTGTGAGTGCCAGCACAAATGGAAATATAAAACTGTATTGGGATTGTGATGGACAAGTATAGTCATTAATTAGATGTCACAATTCTTTAGTGCCAGGAAGAACAAGCCATTACTGAATCTGTAGTGATCCTCGTATTTCCTACAATAACACCACGTGGCTGAAAAACTCAGCTTGTATCCAACTAATAGCTTCTGAAAAAAGAGACGACATCTTTTTTAACCTTTCCAAAACACGCTTGCTAACATACTCTAATGCTTGAAAGTATATAAGGTCACCTGAAACAGCAGCCTTTACATTTAAAACAGATGTGGCTATATACAGCAGTGAAGGAATGTACAGCTCCAGGTTTTGTGTAACAAGCATCGGTGCTTGCCAGCCCTTTGCCATTTTGACACTCGCAGCTCACACCCGGGGCTGCTTTGGAGTCAGATATTCAGCATATATTCATAGACATGATTAAAAAAATAATACTTTATGCACAGCTGTCAGCAAAGGTTGGTGCATAAAGATAACCACCCTAAATTCATTATCCTTTGCAGCCTCAGTTCCCTCCTTTTCCTTGTTTAGTTGCACCGGAGCAGCTTAGACTGAAGTTTCCAGCACACCACTGGCATCTGCAGCTTGCCAGCTCATCACTACTGGTGATGTGTAGTGAGCAGTGAAGAAAGGTTATTCCACAGCCTTTTCTTGCCCACGTGCTGTGCTAGACCAGGCACTTGGCTTCTTTTATTGTGTGTGCCTGAACCCCATTTTTGAGAAGCCACAGCAGAAACATACAGGGGAAAACCAAGTTGTAACCCAAACCTTCAAAGAATCATAGAATCATAGAATATCCTGAGTTGGAAAGGACCTACAAGGATCTTCAAGTCCAACTCCTGTCCCTGCACAGGACACACCCAAGAATGTCACCATGTGCCTGAGAGCATTGCCCAAATGGTTTTTGAAACCTGTCAGGCTTGGTGCCATGCCCACTGCTTTGGCAGTTCCAGTGCCCAATTAGCCTTGGATGAAGAACCTTTTCCTAACACCTAACCTAAACCTCCCCTGACTGAACTTCGTGCTGTTCCCTTGGCTCCTGTCACTGGTCACCAGAGAGAGAGATCAGCACCTTCCCCTCTACTTCCCCTCACCTGGAAGCCTCTTGGAACTATAATCCACCATGTATTAAAATTTTCCAACCATAGTAAAGCACCTCTGTCTTCTGCTTCTTTAACACCACAAGAGGACATTGTCAAATCTTTCCAAAATCATGCCCACACCAACATCTTCTGTAGTGACAATGAAAGATCAATCCTGCCTGTTCTGGGTGTGTTTACTGGAGGAAAGGAGTAGTGTGTGAGCATTGGGAAGCCCAAGGTTGGTACAGCTGCATTGCCAGTCTTCTGAAAGGCACAGATTCTCCACCCTCTTCTGGTTTAAAATGATGCCATAAATCAGAGAACGAAAACAGACCCCAGAGATCTGTCTGTACAGTGCTGGTGGCACTGGCACTACCTTGGTTTTGTCTTACCTGCCTGTGATGCAAACCAGTTTGGTCTCTTGAAGACTGAGATGATTTAAAATCTGATTAAAGAACTAGGCTCAGCTCTGCATGCTGGTGAGGTGTACACCTCTGATAAATGCAGAAGGTCAGAGTGATTTATCAAAACACTCTCCTGGCCATAAGAACCAGACATCCATTCAGCAATGGAGCTGTTTCCTTGTGCAATGGATGTTATGGAGGAATCTCCTGCCATCTGTGCATCTGTGAGTCCATCCAGCTCCTTGGTGTGTCTGTGCTGATGTCAACCCAAAAATTCACACCAGTGCTCAGAGGGACGGAACCTTCCCTGGAAACACACAGAAAGGCTCAGGATGGTTCTCTGCAGACCCAAAGGAAAAGAAAACATCCACACGGAAGAATTAGAGAGAATTATTTTTCAAGGCACTCTACACTACAAAATGTAGCAAAATAAGTCCTGTGAGATTCACATGGGATGCCAAGTCTGCCTAGAGACAAAAGGTCCATCATGAAAACTGGAAATTTCATGACTCATACACAACTTCTAGGAACCAATTGAGTTTTATATACAAAATCTACAGTGTGAGTATATCTTTAATAACTTAGACAGCATAGCTCCTTGGATCCAAATCAGTTCTCTTTCTCCTAGATGGCCTGGAAGTGACTCCTAAAATTTACAGCACTGAAACTTATTTTGGCTGCTTTATCAATGTCAGAGGAAGTAATGTTGTCTTTAAGTTAGCTAAGTTTGTCTGGATTATTTTTGTGTGCAGCTTTTGGGTTTAATATGTGAAAATGAAGATAAGCAGAACTACACAAAAAAAAATACACTGGGACAAAGTGAGGGTGAAAATGAAATGAAATATTTGCTAACTGGTTCTTAAAAGCTTTTAAGGAAAGTTAGGTGATATCCTAGGAAAGAAAGAACAAAGGCAAGAAAGCAAAGGAAGGAGAGCAAAGCAGCAGGAGCAGTAGAGGCTAGGCATCACTTTTTCTTTGTCAAGCTATTACTGTCTGTCTGTAGCAGAAGGACTGAAAGAATAAACGTAAATGTCAGATCAGTTATGCTGATTTCTGCCTATTGCAGGCATTTTTCTGGTCTTCATTATCATAGTATCATAACACTTTCCCATCTAACTATTTATCCTCATGACACCTCTCTGAGGTAGGGCACTGCTATTATTTTTATTATACAGCTGGAGTGAGGCTCTGGTAATGGAGCAGACTCTTAGCCAGCATAAATTGTCACAGCTCCATTAGGTCCAGTGTGAGAGGACTTTGTGGAGTTTAGGATCTACCACTACATGAATCTCCCTTTCCTCTGCAAGCCAGAAGAAGAGAAGGGAAGCAAGCCCACAGGTTTCCCAAGCCCTTAACTTACTTCTCTGCCCAAAAGACCATCATTCCTGTATTTAGATAATCTGTGATCTTTGGGCCAAGCCCTGCTGGCTTTATTCTTGCTAGAAAAGTCAATGAAGTCTGTGTGGTATTATTCACATAAAGCCTGCAGGACATAGCTCATTAGGTGGGACGGATTATGCAGCTCAGAAAGGCTGAAACTATAGGTACACACCGAGCACACCCACGTGTCTGATGTTAGAGAATTACAGGGATGGAGCCTGCATGGATCCGTCAAGCAGCAGTCAGTGTAGGATGGAAAATAGAAGGAGCACAAAGAAGTGTGCAAACACACAGGGATGCTGATGTGGAATTAAACCACGATGCACTCAGAAAGCTTGAATAACAGCACACAAATTATTTACTTTCCTCGAGCCTAATTCAAACAGATCAACAAGACAAGAAAACTGAAAGGAGAAAAAGCGGTAAGCTGTGTTTCTCACAATACAGGTGTCTCAGCTCTAATGAGTCTACAGGATTTGAGCTGGCATCATGAATATCACCGGGAGTGATTATAGCTTGTAAAAGCAGACCAGAGAGTGACGTGCCTGTGTGTGTCTTGGGCTGTAATTAAAGCCATAAGCCATCGGCAGCAAAGAAGCCAGCTGCAGCATTTCAAACCTTTCCTACCCTAGCATTAAAAATAGATTGTGGCACAATAATAATAAAAAATTGTGTACCCAAAATAATTCCAATAAAAAAAATTTTTTTTTGAACATTTGATTACTATAATTGATTTCTCTTCTAGATATGAATAAATGACCCAGGCTAAATGCCAGTTCCTTGCAAAGAATTTCATTTAAGCTTCAGTGAATTGAAAGGCTCAACCAGACTCAACATTTCCAACTTCCTAGCAAGTAGCAGAAAATCTACCTGACAGTTGCCATGGAAACACGAACAGGAAGAGCTAACCACCAGCCTATAAATCCACAGAGAAACCTTTCTTAATTGGAAGGCCTTTAACCCACACATTTTTCTCATAGCTGCAGAGCTTATTTCTAAAGAGATTATTAAATTCCTCAATTGACTTATGAAGGATGCTTCCCACTATATTACTGTGCTCTGGGTTGCTCATTCTTTATATCTGTTTCCAAAATTACAAAGCAGAGCAAGGATGATAAAAGTTAACACAGATGTTTCAATGAAAAATCCATATGATGTTCTGAAAATAACTTTAGTGGTAATGTTCTACTGAAAAAAAAATAATAACCAACCAACCAAAAAAATCAACAAACAACACACCAGAAAGCCTACCATAAAAAAAATAAGTTCAAGAATGGAGATGGCATTAAAGAGATGAGATATCCCAACATTCTCTGCTTTGGGTTCTAGGAAAGATTTTTTAAATGGAAGACTTTCAGTGGAAAATATAACTGAAACTACGCAAGGAATCATTGCTTAAGCCTGTAGATGTCAGTTATAGAAAGGGCACATACACATATGCTGTCACACTAGCAAGTATATGTGTAAAATAGTCTAATTGTAAAGAAAATAGGGGTTGAGTTGCTCATGCTTACTTGATTTCCATCAGCATTCTGACGATTTCATTGAAGTTTTGGCAGAGAAAACCACACATTAAGACGCTTCTCTGCCTTGCCTTTCTGCATTGCCATTTTCCTCATCGGGGGGTGAACTCTGAAGGGCTGGTGGCTACTTTGGGGCCGAGACTCTTGACTCACTTCCAAGAAATTAAGCAGACTCATGCAGTCAAATGCATTTCTCTTCTTCCATCCTCTCCTGGGAGAGAGAGAATGAGCAGATGCAGGTAGAGAAAGTCTTATTTAGTAGGGTTTTTTAAGTAGTCAAATATTTGTTTTATTTGGTTAAGTGGGTAGATCCCTCTTTTTTCCCTGCATTATGCTACATTTCAATATTTGTATTCCTCATCTCTCAATTCTAAGGACAATAGAAAGAGGAGGTATGTATTATGTACCAAAGACTTATTCCTAGTGCAGCCAATGGGAGCACAATTGATTCCTGCTGATTTCAATGGAATTAGGATTCTGCTCAGTTTGTGCTTGGAAACAGATAGAGAGGAGCAGAGAGATGGAGGAAAATCATCTTTATTTGCCATTTTTTTTTTTTTAAAGCCTGCCTGGAATCTGGATGAAATATTTAGCCCTTGCTCCTCCAGCATTGTACATCTGTTTGAGAAACTGAAGGACTATGGGGCAGGGCTATCAGCCACAGATGCTCTTCCAAGGTAGCACTGGTGCCAAAATACCAGTCTAGCAGTGTGGAATGGCATCCAGCACTATGTCAGAGTGAGATTTACATGTCCATCACCTCCACTGTCCTTTGGCTCCTTATGCAAACAGAACGCCACTTTGAAGCCTGAAATTCTGGAAGGTCCCACTACTGGGAGCATTAGAAGAAGGAGGTGAGATCAGGCCTGTAGCAAACCTGTGTTCACTAATCAGGTGCGTGGACTCAGCTTTCAGTGAGATTTACTCACTACAGGCGACCCTCGCGTAACTCCCACATTCAACCTGCGCATCTGGTACAAACCTCCTTGTGCAACCCCTCTGCTTTGAGGAGAGTCCCTTTACTCCAAGGGATGGTTTACACTCTCACACTGTTGAGTCTTTACATGGCATGTCAGCACCTATACAGGAGAGAAATGTGGTTGCTTCAAATAGGTTCAAAACAACAGTGGACTCTCACTTCCCTATTCCTTCTATGACAGTCTTAGAAGAAAATCTGAGTTATCCAGAAATCTTCCAGGGAACTTGGATGCTGGTGGTTTCTGGCAGAGAAGAATCTCTCCCAGTAAGGATCGGATAAGAGATACACGAAGTACTGAACAGTCAGAGGCCAAACTACTACCACTAAAGTGCTCCCACACTCTTTTGTTTTAATCTCAATAAAAACCTCAGCTCAGTTTTAACTTGCCTTGTCTTTCTCCTTGTACCTTCTTCTAGCCCTGAGCCTCTCTTGAGTGAATACAGCCAGTCATAACAAGCAATATTTGCCTGCAGTGTGTACAGTAAGTAAAGAGCCAAATGGGTTTGTTTCATGGGAAAAAGAAAAAAAAAGCGCCACATATTTTCAGTTGTAACGTGCAAGGTTTTGAATGGATTTTTTATGTGAAAAAGGATTGAAACATTACTCTCTTTCCCTACCTGACCTAAATGAAACTCTGAACACTTCACTTGATGTTACCATGTTCATATATGAAAGGGATAGACTGAATTTCGCTTCTTATTGCCAAGTAACACTGTGTAAATACTTTAGAGTAAATTAACATAATTCTATTGCCTGAATTGTTGTATTCTTCCTCTCCCCATATCGTTATTATTATTAGAATTGTTATATGACTGAAGGAATCTCTCAAGGGACAACCTTTCTTTACTTAACAACTGCTTCTCCAAGTCCATCAGGCTGGCAACTGCAAGCCAATGATTAGCTAAATAAAAGTTAAGGGAAAGTTAGAAAGTGAATGGAAAATATTAAAGGTGCTGTGAAACAAAACTATAATTGGGTAACGATATTCCAGTGATGACAGCTGGAAAGCTTCTGCTCTGTGCAACATCCTAAAACGTTAGCAGAGTCTGCAGAATTCTACAGAAAAATCCACAGCCACGTAGTCTCCATGCCTACAGGGATTTGCAATACCCTAGAGAGCTTTTAAGGGATTTTTAAAGTGACTTAACTTTTATTTTTTTTTCCTCCTTTTCCCCCCCCTAGCTGTCTGTCTTGTTCTCAAAGCTGGGTGGCCTGTTCAGCAGATTGCTGTTTTCCATTGCTGTCTGCACAGCTGTTTTCTACCACATAGGATACAGGGACTTCATAAAGCCTTAAAAAAGACAAGATTTCTGTTCCAAAGAGCTTGTTCTCAAAGGGCTGGACTTCCAAGCCACCTGACACCCTGGAAATATCCATTCTCATCTATGTAAGCAATGGGACCTGAGGGAATGTCATGAAGCTGTGTCAAGGGGAGGTTTAGGTTGGATATTAGGAAAAGGTTCTTCCCCAGAGGGTGGTTGGGCACTGAACAGGCTCCCCAGGGAAGTGGCCATGGCACCAAGACTGACAGAACCCAAGAAGTGTTTGGACAACACTCTCAGGCACATGGTGGGATTCTTGGGTCTGTCCTGTACAGGGTCAGGAAATGGACTAAATGGTTCTTGTGGGTCCCTTCCAACTCAGAATATTTTATGACTCTGTAATATTTCCTTGGTTAATTCCCAGCCACAAACTCAAATTAATTCTCTATTTTGCAGATGTTATTGAAAGAAAACTATGTCCATATAGTCCTTTTGACTGCATATGGTTACTTAGGTTTATATACAAATCTGCTGCACTTGTGCTGTCAAGATCTGTAGACTGTTTTAAGAACTTGTAGCTCACCAGAAAACATATGGTGGCCATCTTCATTTTCCCTCAGATTAGTAAGGAAGTGTTGGATGCTGTTTGATGGTAGAGACTGAAATTGCAGTGTTTACTTTCTTTTTCTTTCTCAACCCCGAGAGCTGCTGGCAGAAATCCCTTCAAAGCACAGGAACATAATGTATCTAATAGACAGAGGAAACAATAGCCTTGGAGGTCTCTAAACTCACCTCAGAACCCATCACTGAATTGTCTGAGAGAGGAATTCCACTAATTTCCAAGATTAGGCAGGTTTTGGGTTCTTGGTTGTCAGCCCACCACAGTGGGTTGGCCATTAGTACTCAGCAAAGAGTGGGACTGGGTCAGGCTACAAAGGCTGAGCCATATAAGTGGGTTATTTACTCTTCTTAAACCTTCACTAGCAGAAATTATTTCAGTCCTACAATTGTGGGAAGAGAAGCAGGGGAGCACTGAAATGCTCTCCTGTACCTTTGTGGTGGGTAGACTCTGGCTGGACAAAAAAGGGCCCCCCAAGCTGCTCTGTCACTCCCCTCCTCAGCTGGGTGGTGGAGAGATAAAAGAATGAAAGGCTCATGGGTTCAGATAAGGGCAGGGAGAGATCACTCACCAATTACTGTGCAAAACAGACTCGACTTGGGGAAATTAATTGATTTTATTACCAATCAAGTCAGAGTAGGGTAACAAGCAATAGACCCAAATGTTAAAATACCTTCTCCACACCCCTTCCTTCATCCAGTTTCAACTTCAACCCCTCATCTTCTCTACCTCCTCCCCCTCTACACTGGCATGGGGATAGGAGGTAGAAAGGCGGGGGTGGGGGGGGGAAATGTGGGTTGTGGTCAGTTCATCACACTTTGTGGCTCCTTCCTCTGCAGGGGGAAGACTCCTCACACTCTTCTCCTGCTCCAGCGTGGGGTTGCTCCCATGGGAGAAGGTTCTATATAAACACCTCCAGTGTGGGATCCTTTCCAGAGTGCAGTCCTTCAGGAACAGGCTGCTCCAGTGTGGGTCCCCCACGGGGTAACAAGTCCTGCCAGCAAAGCTGCTCCAGTGTGGGACACCCTCTCTACAGATCCACAGGTTCTGCCAGGAAAATTGGCTTCCCATGGGGTCACAGCCTCCTTCAGGTGTCCACTTGCTCTGTTGTGGGGGTTCTCCAGGGGCTGCAGGTGGATTTCTGTTCCACCATGGACCTCCATGGGCTGCAGGGGCACAGCTGCCTCACCATGGTCTTCATGATGGGCTGCAGGGAATTTCTGCTCCAGCACCTCTAGCTCCTCTTCCCCCTCCTTCTTCACTGGCCTGGGTGTCTGCAGGGTTGTTCCTCTCACATATTCTTACTCGTCTCTGCTGAAGCACAGCAGGTTTTTTCCCCGCCTCAACCATGTTATCACAGAGGTGCTACCACTGTCACTGATGGGCTCAGCCTTGGACAGTGGCGAATCCAAATGACATTGGTTCTATCAAATATGGGGGAAGCTCCTGGCAGCTCCTCACAAAAGCCACCCTCGTAGCCCCTCTGCTACCAAAGCCTTGCCATACAAACCTAATACAACCATGTAGATTTCCATCATGCCCTCTAGAAAAAAAGCTTCAACAGAAAGGTAATTTTCCCCAAGTTGTTTCCAGTTGATATTTAGCTGTGTTGTCTTATTTCAATAGCACCAAGTAGGTGGAATAAAATTTGTATTCTTGCCTATAAATAAGAACATGGGAAAGATTTATAGTGCCAATTGTTAAAAAAAAATTAATAAAATGTTCAGAAATAAGAGGGTAAAAGAATAATGTGATGTGCATGGAGGCAATTGCCTATGATACTTATTTTTTCTTTCCTACTATTAAATATTTGGCTGGATCTCTATCACTTCTTGCACAGAAAAGAGGTTGTTATCTACTGGCACTAATTACAATAATTTTTCTCCAGGCTACTGTTTGAATAGGAGTCCCAGATATTCACTTTTCACCTGACAGGTGACTTCCACAATGAGTTTACATTTCTCTCTCCTCTCCTACAGTTCAGCTTTGTTTGATATTTTCAGTGCCTTTTAATACATCCTGCTGCTAATCCCAACAAACTGTGGAAAAACTTCCGGACTCAGTCTTTAAATATTTCTCTTCTGTCAACAAGGTCAGACATAAGACTGAGGGAAAGAAGGAGCAAGGAGGCAGAGCAATTTTGGAAGAGTGAATTTTTAGAATCATAAGATGATTTGGGTTGGAAAGGACCTTTAAAGGTCACCCCGTCCAACTCCCCTGCAATGAGCAGGGACATCTTCAACTAGATCAGACTGCCCAGGGTCCCACCCGACCTGACCTTGAATGTTTGCAGAGATGGGGCACCCACCACAGCTTTGGGCAGCCTGTGCCACTTCTCCCTCATATCTGGTCTGAATTGACCCTTTTTCGTTTAAAACCACTACCCCTTATCCTGTCACTACAGACTCTGCTAAAAGTTTTGTCCCAATCTTTCTTATAAGTCCCCTTTAAACACTAAAAGGCTGCTCTAAGGTCTCCCTGGAACAGGCTGAAAACTGCAGTTCTCTCAGTTTTTCCTTATAGCAGAGGTTTTCCAGCTCTCTGATCATTGTTGTGTCCCTCCTCTGGACCCACTCCGACAGATACAGAGTATAGTAAACAACAGAATAGTTTGGTTCACAATAGAATAGTTTAAGAGCTGATAGTATGAAGAAACATTTAGATATTAATGAGACAACAGTCACTCAACAGAGGGCAGATGAACTGTAAAAATAAAAATTTTGGAGATTAGTAATCATTCCATGTTAGTGCACTTAGGCTTTTAAAAGTTCAGTGAAATGCAATAAAACTAGCATGTACAGGAGAATGAGAAGAATGCTGAACATTTTCTCCCAAATATATAAAAGACACTCCTGAACTGTAAGATGCTTCAATGTGTAAACATATAACTTGGAGGAAGAGATGGAAAAACATGAGCTCTTGTTGGAGCTTTGTAGCATTCCTCCATTTTATTCCTAGCTTTCTGAATGCTTCCAAGGGATCCATCTAAGGAAATCAATGTCTATTGACAGGCTCTGTAATTACATTTACAAGCGAAGATTCCTCACCCTCTGACACTTACTTAAACGATTACATACTTTCTAACCTGGTTTTGTGAATGATCATCAATGTATGGATCTGAGCCAAAAATTAAATCATGTTTCAAAACACTCACTTCCATTTCTGCAAAGCAATGCTGTGACTTAGGATCCCTGAACTGTGATACTGAAAGAGGAGATGATGAATACCACTGGGTGAAAATTGAAGCTGATTATCACAAACCTTTCTTTCTAATCATGATGATTTTGCCATGTGGGTTTGGCTGGGATGGCAGGGTGTCAACTGGGTTCACAGGTCAGTCCTAGAAAGGGGTGGTCAATCTTCTTCTTCTCTCATAGATCTATCTGTGGCTGGAATGAATATTTATGAGGAGGGAAAACAATATACAGATTAAACTTTTTCACACATTTTGTGCCAATCAGAAGCCTGAATCAGGCGCCTGAAGCACCAGAGCTGTGTTGTTTGGATGGTGCTATTTCAGCTCTCCTTGTTGGAGCCATTTAGTGCTGCATGAAACACATTAAATAGTTTCTTAAATGATGAAAAATAAGATGCTAGCTCAGTGATTAAGTCCCTGAACCAGAAGTTGGGACAAAGGCTCCCGTTTTTATTTCATTAAATGTTTAAATTTCATAGGTGAAATGAAACCTTTTGATAGGGCTTTCAGTACTTGAAGGGAGCCTACAAGAGAGCTGCCAGAGAGACTTTTTACAAGGGCATGTAGTAACAGGGCAAGGGGGAATGGCTGTAAATGGAAAGAGGGCAGGTTTAGAGTAGATATTAGGGATACATTCTTCCCTGTGAGGGTGGTGAGGCCATGGCACAGGTTGCACAGAGAAGTTGTGGAAGTGTTCAAGGCCAGGCTGGATGGGGCTCTGAGCAACCTGGTGTTGAGGGTGTCCCTGCCCAGCGCTGGGGGTTGGAATGAGATGGTCTTTAAGGTCACTTTCAAACCAAACCATTCTATGAATCCATGATTCTATGAAAAACTTCAGCAGATACAAGCCCAGCACATCAGAATAACAGGTCTGGGTTACTCTCTGCTGGCAATATGGGTGTGAAAACCCATAAGAAGAATTGAGAGTTGATACCTCTGATAGCAGCTTTGATCACTTTGCCTTTGGATAGCAGAATCATTATACAAGCAGTCATCAGCTTTGTCAGCCTAGTCTAGTGCATTTTGTCAAATTAGATAATAAAATTTACTGGGAAGAAAAGTATCTGACAAAAGAAATTGGGTCCTCATTAACTTTAAAAGCCTCAGTCTGTATTTCTAGCAGCAAGCATTCAAACCTCTGGGTAAGTTTTATATTTGTTCATAGAAAAAAAAATGCTCGCAATGTTGATCTGTGTTCTATTGACAAAACTTCCAAAAACTCTTTCAAAATACATGCCTGAAAACTCTATTCCTGCATGGTCGTCAGGTAAGGTGACTTTTCTCCTGATTGCTGCCCTTCTGAAACTCATCAGCTTCACCTAAATCTAACAGAAATATACCAAACTCCAATTGCTTCAGCTCTGAGTGAGTGGAAACAGTGAAGCCTGTGCAACAGATGATCAGAGAAGCACAAATATCCTGAATACCTGGGAGCATCTGCTACCAGAAACAGTTCCTGCACCACCTAGCAACTGCTACCAAAGCTCTTTCTGCTTAGTAACTCTTACTTCCTAACAGCATCTGTTGCTCAGTGTGCAGACTGCTGATTCCAGTTGCCATAAGTGAAGCTATTGTGTAGGAAGCAAAATAAATGATTACCTGCTTTCGGGCTTCATTATGTTTTCTTTGCTCCCCTACATGAAAGCTTTTATAGAATTCCAAAGGAATTTTTTGTTTGTTTTTGTATTTTTTTTCTTTTAATATTATTGTTTTAAACATAAAGAATTGCTTCAAACAGATGCTAAATATTGAAAAGAAAGTCCAAAATAGTTTCATGAAGTCAGAGGATTACTAAGCTGATTCCTCTATCAGAAACTTCCCCCCCAGCAACCACTATGTGCTGCTAACAAGTCATAGGTGTCCACAGTCCATAAACAGGTGAAAGAAATAAAATGTGACATGTTTGATAGCTTTGAGATGTACAAACCTAAGTGTGTGTGCCTGTGCATTTGGCAAGTCTACTTGTCTTTTCAGAGATCTGCAAGGCTGAAAAGATATCTACCTCTGCCATAAACTTGAAAAGAAACTCAGTGTTGTAAAGGAGGCTCTGTAGACTTTGCAACTAAAGTCTCAGTCTTTCACAAATAAGTATTTTCTGCTCTCCTTCTGTTGGTGAAGGTAACAAGGGAAATATGATAGAGAGTTAAGGTGGGTTAGCTGCCTGCCCTGAGACTTGACAACACAGCGAGTGGAGGGAGGTGCAAAAGGGGATGGTAAGAAGAGATCACGAGAAAGAAAAATACAGGAGACCAAGGGTGAAACCTGACCCCTTTTGAAGTGAGTAGACACCTTACTACTCACTACAGTGAGCGCAACATTTAACCCCAAGTTTGCTGGTGGAATAAGACTCTCATTTAACATCATATCGTTGTGATGGCAAGGTGTAGATTTGTTCCTTACTTATCCTTGGTGTCCTTATTTCCCCCCCTCAGCATTACTAACCTACCTCCTGTGGAAACATCATGGGACTGCTTTACTTGATTGAATTTTGGTGTGGAAACGTTGGCAAAGACTTCTTAATGAGCTCACCTGAGATGGGATCTTCCACTTAATGTCTGTGTGTGAGAGCAGGTGTGTGCTCTGTGTGCTGACACCACTGACCACTTAACTTTTTTAACACATCCAGCTTCACTAAATGCTTTGGAGTTGCTGATGGGATCCTGTCTGCTGCAGAAGGCAGCCTTCAGCTGTGCCTACAGCCAGGCTTGCATGTCTGCCCTCTCAATGGAGAGTAAAGCTGATCTTAAATGTAGCCTTGGAGGCTATGGCTTCAATAGGAAATTAAATGGTGCAGGGACCATTCTGGTGCATTTAGCTGAACTTATTATTTCTGTCCACAACTGGATTGCTATGTTCAAGCTGGCTATTAAAAAATATTCTTGCCTAAGTTAAGCCCTGCAACAAGCTTGGCTGTTGACTGGGAGAAGGTAATTTGGACCAGGGAAAAATGATGCCAGAGATTGGGCTGAGAATTTAAAGGAAGGGTAATATTTGAAATGTGAATGCTCGTGTCTTGCACACTGCTATGTTCACTTTATTGGTATAAATACAGCCAGAGCATCCCTCTCTCTGTGTGGTATAGAATTACCTAAAAGAAATTACACCCTGTTGCCTTGCATTGTTTGAAACAGTATGAAGAACTGAACATTTAACTATCTTTTCCCCCAGGTCATCAGACATTGCCACTGTCTGGGAAAAAGAAAAAAAAGTGGCAAATTAAAAGGTGAAAAAAATCACTTCATTTAGAACAATATTTTCTCTAACCTAGACTTGGGGTTTTTTTTCAGATCAAGTTAAAAGTAAGTTTTTTAATTAACATTCTTATAAAACAGAATTTTGAACAAGTGACTAATAATATTTTATATAATGTCTTTAATTTTTTTAGAATTAAAACAAACAAGTTGAGCGGAATTTATAAACCACTCAGACTGTACTACAACTGCAAATTTTTGGTGCAAAGAATTTGAGCCAAAGCTGTTCTTCATCTTATGTGCAAAATGTTTTTGCCTGAAAATTGAAAATGTCACTATTTCAATAAAATTTTTTTCCTGATCAAAGGTGAAGACCATTTCAAGTGCAAGTTAAATGTTAATGCTTTATCTTTTCATACATTGGCTTTCCGAACATTTATAGAGCAGCTGTATTTATTTACATTTCAATGATAAGCTGAGCCATTTCACAAGAAAACATAATCAATTAAAGACTTCCCATGTGGTTTAGATTGGTTATTTTACACCCTGCACACCATGGCCAGGGTGAAGAAGAGATGAGAAATAATCCCTGTGAACCTGTAATTTGCTGCCTAGGCTCCACAGTATGGCATGTACTTATTCCTTTGAAAACTCCACTTGGTCTCTGGTTAGGGGAAAATCCTTTCTTGCAGATTGGATACGAGACTTTGTGTCACTCTATGGCTGGTTCTCCTTTGGATGTATTGCCTCTTGTTGAAATCTTCAACCCCATTCACCTCTTGCATTTACTTATTTTATATTTTCCTGTTGCATCACCATTTTAAGAGTCACTTTAGGACATCCCACTAAAATGTTGGCTCAGGGTTAACCTCTCCGGTCTCCCTTGAAATGTTTGAGATTCTCTCCCAGCTCCTCAGAGATGATGCTCTCATAGATTAGACTCTCACCTCCTTCAACTTCTCCAGCTTGAGTCGCTTTGTCACTCACTAACACATCCTTCTGGTCAAGTATACTCTACCTTATGTCAAAAACAAACAAACAAGCAAACAAACAGACAAAAATGCTTTGAAATGAGAGAAAGAGGTTGCTTTTTTTCCCCCACAGGTTCTCAAGGATGTTTCACCTCCCCTCCAAATAACTTTGGCTCATGGCCATGTCCCGTTTAACACAGATGCACAGAATAGCTAAAAATTGGATGTTAACACTCTACTTGGGGAAAACTCCAACACGGATCTGAATTCCTGAGACTTTTTTTTCCTCACAGAACACACTAATGTTTCAGTCAGGTGTAAAGCTGGATAGCCAATACCACATGATGGCCCTTCTATATAAAAAACACCAAGTCACACTGCTATTTCATCTATTTGGATCCTACTGGGGTATGCACTTCTCAACAAGTTCATACAAATTAAACAACTGAACTTAGCCTTGTTATTTTGTTCTGGTTTTGTCTTACTTTATTTTGTTTTGTTCTATTTATTTATTCTCCTTGTATTGCCTTACATTTTCCACCACACTTGTTGCAAGGCTATCTGTGTAATGAGCCAACATACAGAACACAGAGAAGGGCGTTTGCCAAATTTCAAAGGCATATCAGTTGGGAATTTTGTTTTTTGCTGTGCACATGGACAGTAAATATGCCTGTTCCTTTGGTATGGAAATCATCTTCAGGCTGTACCATCAGTATTCGTGCCATATCACACCAATTAACAAACTGTGAATAATTGGGAACTAAACATGAATGCATGAAGGACCATGATCACCCAGGTAGTGACTAATAAAGACTTGTTTGAAGTAATCACACACAAATTTAATTTTAATGTGGTTGGTTTGAGTTTTCTTATTTTCCAGAAAGGTGTCTCAATGTTAATTAAACAATTTAGCCCATTTTTTTTCAGAAAAGTGTAATTGTTTTATAAACCTGCCATTAAATTTAATCAAAAGAATGTGTTTTTCAATCAATAACAAAATGCTTGATTTTGCTAACATCCTACTCTGTACGTAAAATAATGTTTTAAATACCTTTTATACATTTCAATATAATCAAAATGATGCTTTGTATTTCAAAGAGTTACTCTTCTGCTTGGATAGCATTGTATAAAGCATGAAAATTACTAAACAAACCTCAAACCCTCCAGAAACTGCTTACCTGCACTATTTCTTTGCATTTTAATTTCGCTACAGCATCTTCTTTGGAATTACAAAGTGAGGATATGTAAATAGCATGAAATGCTATTTCTTGTGTTTTTTTTAGAACCTTCACAGTTTTCCAGAGTCCCACCTGATGCTCAGCGTGGTTGGTGTGTAACAAGGCTAGAGCTGGCGGTTCTGCACTTTGTGTTTGATTATTTCCCACAGCATTACCTTCAAAGAGTGAGGCCTTATATACTGGGAATCTTTCTCGAAATAAACATTAACATGCAGAAGTGATTTATGGTAGTTATTTAAACCAATCAGTATTTCCCATTTTTAATTGCTTTCCTATTTAAGCAAAGCACAGGTCCCAGTTCTGGCCTTAAAGCAAGGATCACCACACTCACAGTTTTACCATGAGTCACACAACCTATTTTTAATGGCACAACAGTTTGATTAAAGAAGCTGCATAAAAATTGCAGCCTCTGGGGAGATTTTTTTTCCTCTCTCTTTTTTTTTTTTTAATGATTGTTTCTAACTTACAGTTTGAGAGTTGAAACTTTGATGGTTTTAGTTTATATTTTATATTACATTTTATATCTTAGATGTTGTATCTTATATATTGTAGTTTCAATATTTTATGTATTTTATACTTTAATACTATAATCTATATTTTATATATAATTTAAGGTAATTTCATAATTTCACTTAATTTCGTTATTTTTGGTGGGTTTTTTTCTGTTTTTGTTGTGTGGGTTTCTTTTGTTTGTTTGTTTGTTTTCCAGCTCTACTGATTTAAAAGAAATTACCCAAAAAACAGAGGTCTTCCAGTCAAAATCTGGTCAAATAATGCAGTTTTCTCTGTCCCAGCTTTAGAAAGCAGGAATACAGAGGAACCTGCTTTCCCAAAATGTCATAGTATTTGATTACTTTCAAATGTCCTTTGAAGGAGCTCACAATGGTCATTTTTTTAAACGGTGTCAGCTGCTAAGACTTTGATATCAGGGATATTTAGTTGATACTGAACTAAATCCAGGGCACTCATCTGGAGCTTAGAGTACATCTCCCTCCCAACACTGGCTTTATGAGTACATAATTTAGCCAAAACAAATGGGCAAGTTTCATAAATTTGGGGAATAGTACCTTGCCGAAAAAAGGAAAAGAAACTTTGAAAAGAGATTGGAAACCAAAAATAGAAGGGTCCTTTTGAAGTTTTTGTTGACTTATCCTAAACTAATGAGTCAGATGTGTACCTGTACTTTGTCAGGTCACATCAGAAGAGATCAGATGGTGACCAGCATCACAATTCCAGAGCTGCAAGGAAGGGCTGCTGGAAGATGTAGCTTCACACTTAGGGGAAATGCTATCAGGATGTGCCAAGCTACAGAAATATTCAAGGCAGAATGAAAATGTTAAAGGGAAAACAAGTTGAAACTACTCTCGACAGACTCACCAGCAGGAGAGGAAACTGGGAAGCAGGAGGTCACAACAAAGTGAGGGATTTGGAAGAGATGCTGTAGAATAAACAGCAAGAAAATGTCAAGGAAAAACAGGTGCTTGAGGAAGGGGAGCATGTACAGACCCAGGCAACAGCCAGCACTTAGAAATAAATACCATTTTGCAGGAGTTTTTAGCCTGGAGTAGCAGGAACAAAAAGAACATCTTATGACTCTCTGCTCAGGAGAGCAGGGAGTGACAAGGTTTGCAGGGACAAGTAGCACCTCTTAACAGGACAACAAAGACAGCCAGAAAAATAGACAAGCTCTTGTACACCCAGACCTTGTTCCAGGGGACAGAGCAGACAGTGACATGGAGAAGTTCTACATGGGGCTAGGCTGAAAAATGCTGAAGCAAAAAATTATTTTTTCATTAAAAAATAATAAAATGCTTATAAATTATAAACTAAACATAGATCACTGAAAAAAAATGAACACGAAATGTAAATACATAGAGGAAAGACAAGTATAATTGAGAATGCACAGCATGAAACTAATTCTGAGTAAAGAATTACGTGATCTGAAGTTTATCTTTAACTGGAACTGATCAAGTCTGTTATAGTCACAGGAATAAAAAGGCAATATTTGTTTTAAAAACACGTTTAGCCTAGGTTTGATTCAGAGAGTGTACAGACTGAAGAAATCTAGAAAATGTAATAATGCAAATATAAGAAACAATTATCCAGTCTCAGAAATAATACAGAATAAATTGGCAGGGACTGCAGCAAAGGATGAGGCATTGCAGGAAACCTTCAAGGTTATCAGTGTAAGATGGCATGGGAATTACAAAATGTATCCACTGCAACTTTCTCATTTAAATGAGGATTTTATGTAGCTGATGATGTAGTGCTCAGAGGCACTGGATCCCAGACTCCAGATTATGATAACCTGACATGATTCATGATTGCAGAGAAATGTAAAAGACAAAATGATATGTTGAGCTATGGATTGTTTGGTTCAGTAATTGATGGCTCATCCCTACAAACACAGAGAAGTCCAGAGTCAACAGGGCAGGTGGAGAAAGCCCAATACTCCATTCAGAGAAAGGATTTCCTGCCCTGGCCCCTTCCAGGGCTGTCCCCAGAGAATATCACCCCAATGGTTAGGAGAGGACAACCATCATGGGTCAATGAGAGTAGCTTCTGGATCACTTTGCAAACCAGTAGGGTCATGGAACTCACTATCCAAGTCAGGGGAAGGGCACCTTGGTCTCATTCAGGACTTACTATAGGATGGATCAACAACACTTAAATACTGAATTACTATTCCTGCTAACATGAGATTGCATTATTGAGAAGTCTAACATGAAATTAAGGCAGTGGCAGAATTAGAGGTGTATTTAGCTAATAAGCTAATAATACAGAACTGTCTATAAACAGAATGGTCTGCAGCTTTATAGGAAGGGCTTCAAAGCCTTAGAGAATTATGTATTCAAAAGTGGAAGGAGCCACCTAAATATACTTATTAAATTGTCTGGCAAAAAATAAAGTTATATTTAGACATTTCCAATTAAGTTTCTGAGATCTCAAAAAAGATTCATGGTTTGTTCTTACAAACTTAGCCTTTAAAAACTGCAGTGAAAGGTTGTTTTGCTTAAAAAAAAAGCTTAGTTTTTCCTGGTTTCTTTCCACCTGCAGCAGAAGGCAGAGCAGATCTTTTAGATGCATTCACAACCTGTGCTAAAGGGCACATTGAACCCATATTACTGCCAGCTTTGATGCCCATGGGGGGCAACTGGCATGCAGAGTGGCACTCTGAGGTTTCAGGAGGGCGATTTCTCCTTACTCTCCCGAGCTACTCAAGCCATCAGCACTCCCTCTCCTGCCCTGAAGGACAGTGCCAGGAAATGAGCCAAGTCCATGATATGAAGGAGGAACCTGCAGAGAGAAAAAACATGATTTTGAAGATCCAGTACATATCAGTGAGAAGAAATGATGGAGAGGGAGGCAGAAGTGATTCTCAGAAGCCCAACCAGAACCAGCCCTGACAGACTCAGTTGCAATAGCTTGGTCTGTGCTGTAATAAACTGGAACCCTGAATAATTACCTGCTATAAAACAAAATGTTACCCAGAGATGTCCCACCCCTGGGAGTGTTCAAGGCCAGGCTGGATGGGGCTTTGAATGACCTGGTCTAGTCAAAAGTGTCCCCGGCAGGGGAGTTGGAGGGACATGATCTTTAAGGTTCCTTCCAATCCAAACCATTCTATGATTCTATGAAAAACAAGAGACCTTGTCTGTCAGAGTTGAGCTATGAGAAGAGATGTGAAATGGTAACATAGGAAAAAAACACCAAAACCCCACCTTTTGGTGTTACAAATACAGCATAAAGTCTTCATCTTAGGAAACCTTGACCACACATGGATATTTTTTTTATTATCTTGAAGGTGATGTGAGTTGCTTCTTGCTAAGAATACTGGGGTTTAATATGTTTTTGAAAACAAACCCCCAGCTGGGAGAAGTGTATAATTTAAGTCCCCTGGAAAACAGAACATGGTCGCCAATTTGGCAAGTTGGTGGCTCTCCTGAGCCAGTACTTATTTTGGCATCTTCCAAGGAAAAAAAAAAAGATGAAAAACTATGGCAAAAATATTTTAAGAGTGGGGTAAGAACTTACAATATTTAAAGCAAGTGACATGTGAGCAGGTGGATGAAGGGAGAGGAGCTCTGAGACAGTAAATGAGCAAAGATATGCACTAAAACGGATGAAATCAGTGCTCTGGTCATTTTTTCAGTGTGAAGGTGAAACAAAGCTGCCATAATGTAGTTGAACAGGCCATTGACCTCTAGCTGCTCTGTGCTTGGCATAAAATAAAGAGAGAAAACAGTGACAAGGGTTTGGCTTACTTGATGTTGTAAAAGCTCAGAATCTTCTGAGCCACAAAAGACCAAACATTAGTCTTATTTTCATTCCTTTTAGTGCTTCCTTGGTGTCTATTCCCCCTTGCAGAGATTAAATAGTCCATAAACCAGAACAGCCAGACAAAGCCTCCTCCCGCTCCACTCCCCTAGAAGAAGCCATTCCTAATTACTTGGCACATACAACCAAGCTACGAATACTTTGCATTTCATCTGGGGTGAAGCCTTTGCAGACTTAAATTGTCACATCAAGCCCATAACTACTTTCTCTCTCTGGCCACCCTCTCATGTTACTGCCACTCAGTCCCACCCTCTCCCCTTGAAAGGCTCAAACAAAAGGGAAGAAGAATCTGTCATTTCTAGGAAACCTGGCAGAAATGTTAAAAGGGGGGGATTCTGGCAGCTCCGGTGCCTCCCATATCCATCCCTCCCACTTTTGTGTTCCTCTCCCAGCCTGTCAGATCACACAGGAGACAACAATAAAGAAGAAGGAGTTTTCCACCCTCCATGGCACCTTCCCTGTCACCATTGCAGGAAGAGGTTATTAGAGTGATAAATCATGCAAACCCAAATCAGCCAAACAAAGCTATAAAAAGACAGCAGAGACAACAGAGTGGGGAAGGTAAAGGGTAGGGAGAAGTTAAACAACCTATTGTCCAAAAGAGAAAAGAAAACAGATAAAATCACAACATAGAGAGAATAAAAAAAACTCAAGCAGGGAGGTGCTTACAAGCCAGAGGCTTCACAAACAAAGAAATCTATAAAGGAATATAGAAATACACTATCTGCATTTCTAGTCCTGTTTTATTTCTTCCTGTTATGAGCATTGTATCTAATTCAGTGAGTTACTGAATACTTCTGTCTGCACTTTTTTCCCCTGCAAAGTATGAATTAGTGGTGGAGGGAGGAAAGATAATGAATTCATCTAAATGAATATTGTGATACTGTGCCTTGATTTCAACGAATATAGATATGCTAATGAATAAAATGGACCTAAACCCTTGCATGTGGGTGGAACACATAGAATAATAGAATAATTACGGATGGAAAAGACCTCTAAGATCATTGAGTCCAAGCATTAACCAAACACTGCCAAACCCACCACTAAACCATGTCCCCAAGTGCCACATCTATATGTCTTTTAAATACATGCAGGAGCAGTGACTCCACCTGAGCAGCCGGTTCCAGGGCTCAACAACCTTTGCAGTGAAGAAATTTTTCCTACCCAAACAAAACCTACTCTTGCACAACTTGAGGGGTTTTCTTTTTGTCCTGTTCCTTGTTACCTGGGAGAAGAGGCCAACCTCCACCTCCCTACACCTTCTTTCAGGTAGTTGTAGAGGGCAATAAGGCCCCACCTGAGCCTCCTCTTCCTCTTCTCTGGGTTAAAACCCCAGAGCTCCCTCAGCCGCTTTGTATCAGACTTGTTCTCTAGTGTCCTAATCATTGATACGATTAAACTATCTACACCACCCAAAGCAGGGTGAGTATATTCAGATTTCTTACCTGGATCTGTCCCGGAGCTGGGCATGGGCATCTTCTCTCACTACTAGTTTGCACAAGTCAAAACAAGTCAACTGTATCCCCACAATGAAATGGCAGGGGTGGTTATTCATCAGTCTTTGAGCTTGTGACCTGGTCTTGCTTTATTTACCACTACTGAGGTGGCTGATAAGAACAGCAATGAGGACATAGTAGCAAAAGTGAGCTGACTAATACACACCAAGATATGGAAATGGAAATTATGAAGAAACAAACATTCAGAGGGTTTAAGAGAAGTCAGACTGACCTGATGTATCTGAATTACAAAACAAGAAGATGCAGAGCCAGTAGCACTAAATCTCTAAGGCATTGGTAGTTGAAGTTGTAAGGATTCTTTTCAGAAAGTAGAAATAAAAATGATGCAACTCACTACACACTTGTAAATCCTACCTGAACAACATAAAAATTCAAAGCAAATCTCAAAGGAAAAAAACCTTAAAAATATTCAGAAAAACAGATATAGAGTTAAATGAAATTTGTGGTGCCAAAGGTAGTTCTTGCTGGTGTTTTCATGTATTAAAAGATCACAAACTACACTGATTTCCTCAGCGAAGTGGCATAAACTTCAGCTAAACCATATAAAAGTTAAAGCTGATGGATAAACCTGGAAGATGCTAAACAGTGAAGAGGAAGTAGAACTGTGGGGTTGCCCACAGACAATTTAGCAACAAGTACTGCTGAGACTGGAAATTTTCAGCTTGAAGGACAGCTGATAGAAGAGCCTTAAGAGCAGTACTAATTCATACTTTTACTAACAGTTCTGGCATAAATAAAGCTTGCTGATGATACAGAGAGGTTCAGAGCACCTGCAAGGAGCAACTGGATGAGTCTGAAAACTGGAGTAATAGAAATGGAATGAAATTCAGTAGTACAGAGGGCAAGTGCATGCCCTCTGTACTACTAACAGAATAACATAAATTCTAATAACTAAAATTATTAAAAATTACTAATAACTAATAATTAAACTAACTAATAATTAAACTAACTAACTAATCAAACTAACTAATAATTAAAATTACTAATAACATAAATTCTTCCATAAATGCTGTGTTCACTTGGAAATGACCAATGGAAGTTGATATGGTCATGAAAACTAGTAATACTCAAACAATTATTAGATGGGTAATGGCATGAAAAAGGGCACTGCTGAGACATGAGGCACTGCTATTATATCTCAAAAAGAAGAAATATATTTCCCAATTAGAGGAGCAGTGTGGGCATCTGAAGAACTTAAGTGTAGGAAAAGCTGCCTGAGTAACTGTGACCAGTCACTAATCATCCTAGGAGTTGCTATTTAATTCTAAAACTATTTTAATTGGAGTTAATCCTGTAAAAATATTGCAGAGACAATATAAGTATTTAAATAAAATCTAACCATGGTTTGGTTTTGGAAAGCTCTGCTTCCCACAGTGTAGAACATCAACAAGTTTGTCTCACTTATAAGTGAGCGGGACTATGGATAAGTTGGTCATGGCTTCCCATTTCTGAAATGGAGTTGATGATACTTTATTACCTGTATATTTAGAGATTCACTGCTCAAGAGTAGCCTCTTAGGTATTATTAATTTTATCAGAACTGCAAGTATCTCAGTTATCTGTAGGGAATCTACTGTAACATTTAAAAGGCTTTATTTCTTAAACTCATTCCACACCTAGAAGTAAAGTTACTTCCCTGGGACATATCTATATCCACACAGGCAAATAAACCGGGTTTAAAAATGGCTTTCAGTCCTCATGCAACCTATAGAATTCTCCCTCGTGTGATTTTTGTCCCGTGCTAATTAACCTTCTCCCAGTTAACCCTTTCCCAGCAGTAGAAGGGACACTTCATGAAACATTCTCCATAGGCAGTTTGGATATAATCCCTCTGTTTGGTGGGATGAAAAACATGTATGGTATGAGTGTGAGGTATGTACTGAGTCTTGGCAACAGAAATCGTCCCAGAGCTGTTTTATTCAGTTATACAGATACAATTACAGTGTCCAATGTCTGCCATCGTAGATGTCCTGGTTGTCTTATCAAGGTCATGATGTTGTACCTGAAATCCTCACCTGTGTTTCCTCAACCCACTTAGGTCAGGAGAAGTGGGCGATGCAAACGTGTGTTGCTCAGGTGTTACATCTTTAGGAACCTAAATATCTCAATTGCACTGTGGTGTGCAAGATATGTCAAAAAGAAACCTCTAAAAAGTACTAGAAACCAGGAAAAATGAGCGTGACAGATGTCAAAAGTCTCCACTATTCTTTAAACAGGGGGGTAGCTTTTAATGCCAGGCCTCAAGCAAGGGATTGCTTGCCTAATTACCAAAGAAAGTGAAAGCAGCTGCTCATAAAGTCTCAAAGTTAGAGGCAAATGGTGAACTGAGGCATGGAGAAATTAAGTGGTTTGCCTTAGGCCACAGAAGGAAGTGGTGTCAGACCCAAGATTAGAAATCACAAGTTTTCCTCATACCTCTCTAAGCTCAGATCACTAAAGAGTACCATCTGGACATGCGTAGATAACTATTTGGATCTGTCTATCATTCCTATTCATCTCTAAAATAATCTCATATCCTCTTACAGTTTCATAGCATCTCCAGACAAATGTTACTTTATTTAAGTGTAGCTTCTTTCACAGCTAATATTTTAGACAAATAACTCAGGATTAATATGGTGCCATAGCAGTTGGAAACAATTAGGTTCCAGCAAGTAAGGATTTTGTCTTTTTGAACCACAGAACAAATGCTGTTTAGTGCAAAATGAAAGAGAAATAGACACAGGAAGTGTCTTCAGCAAGTCATCTTCTTGTTATTGAAGTAGTAATTTTTGAAAGATGTAGAAGAACTGGAGAGAAGTGAGATAGGAAACTTTTGTACAGCAATAATTTAGCACCAAACAGCAACCAAAAACCCTCCACCACAAATACAGTACAGAACTGCAGCACAAAATAAACTCAGGAGTACTGCTACCTCAAAACACTCTCCATAGTAACATAACATTTTTATCCCTATTACCACTGTCGAGGGCTTTGTGGTTCCAAAACAACATAAACTCACATGAAAAAGACCTAAAGCAATCTTTGGACCCAGCTCCTCCAACTTTTTCTTCTAGTTTTGCTTGAGAGTGACATGTGTTGGCCTCTTGGACCTATTGGCAGGGGCATCCTTTTGTTATCCAACATTTATGAGAACTCTTTCATTGCCAACACCTACTGTCAAGATTTCTCCCTTATACTTAAAGTCCTTTATTTATGGCTTACATGTTACTAGGGCAGGGCAAAAACCTTTGAGCACAAATCAGTTCTTATGGATGGGGAGATGTTTGGATACTCCATCTGGATAAGAAGGCATAAGATCTGTTTGTTTTCTCCACGAAATTTAGGGGTCTGAAGCAAACCCAATCAAACTTTAAAACTAGCAAGTTAGACATAAAAAATACATTGATTTTTGTAATTTGGTTCATCTTATGATGTAAATCTGCTACATACCTGCCCTCATGTAAAGGTTCTGTGCTGGTTTTGGCTGGGGTAGAGCTAATTTTCTTCACAGTGGATGGTATGGGGCTGTGTTTTGGATTTGCGCTGAACACAGGGTTGATAATATAGAGATGTTTTTGTTATTGCTGAGCGGTTCCTTGCACAGAGCCAAGGCCTTTTCTGCTTTTTGTACTTTTCTGCTTTTTCTGCTTTTTGAGGAAGTTGGGGGTGCATGGGAGGTTGGGAGGCAACACGACCAGGACGGGTGACCCCAACTGACCAAAGGAATATTCCAGACCATATGGCATCATGCTCAGGATATAAAGCTGGGAGGAAGAAGGAAGAGGAGGGGACATTTGGAGTGATGGTGTTTGTCTTCCTAAGTAGCTCTGCTCTCCTGGAGGTGGCTGAACCCCTGCCTGCCCATGGGAAGGAGTGAATTAATTCCTTGTTTCTCTTTGCTTGTGTGCATGACTTTTTCTCTCCCCATTAAATTTTCTTTATCTCAACCCATGATTTGCCCAGCTTTTACCCTTCCAGTTCTCTCCCTGATCCCACTGGTGGGGAGTGAGCAAGGGGCTGCAAAGGGCTTGGCTGGGTGTAAACCACGGTGGGTTCTTATGCAGAACACAGAACTATATAGCTTGAAAATTGTATGTGAGTGTTGAGCAGAACATCACTTAGATGTGACATATTGATGGCTGGTGTCAGGATCTCCCCACGCTGCCGAAATAGCCAGTGACAGCTTGGCAAATGCAACAACAAAAGCATCTCCCTGAAAAAGAGGGGAGGATGCAGCTGGAGAAACCAGTGAGGTTTTGCAGTTCTCTGTTATCTTCTGTGACAGATAGATTTTCGACGATCTGCTCTGGGTAATAAAGGCACAGCAGCCATACGTGTACTGCTCATTTGGGTAAATGTAGGCACACCTGCAAGCACACACACACCCCACCTCTGATAAATGCAGGTATATAAACCCCAGTTCCAGGCTGTAATGTCAGTGCAGCAAAATGCTTCAGGATTTACTCAAATTCCATTGCAGTATAAAGCTGTTGGTTAAAAAAAACTTTCCAAAATTGTGTCTTGTAGCACGTATCATTATCATTGCAGTCAGTCTTCCTATTGATTTCAATAAGCTTTAGGTGTGTCCCTTGGTATCAATATTCTGGATCTACGTCCAGAGATGGCATTGCAAAAACAAAGCCTAAGAATTTCTTCTCTCCCACAGTTCTCAAGAGGTAAGTTCAACTAATCACTGGATCAGAAGAGCAACACACAGTTTTTCTCTTAATAAATTCAATGAACTGGAGTGTTTTGTGAGTCAGAAAAGTGGTGTGGAAAAAAACCCCAAACACCATCCCCATATATATATATATATATATACAAACGCATATACAAACATATATACTCTTCATCCTCCAAGCAGAATGTTTTTCAAACTGTTAGAACGTTTTATAAAATTGCTCATATTGTTCCAGCATTTTACAGCCTCACAAATGATTATTTTTTGTGTTGGGGAAAATACGAAAATACAAAAACAAGAAAACATTTTATTGTTTATACTTTAAATGGCTTCGTTTAAAATGGATTTACTTTGCACATCTTTTGAGCACTTGGAATATTTGCAATGCTGTAAAGGTGCTCAGTGACAGAAAAATGATACATAGGTACCTGCCCGTGACAATATTTTTGTAATTCTTTGAAGTATCAGAACATGTCTTAATGTTACATCCTGCAGCAACAGTCCCTCAGAGGGTATTTACAGTGTAGGTACCTGAGTTAGGAGATTTGTATACTTTGGCTCTCTTTATTCTGACTGGGGTGAGAAAACCTTCTCCAGAGAGCAGTTCTGAGGAGAAACAGAGTTTAAGTGCCCTGAATGCGCTGGCAAAATCATTCCCAGCAAAAAACATTAGAGAGTGTTCTGAATTGCTGCAGTTATTTAAAGGTTTGGAGTGTGGAACTGAAGTACACAAAGGTGAGACAGAAGTTTCTTCTTATTTCTGCACTAAATCTCTGCTACTCTTGAGAATGTCATGTGGTCTTTACTGATTGTGTGGAATACATTCTTAGTTTTTATGCAAGTTCTTTTAAGGGCTAAATATTTTCTTTGAAATGTTTTGTAAAGTTAAAATGCTGAAGCATAGTTAAGTTGTTAAATTTCATGATTCAAGTCAAATGTCTCAATCTCAGAGCATCCACTCCAAAACGACAAAGGACAGAACTGAAGTTGTCTGAATTTCATTCGAACCTCTAGCAACATGTTATGTGAAACTGCTGCTTAATCCAAGGCTTCATCTTTCTTCAGAGAAAGTATTTGTCCATTGCCTACTGCCAATTGTCTACCAACATCTGGAGGATAAGGGCTCATTTTTTAAGAGGAGAAAAATCTTGCTTTTGTCCAACAGTGTGTGTTTGGCAGTGGTAACTACTGTTGTTAGATTAGAAATTCAGAAAATCTCACTCCAGCACAAATGGAAGTCAAGACGTTTCCTAAATGTGCATCTCAGGACTGCGAGAACTTTGTAAGCTTATATACATAAATCCCAAAAGCTTGCATAATTTTTTCTACTCATATTCACACAAAGAAAATTAGAAAAGAAATGAGAAAGTCATAAATGACAACAGGAAAAGCAGTGAGCATGTGAAGAATGTTAGAAATTCAATGTTACTTGAGGCATGTCCTAAGATGCCAGCGGTAAACAGAGTCCCACTTTTACAAGCATTTTCTAATGTTTAGTCCATATCTCTACAAATTTACTAATTTTGCTTTGTATGTGGAGGTTTACATGTTGTAATAGTTTACATGTTTAAGTGTTCCTGATATATAAATAAGCAAACCACAGTGAGGTTGGGATAAAAAGTTTAGGCACAGTCTAAGCGAAAGAAACATCCATAAATCACAGATTTAAGAAAAAAACCACGAGCAACCAAATACAAAAAAATCCACCTGAGAAATCTACAAAACAGAAGGAATAGCTGGATATATTACTGAATGAAAAGCATATCAAAATCCATTAGGAAAAAAAATTGCTAAATCAAGTACATCTTCCTTTGAACCGTATATCAACATCTGCAACTGTGTAATGTAGTAAATGATTGATTGAAACCTGCTGATTGAAACACATCACCTGGTAAAATAACAATCAATCTGTGCATACAAACACATCTCTTCTCCTAATAAATTAAATGCAGAGCATTCTAAAGCTGATGCAGCAGTTATGAATTATGCACGGTGAGGACTGAACTCATTTTGCCAGCTATTGGATCTGAAACCTAAAGTGCTGAAACTGATACAGCCCATCAGACACATCAGCTTTCTGGGAAATGCCAATCACAGGGATGGGTTGAAGCTCCTGTCAGAAAACGTTTAGGTCAACAACTGCTCTCAGTAGCAGCCATTTGCTACCGCTGATGGCAAAGGTTCAGGAGCAGGGCATGACTGCCAAGATCCCAAACATCTGGAGCTTGATATTCATGCCTGTGTGAGTGCTCACTGTAGAAGGAGAGGTGTTGAGAGATCAATTTAAACGTCCCTTAGTTTAATGGAGCTGGGGAGAGCAGCCAGTTGTATTTTTTAAGTAGCTGAGGATGGGGGGATGAAAAGTGGTGGGATAAACAACTGCGTGGTTTTCATTTTTGTAAAAAAACAGAGGAGCAGTCAGTAACTGAGTCACATTTGTGCCACTTGCGTGCAGACTTTACCTCTTTCCACATTGTGTGAAATGCATACATATATATACATGAATATGTATATATATACTCAGGCATATAAAGTGAAGGAAGCAAAAAACCTCATATTTGGTTCCGTGTTCTCCAAATATCATGGGAAACTGTGATGCTTCACTCCATCAAGATGAATGCAAACCAGCTTTCTACTTGGGATTCTGGAAAGGAGAGCGGTTTTGTAGCTGCTGCCAAGGAGGAAGTCACGTGCCTGAGCAGAAAAGGCATGTGTCAAGCAGACCCGTCCTCGCTCTTTTCATGCAACAAACTCAAAGGGAGACAAAAAAGAAGACTAGAATCATAGAATGGCTTAAAGACCATCTATTTCCAACTTCACTGCTGTGGAACAGGTTGCTTAAAGCCCCATTCAACCTGCCCTTGAATACTTCCACGGATCATGCATCCACAGCTTCTCTGGGCAAACTGTTCCAGTTTTTTATCCCCCTCACAGTGAAGAATGCCTTCCTAATATCTAATCTAAACTTGTCTTATTTCATTTTTAGATCCATTTCCCCTTGTCCTGTCACCACAAGCCCTTGCAAACTGTTCCTCTCCAGCTTTCTTGTAAATTCCCTTCAGGTACTGAAAAGTTACAGTAAGATCATCCTGGACTCTTCTCTTCTCCAGGGTGAACAATCCCCATTCTCTCAGCCTTTCCTCATAAAATTCTGTGGACAGTTTCATTCTTGATGTCACTCAACGGCCTGTTCTGATGAACTTTTAGTTAATTGTTTATTTTTGCTTGTTGAAATGCATGCCTCTATAAAATAGGTTGGTTATATGAGACAATTGACTTGGGCTGCTTTTCCTCCCTCTGACAACAAATACTGATTTAAGGATCTAGTTAAGTGTAAGTCAATCAGGAAAATTCTCTGAAGTCATTGAATACTTAACTGATCAATAAAGCTGAAAAATATCAGGGCTATCATTTATTGAAAGACAAATTCCTGGATCCCAAATTACAGAGAAGAGAGGCTCCAACAAAACTGCAAGGTGTCTGTGTCCTGAGTCTACACAGGTCTCTCCCCAAGGCTTCTAATTAAGATTAATATTGTATGTTTCATTAAAGTAAATTAAGAGCAATTCCAGTGAAGTGGGGGATGCTGAAGGGAAGTGATAACCTTGAATTAATTTACCTTTAACAAAAGGCCTGGGGAGAAGTACAAAGTTGTTTGGTTCCACTGAGCAAGAATGGCACGTTTTAAAGGAGTTGTGTTTCTCTGGAATTCACATAAAGAGTCTAATCAGACTTCTGGCTTCTGTCACATTAACCTAAAATTCACAGGATAAAAGCCACCTTGCCCTGTCTATATTTCTGACAACTGGGAGAGAAGGTGATCCTTTTAGAAGAACAGAGAATGTTCCTTTAAGGGTCATGGCTCCAGCTGTGGATAATGGTACAGCATTTTCTCTTCCTCAAAGCCTCAGCACCAGCCTGGGAATGTTTGGGACAGGCAAAACCTCTATGAGGCTCTATGTAACAGCAGGAGACCTTCAGCATCTCCAATGGTGTGACAAATAAAGCATGAGTCACAACTCCCCTTGTGATTTTACTCTCCTTTAATAATTTCTATATTTTTGCAGTAAAATTTGAAAGGTCAAATAATGGGAGGTTCCAGATGCTACTAATTTTCAGGCACAGTTTTTGGGTTTTGAAGTAGCCAGGCATCAATATCCCACAGGGATTGATAGCTGCTAAAATGTCTTTGAAATACGAGACTTCAGGCTCATTTTAGGCACACCCAATGGCTGGGAGAGGAGAAGCTGTGAATGAGACTGTGATCCTCCAAGTCTCAATCTGCCTCACAGTCTTCCTCTCACCTACAGGAAATGCACCATGTGCAGCACACGCAGCTTCTCCCACGGCTTCAGCTCTGCTCCGTGTGTGGATGGAGGTGGGAGAACAGGAAACAGCTCTGAGTCATTTCTGTCTTCCCTTTATCAAGGCTCTACAAAATGGGCAGGAGGAGAGAAGGGATGGTTTTCATTTGGGAAAGTGAAATACCACCTAGATAAGGTCTGATTGTGGTTCTGTCTTCCTGACAGGTATCCGGGGAGTACCCAGCACCTTCCAGGGCTGAGCCCAGAGAGAGCACCATAAGCTGAAGGAAAGCAAACGAGTGAGGAGGATTACACATTTCCATTTAACTGGGAGCCAGACACATCCTCGACAACACAGAAAGGGATTTACAACTTTTAACGAGCAGCACTCTGTAAAAATAAAATTACTTCAAACACAGCATTAAAGCTTTTCTCAGAAAAGCTCTAATGTAAATTTTATATGGAGCACACTACTGTATGTGCATTTGTTATTTGAATTTGTTATTTTATTAAAAAGTAGAGCCTAATCAGGATTGCCTAGTTCTAGGGAGAAAAGGAATGGGATTAAATATGAAATAACAGTTGGTTCAGGATTCCTACCCACTCAGGAGGTTTCAGAAATGTTCTGTCATTTTCTAGAGATTTATATATTAAAAGTGTCTGCCCCATCATAATCACTTAACATGCTTTAAAAAGCACATAAACACACGGGGGGGTTTCATTATGGCATATGGGAGAGAGATTCTTCTCAGCATTGGTCCAATTTTACTCGCATTATAGTCAAATGCTAAATGTCCCATGGACATCAGGGGGAGCCGAGCCTTTTGAAAAAAGCTGTGCTTTATAAAAAGCATAAAAGCAGGCAATCTGAAACAAATATAGATTTCCAGTAAGCTAGGGAAAAGGTCTCGATTCAAACAAATAATATCATAGGGTACCTCCCATCAGGAGAATTTTTTTCACCTTCAAAAAAGGAGGCAAAGTTCAGATGGAGAATTTGCCTTCCCAAGACTGAATGGGGAAATTTTTTACTTTCCATGGCCCTAATTTTAAAGAGATTGTGTCAGTTCTTTATCACCCCTCTTGTTCTGCCTTCAGTTTCTCTTTTCTCACACCCACACAGAGGACTTCTAAGTCTCAGCACGAGCCTGATAATATCTTCTCCTCTTTAATGTATGTTTCTGCGGAAGGAAGAAGCAGCAGCTATTAGCAGCTTGTGGCTGAATGCTGCACGAGGCTCTCTTTGTAGTATTCAATTGCACAGGAAAACACAATTTATCAGAAAACATTGCACAATCCATGCTGAATGTACAGAAGAGGCAACGTCCCAGTCAGGGGTGGGTGAGAGAATGGTCAGACTCAAGGCTCAGGGTTTCCTCACTGGAGCCAAACACTAGATCCGTGGCTTAGGTATGTTAAACAATTTGGTTTTGCTGGAATTAGATCTCACTCCCATATCACATCCATCACTCTAAGCATAAGGGCTTAATGTGTTGCACCAAGCTTTTGGCACCACCATAATGAAATTCCATTTCATGGCTTGAAGAACCCATCGGCTCCTCTGACCTACTGCATAAGGGTCCTGTGAAGGGTCACAAGTCCTATAGGGACTTGTGAGGAAGCTGGGGGTGGCCCAGCCTGTAGAAAAGGAGGCTCAGAGGTGACCTTATCACTCTCTACAGGAGGAAATGGGCTAAACTGAACTAGGGAAGGTTTAGGTTAAAAATTAGGAAAAATTTCTTCATGGAAAGGGTGGGCAAGCACTGGAACACGCTGCCCAGGGCAGTGGTGGAGTCACCATCCCTGGAGGAATCAAGAGATATGCAGCTATGGCACTTGGGGACGTGATTTAGTGGTGAGTTTGGCAGTGCTGAATCAACAGTTGTACTCCATGGTCCTAGGGGTCTTTTCCAACCTAAATAGTTCTATGATTCTGTAACACAAAATGATGCACAGTCATTCCTGTGTTAAGCCTAACCAATGACTTCTGGCTGAGTTAGAGAAGATCTTTCAGACAGATAGTGATGTTTGGTTTTAAAGTTTTTAAGGGGGAAAAAACCCGAGCCCTTTTTGTATGAAGCCATTCTGATGGTTTATTAGCTTTGTTGTTAAAATCCTACTCTCTCTCAATTGAATTTACCTTTCTTCCTTTTCCAGCCATGGAATTTTGTTGTGCCTTTAGTATTAGATTAAACCTGCACTTACAGAAAGCTGTGTAGTCAGAGCTTGCACTACAGCACTGATGTTTGAATTACAATTTTATTGCCTACTCTGCAATTATAAAACATTTTATCAGGAGCTTGGGCATAATTTGCTTCTGCCATTGTAACCAAAACCTACCTGTTTATAGAAAACCTTTAGAAAATGAGGTGTTTGGTCCTTTTCTGTTCCTCACTGGAGGCTGAAAAACAGATACAGCATGAGGAGTGTTCTGCTCAACCTCATATGGATGGCAGGGTCAGGACCAGCTGGCTCAGAAAGGAAACCCATAGTTGCATGCAAATAGACTGTAATTTATGTTGGGAATCTGAAATCTGATTAGACAAGGGACAAAGGGAAAATTCCTGGTTCTTTTATTTTTTCTGAAAGTGACTAAAAGCAATTGAAAATATGCCCTGGTTGTGCATTCAGCATTTGGCCTTTTTGGTAATTACCCATTTCTGAACAAACTAAAAGAGAATGCATTGACTTGGCAAGTTTAATGGCATGTAACTTAAAAAAAAAGTAAATGCAATTATTTCATTCCAACCTCTTACAATGAGTGTAAAATAAGAGAATAAACTTACTGGAGGTAAGCACAGTAGTGAAAATATGAGAATTTCCCCCATGCAGATCAGTTGGGTGGTTCTGGATTTACATACAGGTGGAGTCAAATAAGGATGATACCAGCATGGAGTTTGATCTGTAAAATGTTTCAAAGTGAAACCCAGCCCATCATTTGTTAGAGTACAGATTTACTAACAGAAACTGACTATTTCAGTTTGTCTCAAGGGGTTTTGCACGTGACCAATAATGTCCAATAAAATTGTGAATTTTCCTCATAGACTACCCAACATATTTTGAAATTATGTACTTTCCTTCAGTGCAATAGTTCTGCTAATGATGTTATTGAGAATGGCTGAATTTAAGAATAATGAAAGTGGTTTCTTTGCATTTAGGTGATATTTTCAGATCTAAGAACCTGAAAATTCATTCACTACTTTTTGAGAGCCTTTTTCATTTGTAGAAAAAGAAAAACAATTCCTCATGCAGCTACTAGATGGATGCTTTTGAGATGCTAAGATATTACAGTGGCCACCAATCTCAGTAGAGAGAGAAAATATGGAGTCATCCAGCACAGCAATCTTTGGAAGTGAAATAAATTCTGTCATGTATTATTTGTGTGGCAATAACCTCTGGATGCTGTGATAAGGGATCCACTATGTGACGAGCTGTAGGCAGTGTAATGGAAAAAATGCCCACCCCTGTACAAGGTTTGTTTCTTGGATTTAAAGAGGTGGATTTGGAAAACATGGAAATGTATGAAAGAACAGCAAAGCATTCACGTCTAGCATGCTAAGTAGAGATCTCAGTCAAAGCTGGAGGAGCTATTTTGGAGCTCATTTGGGACACCTGTCACACTCAGTGCCTACCACACTTCTGTGGCCCTTTTGGTTTAGCGTCTACAATAGAAAGAGGAGCATGGTGGCCATGTGAAGTCTGTGTGGTCCTGGTTTGCTGTGCTGAATGGCATTTTGTGTTTCTGCAGGTGTTTTTGCAGGTGTTTGTACAGGTGTTTGCAAACTGACCTGTGCTTGCTCCACATGTTTGCAAGCCTCAGCTTGAAGGTGCTGATTTGATGTGCTGCATCCGACGTGCCACAGACCTGCTGTGCTAACAAAGGCAGCAGCTTTTAGGTGAAACCTCTCTCATCTGCCTGAGTGCCATGGAACAACAGCAGGTGTGTTGGCAAAAGAATGTGTGACCTTACCATGTCAGGAAACTTTCCTTGCAGATATGAGTTTACTCATTCTAATTCAGAAAGCAAAAACCTCATGAAAAAAGAAAGAAAAAAAAACAGGAAGAAAAAAGAAAGTTAAGAAAAAAAAAGAAAGTTAAAAAAAAAGTAAAATTAACCGTAAGAGAATCAGAAAAACAACTGCTGTTACTTGTGGAATATAGATGACTTGAAAAGTTTTGTTCCACTGGGAAAAAAAATAAGAAATTACAAAAGAGCCCACTCCACAATATAAATACTCACTAGTATTTATTTTTGTGTAATTTTCAAGTGGGCTTTGTTTTATGTTCAGCTGAGCTACGGATCCAGATGTTTTGACATCCAATTGAAATGCACCATGCACAAAGGTTAGAGGACCTTTCCTAGCAAAATGCTCAAGAGCCCTTCAACTGCTGCTTGCTTGACTTGTATCTCCTACTTAATATACCCTGTCTTACTACTGCTTGCTCTGTATTCATCTGAACTCAGCATCATGCAGGTTCTTTTTCTGCCCTTTTACGTGCCTTTACTTGATAAATCTACAGAACCAGCAGCCTAGGCGAGTGAAAGTGCAACCACACTCTGATGAGAGTAAATGGCAGTGGGTAGCACTTTGGGCTGGGGTAATGAGAGTTCACTGTAACAGGGCATAAATTGATAGAAAGGTGTTGGCAGTTTACCATTGCTATGATAGCTGCTATAAAAGTATGTTTCTAGATGCAAGAAACACTTAATGAAATGCCCTGACCTGTGTTATGTAGGAGGTTGGATTAGATTAATGTAACAATGCTTTAAGAATTAGTCTATGAACTATGGATATTGCCATGAAAAAGACTTATGAATGTAAATGGAGAATGGTAACATCCCCCAGAATGAACAATAAAAAGCAGACTGTAAATCTCTTTAACAGGATACTCTGTTCTATTATCTAGCCTTAACCAGCATCTGTTGAATTCAATATATCTCTCAGTTTTAGGTTCCTATAATCAGTCTTGGATTTGTGATGCATTTCCCAAATTGGTGAAATAAAAATGGATTGGCCCATATGAGAAACACCATACAAGACTACTAATTATCAACAGTCTATATTTCAGCATCAGATTTACTGGGGCAATTTCTTCTCTCTCCTGTTCTCATTCATGGCAGCAATGCAGAGAGAAATTTTGTTCAAGAAGTTTAACTTTACCAGTAACAAAATTGTCCTGACTGTAACCAAGATACTTGTGGAATATTGATATAAAATAACATTCTATTTATCTCTACTGCAATGATGGAAATGACTAAATTTAGGGAGAAAGTGCTGTCTATCTGAAGGTTTCATTGATGTCTGAATGTTATCTAAAAAGTTTGTATCTGTTCTAAAAGAAACCTTCAATACCTGGAATAGACAGGATGGTGGTGAAATTAAATTAATTCCTCTGTTAACCCAGCAAGTATATTGATAATGTTCTGTGTGATTATTTGAGATGTCATTATGAAAATGAATTTTATTAAGGTTTTATACTGCCATCTAGTACCTAAGCACCTCCCTGATGTATTCAATGTTAATAGTGAAATGCCTTCTTGGGGGTTTTTGGAGTATCGGTTCCTTGGTTTCTGGAGAGAGGAATATCTAGATTCAAATTGAATGGGTAAACTGGAATATAAGAATTTTTTCTTCTCATTTTAATGCTACCACTGCAGTCTGCATTGACACTCTTTTGCTATAGAGCTTTTAAAAACCAGGGGCCACATCCTTCCATGTCCTATGTAAGTGACTTTTTTCCTCTTGCAGGATCAAGCCCCAATCTGATTGGATTAAATTCTTGGTGATTCTGATGGGATTTGAAAGATTCTTTGATATCACAAGCCTGGGAAAAGCTAAATGACAAAATGCATTTTGCCAAGGAATGGGTGTTAAAGTGGGTAAAGTCAGTAAAGTGAAGGGATAAGACCTTTCAAGCAGTGCAATTTCTTAATCCTTCACTGCCATAATAGGAAACAAAAGTCTTCATTTTATTCCTAGTTTACATTCGGACTTCCTGAACTTCAAACAAACAGTGAGTGGTGAAACTTTTCTGGCCACATTACATGGCTGGCTAATCAGTGCCTATTATACTGTAAAAAGCTCTGCTGATGCGCCTCTTACAGTTTTACCCAATAACACACCTACCAGCTGACTGTGCAATTAGCCTGCTCTTCTAGAGCCTGCCAGAAACAGCAATAATACTGCATCAGAGGAAGATCATTATCTAAGGCACCTCACAGACACTAAATATGCACAGTTCTGCTGCATTTGCAGTCCACGAAGGATGAAGGCACCAATAACTGTGTGGTGTTCAGGCATTCATTTGCATTGTTTCAGGGAAAGCCTGGCCTGTCAGGAGTTCCCACTAGCAGGCATAAAAGCAAGAATAAAAATGAAAAACCACCAATGTTTTAGGCAGTGGTTTTCTTTTTTTTTTTTTTCTTCCCCTTCAGAAGTAATGAATTAGTTCATTCATTTGGGGAAAGTGAAACATCAGTATCAGCAGAGCGTGGCTGGGTTTTCTCGGTGTGAGTCAGTGTTATTCAGACCCTGGGCTGTGTTTTTAATGCCTTTACTCGCATAAAAGACACAAACTTTCCTTTAGTGCTCACTTTGCCAGGAACTACTCTGGGTGAGAAATGGAACCCTGGGAGTAGGATGCTGCAGGATGAGCGAGGGTAGTGCCCAGCTCCCAAACCTGTTTATAGGAGGCTTCTGTGCTTGTTCAGAGGGCTTTATCCTCGTGTTGAGTGCAGTGCAAATAGCAGTCTGAAGCTTTCATTCCCAAGTTTATACAGCATCCCTTTGCCAGACTGCTCTGACTCAATGAGAACCAGCCTGAGAATCTCAACACTGTAAAAAAAAAAAACACCAACCCTCTTTGTGTTTCCAGATCCTTGTATACTCTGCAATGGTGTGTTTGCTTTGATTTCCACGATTGCAGAACACAAAACAAGGAAAAAGAAATCCCTGCAAAAAGTACTGTGGGCTAAAATGTCAGCATGTTTTCCCACTTGTTTAGCAAGAACCATGGGCTGCTTTACCTGAGAAAATCCTCTCTGCAGTCAGCCCTGGGATATTCCCTGGGGATCCTTGGTACCCCTGTGATTTAAGCTACAGTCTTTTATGATTATTTCTTTGCTGTGCTAAGGATAAAAAAAAGGCAAAAGTAGAGGATTATAGATCCATCTACAGCAATAGTTAATCTAACTTTCATTAGCAGTTAAAAAATTTGCAGGGGGAATATATGAAAATTACTGCTTTTCAAGTAGATTTGTTAATTATTATTAGTCAGTCTACTTATAAGGCACCGACGGAAACTTGGCACTCAATAAGTACCTATTAAACTATGTTAGAGAACATCATATTAATGTTTAATATAAAAACTGCATGAATCATCTGTTCTTTTAACACTGGGTCATATCTTCAGCTGGTTTGAATTAGTCCAACGCCAGCAAGAGAGCTGGTCAGCCTACATAGACCTGGATCTGGTTTAACATTTGCTACACGAAAAACAGGATGACATTTCCTTTCTTTTAACTTTTTGCAGAAATTTGGAGTTTGTTCCCTTTTCTGTCACCCGTCTGGCAGAGTTGTAATTAACAGAATTTAGAGCCATGACACTGAATCTGTTAGACAGTCGCACAATCAGGCGAATTTGCAGTGTAATTAATAGATGCAGGGGACATGATCTGTTCCAGATCACAGGGACTTGGATGCAGTAGCAACTCAGATAATTCAGGCTGTGCTGCCTTGTTTCTAAATAATGGCCTGTTTTAAATAGGGCATCCTCCCATGTGCTCTCTATACTTAAAACCATAGCTGTGTGGAGAGAGAAAATACAGTGATAAGATCAGTATTCTACAGCCTGCACTTGTGACCAAATTTTTGTCATCCTGGGTCATGAAAGCATCAACAAACACTTGCAGATTAAATAGGAATAGCCTGAGAATTTATTTCCTCTGAGTTCCTACCTCTATGAGACACTGGCACAAGTTGCCCAGAGCAGTTTTGCCAGCCCCATCCCTGGAAGTGTTCAAGGCCAGGCTGGATGGGGTTCTGAGCAACATGGTCTAGTGGAAGGTGCCCCTGCCCATGGCAGGGGGTTTGGATGAGGTCATTTTAAGGTCACTTCCAATCCAAAGTGTTCCATAATTTCATGGTTCTTTGATAAATCATTGTCCATTCCTGCACTTCGTTCAGATGTGCAGTAACTAGCACCTGCTGAAAGCTATTTTACCAAGAGGGACAATGTTGTCTTAAGCCAGTTCAGATCAACTTTAAGAACTTGCCTTCCTGTCCTAAGCTGTCCTGATATTTCGACTCCAAAGGTGGGGTGTTTTCCTTTAAGAATTTAAGCAATATTAACCCAATGAGAGGTAAATACTGGTAATTTTGCAGCTCAGTTCAGGCTTTGTGACCTTGCCAGCTGTGAGCTGAAGACATTTGTCAGAATTCTATGGCTATGTATTTTTCATCTGTTGCAGTAATTCAACAATTGCACAAATCATTTCATTATTTTCTCCCTAGTTCATTTATTTATGACAAGTCCAGAGGGAAAACATTAAGTACTGTCCCTGAGATCTCAAATACAAAAAGCACATGAAGAGTAAGCTGTGCACAAATACATTCATCCAACTGCAAATATATGCCTTTGTACATGGGGCCCAATCCTAAGTTGTGCATAATATATTACTATAAATAATAATTTTCATTAGGGCAAAAGTTGCAGAGCCCATCTTGTAATGAGGGATGGTGTATGGGCTTTGTGAGAAAAGCAAACAAAACTGGAAACTTGAACTATTTGTTCTGGAGAGCACTATTAAAAAAAAAAGGGAAATTGGTCTGATTTATTTAGTTTAATTTAAGCACTACAACTGAGGGACCTAATTTAAGTGTATGTAATGGCTAAATTCCAGATATATGGATATCTCAATTTAATATTTAAAGTTAACATTAAATGAACTCAGGATCAGAGATCAGTTGCAAAGATTTGGAGAGCTGTTTTTCTGAGAACCTCAGTGAATTTTGATTAACATCTACAGAATCCAAAAAACATGGAATATTTAAGGTTGAAAGGGATTTACCTCTGGAGTTCACATGATCCAAGCTCCTTGCTCAAGCAGGGCCAACTACAATCAGTTTCCCAGGACTGTGTCCAGACAGCTTTAGAGCATCTCCAAGGATAGAGGCTCCACAGCTTCCCTGGGCAATCTGTTTCAGTGCTCAGACACTCTCACAGTGAGATAGTTTCCTAATGTTCCATGGAAACTCCAGTGTTTGTGCCCATTGCCTCTGGTCCTGTCCCTGGGAAGCACTGAACAGAACCTGGCTCTGTCCTCTCTGCACCCTCCCTCAGGTGTTTACATAAATTGACAAGATCCCCTCAGTCATTTCTTCTCCAGGATGAACAGATCCAGCTCTCCCACTTTCCTCATAGGACAGATGCACCAGAATCTTAATCTTTGTGGCCTTTCACTGGACTCTTTCCACCAGTATGTCCATGTCTGCCTTGTACTGGTGAGCCCAGAACTGGACACAGTGCTCCAGGTGTGGCCTCACCACTGCTGAGTGGAAGGGAAGATCACCTCCCTCGACCTGCTGGCAATAGTTTATCTAATGCAGCCCAGGACACTTAGTCTTCCTTGGTGCAAGGGCGCATTTCTGGCTTCTGTTCAACTTGATGTCCACTGGATGTCAACACTGACACCCACAGGTCCTTTTCTGTCAATCTACTTTCCAGGTGAGCAGTCCCCAACATATACTGGTGCCTTCGGTTTTTTCTTGACAGGAGCAGGATTTTGTACTTGTTGAACTTCATGAGGGTCCTATTATCTCATTTCTCCAGCCTTCAAAGTCTGTCTAGATGGCAGCACAATTCTCTGGCATATCAGCTTCTTCTCCTGATTATCACCTGCAAACTTGCTGAGGGGACATGGTCTCTTCATCCAGATCAGTGATGAGGTTGCTAACCAGGACTAGACCCAGTGTTGACCCCCAGGGTACAGTGCCAGTTACTGGCCTCCAACTAGACTTTGTGCCACTGATCCCCACTCCTCAGACCTGGCCATTCCGGCAGGTTTCAACCCACCTCGCTCTCTGCTCATGCAGCCACACATCAGCGGCTTGGAATCATGGAATTGCTTAGGTTGGAAAGGACCTTTAAGATCACTGAATCCAGCAGCAAACCTAACATTGCCAAGTGCACTCATAGCTTGTCAATGAAGATACTAAGGGACACAGTACTAAAGGCCTTGGAAGTCCAGGGAGACAATATCCCCTCCTCTCCTCTGACTTATAACTCCAATCATTTCATTGCAGAAACTTATCAAGTTGGTCAGGCACGGCTTCCCCTTGGTGAGACCATGCTGACTGGTCCCATAAGAAGATGTAGGACTTCACATGAGGACTTACTGGAGATTACACACTGTGTTATGGTGCTAAAACCAGACAGCTTTCTAAACAATTTGAATTTCCAAGATAATTTATTTTAGTCAAAAATACATATTTTTTTTAATGTTCAGCAGTCTCAGTGGCCATTTTCAGAGATTTATTTCAAAATCTTTCTGCATGTATGAATGGAGAGTTCTAGTATCAAAATATGGAGAAAGAAAATGAAATAAAATGCCTTTTAACAGAAATATTGACTTTGGGAAATAATCAAATATGCATTGCCAACCTTTCTGATTGGTTGTCAATGTTATGGAACTGCCTTGTTTATATATTTCATGTAATGAACTTCTAAATGAATAGCTATAGAGAAATAGATCTGTAATGAACAGATGCGCGAGATGATTCTGTGATTCCGTGAGTGTAGCATAATTACAGAAAACCTCTCAACCCTCTTAAAAATAATCATCATGTAAGTGGTTTCCTCTTAAATCAAATGTTTTGAGAATATGTACATGTACTAGATATCTGAATATATATATATAAAAATTCTATAAAGAGACTAAAGTCTTTCTCTATCCAGAGTCTCAACTTCAAATGCCTTCTTGCTGAAGTGTTTCTTCACTTTTTGCTTTACTAGTAGCTGAATGTCACTTTGAGTTGGTCAAATATTGGGGGCAAAACAGGAAGGAGTTTATTTCAGAAATACTACTCTGGGCTGAACTGTTTCCCAACTCCCTGAACCTGGAAGCAGAGCCCTTGGCGCACAGGATGGCACAGGATCAGGCTCAAGCCTAACACAGAGAGCTTGAACAGTGACATGTGAGAAAATCAGGTACTTGACTGACTCATTTTGACAGCACTGTGGCAAAAATTGTACAAGCAAGGAAGTTCATTCTTAGTTGTAAATAAAACAGCTTTCAAAATCTTTCTTCTATAAAAGTAAATAACTTTTTATATATGCTGGTGTGCTAAATTTAAATTTTTATTGGCTTGCTTAAACCAGTTTAACATATGTAGATCAACTCAGGTGTCTGTTTCCAGGCTGATGCTCACTTTGAGAGTCATGTTTTGTGAACTCCAGCCTTGCTTGTCCCTTCGGTGTGCAGCTGTTGTTACATCCTGAACTCATGCTGCCTCTACCTCTGTCATCAGGGGCCTGTAATTCCACTGAGAAGGAAATCCAGTTCATGTTCTAAGAGGAAAAACCCAAAGAGCAAAAAGGGGAAGCAGCCACGTGGCAACTTTTAACACCACCAGATACAATAGCACAATTAAAAGGCAGCTGTGCTTTGGGAAGACCAAGTCTGGAAAGAAGGGGATGATTTGTTCTAATTCAGTAAATTAAAAAGTCACCATGAATGATTCCATCAGTTAATAGCTGCACACAGAAAAACCGAATGCAGTGCAAAAGCCTATGAAAGGCTCCTTTTATGAGCAACAGTAAAACATTCACAGTTTACACCAAATAAAAGCTTACAGGCTTTTTGAGAAACAGCCTCCCTTATCTCAGCCTCCCAAGGTGGACTGGACTAGCAGAATTAAGAGAGTCACTGTGTGGTCATGCATGATGGATGGTGTCTGCGTTATACTTCTGCTTTCAGCCTGTTGGGCATCAGATGTTACACTCTTATAAATGGCTGAGGTGAGGCAGAAAGAGAAAAACTGCCTCTTGGTGTTGTTCTTGCTCCAAATAGGAGTCTCAAGGGTGAAAGTTGGTCTCTTCAAGGAAAATAAGGGTTGAGGGGATGGGCAGAAAAGCTTATAAAGTCAGGAGAAGACTCAGACAGGGGCTTTTTGAGTGTGGCCTACTGGGAGGAGGAAGGTGCACACCCTGCAGACCTTGGCATGGAAGGGAAAAAAGACTTCTTGGGCATCCAGAAGGGACAGGCTGGTATCTGCTGCAGTTCAGTTGCTGGAGAGCGTGAAACCAAGAACCTCTGCCACAGGGAGAGTTTTCTTTACAGAAGGGGAAAAAAAAAAGAAATCATGCAACTAGTTTCTGTTGTAAAAAAACTTGTTGCAGGGCTTTCTGAGCCTTCTGGTGCTTTTGGGAAAACACCCTTAAGGAAAGAGTCAAGCCTCAAAACTGTCTGAATCAATGTCCCAGCACAGTGAAAAATCTTTGCCACTTTTTCCCTTTCACTTCTCTCTGCAGAATGGGAATTTAACAGCTGCATAAGGCTGCTGCAAATAGAATTAATTGATATTTGTACAGTGTTTTGCAAGGCTAGCATTTTATTGTTGCTTATTTGTTTATTCATCAACCCATGTTACTCTTTCATTCCAGTAATAATGCTCTGCAAATAGTACATCTCTTCAAAGAGGATAAAATCAGGACATTGAGGGTAAAACTGGGCAACTAACGTGTATTGATGATGGAAAGACTGTTTCCAGGCATCGGCATAAACATGTTGAGGAATAGAAAAAAAAAACAATACAAAACATACTTCAGATCTTAAACAAAAAGTCATATTGACATCTTTTTTGTTTTCACTTAAATCCCACTTAATTTAAAAGAAAAAAAAATGTGACAAGGAGTTAGTAAAACAAATTAAAAGTATAGGAAAGAACAGAGTAGTGACCTGAGGGAAATTGAAGTTGCACCAGTCACCATCAGTGGGATTTATTTCTCCATTTCTCCTAACTATGCCGTCTGCAGGTTCAGTGTCCAACCTCCATTAGCTGTCTCCGCCAATGGAAGCAGGCTCTTGAAGGGGCCATTAAGCCCATTTCCTTTAGACATGCTGTGTTTTGAGAGGTCCTTGAGACAGAGCTTTAGATCAAAGGATAAATAGTTCTCAGTGTTTACTAATAAGAATGCATTTGAGCCACACTGAATCTGTAGACAAATCCAAAGGGAAAACTTTGAGTGTGTTCCCTCTCCCAAGGCTGTGTTGGAGTGGCCATGGCAGCATCCCATGGTCGACGTCAGTCAGGTGGATCCTCCTGCAATCACACAGAAACAGACAGTGTTTGTAAGCAACCTGAATTCAACCCAAACTGCCAACATGTTTAATAACGCATATAATTGTGTCTCAGGAGCATAGCAGTCTTCATTGTGCTCCTGGAGTCAGCCAGCTCAGAAGCTGTACAGGAGTCAATATAGGAATTTGATTTCTCATTATTTTTTCATTCGTTTCATTATACCATTAGTTTTTCTTTAAACCTTCTACAATTTTTAAAGTGTTTTTTAATTGTTGTTGTTTTTTGCTTGTTTAGTTTTGGTTTTGGTTTGGTTTTGTCTTTTTTCCATCCTGTATGGTTTCTAGAGCTGATCAGTGCATTCTAGCGGAGTTTAATAGAAGAAATATTACCCCTCTATATAGATTCTGTATCTCCTGCTGTCAATCCATGGATTGTGCTAATATTTAACTACAATAACACAACCAGGGCTTTCACATAGTTGACAGTCTGTTGTGCTCTCAGCTTCCCAGTGTAAGATTCAATAGTTATGTACAAGTTTTGTTTTCTTTGTCACACTTCTGTGTTCTTGTTGTCTGTACTGTTTGCTTCTGACTGACCCATCAAGCAATCGTCACTTTGTTTTCTGTGTACCTGTAAAATTATCTGCGATCATTTCTTCTCCCTACCCCTGCTCAACCATTTAATGGTTTGTAATTCAATTACTGTGTATTGAAACTTGTAATATATTATATTAATAACTGTAATACAATTACAATTCTGAGTCAAAGTCAATTAACACCTATGGGACTGTGGTGGTCCTGCTGCACCATGACTGTAAGAGCTTAGACGCAGATCCTGAAAGGCTCTGGTAAGAAGGACATGTCTTTTATTGGTTTGTATTGTTTTGTTTTTGCTGCTTGTAGCAGTCTTCTAGTACCTAAAGTGAGCCAACAAGAAGGCCAGACAGGACTTCTTACAAGATCTTGTACTTATAGGACCAGGAGAATGGCCTTAAACTGAAAGAGGGTATATTAAGATTAGATATTAGGAATAAATTCTTTACTGTGAGGGTAGTGAAGCACTGGACCAGGTTGCCCAGAGAAGTTGTAGATGCTCTATCCCAGGAAGTGTTCAAGGCCAGGTTGGATGTGGCTCTGAGCAACCTGGTCTAGCAGAAGGTGTTCCCATCCTTGGCAGAGGGGTTGGAACTAAATGATGTTTAAGGTCCCTTCCAAACCAAGCCATTTTGTGCTTCTGTGGTCAATGGGATTAATACTGTTTAATATACCCATAAATCAGAGATCTCAGCTTGTTTATTCAAACTTCAGTTCATAGTCCCAAAATAGATTTTAATTATTTCATAGTTTTAAGGAGTGAAGTATTCATTTTGGACTCAACTTCTTTTGATGGCTTGTGAAAAACACACACCAGTCTGTAAGTTATGAAGAGAAAAGGGCTACTGTTAGATTGTGGAGCTGTTTATTTTTATGATTTCTAATCAATAGCATGTCATCTAATCCTGTGTCCCTATCAAACTACAGTTCTTTCCAGTGATATCAGGTGATGGAGGCTATTCCATAACTCATAGCCCAGGAACACCAGAAAACAGGCATCATTCTGTTCCCTCGGAAGCAGATGATGAAAATCTGCAGATAATCATTGGCAGTGGATTCAGAATCTGTGTTTTGTTCCCCACTGATAATACAGGTTCAAAATCAATGGTGTCACCTGTTACTTTTAAAGTCAGCTTCACACACAGTACTTACACTTGAAAACCAATATTGCTCCTTCTTTACTGTTTTGCTGGGGATTCCCACTGAAACACCAAACTGTCTTTGTTGGGAAAATATAACTGCAAGATCTGACAGAAGCACTACTGGTGACGATATGGGCGCTGGTTTCCTTTTAGATTTGATTTTAGGAAAACAAGGCACATTATGACAATCAAAAATATAATTTTCTTTCTAAGAACATTATTGTTTTCTTCTCCTGGAAAATACAGAAGTGTACCAGAAATTTCTATGTTTTCACATTTTAGCATATAGGTCATACTGTATACAGTAAAGATAAAAAATGCAGGAAGAAATCAATTCTGTTATCATTTTAAATATATTATTCACTACAAGTAAACATATGTTTCTCTTTCTCTTTTTTTTTTTTGTGCACTGTAATGAAGTTTTAGGTAATAAAATGTGTTGCCTGAAGATAAGAAGTACTATCTAAAACACATTTCTGTCAATTAAATTGTCTTCTATTACTTCCATTGAAGCGCTAGCGGACTTCTGATTTCACTGATTTTTAAGAATACTGAAGAACACAAGACATTGGAATTGGAATGCTCAGTGCTAATTTATGGTGTTTAACCATAATGGGGATAGCACATAATACTTGGGAAATTGCTTTTTATTATGAATGAGTTCTTGCATTTAACTTATGCTTTTTTATAAAGCTGTATCTGCCACAGAACCTTCCATTTTAACTTGTAATGCTGTTTGTCTTCTTATTTAGTGTTTTGTCCCAGTAATTAACTATAAAACTAGCAATAAAATAAGGCTGAAGAACTATCCTCCCATACATTCAACTGTCTTTAATGGCCTCATTGAGATTAAGCTCAATCCAGCACTTAAAAGCCAATGAAGTTAAGATGTTAGTGTTTTAAAGGTTAGCACTTATTTAAATGGAGATTGTGGCAAATAAACATCCTTGCAAATGTGTAGCTTATATATTTACCATAAGCCAACCAGCCTATGAAAATTAAGTGCCATGAACATTTGAACATTGTGCAGTATGAACATTTCCAGACAGTTCAAGTAATATTTTCCCTCTAGCTTTAAATTCTCCTCTTTTGTCTTGCAATAACTCAGAAACCCCAAATGGATTGTTATGCTATTATACTGGTGTGATAGAGGAAGGAGTGGTCTTCAGCCTGGCTCTCTGCATGCCATTTTGGAGAGCACACGAAAAGCTTCCCAGTCTGAAAATTGAAAGTGATGGTGTTGGTCAATGGCTGTCTGGCTAAGGAGGCTAATCTTTTGAAGCACAGATGATTTCTAGTTGTGTGGGCCACTTAAAGCCCAGATAAATCCCACTTAATTTTAGCCATCTGGAAATTAGGAACATAAGTCACCTCTTCTAACTGTATAAATCTATGATAAAAAGGTCTATATCCAAGCTAATAATTGTCATTAGTGGAGAGAAATACTTCTAATACTTCAGTCTTTCTGTATCTGAGAGAGACTATGGACTCCTCATCCCTGGAAGCATTGAAAGCCAGGTTGGAGGAGACTTTGAGTAACCTGGTCTAGTGGGAGGTGTCCCTGCTCATGGCAGGGGGCTGGGACTGGTTGAGCTTTAAGGTCCCTTCCAACCCAAACCATTCTAGGATTCTGTGATCTACATTAGGAAGAGTGGAATCAAAAGTTCCTGTTCTTTCTCTTGGCCATAGAAGAAATCTGCACAGTCACCTCAGGTAAGGACACCTGCACTGGAACTGTATGCATTTCCTCAAGCAAAGCCCATGCTTAGTGTCTGCTCTAAATTGGAGACTGAGCTCTTTTTGTAGCAGACAGGACAATTCATTTTGCACAGCACTTGTTTTTGGATTAATACCAATTGTAGCATAGGATGAATCACCTTTGGAACTGCCTTTTTTTTAATCATCCATAGGAGGAGCCTTGATAGTTGACTTAGACTGGGTACTTTTTAGATAACTATAATTAAATGAAATGAATCTCAGCCTAGAGGACATCGCCTACAGACTCGAAACACAATGAGTATTTCATGTTTCTGTTGGTGGCAGCAGGTAGCCTAAAGATCAAAAAGATACAATCCCTTCCCTGTCCTGATTTTTGCCTATTACAGTAAAAAAAATGGGCAGAGCAGGGAGAAAGAGAGGTGGAGGCAGGCAGGGGAATAAGCAGTAAAGATATAAAATTGCTCAGGTCTACTGTGACCACCCTCAGTTGTGGTACAATTGCAGCCTGAGGACTGCTACAAAAGCTGTGAATAGTTGCTCTGTCTCTGTGGTAGCAGATGGTGGGGATTATGGTTCTCTCAGGTGCTGATGACTTCCCTTGAGCAATACCTTTTTAATTTTTTTTATGTTACAGAAAGCAGACATTTATTTTAAGTGTGCAAAAATGTAACCTTCCTTTCAACTTTGAAGGAAAGGGGCAGTGGGATCACCTCATTAACTTGTGTGAATATGACTGGAGGAGATATTTGCTATGTATATATATATATATATAACAAGTGAATACTTGTTCACATATTCCTTCTCCCTTTTGCTCTCCCTCATTATTTTCCTTGTGCTTTAACAATAAAGAAGAATACAGAAAGGTAAGTTCTCATTTGTTACTCAGGCTCTCATCATAGATACACCAAAAAATAAAAAAAGTGAAATTAAATTTATTTTAGAAGCAATATTACAACTAAAGCTTTTGCAATCCTTACTGGTACAGATAGAAGAAAAAACATTTTTTTTTAACCTTATTAAAAAATAGAATATTGCATACCTAGATTTTATGCATCTCCAGATAAACAAACATCTTAGAGATGTCTAGTTTTCAGAAGACAGAGAGCTGCCTGTTTTCCATTGGCAAATGAGACTGCTTAAAGCATCTCAGTCTAGACCCCTTAGGGCTTCTCTATTTGTATAAGTAAAAATCAAAACAGCGGAATTCACTAGGAAAATTAGGAATGTCTAGAGAAAATGTTAATATTAGAGACTCAACTAATCTAAAATGTTATCAGCCCACAGAATGTGACAGCTTATGTAAGCTGGGAGTCTTTCCTTTTATCTTTGTGAAACCAACACTTTGAAGGCAGTTTAATCTAGATATTGAAAGAGCACTGTTTCAGGAGTGAGTATAAATTAAAATTTGGCCAAAAAGAAAAGCTTGAAAATAACTTGTTGCAAAATTAGATTGTAGACAACTACTAAAAAAAATCATAAATCAAGTTATAAAAGTTAATATTTATTTTTTTTAAAAGTCATTAACTGAAAAGTAGCAACATTGAATTTTAAAGAATCACTGAAGGCAACATCAAGGAATAAAATAAGAGGCAAAAAGAAACTTTTTTTCCCTCTTGCAACTGACAGAATTATATAACAGATGACACAACGTTACCTGACTTCGACATATTCATGCAGGCTCTTCCATACGAACCACACCAACAGGCTGAGGGATAATACAGCATAAAGGCACACACTGTGATCACATCTGCTTCGTCTTCTTACCCCTCGTTACCTGCTTCCTTGCTTTTTTCCCCCTGAAATCCCAAGCAACTGGTTGCTCAAGCATGCCCCTAAGAGATAGAGGTCTTGCCATAATGGACAATTCTTTTTAGCTGAATTGCTTCCTTCCACTGCAAACCCCATCCTTCTAACGGCATCCCTGGAGTAGCCACAGGGCTCTGGGAGTGAGAGAAGCTCGTGCATCCAACCAGTGGTGACTTCAGGCTCTTCCTCTCTGTTGGGTTTTCAATGCCACAGATGGCAAGAGTATCAGTTCATCCATAGCTGGGCACTTCACTAGCCACAATGAACAAAAGCAGGAAGGCTCATCAGAGATGGACCAGGATTGCGTTGCCAGCAGGAGCCCAAGCTCTCAGGGTTATCTCTCCAAGCAGACTTGTGCACTGCCAGAACTTTTGCTGTTCATGTTCTGCAGCTGACCCCAGGGCACCTCAGTCTCAGGTGCAGTGAGTTCAAATATTCCAGAAACGTTAAAGTTCCAAAGAAGAATTTTGTACCTACGTATAAGTTTTAAGTATAAATAATTCCAAAGGACGTTAGCCTTGCTTCCCTAAACTGCTGAACTTAAAGGGAGCTTATAGAACAGAATGAGAGTCACTTTTTATATAGGCAGATAGTGACAGGACAAGGTTTTAAACCAGAAGGGGTGAGATTTAGACTAGGTGTTAGGAAGAAATTCTTTACTCATAGGGTGGAGAGGCCCTGGCACAGGTTGCCCAAAGGAGCTGTGACTGCCCCATGCCTAGAAGTGTTCAAGGCCGGGTTGGACAGAGCTTGGAGCAACCTGGGACAGTGGAAGACATCACTGCCCATGTCAGGGAGGTTGGAATGAGATGATATTTCAGATCCCTTCCAACCCAAACAATTCTATCGTGATTCTATGATTTTGTCAGGGAACAGATGCAACTTAATTACTGTTTCTATTCAGTTTCTCTTTCTTTCATTCAGCAACTATACATGGTTTTTAAGACTCAGTGAGTAAAGGTGGCAAAGAGTCAGAAAATCTGCCAGTTTAGTACTCCCAAGGACTGAGATCCTGAAAGGCGTAGCAGGAAGACTGGACCTTGAATTCTGCAGTGCAACTGTGAATTCTCAAACATTCAAACTTCTGTCTCTTCTTCAGTTCATAGGGAACTGTGGGTCTAGAGACCTGCAGGACAGAAAACTTGGGATCATGAATTTCTAGGATAAATATTGGGAGAGGGATACTTTCACAGCAAGCTAATAAAAAGTTTCTGGAGAAAATTGCTACATTCAGTTATCAATGTTCATGACTGGGAATAGAGAAAGAGGCAATGGAGGACCTCCTGGATGCAGTTGGTTAGAAGACTCCTTGAGCCCTTCTTGGAGCTCAATAGATTTTTACACACTTTTGCCACAGAAGTTTTGACGAGACCCTTCTAGGGTAAGAAGGAGAGGCACACTCCAGGTAGGGGTATGATGGAATGGCACATTTATTAAAATGGCGTGTCTTATCTAAGGTCAGCATAGAGCTTTCTGGAAAGGGGGTTGAACTTGGGAGGAGCATGCAAATCCTCTTACACGAAAGGAAAGATAGGGGAGGATCACAACCACAAAAGGAAAATGAGGGTGGAGATAACCATATATGGGAAGAATCCACTGTGGCAAAATCGAGCCAGTCATGGAGACGGGATAACATGAGGGAGAATAAGAAACTCCATTTTGTACAACATACAAATAAGAATATTAAATTTTACAACTATGAACTCTTGAACCAGGGAACTCTTAACAACCCGATTGTGCAATAATAAACTCTCTTGTGGGAAACTACTCTTGCTTGCAGCTCTCCTTCTTGATGCCCGGTCTCATCAAGCAGTCTCATTGTTCTTTTTCCATTTGGTGTAACTCCATTCTCCTACAATGTTTGAGTTCTACAATGTGTCTGAACGTGTGTGGAGTAAAAGTGGAAGTCTTCACTGGTTTAGGTCAGCTGTACCAAAAATCATGGCAAATGCATGCTAGCATGTAACATGAAGGTCAGACAGGCTTCTATTGCCATTCCTTTGTGTATATATTTCCTGTTTCCTTCTGAAATTTTAAATACTCAAAGAATCTAAAACTATCTTCCTACCCATTACCTTGAGGACAGAACCAGGAGTTTCACTGGCCTATACTGCATTACCATTATGATATACTCTTATCAATTCTTCCCTTTGTGTTACTCTCTCTCCTCTTGGTGCTTTGAGATACTTTTAGCTAACTATATTGAATTCAGGAGTAATCATATAGCTTGGTGAAAACACAATTATAAAACGATCTCATTGTACTTGGGCTGTTTTATTCAGAATTTAGCAAATAAATACCCTCATATCCTTGGGGTCATGGTGCTCTATGTGGTCATGGCACTTTTCTCTCCGAGTTTCTACAGCTCACAACAGACTCCAAATCTTAATTTAAAACAAAATAATACTCATATAGCCTTGGGAAATATATTTCCTAACTGTGAAAAATGATAGTTATTAAAATATTGATTAGCTTATAGCCCAAAGACACATATGGCATAAATTTTCCAATGGGTATCTATGTAGAGACTGAAATAACAGACATTGCTGTAAACTCAGGATGTCAAGCTCATCTCAGGATGTGTAGCTCTCCAGCTGTGTGTATGTCTACATCTGAACTGTATGGTCCAGTATGCATCTGATCTTCTCTTATAGAGAGAACAGGTACTTAAATTGCATGTTTCATCTGTCTTATTATGGATGTCTACCTCAGGATGAGTTAAGTGCCCATTTCTCTCCTAGGTCTCTAGGAGTCAAAAAACCCTCTACCTAGTTCAGGCATAGACAATTACTTTGTAGACATTTGAAATTAGGTGAGTGGAAACCTGGCTGAGGTGCCTAAAAGCACGAATGAATTTTTCTTTGCAGTCTCTGTTCTTCAGGAGAAAATTGTTATCTCTGGCATAGAATAATATCGTATTTCATTCATGGAGAACACAGATATAAAGAATTAAAGGTTCAGTTCCAGAGGTACTGAAGTTCTGATACTCTAGTTTCTGTGAAGGAAAATCACATGGGAAAGTGCTTCCCAGAGATCTATGGGATATCTAAGATCTGACTGCCCAGAAACAGCCTGAAAACTAAACTGAAGCCTTGCCTCGACCTCATGCTCTACAACTCAGTACACTGATTTAGCAATATGATGTACAACATGTGATAGTCAGCAGGCAATGAGCTGGGAACTAAAACTGTGTAGAAGTAGTAAATTTTAATAGGTGTACATGAAAAACTAGTCTTAACTTTTCCATATTGTATTAAAGTCAGTTGTTGCCATTGAGGAATGCAATCTTGAAATTGCAATGAGTAGTTCTATGAAGACGTTGGCTCAGTGGTTAGTGACAGTCAAAAAGTAAATTGCAAAGGTAATTAAGAATTGTTAGGAAAATAATTTAAAAAGCAATAAAATAGACCTAAATCCCACCATGAAGCACAGTGAAGTTGCCCTTCATACTACATGCAGTAAATGGTCTCACTGTGTGTGCTCGATTCATAAAGCTTGAAATGGTTCACAAATTTTGATTGGATACCTCAGACACAGAATATTGTTTCTTTCTTTGATGGAAAAAGCATAAAGGATGAAGATTGCAACATGAAAATGCATGATGTTACATGGAAAATTAATTTGCATATCAATGTAAGTTAAAAATGCTTGCTAGTCTTTCTCTTAATTTCTCCTAGAACATTGAACAATAATGGTGAAAATAGTAATTAATATTAGCAGACACTGTTCAATGTTGCATTTAACCAATATTCTGAAAACCTTTCTCTTGTCAAGTACATGTGTATTAATACTGGATAAATTTTTTTAAGTCTTCCAGTGCTAAGGTACATCAATCTGTTTTCCTTAATTTTAAGGGATTTTTGATTTTGGATTATTCTAAGGAAATGGTGTAAGATTCCCAAGTATTGTAAATTTATACAGCATTGTTGGATTCAGTTGACTGACACTACTGAGAATCTGGCTAGACATTTATATTAATTTCTTTCATTTTGTCAAAATTTTTATATTTTTGTCTGTAAAGATGACATTCCTGCAAAGAAAATGATGTAATCTTGTTCCTTGTCCAGCTCCAAAAGACTGTTTTGTCTTATGGGGCTATTTTACTAAGATGAGAGAATCATGCACTGCACCAGAGGGATCTTCTATGTAGCTTCCATGTCAACCACAGCTGTAGTTTTCTGTGCTGTTATTTGGATACCCCAAATGAGGACTTACCACAGTCCTGTCAGAACATGAAGAATACTGTCCCCAAAATCATTAAAGAAGGAACAAGTCACTTCTGGTTATTGATACAATCTGGTTGACTCCCGTGGTGAAGCCAGGAGCACTTCAGCATCTGTTTGACCTTGAGAATTGTTTCTTCTTAGCTGTGAATGCAATAACAGCTCTAGCCAGTGCTGTGGCAGGTCTTCTTTTTTAAGCAGACTGAAGATATTTCTAAGGTTTTTCACTTGTGTTTCTCCTTCCTGTTGGCCCGTGCTTTCCTGGCCTCAAGGCCAGGTCAGACTGTGGGGTTTCATCCAAAGCAGATGCATCTTTGGGTTTCCCCCAGCAACAACAAAGCTGAAAGGGCAGGATAGAAACTATAATTTGTGTTAGAATATACTCACATGGAGTCAGCTGTGAAACCCAGGTGATGAGTTATGGCAGTGGTGCATGTCCTCATCTCAACAGGGAGCTCCCATGACCAGGTTGTGTCCAACACATGAGCATGGTGGAGCACCCACTGCACTCCATGTCATAGCATTCACCCTGACAAAGGAATAACAGCACTGAATCCTTTTACTTCTGTAAAATGTTCAAACTCATAGTTTTGGTGCCATTACATTTTATGCAGTAGCCATAAAAATTTCATAATTTCATACTTAGATGCTAATGGCTGGTAATACTGCATATAGCTGTAAAAATAACATGGAATAACACCTAATCCACAAATTGGATGAGTGATAATCGCATTTTTAATATTACAAAACATCTCAGCACTGGAATGATGTTAGGTATTTGTCCAGCTTTAAGTAGGTCTTCATAATATATCAAAAAGATAATATATAAAATATAAAAAGATAAAATCTGAAAGAGGTGCATGAGTGCCTTAGAGAGATCAGAATAGAAAAATCCCATAAATACCTGTACTTATTAAAAAACCTATAATGAATGGGGGAAAAAAATCAGAAGCTTAAATGTAAATGTGAGTTTAAGTGTTTGGTGAACTAGGGTTTTAAGAACTAATTTTGAGGAAACTCATGGTTGTCTGCATAGGTCTATTCTAATAACTGAGTATTAAAAAGCATTAGTAATTCCCAGAATCATGGAAACATTTGGGTTGGAAGGGACCCTTAAAGGTCACCTACTTCACCACCCCAGTACTGAGATCATCAACTAGATCAGATTTCTCAGAGTCCCATTCAACATTACCTTGAATGTTTCCAGGGATGGAATATCCACCTTGTCTCTGGGCAACCTGTGCCAGTGTTTCACTACTCTGATCACAAAAATATTTCTTCCTTATATTGAATCTGAATCTATCCTCTTTTAGTTTTAAACCACGGACCGTTGCTGTGCTTTTCTGTTTTTTTTTTATTTCAAAACCAACATTATCACTAGCAGAATGGCAAACTAATGAGTGGCATATTTAAATATGTTGACAAAGAACACAGGAATAGAAAAATAGCAGAGACTTCATAGGATCTTAGAACATAGAATGGGAGGAAGGTCTGGAGGTCTCTGTTTCAAACCTGCACCTTCATATTCAGGGCCCTCTATGAGATTTGATCAGGTGGATTAAGACTTTGCCAGACAGGTCTAGAAAAGCTCCCAGGACAACCTGATCCAGAGCCTGGTTGTCCTCATTTCTCTTTATCCTCTCTTTGTCTGTATCCACGATATCTTGTCCTCCCACCATGCTCCACTCTCAAGAGCCTGACTTTGTCTTTTTGATGACCTCATTCTAGGTGTGGGCAGGCTGCTGTTACATCCTCCTGAAGATGTCTCTTCTCCAGGCCAAACAAACCCAGGTTGCTTAGCATCTTCTGATGGTGAATTACTCCAGATCCTGCTCTCTACCACCTCATTTATTGGTGATCCACCACTGAATTCATACCAATTTACCAATGCCTTCCTTTTTTTTTTTCCAGAGTCCCAGAACTGGATGCAGTATTGTAGCTGTGGGCTAATGACTGTCCATTAGAGAGGAATACCTACTTTTTTCCACTTTCTTGTCTCTGCTCCTGCATCATCAGTCCAGAACACTTTGCTGGCAGGGTGTGCTGCTGGCTCTTATTTAGCTATTTGCCCACCAGAACCTCCAAGTCCTTCTCAGCAGAGCTGCTTCCCAGTTGTGCAGTGACAACTCATGTAAGGTGCAGAATTTTGCAATTTTTCCTCTGTTGAATTTCATGAAGTTCCTGTTGGCACTGTCCTACAACCTCTCTAGATCCCTCTGAGTGGCAGCCTTGCTCTTGATCGCAATGACTGGTCCCTAATTTGAAGAAAAACTTGTACTAATGGCACTTAGAACATTTGAGAAATTGATTTTTTCTGTACAGTTTTCAACAAAAATAAAAATAGCTATTATTTTCTGTAACAAAAGTGATTTGACATCTTTCCACACAAAGCGGCATATTTTTAACAAAGTAAAAAGTCCTTAGGTGAGGTGCTTTAGAATCCCTGGTTTCAGAAAGCTTGCATTTTGGTTCAAGCCCTCTCAGCTGAGCTGGGCTTAAAAGCAATAGGTAGTGACTATTGGTCAGTGTAACTCCAGAAATATATCCTTAACTGCACCAAAAAAAGAAAAAAAGGTTCCAGGAAAAAAATACTTGGCTCCTCTCCTGCAGCCACTGCTGAAGCAAAAAGTGAATAAAAGAGAAGAAAACAAAGCATCACAAAGGAAAAATCAGCTCCTCTTATGTCTTCATCGTAGCTGACTAAAGTTGGATTTCAAAGTACTTTTCAAGCTGTTTGGATACACATCAACTTGTAAGGGTAAAGGGAAGAAAAAAGGAAAGGAAAGAAGCTCACTAGCTTTTCAGCCCTGAGCGCCAATGAATTATATTTTTCCCCCATGTTTCTTTGCAAGTCTGCTCTCTCTTTTTTGTGCAGTTTTATTTATGTGGCAAAGTATTAACTCAGCAGTAAGCTAACAGCCACATGGAGTTATGAGAGGACACATTTGACTTTTCTGCTGAAACACAATATTCTTTATGAAACAATAGTTTGTACAGAGGAAATAATGACTCCTAGGAGACCGAATGTCTCAGGGGGTTGGGATGTACAACAGGGCTTTCGTTTTCTACCTCAGCACTTTGCAAGTCAACCGGATTAGTAATGACCTGAAATTCCCATCTCACACTGCAGCAGTTCCTCATGCTTTGCCATTTTTAAGGGAGCGTTGGGAATGGACTGCTGCTTCTAATTTAGGGAACAGAAGGGGAAATCAAATAATTTCCCCTCTTGTTATAGAATCATAGAATTGTTAAGGTTGTAAAAGACCTCTAAGAACATTTAGTCCAATCATTAACCTAGCGCTGCCAAGCCCACCATTAAACCACGTCCCCAAGCACCACATCTACATGTCTTTGAAATACCCCCAGGGATGGTGACCCCACCACGGCCCTGGGAATCCTGTTCAAGTGCTTAAAAAGTGCTTCTTTCAGGGAAGAAATTACTTCTAATATCCAATCTAAACCTTCCCTCATGCAAACTGAGAGCATTTCCTCTTTCCCTGTCCCTTGTTACCTGCGAGAAGAGACCAACTCCCACCTGGCTACAACTTTTTTCAAGGTAGTTGTAGAGAGGGGAAAGGTTCCCCCAATCCTCTTTTTCTCCAGGTTAGACACCTCCAGCTCCCTCAGCTGCTTATCATAGGAATTATGTTCCAGAGCCTTCCTCTGTTCCGTTGCCCTTCCCTGACACACTCCAGCACCTCAATGTCCTTCTTGTCATGAGGGACCTAAAACTGAACCCAGGATTTGAGTTATGACCTCACCTGTGCCGAGTTCAGGGAGACAATCACTGCCTTAGTCCTGCTGGATTATACAGGCCAGGATGCCATTGGCCTTCTTGGCCACCTGGGCACACTTCTGGCTCATGTCCGCCCACTTCTGATCAGAACTCTAGGGCCTTTTCCACTGGGCAGTTTTCCAGCCACTCTTCTCCCAGCCTGTAGCGTTACATGGGATTGTCCTGACCCAAGGGCAGGACCCAGCACTTCACCTTGTTGGCCTTGGCCCATGGATCCAGTCTGTCTAGATCCATCTCCAGAACCTTCCTACCCTTCTGCAGACCAACATCCCTGCCCGACGTGGTGTCTGCAGCTTACTGAGAGTGCACTCGATGCTCTTGTCCAGAACATTGATAAAGAGGTTGAACCCTCGAGTCCCTGATGAAACTCTCTGAATGCTCTCACGAGGCCATTTGGGCTGTTCTGCTGCAGAACCATGTCCTGATCTGCGCATTATTAGATACTTCACCTACCAGTTTCCCAGTTCCCTGTTGGATGTTAGACCAGGCTGTGAAATGACAGCATGAAAAAGCAAGCCTGAGGTCATTCAGCAGAGCTATTGGCATAGTCAAAATAGGCCTGTTACTGGCAGAACATGAGGTTTGTTATCAGAATTGGCTGAACTGATAAATCCTAAATCCTGCAAAGAACTTTTAGTAAAATTCATGTATAAACTTAACAGCAACTGAACTATTCCAAACCATCCATCTGTCTGGACTGTCCAAGTGTGATAGTCTGAGCTGTTTTATAGAGGATACCCAGAGCAGTACTTTAAAAAAATGTGAAGTGTCTGTAACCTGCAAGTAACCTCCCTGTCAGGTGGCCTGTTTACCAGCTGTAGTACAGAAAGGGCTTTTAGGCTTAATCTCGCAGTGTTCTTGTTATATTTAGCTGCAACAGAAGCTTAAATTTAGTTATCCAGTAGGGAAACATTTGGTATAAGCTCCTTTTTTAATCCATGGAGAGGCAGAGAGATATTCCAGAGTATGTGCCTTAATCTAAAATAAATGTTCCCTGTGAACAGGTTCATTTGCCCTCTGGAAGCAGTTATCCCTTTCCATTTCCTGAAGAATACAGACAATTGGCACAGACAAACCAAAGGACTTTTACACAGTTTATATGAAATGAGGTGAGATGAAACTCACCCATAGCTTGTCAAAACTTGCATTGTGGCATTGATATCACTTCTATCTTACAGAGCCATCTCAAATGAAATTCAATGCAAACTGGTGTTTCACAGAGAATTTGAACTGGTGTTAATGGTTTAAGACCAAAAATGCAAAAATGCATTTTGCATCTATGCAATGGAAAGAAAATCCATCAGACAAATGGAATTCATAATGAAAAAAAAAATGGACAAGGATCTGCCTAGTAGAATGGAATAAATGCAGGGAAGGGTCCTGGAGCCTTAGATGGTTTTCAGTACCTTTGAATATACAGAACTCATTGCTACAGCATTGATTTTCTCAGTGTGAAACACACCTTCCTGCATAACAGAGAATAACATATAACACATGCACATAACACATGTGCATAACACATCTTTCTCCATAACAGAGAATGACTTACCAGTGTTACTGCTCCAAGATCCACATGTTTAAGGCATGTAATAGGCACTTGTATTTTTCTTGAGGAATCCAAGCCCTATTGACCATCTCTTGAGTTTCCCAAACTTTTGGGAACAAAACAATACCAGTAACAGTGTGGGAAAGTGGAATATCCCTATAGTAGCTGGCAGCCTGGAGCAGTTGCCAAGGAGGTGTTTATTCCCCTGTGCTATGGGAAAATCACAGCCTTTGTAAAGGTGAGGTAGCCCCACATAACCATACTGCATTTAAATCTTACTAAGCAAAAATGCGTCTTTCTAATAGCCTTCTCAAGGTCTTTCTAAACCTTTATGCTTTCAGGTTTTCTTTTCATCCCATCCACTTCTTTCTCCAGTCTTGGTATAAATTTTTCTTAATATAAAACCTGCCTGGTAGGTCCAGAGGATGCATTTCACAAAAGAGTTTTGAAACAGTGGAGGAGAAAAGTTGGAAAGATTTTATACTCTTCCCATCTCTCAGTAACTCTTACTAAGACACCTTTCAGAGAAGACCACACCTCAGCCTTGTGGTGAAACATCTCCTTAGCATGGCAGAAATAGCAGCAGAAGGATTATATTTTTCCAATAGTGCTTGAATACCTGGTTATAATAGAGCTAAATTTTATCAGTTGTAGTGTCCTGATGTGTATATTGACTTGTTCTCCTTTGTGCCATGAACTTTCGTGGTGTCTTCATTATCAGCGCTTGCGGAACAGGGCAACAGTTGTTTGAACTCAGTGTGTGGCTTTGAATTTGTCAGGCACAAGAGGACAATTGCACAATGCTGTTCTTCAATTTTAAGTGACAGTAGGTATGTTCAAACTGTGTGTGTGATCTGGATCAGAACCAAGGGCTTTGTGCTTTTCTGTCGTAAGTTGTCACTACATTTAGAGAAATCTAAATGTGTCGCAAAGACATTCAAAGTGATTAACAACACCCAAAAGTAAGTGATAAAAGTCATTATGTCCAGGCTCCATATCTGCTCCTGAGGTAATAGCTGCAGGAACAGATTGCTGACTGAGTTGAAAAGGCTGTAGATTCTCGGTTTGGTATGACAGGGAGGCAGAAGGAGCACAATTCCCCCGTCTCCTTGTTCCTTGATTTTCTACGAGTATAAAGAGTCATTTTCTGCAGGATCACGCAGGGCTCCTCCCTGACGGTGTCCCATATCCTATTGTGGTCTTTTTTGATGTGGGAAAGAAGAGCTCTTTACCCTCTAGGCTGACACATATGTTCCAATTTTTGGTTATTTACCTTTGCTGGGGACACAGGTCTTATTGTTGCCACTGTTTTCTTCCTCATTGAGATTCAGATCTTCTCTTTTTAGTACTTTTCCTTAAAAGAGAGGTGGTCTGCCTGTGTCCCAGCTGAACACAAAAGCCTGTACACTCAATACACTAATAAAGAGGGACAGATTTAACCTAGATGGTTTGAATTATCCTTTAGCAATACTTGCATTCCCGAGGGAATCAATGCATATAGATACTTGACACAAGAAGACTTGACATAATCCTATGACCATCTGCCTCTCTTCATAGACCATCCCTAGACCTGAGAAATAAGGTGCTTGTGGACTGGTACCTTCAGGACTATGCACCTATAATTCCAGCTCCTATCAGTCCAAGGTAGATAGGACACAAACATTAGATCTTCCTCTATGTCATATGATACAGCTCTAGTTTTTGAGGCTGGAAGGACAGCCTTGAGCTTTGTTCCAAACAAACAGGAACCTTATCATAATAATCCATCATTCCATGGATTGCACTGTGATAACTTGTCTCTATCATAAAGCTGTAATTTTATTATTTCCTGTAAAGAAAAGAAGGCACTGTAGGTTTTCAAAATTTAAGATTTCCCTGCCTCCCCAATTTGTCTTGTCATTGTTAAATCTTATCTCCACTTCTTTGTTTCCACCATTCTTTTTAAAGAATCATAATTGGTATGATTATCCTTGCTATGAGAATAATTAGCTAAAGCTTTTTGACATATTAAATGGGGAACATTACATTTTAAGCAGCAGGCACTGAAACACTAAACAATACTGCTTTGAATAGGACCACAGAGAAGAGGCTCAGGTGAAAAAATTGCTAATTTTAGCAACTTGAACTTTATACCTTTATAGAAGAAAATTAATCTCACAGTAGTTTTTGTCTGTGAAGTAGACAAAGCACTTTGGCCTCTTTTTAAAATAGACCTTTGATATTTTCTGTGATGGAAGATGGTTACACAGTGAATCATCCCCTGATGTGTCCAAAAGAACCTTGCGCTTACAGTAGGAAGAAAGTGTTTGATTCCTCTCCTGTTTGGCTGGATAAGTCATATACCATCTAATGAAATAGCATTTTCCAGCAACACTTGCATTATAGATATGAAATCTCTCAACAGAGAACTGGGCAAAGTCACATCTCAAAAAATAAAGGTGACTGCATTGTAAGTGATCTAGCATTGAAAACTCTGTCCCAAGTTTAGCAAAACTAACCGTAGGGAACAGGTACACACAGGTACCTGTATGATATTTGAGTTAGTCTTGGTACCTGCCTAAACATCCCTCCTCTATTGAACATGATAAGAATTTATATTACCCTTGACAAGACTATTTTGAGACAGTCAGTTTGCCTTCCTGAGGTATTTTAGTTTCTCAGAAAGGCCACCAGAAAAACTGTAGGTCTAAGAAGGTTGCTTGGGATAAGTGGATTACAGGGATGAATTGGTCTAGTAATCATCCTATTAACAGCATGGCTGTGATGATCCTTTTTACTTAGTTAAAGAAGAGAATGAAGGTGGGACAATTCTATTGAAAAAGGAGGTTTTAACTGTTTTCTAGAACAGACTTTGATCAGCAGTAAACTGCAGTATTATGATAATAATATAACTCAGTGATGGTAATAATTGTTATAACTAATGTAACTGTCACCTTAATGCATTGGAAAATAACATTAAGTTATTCTTTAAAAAATAGCATGCTCAAATTAAAAATGTAAATTAAAAAGAGCATAATTAATAGAGTTATTACCTTTGCAGATTTTCCCAGATTGTTGTTTTTGCCAGGAAATGTTAAGCTAAAGAAGACAAAAAATTGGATTTCAGCAATAAAGAACATTGACTTCATTTCTAATTAAAAAAATCTCTGACTTCTATACTGTCTTTAGGATGACCCATGTGAAGCAAACCTAGTAAAGCTAAGAAGTGTTATTCAGATCCTGACTAAACTGAAAACTAATATGGGTTTAAATAAAGACCTTGGAATTTAAATTCCCAAAACATGCTTAAAACAGGTTCAGCCATGGGTTAGGACTTACAAAAATGAATTCATTTCTTTCCATCCTGGTTTCTTCAGCTATACATAATGGTACCTCAACAAGCCAGGTAGGAAACATCTCCTCAGGGAACAAGCATCTCAGGGCTTTGAGCAATCTTTTTTTAATCTAAATGTTTAGCAGAAAAGAAATCCAGCTTCTTACCCTTCACTATTCACATGGTTATTAGAAGAAGAAATAGGAAATGACAGTGAGTTTGAAGCACATTACAGGACTTACAAATATTTGATCAGTTCCTGGAATTGCTGCATCTGTTGTTCTGCAAACTTGAGCAGATTATTCGATTCTTTGTGTCTTAATGACTGTAAGTGTAACTGGGGGCAAATCTTGTTTTAGTCCCAAGTAAGATTACATATCCCCAAAGCAAGTCTTCAATTCTTTGCCCATCATAGCTAATTGTATTGCAAATTCTGTAGTGCAAGGATTAATTATTATTATGTGCTTTTGATCCGGCACATTGGGCCATAACTGTGCTACCAGAGTACAAACAAAGTACAGCAAAATTACAGGTACTTTAGAACCCCAGAAGACTAACACTCTAGCAAGTGTTCTTAATTCTTATTTCTACTTCATTTTGCTAGACATCTAACTCCATTTTTTTCTGCCAGAATATTTGCCACTTCTAGAACTCTCTTCTATTTTGCTTAAATTATGAAATTGTTAATTATCTCAGACATTTCATGTCCATTGAAGATTTGTCCACAAAGGGATGTGCAGTTTGCTCATGACTGCAAACCCAGCTGATTACCCTTCTAAACCAGACATTACCAGAACTAGTGCCATATCATTAAGAGGCTACTCTGTTTCAGAATACAACTGGAAATGCCTTGCCTTTTTGCTTTCTTTGGAAGGTGTGTTCAGGGTTCTCCCCTGTTAGTGATGCTTTTCAACTTCTGTCACTATTTTGACATTTTGATGCATCGCTGGGGAATGCTGAAATAGTTGGTTTGACACTGGTGTCACAACCTTCCATCTTTGCGTGAAAGCATCTATTACTGTATTTCCACATCTAACCACAATCTAGACACTCATGACAAACCACAATAGTCATGTTAGCCCAAGTGAAGGAGAGAAAAAGAAAATCTTCACAGCTCACCAGCAAATCACCTTCAGTCTGCTAAAGCAAGATGTGAGTGCTGATGTTTCAGCGTCCCTTGGAATGAAAGCAACCCTCCATGCTAAAGGATAGTGGCATATGGTGTGGGGAAAAAATGAGATTTTTGGGTATATGGGGAAAAAGAATTGCAGGAAGAATGGCTGTGCACTGGAAGAGGCTGGAACCACAGTTGTTTCCTCTGGCTAAAACATTGTATGATTTCAGGATTTGTTCTGCTTTCCTCTCTCACTGAGTACAGAGGACACTCCCATGACTGGATTTGACTGCACGTCTAACTTTTAGATGAATAGAATAAGTGGCATGCATGCTGTTCTAAGGCTGAGGGACACTGGAATAATACAAGGGAAATGTGGGAATTAGAAGTAGAAAACAGATACAGTTCAACTATCATGTCAGGAGCCTATATGGTCATCCATGACAGAGGCCACCAGGAAAGCCAAAATTCAAATAAGGTTTTCAGAAATTATGTGTGGAGAATATAGACTGTGATCTCAAGCATGATTTCCACTGGAATTAAGTAACAGGGAAAAGTATGATGAAAAATTATTGTCCTTGGTACCACAAGGCTTGTATCAAAGCCACCTTCTACAGCAGCTGAGATGCATCCTGTCCTCTTGGCAGAATTCAGTCTTCCTGGTGAAAAAGGTAATTTATTCCTATTTTAAGGAATGTATGTTTCTTTGAAGTCAGTTCAGCTTAGCTTCTCCCTATAAAAGCAGCAGAGAGATAAAACCATCTCAACAGCACAGCACAGTCCATTTAACATCTGTCTCTCCTTCTGGACATGCCTCTTTCTACCCATTTGCCACATGGGGAAATTAAGACAACCATGATTCTGATTTAATTCCCTTAGAAATTAAAGGAATTAGAGGGAGATGTAGCAAAGGCCAATGTCTGAATTAAGAATTGGTGCAGAGTAGTTACTTTGATATAACTTCATGTCCTTTCTTAGTGAACATTGATTTCTCCAAGTAGGTTCCCTCTGAGCTCTCCAGGGTTCAAGACTATGTGAATACTCTTGTCTACTATCTTGAAAAGAAACAAAGAAAGTAATTGAATTTATGAGATGACATGTAAAAAAAAGTAGCTTAAGAGGTGGTGTACAGTATACAGCTATTACTTTGAAAAATAAAATTGCTCCTTAACTTTTAAGTCTTCTTAAAAATTCAGATTTCTCCCTCCCCCCTTCTCAGTAGTTATTTATGGGCATTCGTTTGGCTGTTATACACTCAGAAATGTTTCTATGGTTTCCTTCCTGGTAGTTTTTGGAATATATTTTGAAAACTTGGCAGCCATACAGCATTTCTTTATATGGTGCATGCTAACTACCAGATTTTTAATGAGATGGCTATGAAGCTCTCAGTAGCAAAGGCATAGATAAACTACTGCTCAGAATTCTGCCTTCTCTCATAGAAAGCAAAAAGAGTACACATCCTGGATATCACCCAGTTTTTAAACTCAGCCTGGATAATCACAGGCATATTTTTAAGGCCCAAGCTCAGCCCTTGCTTGCTTTATTACGGCAACTTGCTGTCACTCATTAAAACACACATAAAATTACTTGGCAAGATCTTTGGGCCAAGAATTATTTATTTGTTCTGCAAAGTGCCCAGCTAACCAGAGTAGCTAAATTGAATAATATTATTGATGAGAGAGTGGATGGCTTTGATAGAACCAGTTTGCTGTCAGACGGAATTGTTTGCAAATCCATAACCACAGCTAGATTTAGCATAACATCATGGAGCATTTTACTGTACAGCATTTTAGAAAGGGGTGAGATACACCCATGGTAATGAATACTAATTAATATATTGCTGTTTTCCAGCTCCTAAAAATACCCCTTCATTTTGAATTTTCCTGTGCTGGTGTTTTAACTGGCTCACTCCCACTGTAGGTACAGACAGCAATAGAAGAGTCTGATTGTACCACATATAGGCATAGCTGCTCCAGCTCTACTCCAGATTATCTTCTTAAGAGTTTAACAGGTCATATCATCCTCTTCCTTAGAGGACTGACAGCTTAGAGACTCCTGATGTGGTTCTTGCCTATGCTGAAACCCAGGCAGCTGCATTTGCTCAGCTGCTGTTATCCAGTTTTCCAACAATTAAACAATTGGTTAATTATCTGATTAACTAAGTGCAGATGACTCTCTGTACTACAGTTACTCCTTCATTTGACTTTTGGATCTGGTTGGAATCCACCATTGGGGATTTATCCTTATGACTGATTTTGCTTGAATTCAGTGCTGAGATTTCTTTAAAATTCAGTTTAAAATTTTATTCAATACATTTTCCCAAGCCACAGTAGTGTTTACCATTGCCTGTTTTGTCTGAGTGTGACTCCAACCAGGCATCAGTCCAAAAGTGAGAAAGGTTTTGATTCACACCTCTCAGAAAATAACTAGCATTTGGAATTTTCTTTATCTGATTCATCTGGAATAACCTGTCCTAGTGGAATTCACAAGAATATGAGGTTTCTTGGGTACTAATTCCATATCTTTGGTGCTTAACACTCAACTGTAGTGATTCTGTATCCAGATGCAAGGAGTTGCACTTACAGTCTTCGTAGGAGATAAAATATTGATCTTTCTGCATTTTGGTGTGCATGCTGGTACTCGATTTTGGGAATCTTCATGTGGAACATCTCAAAATGATACAGTCAATTGCAGAGATACACTGGTGTCTTCTGTTTCCTAATTCTGTATATCTTTGTGAATAGTCTGTGATTATAAAGGAAGACATCAATTTTTTCCTTTTCCTTTCAGTTGTAATAGTGTGAGTTGCTTAAAACAGTTGTCAATATTAAAAAGAAATGGTTAATGCATTCCTTGCTGTGTATTTCAATACCTACTCACCATTAAATTCCTACTGGTCAAATTGTCCTTTGGTATATTGGCTAAAGCATTTGTTAGACTGACAGATATGGATATAATTTATAGATTTCTAAGTAAGCAAACAGGGAACTTGCATAAATATAGATCCCTACAGTAAGAGTCAAGACTGTGAGCCAATGAATAGATGCACTTTGATATACTCCTGCAAAGTTCTGGTGTCTTCTTAGCCACAATTATTTGATGAAGATTTTTAGCTTTTGAAACTAATATTCCTCATTGACTGTGAAACCAACAAGGCAAGCAACTTGGGAAAGGAAGGGAAAGTAACAAACAGCACCTGTTTTGCTGAACACTCTGCTGGAATTAAACTCTCGTTAATGTATAGAACAATGACCTGGAAATTTACCCAGCAAAACCAACAAAAAAGTATTCAAAGATGATTAATATTATAAGTCTCTAGCACTAGCTCTGATTCTCAGGGGAAAAAAGCTTCGTATTGATATTTGACAAAGTTAATTTTAGTAACTGATAATTGATGAATGTTTTTCTAGTCTAATCTGGTTTCTTGATCTCTTGATCTCTGCTCTGTCTCCAAATAGGATCCATTTATTTAATTTTACCCAGCAGCCCATTTATGCACCAGAAGTGTATTTCCATTAATTAAGATTTGAAATGTCTAATGCTTTCTGTGTCCTTTTGCTAGAGATATCAATGCAAAGGAACTTCAGATTGGCACGGTACCAAAGGGTGCAGAAAATCACCCAGAAATGCAGAGATAAAGTAAGGCCCCTGAATTCTACCAATTGATGAGAATTCTCTGGGTGGAACCTTTACCTCTGAGAGGGCAGGTAGGGGTCTAGTGAACAGGACTGCTCCCAATCTCCAGAGATCCATGTTAGAAACCCAGTAGAGGTTTTTTTCAGATGGAAGAGGGAAGAAGAATTAACAGACAGTGAAATTGGGAGATAGAGGGGACAGGCAATGAAACTTATAAAATACATGTAGTTGTGGTACTTAGAACATGGTTCAACAGCGGACTTGGCAGTGCTGGATCTATGGTTGGACTCAATAATCCTAAAGTTCTTTATCAACCTAAATAATTCCGTCATTCTAGATCCACCTTACTGGTCCCTGCTCCAACCCTTGGCAGTCAGAGCCTTTAGGAGTTTCTATAGGCAGATTTCAGGCTTTCATGTTCTCGGTGAGTCAATTTCCTGGACGGGACCACTCTGAGGTGTGGACTGAGGAAGAAGCCCTCCTGCCCTGCCCCATAGTTTCCTTGGGTCCTGCTTGGTTCTGTTGCACAGCCAAGCCATGGGCTTTCCACTTCAGCCTCATGAGTGGGAGATGTACATCACGTCCTGCTCTTTCCATGAAGATGTTGAAAGGCTTTATGCAGGAACTCACTTAACTCCATGAAAGCAGTGAGATTTTCTTTAATCAGGGCTAAGTACCACTTTTTTTGCGGTTTGAAGTGGAAGCTCTTTGGGAGATGATTTTTACTGTGTTGCTATCATTACTTAAGTAGGGGCACAGGCATGTTAAGAGTAGAAAGTAAACGCTATTAAAAAGGAGGCCAGACACTGTAAGCAGGCCAAGCTTCAAGTAGCAATTTTAGTGAAAATATTGTGAATAATAATGGATTAAAAATCTGAACCCATGCAAATAACAGAAAACATTTGCAGTGGTGGATAGAAGAAGGAATTTTAATGTTTGAGAAACAGACATTCCGCAAAGATCAAACTAGACTTGGGTGATGTTTGTCCATTGGCAGAGTGACTGCTTAATTTTCTAGTTTCCACTGAAATGACCCTTTCCCCCTATATATTTATTGCAGTCTGAATGACATTTGGGATGAAAACTCGTGACTGGGACATGACTCAATGATTGTTTCACTTCTCTGTTAATGTGTGTTAATAAATTAACTTCACGGTGTTGATGAACTAAAGGAATGCAGGGGTCTCTCAAATCCCTATTTTGCCTGGGTCTGCATGCTCCTGGCACCACACAGGTAAAATGGTATCACTTGAACACTTGACCCTCAGCCAAGTGAGTATTTTAGCCAATATTTAAAGGTAGTCAATTTTTAATTACAGTGAAAATATTCAAAATAAATGGTTGTATCCATAAATTATTGAAAACCCCAAGAAACTATTTCAAATTTCTGAATAAAATTTAGGGCTTTATTCCTTGTCTTTAATTTTTCCCTTCTCCTGTCTCTAACTTTTCCCTTCTTTTCCTCAGTTACTTCCTCTGTGGAAAAAAAAATTCTCATGGAAAAAAAATCCCTTATAGTACTTTGTCTTTTACCAAAAGATTTTCAGTAAGGAAGCTGAAAAGAAATAAATGGGGGGAAATGACATCCATCACCTGAAAATACCAGGTAGCCAAAATATTCTTGTTTCAGCTTTAAGTATAATTTGAGATTGCCCTGAAATTTTTTAGAGAAAGCAATAAGTTTTCAATTTTTTGGTTCCAACCCAGAATAAATTAAGTAAACTAAGTTACGTGGTGGGAACAATAATTTTAATTCAAAGTGATTTTTTTAGACTAAAACATTGGATTTTAATTGAGATGCCATTATAGACTTTTTTTTAAAATGCAAACTGAAATAATAAAAAAGAGAATACTAATTGAAATTATTGATTCATTTATCAGAGTGCAACAGCTTCTTTTTATTTTCATAATCGGGCTTATGATGAATTTTAGGATACTTTTCTGAATTTATCACTTTACTCTTACAAAGATATTGGGAAAATTAATAAAGCAATTTTACAGAAACTGAGTAAAACATATAAAAAGGATTGAATTTTTTTAAAAGAAGTGCACAGAAAGTTAACCTCTTGAATGATAAAGGACATCTTATAAGGGTCAGCATTTGAGGTGATTTGGTTGCTAGGAAACCATCACTAAAGATGGTCAGGATAGCAAATGTTTTATTTCAAATAACAACATTAATTAGTGTGCAGGTAATAGACAAAGATATCAAGAATCTGTTGCTCTAAAAGTATATGTGGAAAAGAGCAGGAATAAGTTAAAATTTTTAGTGGAAATCAAACAGCCTTAACATGAACAGGGAGTTCTCTTCATTGGCTAAAATGTATCTATAATAGAAAAACAAAATCACAAGGATTCTAACCCTAACGAAAGATTCATTTTGCTTGTTGCAACATTCATTAATTGTATTGCATAAAAAAACCCCACAAAATAAAAGACTTCATAAAAACCACAGCTGCAGACTTTGTCATGCATGTGAAGACAGACTAGAACTGTTCAAAATGACTTTGGAATAAAAAAAGAAAGTATATTAATAGGAAAAAAAATGAAGGGATGAATTCCCACGCATAGTGAGAGAAATCTGGTCATATACAATAAAAATTGAGCAAGGCTGCAAAACTAGTCTGGGGCTTGAAATTCCTTATGACTTGAGGGTACAACCCCATGCCAAGATCACAATTTCTCCTTTGTGAAAAAACAGAACCTCACCAAAATCCTCAGGGAAGCCTTGTTCCTGGGTTGTTTAAACCATGGGCACTTTGATGGGGTAATTAGGATGTCACAAAATGCTGGGGAGGGATTGTCATTCTGGGAATGGCACCCTGGAATGATGGGGGCTCGTACAGAGCTACACCGAGGTTGCAGCTTAGTCAATGGGCTGGGAGAGAATGACACCTGAAGTACATCTTGAGGTACAGCTGGGAAAGAAGGCAGAAGGGGGAGGAAAGGAGTCCAAATACACATCTTTCAAATCTGACACTGATGAATGATTTAAATCCCTACTTGTCCTTCAAAAATTAAATGCTTAAGGGGAATTTTAACAGTGCTCTCTGCCAAATCAGAGTAGGGTCTACGGCTTGTAGCAACCTTCATAAACAGCATTCAAGCTTTACTCAATTATAATATTTCCACATTTAATAACTAGATATAATGCTAAATGTTCATTGGTAAATTCAGGAAAAAATGTGATTTATAAATGTTTTCCAGGGCAGAATTGTTAAATATTTAATTCTCATTGCTGACAACACCCTTTCCAGGATATAAAATATACTGTTTGCAAGTCTCAATACAAATTTAGCAAAAGTAGTAAAAAATAAAATTTCCAAATCTGCACTGTTTAAAGGCATTCCATTTTAAGAAAAAATACTTTTGAAAAGATTCCTGTTTTCTTCCAAATTCCGAAGACTGTAGGCTTTTTTATTAAAATCCCCTTAAAGCTTTAAAAATCTGCATAGAATTTAATCGTGCAAATGAATGGAAGTTTGCAATATGTGTATCACAAAGATTTCTGTCAAAAAAACGCAGTTGGAAATAACATGCTGTTTGTCGTGTAATTGTTACTATTCACTAAAGCAGAAAAAGCAAGTGCAGAGAGCTAAAGAACTGACAGCCTAGTCATTTAAAACTACAGGTTGTCTCCTGGATGACAATAGTTTTGCAAGTAGAGCCTAACCCATGCCGAGAAGTTGCTTGCTGGAAGTATATATAGGATAATATTTTAACACTTTAGTTGAATAGAGATTTTTTTCTTAAAAAGTAGGAAAATGCTACTCAGAAAATGTGGGGAATGGAAGCATTGCATATTATCTTGTTTGTCTTTTACCTCACAATGTTTTCTTATGCACAAGTTCTGAATTCTAGACTAATTTTGGAAGTAGATTAAAACCTGAGCTGTGAAGCAGTAGAGAGGAATTTAGGAGAAACCAGTTTTCTGTACTCTAAACCCTCTCTAACTTAATTTTTCTGGGCAATAATCTCCCATCTATAAAATGAAGATACCAATTCCTGCTTGTCTGTTAGGCAAAATTGGAACTGGAAGAAAACAAGAAATATTTATTTATAAGGTTGGGGAAATGGGTAAACGGCATATGAAGTGCCTATTTTTTAAACATGGGCAGGAAGAAATATGTGCTTGTTTTCATTAAAATGCTGAACAGATAGCCCTTATTTTTTCATATGATAATGTTGAAATAACAATACTCTGTAAAACCAGATACTTTGCTTGACACTATTGTAACCTGTGGCTTCTTATTAGCACGAGCATACCCTCAAACTGAAGCTGCAGGCAAGGGTTCTCACTTGATTCACAATGATTCTATTAAAATTGTTAAGGATTAGATCTAGTTGATCAGCAGTGACTGAGCAGAATTAACATTTTTTATTGTAGCTGGATAATTAATGCTTGATGCCGGGATCTGCACAAAGACAACCAGATCCCCCACTGAAACCCAAACAAAGAAAATACCAGCAAGGGTGAGTTCGTGCAGCTCAGAGAGAGTTTGAAGAGGTTTAACAAAACCTCAAACAATAAACCAGAGCTTTGGAAAATAATATTCCTAGGATTGCAATGAAAAAAAAGAAAAAAAAACCCACCAGAAAGGATTTCTTTGAATAGCTGGGGTTTTTTTTCACTTTGTGCTAACAAAGCACATTGCATTAACAAATCTCTGGAGATGCTGTAGTAACTCCAACTCGATTTGAAGGTAAGAAATAAGACACATTAGATTTCAAAAGGATTTGCAAAGCCCTCAGCAGTTTTGTCCCAACCGCTACTACTATTTACTTTGTGTATTTGCTCTTCCTAGTTCATCCCATCTAGATTTAGGCACTTAAATTAAACTCGTGGTCATAAGGCAGGTTCATGTCTTAGGTGCATTAAATTGTACTCTGAAATTACTGATCTTTTTCTGTTGACCAGAGAGAAAGCTGGAGCTCCTTCCTCAGGTACGTCATTTTAAGTGACAGATCCAATCTTTCGTGGTTTGCTCGTGGTTATACAGGTCAGAGGTTCTTGATGAACCACTGTTTTATTCATGCACCACCTGTCCATATTTCTCATTAGGTGCTATAGTACATGTTTCAAGTTCTGTTGGTGTCTGTATTTAAGTATTTCATGTGTCTGAATTTGGACCTCTGAAACTAATAGGCATTTTAGCACTGACTTCAAGGGCAGCAAAGTGAGATCTTGTCCATCCTCTAAACTTCTGAACCTTTTAAAAACTAAACAAATAGTTAACAACCTAAGAATAATGAAGGATAATTTCTTCTGACCATGAGTGAGAGCAATATGCATGATCCCCTGAGCTTCATGAACTTTTGTCTCTGATTTTAATAAAGCTTGGATTTGATGATAACTGCATTTTCCTGTCTGCATTTGTGCAAACATTGTTGCACCAGACACAAGGAATTTATTGAGTGCACAAGGAATTATGGTCTTGGGTCTGCTTGGGAGGTGCACAAGGGTGCTCTTGTCTTTCTTGGCCAGTGTTATTCTCAGACTTAAATTTGGATTTCATCAATAAATAAATTAAATCTGCATAAAATAGCCCTGTGCTGTGCCCATAGTGCAAACAGAATATTGTTTATCAATTCCTTATGAAATATTTCAATAGCAAAGGCTGTTTTTAATGGCTCTTTAGAGTCATGTATGTGTGTTTATGTCTCACTGACCAAAGAATAGAGAGATACTGGCTAGCAAATAATTTTTTCTGTATAACATCAGACCTTACAGCAAAGTAAAAAATGACTCACATGACTTCAATTATTACAAGTGTAGAAAAAAAATATTTCTACATAATTAATTCCGAATGTAAGGTTTATATCTGTTACCAAAGACAAGACATTTGTTCTCTGTTTTATTCTATATATTTCTTTGCTTTCAGCTAGTAATCTTTCTTTGAAATACCATGGAAACAAGCAAATATGCCTCATTAAACTTTCCTTGCAGGGAAGAAGGGGAAAAAAAAAACCCAACAGAAAAAAGCAGAGAATTTTTAAATCAGAGAGTAGGAAAGAATAAAATAGAAAGGGTGATTAGATTGCTGTTCTTAATTCTCCCAGGCGCAGTAGGATAATTTGCTGGGGAAAAAAACCACTGCAAAAACTTCCTTCTTGATTCCCTTCTCCCTAGCTGGACTGTTTTCCAGCAGTATATTGCATTATTGCTTCACATTTTACAGTCTTGCTCATCACTGTAAGATATGAGTCACAGCTGATACCCAACAGTCCCTTAGTATAGCTAAAATAATGCTTTTTAAATGATTTTTAAAACATTTTGATCGATTCCTATAAAATCATATTTTAAAAGGCACACTTGTCAGAAGTGAATGTCTAGCTGACATCTTACACAGATATGTTTAGAAATATTTCCTTGCTCTAGGAAAGAGGATCAGATTTCCAATGAGACACCACTAAAGTCAGTAAAACTATGCTGATGTAGAGCAGCTGAGGACTCAGATAAGGAAAAATTATTAAATCAGAATTTGCAACTTTACTCTTTAATCAGGGGATTTAAAATTTCTTTGCACTTAGAAGCAACTTCAGCTTTCAGTAAATATGTCTTGCTCTGCTTTCATGTGTAATCGAGATGCTACTGAACTGGGTGTGGAAGATCGACACACCACTGTTAGCATCCCTCTCCAGGTTTGCCCAGGACCAATCCTGTAGCTTTAACTAAGGCAATGTCTGAGGCACACGCCTTGAAATTAAACTCTGCTCTTCAGAATATCCCCACAATGTTAAAGTCAGCTTGGTAGTGAAAGGGATATTGATTTACCTGAGTTAGTATTTTGCACCCTGAAACCTACTTTAACAAAAGAAAGATCAATAAATGACTTTCTCAGATGGGTCTGCGTTTTTATTTAGCTGGCAGGCGGTGTAATTCATTTCCCAACGTGTTAATTTCTAACAGTGCAAAGACAAAGGCCCTCAAGACCCCTTTTCCCTGAGACAACTCAAAGCTAAGGGGAGAAATAATGCCAGCTGCAAGCCAGCGTGAGCCTGGAGGCAGCCAGAGAACAGACACATGTAGAGACTGAGCAAGCACGACCCACCATCAGACCATAAAGACTGTCAGAACAAGCAGATCCCTACTGCTCCTTCTATCTTGTCCGCATTTAGGACAGTCCTGAAGTACCCAGACCCCACAGCTGGTTTCATTACCCCTTCTAAAAAAGCTGAGAAGGCCTTAATGGGTGAATGAACGGCGTGAGGGAGAGGCACGTTCCCTCCATGCATAGCTGCCTTCATGACGGTGTCCACCTTCCCCACCTCCAGAGAGCTGCCAGTCCATAGCAGCCCAGCAGCTGGAGCTCTGCTGGAATTAAACACCACCCTGAGAGTTTTTCCCAATGAATTTCCCAATTTTCATCTATATAAAATAGATTTATTGAAGTAGCTCTGCGATCCAGTTCCTGTATTAATCCCATGTCATTTTCAGAGGAGTACAATGCATGAGAAGTAGCAGATTCAGCAAAACATACTGAAAACATCTGGAATTTTATTTCCAATGAAAAGCTTTTAAAAAAGACAAAACAAACCACCAAGCAAAAATTCCCCAGGAAGATCAGAAATGTAATAGCATTAACCCTGTGCCACGGAAAGTGACAGATCTTAAGGTGATTGCCTGCTCAAGCAAAGAAATAAGTCGTGTCAAAAAAATATTCACATTTTGAAAATAATTTGGTAAAGCATCTCAAGCTGTGCAGCTCTGCTGCAGCCACATTGCTAATGGGAGGTAAAGGCAATAATTGTCTAGGAGTTCCTGTCATGTCATTGCCTTTTTGCTGACCCACAAAATCCAAAATGCCAGTGCCTCTGGGAGAGAAACAAGTGTATATAGCAACATTTTCAAGTGACAGTAGATCAGGACAACACTGTGAGGATAGCACAGACCAACAAGTCATTAAATATTTGGTCCGAAAGAATGTTGCAGGTTTTTTGGTTTTGGTTTGTGTGTGTGTGTTTTTTTTTTAATTCAGGTTTTATAATTCTACTCCTATGACTGAAAATCACAGTTCTTTGAGGCAGAAAGAAAATTCATCAGTACCTTCAGTGAACATGGTTCTTTTTGAAAGGCAAAGGTGTTAGTCTAAAGATTTTAATGGCAAAATGTGTTATTTTATTTATCTGACTACCTACATGACAAATTTCACTATAACCATGCATTTAAGCTGAATATTTTGTGGTTGAACTAGAGCACATCCTAGTGCTAAGGAAAGACTAGTGGAAAGACTTCCATTCTTGATGAGAAAATTTGAAACGATGGAGATGAAGAGAGGCTGAGAGGGCTTCCCTTGTTAACCTGGAAAGAGAATGTTTTGGGGGGGGTCTTACCAATGTATAGAAATACCTGATGTGGGACTAAATAAGACAGAACTGGACCTCTCTCAATGGTGCTCAAAGAGCAGAGAGCACAAATTCAAATACAGAAAATTCCATTCAAATGTATGAAAAACATTTTTATTGTATGGGTGGTCAAATACTAAACAGGTCGCCCATGTTGCAAGTCCCTGTCCTTGGGGATATTCAAGTCCCATCTGGATACAGCCCTGAACAACCTGCTGTAGGTGACTCTTCCTTGAGCAGCGGGGTTGGACAAGATGCTCTCCAGAAGCCCTTTCCAGCTTCAACCATCTTGTGTTTCTGTATCAGTCTCTTTTTCCTGTAATCTAATAACCACCAGCAAATAACAGCTAATTACCCTCCAGAGTAAAAATCAGCATTTATTTTCTATTTAATTTTATCTTCAGTTTCTAGCTGTTGGATCTTGGCTCGTGTCTGGCCACTTGATTAAAGAGCTCTCTTCTAGCTGCTCTTTAGATACTCTCAGATCAAGCCACCTGTTAACCTTCTTTTTGATAAGCCAAAGGGTATTTCCAGGAATAAATAGTCCATGTTCTCGGTTAAAATGGAAATTGAGCCCTTAATCTAGGCAATTTGCAGAAACAGGTACTTTACTGTCCAAGTGCAATCTGTACAGATTCTGACTGCTGAACTCACATCTTTCATTGTTTCTTCAACTTGCAATGAGTCAAGACAATAAAATGTAAAAAAAAAAAAAAAAAAATTGCCTTAAAACATCCCTCCCCTAAAAATGACCACTACTTCCAAAGCCAGCAAGAGATGCTAAGTATCATATTAGGTAATAGGTAATTAGTATTATATTACATAAGAATCTCTTTAAGGTTCTGGCCTGATGTACAGATGACCTGGGAAAAAATCAGTACTGGAAAAGGTTAATTCTAAGGGCTGAGTTTCAAAATCTACATGACCCATCTTTTCAATTTTTATTTTTTTTAATTTATTTTATTTTATTTTTGCTAAGAAATGTATTTGGACTGTTACTGGCTGTCTAAAATACTGTAAATAAACAATACTAATTAAAGCCATGCCCAGTTTAATGGGATAGAGATTTCATAAAAATTAAAAGATGAGTTTGCAACTGTAGGCAAATTGATTTCCCATTGTACACTGGAAACACAATGCAATGAAACTACTGAAATCATTGGTGTTGTGCAGCTTAAAAACTTGAAAAATTCAGCAATGCATCAAACCCAGCAGGTGACAACAAGACAGACCCAGAAACAGGGAGATTCCTTTAGGAATATACTGTATGTTGAGCTGTAAACAGTGTTCAATTAGTGTTCGTAGCAATGGGCTTTACAGCACATTTGAATGTGCTGTTGATTAATGTCAGCTTTGAGGTGATGCAGGAGCCTGAGTGTCAGAGTTCCTCTCTGGATTCACTCCTAAATTCCACAGCCTCAGTACTCAAAGTCCATCTTATGCTCTGGAATTTGAGGACTCATGCCATGAACAATAAATGCTGCTCACCAAAGCCATGTTTAATCAATTTCTTCCATCAAAATTTTCCATATTATTTCTGTCCTACTCCTTATTTCTTCTGCTATTACTTAACCTTCACATAATCTCTGACATAACAAGAGTAACAATGAATAGTTCAATGGTTAATCAAAACCTTCCTCCCTATGCCAGCATCAGTGATTTTTTTGTTTCTCTTTATCATTCCAATATGGTGGGAGTTTTGTTTATGTATTTGCCATTATCCATTGTTCCTGCACCTATCTACTCCTCTCTGAAAATGAAGTTTATTGTTTTCTTAGTTTCTTTGTTTAGAAATCCAAGCTCAAATAGATTACCTTTTCAGAAGGGATAGAAGACATAAAAGTGCAGCTGCTTAAGCAATTAGCAGAGCAGCATGACATTTGCAAGCCTAGAGCTATTGGAAACTCACCTGGCTTCAGATGCCATTATGAACTCAGAGTTTGGTTTGGGTCACTGCGAGGGACAGAACGTGTTGGAGCAGAACCAAACTTGCTGGCAAGCTCCTCTCTTTGACAGGAGCCACTTCTAAGCCCTACATTCTTAAAAAACAGTTATTCAAATATTTGGGGTGAAATTCATATCCAGGTTAAGAAGTGTAAATGCAAGTACCTACATGCTGATCTCTAAACATTGATAAGGTGTGTCTGCTTGCATCACTTTTGGAGGAGATCAAGCCAACATGACAGCCTAGAAAATGAAATATTCAGCTGATCTGCCTTTTTGTGGCTAGTTTTAGGAGACCTGAACCATGTAGGGTACTTAGGAGATGGCAGCTGGAAACTAAATTGAATTGCCTCAGGGTATTTTAAATGGCATCAAATATCTGTTTTAGGGTAGCTGAACACACCACTTTTTTTGTTTGTTTCCTGGAATGAGTTTTTCCGTGTTCCACTCATATGGAACTTTCCTACATACCTGGCATTAGCCTTAATACAGTTTTGCCTTACAAACCAGCAAGATCAGAATTATTCAATGCTGACCATCATGGATAATCTAATGCACACTTTATTATAGTAGATTCCCAAAGCCTCCTCAGATTAGATAAGCACATACACATGATAAAGATTATGATCTTCCCCAACCACTTTGTTTCCTTCACTGGGGACTTTAACTTGCCTCTCTAATTCCAAGAGAGATAACAAACAATGTCCACAACTGAAAAGATATCAAATCTCATCATAAATCAATAAAGAAAGAAGTCCCCCTGTTTTCATTTTACAGGGAGCCGAGAAGGACAGAGAGCAATTAACACACAGTGACACTTAGGAGATTTCCAGTTAGCCAGAAACTGAATTGAGTCTTTGAAACCTGGCTTCCTGCATCAGCCACCAGCTCATGTAGTTCCTCAGACCTCTGCTCGGTGTCTTAGCAATAACAAGAATTAGAAAAAGCACAGAAACCACATAATTAATCTCCACAGAATTTTTTGTTGTTTGGTAGGATGTGGGACAGAATAAATGAGAAAAGAAAGAGTAGAAGTGAAGGAAGGAAAAGCACAATAGCTAAATGTTTCAGGCAGTAGTCTGAGCTCTGGGGAACACAGTTTAAGTCACTGCTTGGCATAATTTGCAGTAACTTCAGGTGAAAAACTCTTCAGGCAAAGTGAATATCCACGAATCTGACCTCCTCTGCTTTCAGGACAGACAGACTGGTATTCAGGGATAAAATTAGGCAAAAAAGGAAGAAGGAGATGACGCAGGGACCTGAGGTAGTTTCTATAACCTGAAATTGTTGTCTTCCATTCTCATCACCAGTGCTGAGCTCTGCTACCACAGAAAGGATGAGTTTGCAGCAGCTCCCACATGTACTTATTCCGAAGCTTGTACTAGGCCATCTGATGCTCTCAGCTATAGATACGTTTTGCAGTGGCAGCCAAGTAAAGGTCATTTGTCAGAGCACAGTGAGAGTGGGGGTGATTACTGGGCCTTGATTACTACTGCAATACAAATAAAGAATATTAATAAGCTAAATTACATTCTGAGTCTTTTTACTGTAGCTTTGTAAGAAGGAAAAAAAAAGACCACTAGATTGTGAAGGCATTTCACTAATGGGTAATGAATATTTATTACTTTTGAAGAAGACGGTGTCAGGATGCCACATAGCCCTCTGTATGAATGGTTTATCCTTGCATTTTTCTTCCCATCAACTGCCTTCATCAAGGTCTGAAAGACATATTCCTTCTTTTTACTTCAGGTTGCATAGATAATACAGATTCTGTTTGGAAGAGCCTGGGAGAAAGGACAGCATTTCCAAACTCTGTGATAAAGCTGGTGAAAAATCCCAAGCACCTCACTCTGTATTTTGACCATTAGAGGCTGAGGCCACTGGAAGGTAAAGTGACATTCCCAGTGGTTCTTCAGACCTAGTGGTAGGTTTTGGTTGATGTAGAGTTAATTTTCTTCACAGTAGCTGGTGTGGGCTGTGTTTGGGATTTGTGCTGGAAATGGTGTTGATAATACAGCAGTGCTTTCTTTATAGGTGAGCAGAGCTTACACACAGTCAGGGCCTTTTCTGCTCCTCACCTCGCCCCACCAGTGTTGGGGTTGAGAGTACACTGGGACCTGGGGGGGACAGAGCCTGGACAGCTGACCCCAATTGACCCAAGGGATATCCCAGACCGTACGACATCATGGTTGGTGTGTAAATCTGGGGGAAGAAGAAAAGGGCAGGGAGGGTATTTGGGGTGATGGCATTTGCCTCCCCAAGTCACCGCTACGTTTGATGGAGCCCTGCTTTCCTGGAGATGGCTGAACACCTGCCCGCCCAAGGAAAGTGGGGAATGAATTCCTTGTTTTGCTTTGCTTGTGAGAGGCTTTTGCTTTATGGTGAAACTGCCTTTATCTCAACCCACAAGTTTTCTCACTTTTACCCTTTCAATTCTTTCCCTCATCTCCCAGGTGAGGGGAACTTGAGTGAGAATGTTGGGGGGCTGAACTGTCAGCTGGGGTTAAACCACGGCAGGGCAAAAAAGGTCATTTGCCATAGGCACCTTCAGGAATAATCAAAAAAACTTATCGTATGAGCACATCTCTCCAGAACTCTCTCATAAATATTTTAGCAGAACAGGAAGAGTTGGTGACCTTTGATACCTTTTCTTGGAACTAATAGGCTGTCAAAAGACGTTTTTTCCCTTTCAGTAGGAATTAGGTTTCCAATTTCCAATGACTCAATCTTTCCGGAGAGCAGTCTCTTCGTACTGTGCCTGGATTGCCTCCCTGCACTGGATTTAAGATCTGATGATTTGGAGGAAAAAACCCCCAAAAACCAAAACAAACAAAAAAAAAACAATAAAAAGAAGGGGCTGTACTGAAGACAGAAGCATTTTTTTAAGTTCCATTTTCAGGTTTTGCATAGAAGGAACTAATTTGGAGTCAGAGACTTTGCTTTAATTTTCCTTGGCATAAGAGGAAGGGAAATATAGCCCATAGTATTTTAGTTCATCCTTGTGTGTCTGTTAATGTGTCTTTGTCTGAAAGGCAGAAGAGATGCAAGACTCACAGAAGATCTCTTTTGCTATTGATCACACATTTTTTAATCTTTCCTTTTTTTAAGAGTTCATTAAAAGTTAGTGCTTTTTTTCAAGCCTGACTTTAAAGTTGTCTGTAGAAAAGGCTGATTTTTCTTTTTCCTGCTTGGGATTTCCAGGGACAGACTGAGATTTCTTTAATTAAAATGGTAAGAGACAGAATTAAATTTCTCAAGTTTTACCTTTCATAAACACCAGTTTATTAGATACTTCAAAAAAGCCCTCACTCTTTGGTGTGTGTTTCAACTTTTTGCCTTTCTGCAAAACTGTGTTGTGCAGTTGTGTTTATGACCCCTAAACAGCAGGAATTTCCCTTTGCACATATCCTTTTGTATATCACTCATCATAAACACAAGCTGTGAAAGAACAAGGTCCAAAGCCTAAAGAACTTGAATTCCTGAAGTGAATAAGCAAAGTGACCAGTGGAATATCACATAGGGATGAGAAGGTGGGCTTAAAATATGCACATGTTCCAGGGAAGGTTGAAAATTCTCCTCAGCAGAATTTAAATGATGCAGCAGAAACACATGATTTAGCATCAGTGTTTTCTACTGGCAAACCCATTTGAGCACCTACTTCTCACATGTTGGACAGTCAGAATGGATATTCAACTTTGCCCAGGAACTACTGTACCCAGTTCTCACTTTGATTTTGCAGCTGTGACTCTTGGGGATCTACAGTTTTGGCCCTGCCACCTACTGTGTAGTTATTATTCATGCACATTTCTTTCTCTGAAGAATTACTTACATGGCCAGGTAAGTGCTGGCTGCAAAAAAATTGTGACAGCTCAGATCACCACAAAAGAGATTTTAAGGATGATACCTTTACCATTTAATTAGATGATTTTTAATGCATTTACAGGGTTTGTATGTATTTTGAGTCTTGCATATCAGCTTAGACCTGAAGGGTTGTATTGCACATAACATCCAACTCCTAGTATTCTAGTACACATTTCCTCTGTCAGGCCCAGTTCCAAAGATTTACTGACACTGAAAGTTTGTATTCTGTGCTGTAGCATCCCCGGGCATATTAAATGGGCACAGAACAAAATGTCAGTTCCAGAACACTCTAATGTCTGATTTTTGAGAGGAACAGGCCTTATGCAAACATGTTTCTCCCATTTAGAAACTTTGCTACTGGTCCACTTATATCTGTGACCCTTTCACTTTTAGTGAACGCTGTAAGAAACTCACTAGTTTTTAATTTAAATCTTTATGATATTGAATCAACTTCAATTATCCTCTGCTTCTTGCTTTCATAATTCCTTCCCAAAACTGCCAAACAAATGCTCTCTTCCCACGACAGCTTGATATTGAGGGCATTTGTTGAAAATATGTCTAAAGCCCCTCTGTAGTCCCCGGAACTTTAGCACATGTTTAACTGCTGCACAAAATTGCATTGTGTGGGTCTGATCCAAAGCCTATTGATGTCAAAGGAAAAAAAGCTCCCATTGACTTCAGTTAGATTTCGATCAGGCTTTTTTTTTTTAAAGGAAAATGATTATGCACTTTTACTTTTAAACATTTATGATGAAAAGCGTCAGCAAATAAAAATTTGTGAATAGACTACCACAAAACAAACGTGTCAGGAGCTGAAATGCTGGGGCAGATGGGCTTTCAAGATCTGTCATTCCTTCAGCATTGTGCAGTTTAAAGGCACCACATGTACTCGCTCTCCTGAGCGGGTTTGTGGACAAGAAACAGTTCTCATTCATTATTTTTCTAGCAAGAGAGATTTGATGACTGAGACCTTTTGTACAATGTTTTGTGTTCGTCATTCATTGCATTGATACAATCCTGGTAAACTTTCTGAAAGAAAATTTTATGCCTTTAATGTACCATGCATTTCTGTTTAAAAGCAAGAAGCTCCTAGCTAAGATTCCACCACATTTTAGATTAAAATAACGTGCATGCTAATAATGCTTCTTTCTCATGTATGGCTTTAATTTTTTAATATAATTAAATAAATTTCAAAGAGTTTTAAGATAGAGATTCTCATTTGCTTGAATGCATTAATGGTATGGAAGGAAATGTGTCAAGCATGAAGCTGTGTCAGGAGTGAGTTAGGTTGGATATGATGAAAAGGCTCTTCAGCCAGAGAATGGCTGGGTACAGGAAAAGCTTTCCCAGGAAAATGGTCACAGCACCAAGCCTGACAGAGTTCCAGAGGCATTTGGACAATGTTCTCAGGCACATGATATGATTCTTGGGGTGTCCTGTGCAGAGCCAGGAGTTGGACTTTGATGATCTGTGTGATTGCCTTACAACTCAGTATATTCTATGATTTTTCTAAGTCAGAAGGAGGTTGGCCAGCAGAAGAATTGGGAATGGGAGATGTTCATCTTGAACTTCATACCCTAACTTCCTGAGAACATTGCTTCCCTAATCTATTTAGCACACTAAGACCTGGCTTTTTGTCCTCTCTTTTTAGACAGAACTAAAGTGCCCAATTTAGGGAGTGTGATCAGTTGAAATTGTTCTTGTGGGCAGCTCATGCATCCCTCCTGAAGTGGCTACCTTTCTCCATCAACCACAAATAGGACTTCACTCTTTGGATGTTAACTAAGTGCTGAAAAATACATAGGACATATGTTGAGCTAAATATTTCAATATATACTTTCAGGACAAGAATGCCTATAAGAAACTCATAAAGCAAACAAAAAGGGTTTGGGGAAGGACAAAACCCATAGGTTGGGAAGCCAATTTCACTGATGGAAGCCATCTTCATAGCTGTGGAGCTAGTGAGAAAATTTCTAATCATTATTAGAGATTTTCTTTTCCAATTGCACCAGATACAGAATTTTATTTGACTTGTATTTCCACAAAAAAAACCCATTTTCACACACCTAAGCTGTGCACTGGCTGTTATCTAGCCAAAAATCTGGAGTTATGAAGGGTTTATTGCCTATGCTCTCTACAATATTAACTTTGAATTATTTTTATTTGTTTTCCTTTGAAGGGTTGTTTTTTAGAACAGTTTTAGCACAACTCTGAGAAACTGCAGGAAGTTAAAGATGATACAGGATACTTTTATCTCAATACAGTAAAAATATTAAAGTAGCTGCATCTTAATGACATATGTATTTATTCAATGCCTGCGTAATATGATAATTAAAATGACAATATTAGAAGTGTGTATGCAGGAGGCTCTGTAAGAAATTGTTAAGGTGGTGACATTTATAGCTACACTTATTGCAAAAAAATTTTAAAGAATTGAACAATGGTTGAAAATAATATTTAAGTCTTTTACCTAATTTTACATATTTAAATGGAAAACTGTGTTGATCAGGGTCAAGGTTTCTACAGAATTTTTGATATTCATCTGCATTTAGTAATAGAGAGGGTATGAACTGCTATAATATCCTCATCTGCTCATCATTTTTATGTTAATTTTTTTTCAAATTTATTTAATTCAACTTCTTTTTGGTACATTTTCCGCTGGTTGCCTGTGCCTTGTTATGTAATTTATCATTTTTTAAATTAATCAAAGGAGCAATTTCTGTCCAAATACACATTTCTATGAATCACTTCCCTCTTTATAATACAAGGCAAGTTTTTAAATTCACTACAATACAAAATGTTATTTTTCACTATATATTATAAACCACTCCCTGGAATATAACATAATGTTGAACTCCCTTTAGCAATTTCCAACATCCACATCAATCTTGTATCTTAGAAAATATGACAGAATCAATATTGTGATGATAAACTGTAAAAAACTGCTTTTGTCTGCATTCAGTAGAAGTCACAAGTGGTCTGATTCAGCATGGGAACACTGGAACCAACTTCTTAAAGCGAACAGGCTAGTCCAAAGTAAAACTAAGTTTGTGTTAGGTGGAAGTGAGTTTATTTAATTCTTTGTTATTAACCAAACTTTTTATTCTCTTGCTCTTACACAGCCTCCCCTACTGGATTGAGACAATTTTCCCTGCTCACTGGGTTAATTTGGGGTTACAAATGATACACTGCAGCTAATCTCCAGCATAACACAAAATATCCTAGTAGTATTCTATATGGAAATCCTCTATGGAACATGTTCTGACAAATATTGACATCCGCTGTGTCTAAAATACAAGTAAGTGGCTTTCCTCTAAAACTAAAAAAATCAATAGATTTGGAATATGGGCTATGATTCATGCATTACTGATCTACTGGAAATTGTTACTAACCAAGATTACCTCTTATCCATACAGAAAAGACAAAATGAATAGCAGTTTCAGGAACTACACATGAAAGACGTCCGAGAATGCTGAATGACAGACCAGTGCAACATTGAGAATAACCATTCTTGTGGTCCATGATCCACAATCTACAATGGGTACCTGTAAAATGCTCCTAGTGCTTTATGGGGTGTCTTAGGAAGCCAATACAGATGATAGTAGATTCCTGTGAACAGTGACACAGGATTGTTAAGTTTGGAAAAGACCTCTAAGATCATTGAGTTCAACCATTAACCCAGCATTGTCAAGCCCACCACATCTATACATCTCTGGCGATGGTGACTCCACCACTTCTCTGGGCAGCCTGTTCCAGGGCTTGACCACTCTTTCCATGATGAAATTTTCCCCAATATCCAATCTAAACCTATCCTGTCACATCTGAAGGCCATTTCCTCTCATTCTGTCACTTGTCACCTGAGAGAAAAGACCATCTCCCACCTGGTGCAAACCTTCTTCCAGGGAGTTGTAGAGAGCTATAACGTCAGCTCTGAGCCTCCTTTTCTCCAGGCTAAACACTTCCAGTTCCCTCAGCTCCAAAACCTCAATGTCTTCCTTGTCATGAGGGACCTAAAACTGATCACAGTATTCAAGGTGCAACACGTTCGAGGTGCTGTGTTATCAGACATTGACTGGTGGCAATGTAGATTATGCTGGAAAGATTAAAGGCAGAAGGTATCTTTTTTTGCTTAGATATTTACTTTTTGCTTATTTGAACCCCCTCCAAAATTAAAATGCTTTCATCCTACCATGGAGCCAATCAAAAATTTTGGCTGCAAAAGTGAAAACGCAGTATTCACAGCTCAATATAAGGAAAGCTAGGGAGGAGAAATGATGTTGATGAGCAGAACTCCCTGTGCTGGGGTCTCCAGATTGCTCTCTCAGATGATGCTGAAGTGGCTCTGATCCCCAGCTCTGTGCTGAGCTGTCAGGACAAAGACAATGTGCAGAATCAGGGCTGTTCTAATGATTCAGTCACTTACATATGCAGGGGAACTTGGGCCTTTTGAACACTGTGTTGCCCACATGCTCTTAAAAGTGTCAGTCAGTGGTATAGGTCTGGCCAGGCTACACACTGCATGACAGCACAAGCCTGATTTTTGGAAAAAATAAATCCACAGAGCAAACATCCAGGGTAGAATTAATCTCTTTTACTTCTCGCTTTCAAAAAGTGATCTGTCTAGTGTAAACTAGTCCTCTAATTGCCTTCTAAAGTTAATGGAGAGAGAAAACATATTGACATTTCCTATGTGACTTGGGATACATTATGCAATATGAGCTTGTTGGAAATGCTAGTTCAGGTATTTTCTGTTCAAATGACATTAGGTTATCTCCATTCAAACAGAGATGATATGTAGCAAAGCCTTGTGTTTATTCTCTGAATGATTTACAAGACTTGATTTGTGCTGCTTCTGTTTTGTTTCTAAGCTATTTAAGGTGAATTAACCTCCCCTAATTTAGATGTCTTATACCTACAGCTGAACTAGATGTCCAAACTGCATTTAATATTCACACACAAATCCACATTTTTGGAGCATATTTGTATGGCTCGTTACAACACATATTTTAGGATTAAAATAAACTTCCTAAACCCAGCTGTTTCTTCTTAGTTGTTAGAAATGAGAATAAATGTATAGCTCAGATAGATGTAAGTCTGAAATTAGATGAGATTAAACTTTCCCTTTAAGTTTGGCCTTTGCAATGGTCTAACTACTGTACTTCATGAACTGCTGACTTGGCTCATGACTTGTGTGACCAACAGTCAAAAAGAAAGGAAAATGAAAACATCACTGAAGTCACTAAAGGATGACAGAAGGAAATTATATTACTTGCCTTTTAATAATGAGTGACATTACGTACTGACTCTTACCAGCTCTTTTTTAGGAATCAGTGCAGCATAATTTTTCCTTCTCTTCTTTCATATCACAGTTAACCTATGTGCAAACAGGGAATAATCTAAAACTCTACAGAGACCTTGTGGTTATTTCACTGCTTGCATAGTCATGACAGCTCGTGCTCTGGGACTTACGTATTAGCAAGGTTAAGACAGTCTTTTTTTCCAAGGGTAAATGTGGATGCCAGCAGCATGGAATCTCAGAAGATTCAAAAGAAGTCTGTAATGATGACAAAATGAAGGCACCTTGGACTAATATATTCCAGACCCTTAACACTGTTTAGAGACCTGAGGAAATGACTTTATTGTGATGATCTTATGTGGACTAAAAATCTGGAAAGTATTGAGAAGGCTTGAAAACTGGATTAAAATATAAACAGTAAGTATTTAAACTAGGATTCTGAGTTAAGTATCCTATGCAATGTAAGTGGACCTGAGAAAATCCCTCTAAAGGTACAAAAATTATTTTCCTGTCCCCCCAAATTTGCTTAAATTAGAATAATAGACTCATAGAACATCCTGAGTTGGAAGGGACCCACAAGGATCATTGAAGTTCAAATCCTGGCCCTGCACAGGACAGCCCCAAAATGAGATTAGATTAATAGCTTTTTAAAGTGCCTATCAACTATAAAAGGATCCTAGATAATTAAATGTGATGCCAAACTCTTAGGAGGGTATGGATGGCAATTGTTTGAACCCATGGTTTCAAAGAAGATATGTGATCAGGTTTTATCAGCTATTCATGGAGGCCACAGTTGCTAAATAGACACGATACAACACAAATTCGTGATCTGACAACAGGCTATGGGCTTTCACAGTTCTACATGCAGCCTTTGGTTTATATTCCAGGGGCCACCTTGAAACCAAGTGTACTAATGCAGTGGGGAATATTCATAATGCACCTAAACACCTAGAAAAAGCTTTACAACAGGTCAGAATTTGGAATTGTGATTCCTTACTCATGTATGGTGTGACTGAGGTGATCCACGGCATATGACAGCAGCTTGTCAGGCAAGGAAATATGGGGTCCCTGCTTCCTTTTAGGTTTGGTGGATCCCACATCAGTCTCCCGCTTGTGTTTAGCTGCCTCAGAGACAGCTACATACCATCGAGGCTCTCCCTATGGATTTGAGCTGCAGCATTGGAGAAGAAAGACTAATGACCCAACAACAAGGCAAAAAAGAATGTTGCCTGCGGAAATGTACAGCTCCTCCAACAGGGCATGCACACATCTCTGTGCTCAGTAACCTAAAAAAGTACAAGCTCGGTTTTATGCAAGGGTTGAGGTGACTTCAATTTGCTTTTGGATGTGAAAGAATGGATTAATTCCATGAGGTTTATATGCTGCACCGGTTAATGAAATAGTTCTCGCAAACACGGATGGTCAGTAAAGAAAGAGCTTGTAAAAAAATTCCTTTCAAATCCAAAGAGCATGAAAAGTAAAGATTCATGACAAAAGGAGAAAAAAACAAAGTTTATCTGTAAATGAAATACATGCAGGCTCTACTGCAAAGGAATTTAAATGTGTATATAATGAGCAGCTACACATGCACAAAAGTAGCTGTCACACACTATATAGTATGCATAAAAGCTCCAACAAGTTTCACAGTGTGAGGAACAGTTGCTTGTGGATCAGTGCACAGTCATTTAGTAGTCCTATCAAGCTGACAGCGAGCGTACCAGGCCTGATACACATGACTGCCCAAGAAGAGTGTCTCTGGATGTCAGCCTTGTGTACGTCAATGAAACAAGAGTAGAGCAGAATCAAAACAAGTTAACAAACCAGCAGCGAGCTTGTTTCTGCTGCAATAACAGAACCACAGGCTAACTGAGGCTTTCTTTATAAAACTTGTAAGACTATGTCAGTGACCTCAGAAGCACTGACCCACGGATGCTGGATACAGTGAGGATGAAAGGGTTGGTTTTCTTTCTCTTACTTTTTTCCTTCTTTCTGAATTTCTAGGTGTCAACCACTGTTCTGAAGGGACTGAAACACTGGCTATTGTCCTCCTTCAACCCTCACAATAAATCCTTCTTTGTTTGCTCATGTTGATTAAACATCATTCAAGATCTGCACTAATGACTATTGTGGGGTAGTCACTTCTGATCATTATAATGGTCCTTCTGAAGCCTTGGATCCATTTTTTGGTTTTAACATTGTGTATCTATCAGAAGATAAATTGTCTGCAATAACCTGGTAGTTCAACAGGGATCAGATACTACCACTACAATCAGAAATCTTGACTGGACCATTTTCATAGCAGGCTGGAGAGCGAGGATATAGTTTAGTTTGATTAGCTGAAAAATTCTTTCAGGAAAGGAATATTGACAGGTCACTTTAGGGAAAATGTGCCTTGAGTTTCTGTTTTGGTGGTTACTGCTATGCACATCCTACTACCACAGTAGGAACCAAACCTTGTTACCTGGTAAGGCTATTAGGCTGGAAGGAGCTTTCCTTCAGAAATTTGGAAATTAAATTTCTCCCATATAATTTTCTAAACAAACAATTTCATTTTCACAGTGGGCAGCTGTGACTATGCCTGGAGTAGAGGCACCTGAACCAGCTGTAAACAAATAGTTTAATACTGAGTTGAGCACGGACTACTCAGAGCTTAGGACTCTGTAGAAATCACTGCCCAGACCATGATGAGTTCTCCAAAAGCAGAACTGCTGCTGATATCAGTTTGGCCACTTCAAAGTTATGTCAAGAATTGAACTGCAATGCCACAGTGACCTCTAATTCAGCTGATATGTACTTTTAATGTTTTCGTCTCCTGAAAATGTGCATTCCCTCTACTTGATACCAAAATTCTTCCTGGCCTCCCAGAGGCTCATTGCAAAAGTCAGAATTGTTCAAATTAAGCCCTGATTTTGAATTTGAATTACTCAAATGCTTGTAAACTTACAGTGAACGGTCCCCAAAACCCAAAGTTCTAACCATACAGTCAGCATCACATCCCCCTCTTTATCCAGCTTTAATGAATTTTAGAAGGAACAAACTAATTAAAAAATAATGTGCTGTGCATGTATAATTTTAGTGTTGAAAGCACATAAGAAATGCACAGGACACCTTGCTCATATGGGAAACATTTTGTTTTAAGGTCTATTAAAGAATTTAAGATTAAAAGGATTCTTATAAGTTCAGACTGATAGACACAATCACAAATACATCTCCACATCTGCTCCATTTTTACAACTGAATTAAGGAACATTTTCCCCCCAATGAGTTTAATTAACTTTAAGAACAAGCTAAATTAGTTTAAAAGGCAATTAAAATGCAAGCGTATAAATTGTAATTAAAACTGCATGCTGTTTATAGATATTTTTTCTAAATATTTAAAGAAGATATTTTCCAAATGAAAAAACAGAAGTTCTACAGTCAGTAAATAATTCAGTTCAGAAAAAATATAAAAAGTTTTTTCTTACAAGCGTGGATTTTAAAAAATCTAATTTGTTAGAAATTAATATTGCAGAATATTGTATCAGCATCCCACTGGAAAATAATGATAATTTGCTTTGAAGATGCCTTTTTTCTCTTATTGGTTTGCTGTTTTATTGGTTTTGAGGAGATCAGATTTATTGGGGGTTGTTACCTATGTCTGAGTCAGTTTTGTCTGAACTTTACTTCTGGCAGTGTTGGGCTAATGGTTGGACTTGATGATCTTAGACGTCTTTTGTTACCTTAATGATTCAATGATTCTTGCTGCATTTGATGTGATCACTGTTTCACACTGGACACTTTTTCTTCTATATCTTCTTTCCCTCCACATATGTTCATTATCTGGATTATTCATTATTTATTGGTGTCCTCAAAACTGTGTAATTAACCCAAACAACAATCTAGGGGTAGGTTTTCTCTCATCTATTGCCTTTGAGCAACACAGATGATGTGATTGGAGCACACACACTGGCCCTGTCCTCCAAACTGGGTACCACCATTCCCTCCCTGGCTTTACAACTCACATATTCAAGTCTCATACCCTGTGCCCACAGGCAAATCACTTCATCTCTCTGTACTCATCTTGCCTTCTGGCCAAAACACATTTTGGTGAGTTTGGAGCATTCCTAGGAAAACCACCTCTAGTCTCAGACAGCGGCATCAGGTACAGCAGAAAGAAATTACTACAAGTGGCAAAAATACCACGGGATTGAGTACACATGACAAAACATAAATAATTGCATGAATATCCATTGTAAAAATATGACACTCTGGGGATTTCTAAACGTTTTTGCTTGGCTATCACATAACTTGAGGGGTTGTCTTTGTGTGAGTAATGCTGATCACATGCTGTTGCAAACTAAAACACTGCGTTATTTGTTCCCTTACAGCTTAATATTGGCAAAAGGAAAATTTATATTGAATGTATGGCAGATAGGATTCAAACACCACAGAAAAAGGCTCACAGATTGTTGTTCTTCAGCTATAGAGCTAAGAAATAAAATACATGGTTTATAAAGACTATACAAACATCTGAGAACTCCAAGAATTAGTGTGAATAACTGAAGCCTGAGTTTGGTTTTGGCTTTTTTTCATGTTTCAAAATTAAAAATATGGTTAAGCAGTCTCACCTAAAGCTTGTGAAACTACTGAGATAGATTTCGGACTACAATAGGTTATATTGAGTCAAATCCACTTTGATGTGAGAGTGGGATTTTTATTGAAAATCAGAAATCCAAGTTGCAAAAGTACACTTAAAATATCTATTACAGTTTCAAATTTTTACAGCTTTAAGCGACTAAAGTCTTGAAAGTGTAGGAGTTCCAAAGGATTTGAGACAGCTTAAAAATCTGTCATTTGTTAGCTTTCAAAAAGAAAGATACATGAATATAAAGAATAAGATAACAGCACAAAAGGGCTTTGTAACTGCCAATGAAACAAAACTGCATATTTCATCAGAGATATAAATGTTCCAGTTTTAAATAAAAAATGGATAGAAAACGAATGGCTTGTTCTTTCTCTCTTCAAATTGGTGGATTTGAAGGGGTTAGTCTTGTTTCTAACTCCAGAGTATCTTTCTTGTTTGTCTTATATGATCAAAAAAAGATAAGAGCATTCAGGTGGAAAGATGTCTACTGTGTATAATAGGAATAGTTGGATTTTTCAGCACAACCCGCATTCATAGCAGGGCTCCTTCATAAGAAGCTTATGAATTTCTATTTTAATCCAACAGCCAATTTCCATTTGCAACTATTTGTGAAACAACACAAGAATTCCACCCAAGAGCTGGTTCAAAACCACACTAAATATGCCAGACTAATTGTGACTGGGCTGTGAGCTGGATTGCACCTGCGGTTTGTGGGACTTGTCACCAGGAAGAATGTTAAAACTGGTCCATCTTTAAATAAAACCAGTGACTCAGGGCACACACACAGACCACCAGGAAGGAAAAGTCCTAATTGCATTAGCTTGTTGACAAGTTACAGGACATGTAAAGAGAATCAAGCATGTCTCAGCTGCTGTGCCCCAGGGAAAATCCAGTGGAGACTCAAGAAATAATGAAGCATTGCCAATAATATTATTTATGCCACAACAAAAGAGCAAAAAGGTCTTATGCTTTTATGGCCTTTAGGGAGAGGATTATATTCCTGCTTAATACCTAATTTTTCTGTTTAGTGGATATTTGGACAGGAATATTATTGATGAAGTAATTGGCATTTTGTGAAGCATCAGATGTTGGGTATTGTCCAGCATAACTCATCTGGTAGCCTGAATGACTTGTCACATTTTTCCTATCAGTCACGCATCTTACAGTATTAATTACTGTAATTAAATCAACAGTAACATGTTGCTTTGGTGTATCATTATTTCTCAGACTTGGGGAAAACCTTTGGAATATCTTCTAAATCTCATATCAGAAAGTTTGTTATCACCAAAATGTTGTCTTCCTGTGTGGTTTACTAAAATAGATATTTTTTTGCTTAAAAATTAAGTTGTGAAATCTAGGGAGTAAAAGAAAAAAAGGAAAGCCAGGGAGAACTGTTTGGAAAATTAGATTAATTTTGTATCTGTGATTAAATACAAAAAGTTGGCAATTTCTTACAACTGCAGCTTTATTTTTTTCTTTTGCCCATTAATTCCCTATATTCTGGGATATCTGTATTAGCTTTATCCACTGATTTAAGATCTGATGGGAAAGGAAGGCTGAAGTAATGGTTTTACATTCCCAAGAGGCTGAAAATGTCAAATGTTCTAAAGTTGTCCCCTCTAGTTGCCAGAATCTCTTTGCTTAGGGGTTGGATTTTTTTATTAGGGACCTTTTTTTCACAGTGAGCTTGTAATTGTAAAAATAAAAATGTCTCCTCGACCTTCATCTGACAAAGTGAAAGTTTTGACAAAGACCTCAGAAAAGTGACATGAGAACACCTCTATAATAGTAAGCATGTATCCATTCATAATTGAGAGAAAACCTTCATTTATTCAGAGCCTTATTTAGAATCTCATTATCTTCTTCTAGCCTTTGATAATAGGGTCATGGGTTTCTAGAATACACTTTGAGTTTTAAAGTAAAATGCAAATTAACAGTGTGCTTTCTTTCACCACTTATGTGAACTTTAGTCCTACAAGCACATCACAGCTTCCTAATGACTGCTGCTCAGTGCCCAGAGAAGTATTCATCCTCTGTGAGTAGAGAGAATTGAACCAAAAGACCTCAATGAAAGTCATTTAGTGGAAACAATCCCATTGATTCCTGCGAACATCAGGAGTGTGATCTTAAATCATCACATTTATGTATGGAATTTGCTGAGTACACACTGGAAAGAGGCTCCTGGTAATAGAAGACAAATTGGTTCACTATTGTGGTGCTTTTCGTAGAATTAAAACCTTGGAGTACCAATTATGTGTAAGAAGTGCTTCTTCCCTTGCAAAGCTTTAATTTGTCAAGTTAAATGTTTTTTTCAAAAAATGAAAATAAATTTGCTTTTCATTGAGAAGCTTTGAACTCAGTCAGACCTAAAGAAGAGCTTATGTGCCTAGAAACCTGTCTATTTTTTTCCAGCTGTGTCAGTTTGGGTGATAAGAAATATTATCTCTCAGGACTTATTTGAAGAGCAACCACAATGTCATACAGTGAGAAACTAGGCATCTCCATCTATTTAGTTCTTTGAAGAGTAGATTATTTGCACTCTTTGTGCACAGAGAGAAGATATTTTTTACAGTAAATAACTCACTAATCTACCATGTCAAGATCCAATAGCTGGAAGCTGAAACTAGACAGATTCAGATTGGAAATAAGACATCCATTTTAACAGTTAGGAGAAATTATATCAGCTTCCAGAGTGAGATAGGTGTTTGAGATAGGAGGGATGAATCACACTCTGGAGATGTGCCTCTTTCTTTGGTTGTTGAGAGACCCCAGATAACTAGGGTAGATGCCCAACTTCCTAAAAGATAAAGCTAAGTGAGATAAATCTAAATTTATTAAATTGAGATAATATTCTGTGTGTTTCCTTATTGTGTAACAGTCAGAGCAAACAGTGGTTTAGCTGCAAAATTTTGGAAAATTGCTCTGGAATATTGCAGTGCCTTTAATAACTGAGACCAGTTGAGGAAGAATTAAATGGCCCAAAGTATTTATCCACATCTGTGTAATGAAATGCACTCAGATAGAAAGGGGGATTACAGTCCTTATGATTTTTAAACCACTCTTCAGCTTAACTCTAGAACAGGGCAGATCAGATTTGATAAATCAAATCATCTGAATAGTATCTGCAAGACTGATTTCTGAGAGCACAAAATTGACAGAGAAGGGAGCATCAGTTATGCATTTAGTCCAGATCTAGTAATGATAATGACGGTCACACGACTTTCAGCTTATGTCCTGTGGAGAGACTGGTCATGATCTTACCATACTGATTTTGTTTTTCTTTCAGCGATTCTTTTTCAGGGCATGAAGATGGAGAAATATCACTGAGGCTCAGCAAATATATGAATATGAGTGATTGTGTAAGCCTGAAGGCAAGTTCTCACAGGGTTTGGATGAGTTCTGGCAAGGAATTTTGAGAGAGACCTTAGAAATTCCCTGCTTGATTCCTAAAACAGAGTGAAAATACATACATTTATATATGCTTTGTGATGGTTCTCCTCATAGTAGACCCAAACCATGCACATAGGTACAAAAATATTTTAGCCTCACTCATATGAATGTCTTCCACATGAGACAGTCCTTGGATATAGAAATTATTTCATTATCAGGGGTTAAATTTAGTTCCCTCTCTCCCAGAAGAGATTTTTTAGCAACGATGTTAAAAAATCAGACTACTCAATGTGTGTTGATTTCACGACTGTTGTTTTTTCTGTCATCCATATCCCAAATTTGTAGCCTTGTGGTTAGAAAAGTGCCTTAGGAAATGGAAAATGTGTGTAGGAGATTTTCTAAGTATAAGAGACTTGAAACTCCCAGTTTTGGCAGGTAACAAGATGGGCTGTGTATTTTTAAGGACACTGAGAAAAATCTTTCCCTTTCTATTGTGTCAAGTGCCTAAACTCCAGAAAGGAATGGGAAATCAGGTACAGGTGCTATTAAACGATTGTAAACAGCCTTGTCTCAAGGCTTGGCTGACTCCTTATAAACAGCATATTTTCTGTATTTCTTGTATCAGGACGTCTTAGGTGATGGTGCGAACTGCAATTTATTCACACGTAAGTATAACTAAATATGAAATATTCATCGATGATTTATTTTTATTTTTATTTTTGTTTTGCTACGTAGTTTTGGTATTCTTTACTTTGGCTTCTGAAATCTTTTGCGTCTGGTTCCCTGACACTACAAGCTTCAAACCCAAGACACATTGAGCCTTTCCTTGTCTCTATTCTGTAGTCATGGGATAAAAATATTAATCTGGCCATTTGGGGCCAGGTACTCCTCTAATAGGAACTGTCTCATGGATTGTTTAGAAGATACGTCTGTAAGATGATTCTGGTTGCAATAGTCCATAATATAATGAAAGAGAGGATTGTTTTAAAATTAATATCAATTTGGATTCTCTAAACAAAGACATGGGAAGGTATTCTGGTTTTTAGAGATCAGGACTTCACAGTCATCTAAAAAATAAAAATACCTAAATTCAACAGTCTATTTTCAATACTCAGGCCTGAATAACCAAGGAAAAGAAATCTTTATGAACAATAATGTGTGCTAAAATAAATCTTCAAAGCCTGCTGAGATACTCAGAATGGTTTCTCTTTCAGCCACTTAATTAATGCAGCCAAAGCCACAGCAGCTGGCTGATGCAAGATTTGGAATGGTTTAGTTCTGTATGATATTGCAAACATCCTTTTCCATTTACATTGAAGGTCTAATTACTAAAGACTTGTTGGATGTGGAAGGATCCTTCTAGGAGACTTCCACCATCTCTGTGGTGAGGACCTGAGATGGATATGGAGATGCTTCCATAATCAGCTACTTGCTGAAATGACAAATCCCTTCCCCTTGTAGTCATTATCAGGATAGAAATGGTCACAGGTTCCCTATGCTGTAAATGCTCTTTGAAGAATCTTACATGTATGTAAAGTACTAATACACAAGAAAGCAGTGCCCCCATGATGTGCCACATGGAAAAAAAATTGTGGGGGTTTTTCTAACAAAGGAAATATTTTATGAAAGTGTATTTAAAGTGACTTTCAATAGGTTGAACAAGGCACAAATCACAGGGAACATCAGGATGTAATTACACGCTTACAGAGAAGTCTACCATGAAAAAGGAAAGGTTTTGTTGTGGGGTTTTTTTTCCCTCTGAAAAATAAAGATGACAAGCTCAAATTATGAAGTCTACTATGCACAATCAAGTGTGAGGAAGTATCAGCTTACGAATTATTAACAGCCCCAGTTTCATGAACAGAACATTATCGGCTCTGAGAGCCTGAACAAAGCAATTGTCAGCTGCCACCCTTTCTCAATGAGACAATTAAAAATTTCACGTTGTGCAAAGTGAAAAAGTGAGATCAAACTCAGCAATGCTCTTGCTCAGCAGATACAAAAAGATCTGCCACCCTGCCAAAGTGCAGCCTCTACCTGGGGCGTGCAAGAAGACTGACATTAAGATTCAGGGGAGGGTCTGGGCAGAGATCTGAGCCTGGCCATGAGGACATCTGGGTGCTCTCTGTGCACTTGAGAAAGGTTATTCTGGGCAAACCCTGTCCTGCTGGTGAGGTGAGGGTGAAAGGAGTGGAGCAGAGGCAACATCTGCTTTGAAGTCATGCCAGCTTGGACAACATGGAAAAAGAGGGATTTTGAGGCAGATGGGATTCGTTTTACTGCTGTTTAAAAAAGAGTAAGTGGCTTGTCGGGAAAATGCTCATTGGCATCTTGGTTACCTGTGCAGCTCAGCAGAAAAGGAGCTGGTGAGCCACACTCTTCTGTGGGCATGTTGTACCTGTAAATGCATTTGCAGCTGCACTCCTATTGTATTTTCTCCTATGGATTGTTTCTCAGCTTTCCTGCTAGGGGAAAAAAGGCTCTCTCTGCTGCTTAATCCCCTAAAATATCAAAGCACAGCACCAAACAGGATCTAGGCCTTACCTTACTGCGTTCAAGTTTATCCGTCTGTGAAATTAGTATAATAGCATTGTTCTGCCTCACAGGGATATTGCGCGTCTGCTTGTTTCTAAAGAGATGCTTCAGGCATGTTTTGAAATGCTTTCTGTTTTCAAAGTGCTTCGTCGGCCTTGGACAATAAAAAAAATGTGTTAACTTTGAGTGGCAAAGACAATAGATTCCTGCAGGGGGCTAGGAGAAAGAAGGATGGTGTGAGTCAAGGGCTGAGTTGGACCTGGGAGAGCTTTGTTTGGCTGCTGCATGGGACCACAGCCATGGAATCAAAGAATGGTTTGGATTGGAAGGGACCTTAAAGACCATCCTGTTTCAACCATGGACAGGGACACCTTCACCTAAACCAGGATGATCAAAGCCCAGTTCGAAGTGGCCTTGAACACTTCCAGGGATGGGGCACCCACGGCTTCTCTGGGAAACATGTTCCAGTCCTTTTCCACCCTCACTGTAAAGAATTTCTTTCTAATATCCAGTCAAACACTGGCCTCTGCCATTTTAGAGCCGTTTCAGTCTCTGTGCTGCTCCATCTCACATGTTGTACAGCAACACGGGCCTTTGCAGGGGAAGCCAGAGGTCCCTGCAGACCTTCCCTCCTATTGTGCAAAAAAGCTTTGGATCCCTTTAGGAAACAGGCTCATTAAGCTGAATGTTGAATGGAGAATTACAAGCTTTTTGGCAGCCATCACTGCAGGAGAGCATGTAAAAAACAACCACTCCTTGAGAAACCCCAATATTAACACATAGAGCATTTTTTTTCAACTTAAAAAATAGGTTGGAACTCACCTGTCACATATTGAGTTGACTCCATGATTCAGCCTCGTTTCCTGGTAAGTGTTTTATCTTACTAACGTTCAATTACTCTGGAAGGTATTTAGGGCAGAATAGATGTTTATGCCTATGAAAGTTTAGTGCAGTGAGACATTTGTTCTGAAGCTACCGGAAGGTGAATAATGATGCTAAGAACAATAACATATTTAAATCAGAAAGTGCATTTGTTCATTTGTATTCTTAGATCTCTGATCGTTGCTTCTCAAGAGCTTCTTGCTCCATATTTATACTTAATGGAACTGTATTCCTCAGACAAGCTGCTCTGAAGGCTGTTTACTTAATAAGTGAGTTGCCTGAGTGAGTCAGGGCAGAGAGAGAAAAGGAGAGAGAAAGAAAACACCAGACAGCTGAAAAGCCAAGAGAAAGCAGCAGAGAAAGATGGTTTTGTAACCCATCTCTCCCTTCGGGCTTTTCATGCAAAATTGTTTATTTCACTCCTGCAAAACTGGGTCTCCCTTTTTTGGAACGACATTTCTGCTGATTTCAAGGTATTTATAGCATGCAGACACTGTTTGATTCACTCTGTATTCCTTATTGACACAAGAATGCTGTTCTCTCCTTGGTATTTAGTGTAAAAACAACCTGTGGGTTTCTCTTTGTACATTGTGGGGCTCAGTATCAATAACTTCAGCCTTTGTCAAGGGGATGAGTCTGTCCCCTTCCTGAAAGACAAGGTTCAGTGTTAAAAAAAGAAAAATAAATCAGATTTTCTAAGTATAACAGAACCACAGAACTAATTCTATTTGTTTTCCATCTTGCTTTAACTGCTGCTTTACATTTTCAGACTTTTTTTTGGATGAAAAGAAGGAGAGATGAATCTTTTACTAAATAAAAATTGATTCTTGCATAACAGGACTCCTGGAGCTCAGTGTGTTGGAATAAAAAAGAGAATTTTGAGCCTCATGAGCATAAGTAACATCATATCATTAAATTCATGCCAGCTGAGGATTTGAAACAATATTTCAAAGGAACCTAAACATTCTAAGTGGCTAAGTTCCATTAATGAAAACAATTAGATGTTTATGTATTGTTTGTGTTTAGGAGAAAATTAGGGACACAAGCATTTTCCCATGAGCTGTGGGGTTTTTGAGATTTTAGGTAATAACAGTATGCTGCTGTAGCCATGTAACCCCCTCTGAAAATCAGATGCTGTGTCATATTTAAAATGGAAGTTTAATGGTTTTGATGATTTATCCTTGGCATCAAGAATTCTCAGCTTGATCATAATTTTATTTTTAATTCTAAATGTTTCCAAAGGCTGCAAGTGACCCCTCAGTTGGGATAGTCAATATCCCAGCAATTAGTACCCACTGAATACCCAGCTTTAAAGTGGTTAAAACAATTTTTGGAGTGACTTATGCTCAGTGTCCAAGCCTGTTTTCCTCTTTATACTTTTGTTTTTTGGGGGTTTTTTTTAGTATTTTTTAGCTAAGCAAACAGACATGAGAATCTTCAGATTGCATTTTCAACTTGAGTTTCAGTCCCTTTATTTTGTGTGGCTTGTTAAAGTAGGGATTAAGATTTAAATACAATTCACATCAAATACTGCACATAGTACAAACCTACTCTAACATCCTGTATGGGGGCTGAAAAAAAGAAGTGATATGAGATTTCAAATAATTGATAATTGTCCTTTTGTTGCAAGGTCATGTGAATTTTCAGTTCTTCGTTTTAGGCTTTCTTGACATTACATCTGTTTTGTATGAAGTTTTCCATATTCTGTTTTATCCTCAAAAATCTTGGGACAACTGTCTTAGACCGCAGAGTAATCATTTAAAATATTGCTTTTATTTTACCTGGATTAGTGGTAAAGCCATATTTGCTGAAGTGTATTAATCAGATCTCTGAGAACTTTTTTTTTTTCTTTTTTTCTTTGCCTGTAGGATCTGCATATTTAAATTTCATTTGCTCTCTGGGAAACCTGTCAGAGTCTCTTATTATATCCTTAACATCCTTTCACTCAAATGAAAAGATATCCCATTATATCTTCAGTGCAATAGAAGTACTCTAAGACTCTAAGTTTTAATGGAACATTTTTAACAGTATATCTGAAGCCAAAAGGAAAAAAAATGGTTTAAATAACAGGGTTTTTTTCCCAGTAGTAAAAATAGCTACTATTAGTAAAAATAAAAGTTTTATTCTCATAGGGCATGAGTCCTGGATCTCTGAAAATAATCTCAAACTTATATCTCAAATTTCTAAATATCTGTATTGAGCAGCAAATGATGAAAACTAGAACTCTGATGTTTAAATAATTTGTTTAAATTGGGTTCTAAATATGTTGCTACTGCATTTAAAAATCAGCATCTGGAGAGTGCACCAGGCTTTCTTCTATCGCTCGCATCTTCCAGTTTTAATAATCTGATGCCTGTCTCTCAGTGCTGATCAGAAGAATTAGGGATCATCAAAAAAAGGGATTAAAAAAAAGGTTGGAAAAACCCCATTGTCTATCTCATCCCTTTTGAAATTCTTTAATTAAAATATTTACCAGCAAAGCTACCAAAATCACTATGAAATTATAAATATTTCATGCAACACACACAGGCTTTCCAAAAATGCACTTTTCCTTAATATTTTGGGAATATTCATTAGGTTTGTGATAAATATTAATATCATACGAAATCCTTAATGTAAGAAAGTATTCAGATAACTGACATATTTCCTATGTAAAGAAAGCAGCCACCTCAAGATGCACATTTGTTTTAGAGGCTATATTTGTCACTTAGTGCCCAGTGACAGGGACAAAGGCAATGGATATGAACCAAAACACAGGATGTTCCCTCTGGACATAAGGAAATACCTTTCTGCAGAGGGGGTGGCCAAGCACTTGGAGAGGTTGCCTGAGAAATTGTGAAATCTCCTGCCTTGGAGATACTCAAAAGCCATCTGGACATGGTCCTGGGTCACTGGCTCCAGGTTGTTGTGCTTGAGCAGAGGGATTGGGCCACTTGTCCTTCCAAATGGAACTATTCTATGATTTCTTTAATATGCATCCCATAACATAACAGTCATATTTTATGCCTCCATTTAAGTAATGCAAAGCAAAGCAAAAATACCAGAAGTGTCCACTGATGTTGGATCTAATCATAGAATCAAAAAACTGCAGAATCACAGAACAGTTTGAGTTGGAAGGGGCTTTAAAGATCATCCAGTTCCAATCCTCCTGCCTCTTTCCACTAGACCAGGTTGCTCAGAGTCCCATCCAACCTGGCCTTGGACACTTGCAGGGATGGGGCAGCCACAATTTTTCTGGACAAGCCTCACCACCCTCACAAGAAAGAATTTCTTTCTAATATCCAATCTAAAGCTACTCTCTTTCAGTTTAAAGCCAAAGTTTTTGCATTTTGGGAGCTTTCTCTGTGCCCTCTGTGATACTGAGGACAACCAAAATTTCATTACATGAAAGCTCCCTTTTGGCTAATGCTGTATAAGCACTGAGTGACTGACTTTCCCAAGAGTTCTTCTGTGCCCTGCTGAGGATTACACAGATATTTCATGGCAGGGCCAACACAAACATTTCAAAGCCTGTTCCAGAATTCACCATATGCCTAAATTGTACTTCATTATAGTCATTTTGCAATGCTACTGTCTGCTTACCTTCAGCTTTGCTTTGTCCTTCACTGAACCCAACACTAGATGATTTTATTTATGACTTCTGCTGTAACCTTCACCCCTTCTTCACCCCCTGCAAGAAACCATGTGTTAATCCTTATTGTGAAATTAAGACAGGCCTACCCCAAGAACTGGGACCCTGTGGAGTGGAGGCACAGTGATGTCTCCTGAGCTGCCAAAATAATGAGCATTTAGGGACCCCTATGTGGTTCATCGACAGATGTGTGTCCAAGAGACACACTCACAGCACCAATGCACCTGAACTGGTGGGAGAAAAAACAGAACAATCGTAATGCAAATCTTCAGCCTTGCTGATCTCTAGACCTTTGAAAACTGACTGTCCTGCAGGAAGGAATCCATTGGGAATTCGTATTTAATGAGTGGGATTCATCTTACCTCACTTTAGAAGTGGAAGTGTGAGATATTGAAGTTTGTTAGTCACTCAGGAGTAACAGAGACAGTTTTTCTTTAAATAAAGAAATAAAAGGCAGCTCCAGAAGGCAATTTAGACAAGTGCTCGGGGTAGCTGGAATGAATCACACACTGGAAATGCCCATTTCTATCCATTCATAAGAAGAGGCAGCTGAATGGCTGCTTTAGGAGTCTCCATGTGAGCTGGGCACCCTTGATTCCCTTCGCAGACAAAGGAGAAAAATAAGCCCTTTTTAAATGCAATTCATCGAACCAAATGTACGCAGATGATTCACAGCCCGCGTGTGCTTTTCTTCAATGACTATTCAGGAGCTTGGGGAGACTGGCTCAAAGATCTCTGTGCTGCAGAGTTTCATTCACTTAATGAATCCCACCAGGGCTCTTGCCATGAATTGGGCCTAGAGTTATCCTATTTTTTCCTTTTTTTGGCTTCTTTTTCCAATCAAAAAGGAAGATCATGGTTAAGCTAAATATGATACCCAGCGTTCCTGACTCGTAAAGGAATGTCTCAACATATTCTGTGTTTTCTTCACTTTTTTGTACTTGTCCTCAAGTCCTGCTGCTTCCATCTCACAGCATCTCACATCTCACATCTCTCATTCCTCTCCACCCTGTGACTTTATGGATCATGCACTTTCAGCAGCCACACCCTTCTCCCCCCTAATCCCGTCATCCTGCGCATCCTGTCCCATTTCCAGTCCACTCATCTCCATTCTATATTGTTCAACCACTCTATATCATACTTTCCCACATTCACTATGATATTCTGGTCTACCCCACTTTGAGTCTTTTGTGGATTTTAGAAAATCTTCACTCATGTTTTTTTTTCCTATTTCCTCCTCCCCTTTTACACCAATTATCACTAAATTTCTACTTAGATCTCAGATCTCATAGTCTGGAAATACAGTGTAGGCTGAGACTAACTTTGTTTCCATATGGCTTGCACCATCCAAATCGGAAGCTTGTCCCTATCTTTGACTGCAGGACACCCAGATTTTGGCTACAGTTAGGACAGGATGGCAGAACTACTGAAATAAGTATCAAAATTTATGATATGAGTAAACCCAAATAAATTGCTAACCCCTAAACATGCTGAAAATCGGTTTATTTTCTTCTGAAACAAAAAAAAATTGTTGTAGGTTTTGCCTTAGATATAAACATACATGTTTGGAAATATTTGAACTACAACAGTCACATCTCTTTCCTCTGTTATGCACAGAAGAACAATTTGCAGTTCTACCTTTTCACTCATAGGTGGCGATAGAAAATTGATTCATTATTAACCATGCTTGTGCCTAAAGATGCTCCATAGAGACTAGGGAAAGCATAATGAACTTTTCCAGGCATTTAAAGAGACGGATTTTTCTTGTTTTGCGCACCAGGACATCTTGTAGAGGTCATTTTAAATTGTGTCTACACAACAAACATACCTCTGTGTACCTCTCCAGACAAATATGCAGAAAGAAGTCAGCCTTTGCCTCCCTCCCTCCCTCCCTCCCTCCCCCCTTCCTTCCTTCCTTCCTTCCCCCTTCCCATTCTCCCTCAATTTTTTATTTAACTTTTTCATTTCCTTTTTTTTCTCTTTTTATAATATTTTNTGAAGAAAGAATTCAGCCTTTGCCTCCCTCCCTCCCTCCCTCCCCCCTTCCTTCCTTCCTTCCTTCCCCCTTCCCATTCTCCCTCAATTTTTTATTTAACTTTTTCATTTCCTTTTTTTTCTCTTTTTATAATATTTTCTCTATTTCTCTCCTTCCTGCATACTCACCTTCCTGCTTGCCTACTTTCTTCCTTCCTTCCCTACCTCTCTCTCTTTAACCATGCTTTCCTCCTTATTGTTCTTCTCCCCAGCTTTGCTCCCTCCCTCATTTCCCTATTAAAAAAAGAAATCAGCACAGTGTTTAACTGTTTTATCCCTCTTGACTTCCAAATGCAATGGATCCCAGGGAGCTCTGGCTGTGCCTGTGTGTGCACACAGATGCTGGTACCTTTCCTGCCCCACATGGATCAAAAGACGCAAATGGTAGTTCCCAGTGACAATATCAATATGTTCACTTTCCTATTCGCAGCTGTCAGAATGATGCAATAAAAAATAAACTGAACTTTATGGTAAATGCCTCAGGGTAAATGTAGCTCACATGTGCCATTACAGTATCTCTTTGTTTTGTTCCTTGAAATATAAATGCCTTCATCTTGAAATACCTTCGTATTATCATCAGCTCGGAAAAGAAAAGGTAAAAAACACTCTTTAAAACAAAACACCTTAAGTCTGCATGTTCTGCCTAACAAGTGATGACACCGGAAGGTATTCACAGTGCTTAAATCAGGACATTTCACTTAGGCTGGTATTCAGACCATAAACTTCCTTATGGTCAATGTACTATTTGATGATTGAATTGACCTCTGGAATAGCCATGGAGCCCACTGGGAAAAATCTGTCTATGTCACATCAAGGAAATTAAAAGGATTTATTTGAATATATAAATATACTTTCACAGAATATTAGATAGACACAGATCTATTGGCATTTAACGAAGACATGCAAGTTAGGGCAGTAATTGTGCACGTCTCCTTTTACAGATGATGGATAGAGATTTTAAGCAAGTCAGATCTGAGTTGGACTAATTCAAGTTTCCAACTGATTTGGCAATTAGATATGTCCAAATGAAGAAAAAATACATCAAATTTTATGTTACATAGGCATAAACTTGTAATAGGCAAAAAAGTCTTTCATTCCCACTGCTCTAGTTCCTACATTAATTTAAAGACTTGATCTTCTTGTTGCTAAACCAGAACAGATCTGACAGACAAGTTAGTTTGGAATCCTGTTTCCCCCTGAAGGGGGCCTATTAGAATCCATCAAAACCTTGAAGAATATTTTCTTCCTGACTTTGCTTGGCACTGAAGACTGAGTTGGTCTTCTTAATTTTCTTCTCAACGGTACAGTAAAATCCTTTTGTGGAAGGTTTTGTTTTGGTTTTGTTTCTTTCTTCCTGCAAAAAAATATTGTGTGATTCAATTTGCAAAGCATGAACAAGATGATAAGAAAATATTCCTGGGGTGGACTTTGCTCTCCAGTGTCTCCTGAAAACAAACAATCCCACACTCCTGTAAGGGAATTCTCTCAGCCCTTGGTGGCCATCACTTGTCCACTCCAGCTGTTCTTCGGTCCTCAAATAGTTCTCAGACCAATTTTAGGGCAGCTTAGTAAGTCTGTGACTGTTTTGATTAGCGCTGCAGTCACTTTTTTTTTTGCAAGAGCTCATGGGAACTCTATTTACACGCATCTTGGTGTGGAGCATCAACTCCAAGATAAAACAAAACTCCGCTGGAGAAGCAGACAATACACAAATGCCTACCTACAAAAAAATGTGCATAAGCCGTGCTCTCACTGGAGCTCATCAGCACAGTCCAGCTGCTTCTTGTTTACAGTGAGGGCAGTGTTTTCCCTTCCTGGAATAAATATGGGCAGTCTTTTGTAACAAACATAAGAACTCCCAAGAGCTCTTTCAACAAATATTTAGAAAGTCGTGGCAGGCTAAAGAGTAAAGCTAGAATCAAGAAATGCATCTGAGGTGGGGCTTCTGTTCTGCTCTTGAGTTCAAGGCTGATATTTTGATTTCTGCTTTTGGTGCATCTCTAGAAAAAGCTGCTCTGGGGTTTGAGCTGAGAACATAATTAGCAATATTTTTTGCTCAGCTATCATATTCATCTTTCAGACTTATGAATGTACAGATAATGAAAGTCTTAAGTGAACTCATTATTCATTTATTAATATTAATGTATTTCTTCAGCAAACAACTTTTATCAGTGTTTTGTCAAAATAAGGAATGGTGAATATTAATACAATATTTTTTATTTGATCTTTAATTTGGGCCACACTACTTACCAGCTATGACTAGAAAGAAAAAAAGTCTGAAAAGGGGAGGACAAAGATAGAATGAAATGGATTCAGTACAGAAATTATGAAAGTTTAAGCACCAATTTCTAATTCCTCGCCCACTTCCAATGCATTGTTCTTTCTCTTTTATGTTTCCTCATTTCTCTACTTTAGAATTAAGAAGAATCTGGATAAAAAAAGTTCACTTTTCTCAGAACTTTTAGAGTTTTTCGTAAGTTCTTAGGAGAAGCAACATTTCTTAGCAACAAGTAAAAAGAAATTATTCTTCAAAGATGTAAATTCTTGACTACAAAATATCACCCAGTGAAGAAATTTCAACTTTCTTTCACACTCATGGGCTTCAGATCACTGGAATATCTGAGTAAAATAAGTATGTAAGAGATAGGAAGATCTGAAAATTTAAATTTACATTCTTGTATTGCTTAGTATTGAAGAAGTAACTTGAGGACTTTTCAACTTTTTATTTAGTTCTGAGGAAATTGCTTGTTTTTTGTTCAGATTCTACCTTTTCTTCAGAATCTCCTTCACTGGAGCATTTTTTTAAGACATAGTGTTAAAGGAACAACACAAAGGTTCCCCTTTCAGGGAGTTCAGGAGTTTCCATGGAGGTGAAAGTATCATCTTTGAAGGTTTCTTTGGGTTTTCTGTGACACCATCTTCTCTCAGAGAACTTCAGTCCTTCTTCTGAGATAAAGGAGATGATACTATTCCACTGCAGCTGGAATCACAAAGATCCAGATCACAACCTTGTCATATCTCAAGATTTTATCGTTAATATAATGATATTTGTCTGGTTTGGGTTTTTGTTTTTTTTTTTTTTTTTGTTTTTTTTTTTTTTTTTTGTTTTTTACAAAAGCTTCTGTTCTCAGTTTTCATTTCAGGAGAACTAAGTTTCCTGGCCCCCTGGAATACAGGGAGAACTTGGGAAATATGAGTTATTGGCATCAAAATATAAACCCAAATGTCCCATACAAGTTATGCTTAAGCCACATTTTTAATCTTTAGGCAATCTTTCAGTAACACCAAGCTTCTGACCTTCCTTTAGCTGTGAACAGGTACTCAAGGAGATTGGGCTATTAATATCAATAAGTTCAACATTAATTTCAATGAAAACCCCATAATACAATTTTGATAGTGTATAATCTTCTGTTAAGATAAGAGGTGAAAATTAAAGAGCTAGCCCAAAGATGTGCGTAGTTCATGTTCTATTAGAATATGTCTTTTCAAGGAAAGATTTTTTTTCCCTCTATTATAAAATGGACCCAGATTTACCACTAGGAAAGAACTCTTTGGGTATTTTCCTAGCTTCATCTTATCCCTGCTAATTGTTCTCAGGTTTCATACTTGCCATTCAAAAGATTAAATTTTTATGTCCAAAAATGTATATGCTCTAAGATATGGACTGACAAAAGAGAAAAAAAAATAGAAAGAGAGTTGATCTGTGAAAATAACTCATGTAAATGTTTTGAAGTTAGGTTAGCTTCCTGGTTGTGTGGGAAACCAGATCACCAAATGACAACTCATTATACAGCTAATGAGTTTCTAAAGAATCATCTCTTATTTACATGTTGTTTTTGTGAACTCAAACCCACAGCATCTTATTCAGGATTTTAAAGTCCCTGCCAGGATTCAGTGTTTAACGGAATTTGATGGAAGTCAATGAAAAAACCATGAGAGGGCTTTTTAAACCTTTACCCTGCTCAGAGGGTAGTAGACTTATCAGGCCCTTTGCTTGTGTCACACTCACACACTGTAAAGTGACCATAAGTCATGTAAAAAGCAATCTCAAGCTGTGCCTGGTCCTGAAGATAGAGATTCCCCGCTTCTGCTTTAGGAATTGGTCAATGATTGACTGAATTTATCATGAAGCATTAGAGGAAGAGCTCCTGTGGTAAAAAGGCTGGAATTAGGCAACTATCTTGAGGTCTTCATTTTCTTTTTTTCCCTTGGTAACACATTTATTGAAACACAAAACTCTTCAGGGTGGAGATTACACTTTTGCAAATGTGCTGGCCTTTCCAAGTTGACTAGAAATGTGCAAATTTTGGAAGTGACAAAGCACCTGCAATAAGCACTAAAACCGAAGGAACCTGTGGGTGTTTGGCATTTGTTTTATATCTTTGCTTCCATTTAAGTTTCAGCTGTGTAAGTTCTATTTGAGGCACCCAGAGGGAGATTTTCAAAAGTACCTTTACTATTTGTAGGAACAGAACACCACCACAGATGCTGATAGGATCTGTGTTTCTAAATCTCTGGCTAGTTTACATTAAAACTTAAAACCCCTCCCTCCACCAAAACCGAGCCCCCAAAACACCTGTAAGTTTTACTTACAGTTAATCAAAGAAAGTCGATGATTAGACCCAGGAAATGCAGAGAAGGACAAGGCTGCTAAAAAGATTATGGCTAAAACACAGAAAAAGAGATTTCATGTCGTCAGCAAGAAGTCCATATATGATTTTGTTGAAGGGGCAGAGAGATGAAGGGAGCTTAAAATGTGACCAACATAAGAAAATGAGAAAGGAGACCTTCATGAAAGTTATCACAATCAGAGATCACCAAACACAAATGACAACTTTATTTCTGAGGTGCAGCAGAGATTTCTCCTGATCATGTTCAATGTTGTTCCCAGTCCCATATATGTCTAATTAAAAGCCACTAATTTAAATATATCATAGTTGATTTGTACCAGATAGGGTCAATCACAGCTGCTAAAGCCTTTTGTACAATTTAGCCTACAGCAACATGTTAGAATTCATGCCCTCAGCATTTGTGCAGTCAGGGATATCTTGGGTTGCTATTATGTCAACATGATGAAAGTGTTACAGATTTGTCTTTAATACTACAAAGTTACTCTAAAAAGACAATGATTTAACTGGAGGAAGTTCCATTCATGTTGGCAGTAGTGTTATAAAGTGTATAAAAATCAAGAAACACAACTCAGAGAGCAAGTACGGTATTTTCTTAAAGAAAATAAAATTCCAAGCTCTGGAGCCTGGTCAAGTGGAATTTGAGACAATAGAACTTATTTTCATAATCAAGGAAAATGTAAGAAAGCAGAAATTGTGATAATAATTTGAAAAAGCTGGAAGTAGAGGTACACAGCAGAAAAGCTCCTGTGAGGAATAGAGTTGGGTATGGAATGGTGTGGGAGAGAGGTGTCAAAGACACACTGGAAAGACAGTACTAGAAGCACATGCATGGCAATGCCAGGAGATTGCAGCTGTGACCCAGGATGTTAAAATGAGAAGGGAATTAGGCACCGATATTGTGTTGAAATTCAATTTCATCTGAGTTTACTTTCTTTTCATTAGGGCTCTGCTAGGTTTTTGGGTTTTTTTAGAAAAAAACCATGTTTGTGTTGATCTGAACTAGTTTTTTTTCCTTTGTTGTTAAAAGTCAAACAAAAGGTTTGCCTCCTCTAGAAACACAGTGTCTTCCTTTTAAAATTAAATCCTGAATCAGAAAAGTGACAGTATTTGAGTCTTGTCTTTCACGTGCAAGCACAAGATCCTAGATGTTTTTGTTCACTTTTCATCTTCACAAATCTAAATCATCCTGTCCATTGCCTTAGGGGCAGGTCCATCCATGCAGTCGAATGTGCTGAAGTCACTTCTTCTCAATTTCTTGTTGTTTTCCTCCATTTTCATGAATGACGTTTTCAATGTACTGCAGAAAAATAAACCAACCCAAAACCAAATAGACTTCCGTCTTGCTGTTGACCAGACTTTCCAGGAAAGTCTTTCAGGAAAAATTTCTTTATATAAAGGGTGATTAGACATTGGGATGAATTGCCCAGGGAGGTGGTGGAGCACGGTCCCTGGAGGTATTTAAGGAAAGACTGGACACTTAGAGCCATGGTCTGGTTGACATGGTGGTGTTGGGTCTTAGATTGGACTCACTGATCACAGAGGTATTTTCCAACCTAATTGATTCTCTGATTCTGTGTGATAAAACCACTTCTTATTGCCAATCTGATCCTAAGATACATTAGATGGGGTACTCTGAGATATTTTGTATATTGCTATAATTAAACAGGGAGATCCCAGAGTAGTTTACCTGCAGATGTCTACACATCTATGCTCCTGGTATAGTTAAAGGAAATGCAGTGAAAATTCAATGGGTTCTACAACTTAGTTACTTTGCCTAAATGAAGGTGTCTATTGTCATTTGAGATTCCTTTGTGGATCCTGCTTGGCTCTCACCTGCATTTTCAGTAGGGCTTGTGTCTCTTACAAGGCCTGTGTCGTGTTTGTCCAAGCTATGTACATGTTTGAAATGCTCCAGGATGTCTCCATGACTGAAAGCAGTGATATTTGTGTTGCTCAGATTATCAGTTCACCCTTAAGTAGTTATCTAGGACAGCATCCAGTTGTCTTCTATAATTTTAGATTCTGACATATATCGTGCTTGGCCTCTAGCTGCTGCTTCACAATGGTGTCATCTCCCATAAATGCTGTGTTATACTGGTCAGTCCTGTAGGAATGCCTTAGGCATTTCTAAAGGCCCCAAATATTTAAGTTTCAGAAAGCTTAAACTGTTGAATTCTGCTCTTCATGGTTGTCCAGCTAAGTAGTTGTCAGGACACAATGCTTGTTGAGTGTACCTATTAGGAGATTAAATACTCAGCTAACATATGGACATTTAAATTTATGTTACTTAGTCTTAAATGCGACTCCCTCCAAAGAATCACTTGTGGATTGTTAGTATTTTATATATTTATCTTGAGCATCTTGGCTAGCAGGAAAAAAAAAATACTTTTAATTCCCTTTTCCAACAAAGCTCTGGTTTGAGACATCTTGATCTCAGTGAAGAATACAAAAATTGAAGTATAATGTCTAAAACAAACATTTATGCAGACCATAATTAATTTCTTATCAACAGAACTGGGTGTATATTGCAGATCAAGGGAAACTTGTCGACAAAGTATCACTGAAGATCATCTCTGGTGATGGGAAACCAATCTCTGGCAGTAAACTATCAGGATGATGTTTGCCACTTGTCTTAGTGCAAAGCTTCTAAATAATATATAAATAAATAAAGATAATATATAAATAAATAAGGACACATTTGAGGGAGAAAATGTGCACTTTCTGTGGAAGCTTAAGTTGCTCATCACCCGTTTTTGATGGAAAGCCACTTTGTCTTTTCCAATATCAATTGCATTTAGATAGATAGAAATGTTCAATTAAACAAGTGGACTTGATCTCTCCTGAACCAGTGCTGTCATACCTGAAATATCCAATGCATCATTCTTGGATGTTTTCCCTCTTCTTTCAATATATTCAGCAAAAACGGAAGAATATATTTTGGAATCTGTTGGCGGTTCCATCCAGCCATTCATCAGTATCAAATGTCCCATTAGAAATGAAGTTGGTAGAAAAATCAGCCAAAGTCTACTATAAAATTGTAAATCAAAGCCATCATTTTGAGTTCAGGTCAAGACATGGCACTGGAAGCATTTCCTGCCTCTGATACGTGTGTGTCCCTTTGTTAGAGAACAAAGGGAAAATATCAGTACTGTTCATTCAGAAATTTTGAGCTTGAGACAATATTGCCTCATGTGAGAGATTAGGGTCAACAACTTTACAAAAAATTTTTGACATAAAGACAATTGCTATAGTCAATCTAAAATTAGTTCCTGGTCTTTCTTTAAAACAACCTTTTAGAAATCTGATTTTTAAAATTTAACAGCAGAAGCAACATTGGAACCCCCAAAAAAATATAAAACATTTCTCTGCATATTCTTTCTTTTCTCTGTCGGAGATAAGAAGACTAGGATGCCTTGATCATGAAAAAAAAAATCAGATATAGACTTGAATGGAATAGAATAGATTCTATTTGGACTTGGATTGAAATAGGTAAGAGAATTTGAAGGAAATTTGAATTTGAAGAAAGTTGTGTTCTTAGAACAAATTAAGAAAGAACATTATTAGAAGGAAGATGCAAGTACGTTTCAAAGGGAGCTTTGTAATATTTGGAAGAATAAAAGAATCATTCAGTACTTAACTAAAATGGGTTGAGATTTCAGTCCTTTTGAGGCTTGTCTATCTCTAGGCTTAGTTACTGTGAAATTCCTTGACAACAGTAATAAAGCATTTACAGTGAGAGTCTTGACTTTTGCCCACCTGAAACATTTTTCTTCTATTGACTTAGAAAGCTTTGGGGCCAAAAATTGTGTGAAGCAATGAGGCTATTCAATATTAGACAAAGGGATAAAGCATACAATACTGGAGACATATTTTTCCTTTGCCTATGAAATGTTTCAAGTGAAAACTGCTTCTTTCAACACTGCAGACCTTGTGGGAAATGACCTGTACACTGGATAAGTTGACAGGCACAGTAGGGGATTTCATTACACCTCAGAATTTGACTGGCACAACCAGCTCTCTCTGGCTCTCTGTAACCCCTGGCAAGTGCTTGGAATTGAATCTGTAAATGTTAATCAATATTTCAGGCCTATTAAATAAAGAAATGCATTGTGGAAATCAAAGCACTAACGGCTAGCATGATGCTATACAGTGACTTCCAGGCCATCAAAAACCTTGTAGGGAGCAAAAGAGCAAATATTTTAATAAAACAATTACCTTTACAATTTCAAACCTGCAGAGGAATGTTACATCTCCAGCCCTATCACACTAACTTAATTTTCATTTCAAATAGGTCAGTGAACAGAAGCAACTCAATAGAGATATTTAATGAGTCTTTAAGATGCTGTCCTAAATCTTTGGGAAAGTAAAAGCCCACCATGTGTTTAAAACATTTGCAAGCATATCCATTTCTTCTCAAAGATGAAATGGGGCAGAACTGTGCCCAAAGCCTGAGGGAGTTTCACGGTAGATTTCAGTGGATACAGACACTGAGATTCACGGGTGGGACGGATCTAACACAGCTGTAGACAGCCTAACCATAGGCAGCTGTGGTTGTGCTGGTCACCTGAGGCTCACTTTGGAGAGAAATGAGAATTTCTGGAGTGCAATTTATTTCATGCTAAAACCAATGTCTAAAATAGGTCAAATGAATTGTACCTTAAAGCCCTCTGGTCTCTGAAGTGATTACACAGAGAGCCACAGGTAGCCAAAACAACTGAGCAATAGGTATCCAAAGTCAGAGGAAATCAATCACTACATCCCCACATACCTTGTGGTGCATGGACAAAACCAGACTGCAAAAGGCAAGTGAACTTGTGCTACCCTCAGGCAAGTGTGAAAAAGGGTAACATAACCAAGAAAGTGAAATAATTTCAGTATTTTAAAGTATCTCCCTGTTGTGAAGCTTGAAATGGGTCAATAGGAGTATATGTGTCTATATCAAACACCCACTGAGTGAAAAGTTATCTCTAATTTCTCCTTCCCTCAACAAAACAAAATAAAAATCCATCTGTCTAGCCACAAAGTGGTAACTTGCTGCAGAATGAAGTAGCAGCTCTTGGTTTCTTCAGAGTCCTGGTAGATGTGAGAGCTGAATGTTGATATGGACAAGGCTAGATAGTCCTTGTCAACTTTGCAATCTTACCCTGCCTCTGAGATGGGAAACAGCCTCCAGTTTCTTTCCTTTGCCTTCAAGAATTTCAGGAGAACCAGGTACTATGACCAAATACCATGGCCAGATATAACATTGTAAGTCTGCCAGCTTTTATTGAGCAAAGTATCTCCTGCAAAAGTGAACTCCCACTTCTTGGCAAAGTAAACACAATGAAGTGTTGAAAAAAAAGTGGAGAAAGTTTCAAATTCTTTCAGAATTAGCTTAAAAAAAATTGCCACTGGCAGTTTTGAAATGGTGGTGTGTGGCACCACCACAGCACTCATTCTGGCCATGCCCCTGCCGAGGAGATTAACATTTCTTTACTACTATTGTACTGGAAGGAAATATGAAATAAGAAAAGAGTACTACTTATTTATTATGATGTCATGATAAAAGTAAAAGAACTGGTGATTGATAGAAACCCTGTGTAATTGTTGGATACCTGTGCTAAGCTGTCTCTGTGAACAATTTAATTGTAAACTCGATATGAATTTTCTTGGCTAATTACATGGAGCTAAAATCCTCATAGGCAGGTCCTACTTTTCAAAAAACAATTTAAGAAATTGAATTTGATAGCAGATCGTGTTCTGTTCCTGCGAGTGTTAGAGCTAGTCATTTTGGTGAATGAGTTTTGTTAATGTTTTTGGAAGGTGGAGAAGAAATATCAAGACTTCCTCAGAAGAGTCACAAAAACTCTACAGGCTGTTACTCAGCTCAAGCATTGATTTTTGGAACATGTGGAAGTGTGTCTTAGCCCCTCAGAGATGTCCTGTGTGCTAGAGGCCACCTCAGGAGTTTGTGCTCCAGGAAATACAGCCAAGACCATTACACATGGTCCGGCAGCCCCATGAAATTCCATTTGTCCCAGGCCCTGTGTGACTGTACTTGTCTGTCCTTGTAGGAATACTGTAGGTCCTGAAGTTGTGGAAAACTAGAGTTCCCTGTAAGGATGGACACATTATGGCAGAACTCTGCAGTGTGAAGGAGGTTGGTGTTCATAGGAGACCTTCAGACCTCCTGCCTGTGACAATCAAAGGGACAGAAGGAGGTAGAGCACCACTATTCCCTGTCATAGCCTCAGCCTCTAACACTCTTGGTGAAACTTTAGTCCTAATAAGTTCTTCTCATTTCATTTTCTTGTTCTCTCTCCCTTGTTAAATAAAGCACCTGTTATTTACAGCACTCATCAGCCTGCTCCCAATCTAATGAGACTGCAGAAAGTTTGCCTGCAAACTCCCACTCCTTCTGTCAACTTCATTATCTGGGGATGCCTTGTGAAGCTATTCATGCTCTATCACCACCTCCTGCTTCCTCACCTTCATTCCCCTCTCCTTAGCTGAGGCATGTGCTTGCCTGTCAGCTCTCCTCATGTCACTCCTGCTGGGTTGTGTAAGACACAAAAGCTACAAAAGTACATTTAATTTACTAGTGTTTTAACACAGGCCTTCCCCCACCTTGTTTCAACTGTCCCCACTGTAATTTCAGAATCTGTCATATTCTCACAATGACAGAGCAAGTTGTCCCAGCGGTGCTCTGGTTTTCATTTCTCTTCAGGTCTGGATGAAAAGCAGGAAATCTGAGAAATGTACCTTTAATTCCCAGTAAACAAGATAAAGTTTTGAGTCTCTGCAACCAGGGTAGATCTTGCAGCTTTGAGAATTAAGATAATATTCCTTCAAGAGGAACGAGTCACTGATGGTGCCTTATGTGAAACTGCTTCATGGGAATCAATATTAAAAGTTCTCACAGGAAAGCTGTCGATGAAAATGCCAGGAGAATGGTTTTTGAAAAGTTTGCTCTATGAAAGGGGGCTGATGCAATGATAAACACACAAGCTGAACTGATTTCTATGCAATGTGAACAATGTGGTCTAGTGGAAGGTGCCCCTGCCCATAGCAGTGGGTCTGAAACCAGATGATCTTGAAGATCCCTTCAAACCCAAACCATTCCATGATTCTATGACTTGCATGGATTCTCCATTGCCCAGTGACCTGAGCTGCCATTTCTTTAACTGATCCCATGTTTAAAATGCTCTCTATACAGAATGATTGTTATAAAGTGAGTGGAGATTTAAACGGAACTAAAGCACTAAATTTGACCCTAAACATAGAATCATAGATCATCTCTACCTTTCTTCTTTTGTCTCTTCCCCCCCCCCAAAAAAAAAAGAAGAGACCTTTTAGGGTCTATTGTAAAGCTTATTCTTTCTCTCACAAATCTGAAGCAAAAAAATTAATTCTATGCAAGTCATAGAATCATGGAATGGTTTGGGTTTGAAGGGATCTTCAAGATCATCTGGTTTCAGACCCACTGCTATGGGCAGGGGCAGCTTCCACTAGACCACATTGTTCGGAGCCACATGCAAACTGGTCTTGAATGTTTCCAGGGATGAGGCATCCACAATTTCTCTGGGCAACCTGTCCAATGTCATGGACCTTGGGAACCAGGCTCAGAACCTGGGGATGATGCCTGTGAACTCCTTGAGACACATCTTGTGTGTGGATGCAGCATTTTCATGCTGGCTGTGATCACGACCTTACTTACAGACCTCCCTCAAACCCACAAAACCTTGGCAGTTTCATGGGTACAGTTCCGTGTGGTATTTGGAAAGACCTGCAATATGAGCACAAGCACCATTACAAATGAGAGGAGGCGTCAAAGTTCTCATGGATCTGAAATACTTGAGGTGAAAACTTTTAGAGGAGGCTTAATAAATGCCTGGTAATGTTGGCATCAAGGTGGTAAGGCTCAAAGAACCAAATGTTTAAGCCATAATAATAATTCACCGATGTTATTAAGCCATCAAGTGCTGTTACAGCACAACAAAGCCACTCCCTCAGCATGCTGCACACAACAACATTCCTCTCCAAACCAGTCCAAGACCTGATCACTCAGCTTTCTCTGCTTGCCTAGAGTTCATGTTCCTTCTTTCCTCCAGTGATCTCTCTAGGTCTTCTTGCTTGTCCCAAGCTTGCCTTCAACCTGGTGCCTGACCTGATTTAAGATAGTCATCCAAATCTGTCTTTCTCCTCCCTCCTCCTTTTGCTGTCTACTGCAGAACTGAGAATGTGTAAAGTTGGTACTTTTATTTCTCTTAGGCTTGAAAAATTTCTATTTTGAGGTGCCTGGGAAGGTCTAACATGGTCTGAGCATTCCTAAAGAAGCAGAACTATCTGGGCAAGTGAGGTGCAAGTGCCCTAAGCTAAGGCATATGATCTGCACAACAGACTGGATGGAGAAACAATTTTTACAGAATTTGGGTTTTACCATGCTGGGATCACTTGTCTTCAAGCACATGGAAAGATAAGTAAAATTGTAAAATGGGTGAGGTGGTAAATAGTGCAGAAATGCTGTGACATTCCATGGGATATACTAGGCCTGGCTGTATATCCGTCCTCAGTTTCACTTTGGATGGCTGTCCAATAGGGTTACTGCCTAAAAGTCTTTCCCTATATTTAGAATTTATAGAACTTTCTGGTGTTCTTAGAAGGATCACCTATAAAAATGAAGACTGGAAGGAAGAGAAAGGCAAATTAGGCAGCACTATTCATGTTTCAGCAAAGTGAGGGGCAAACTAAACATGACTATTTATGATTCAGCAAGGAGCATGGAGAAATGGTGCAAGGAACTCTGAGCTCTTTGCAAAGAATCAGTTTCACATGGCACATTGTGAGAATATTCTCAAGGATTTAGTGGTCAGGTTTGTCCCCTATTTGATTTTACATTAGCACATGTGAGTCTAAAAGATAGTTCTTTTTGTATTTACATACCTAGTATCATTTGGGTTAGTTGTTCAATTTTATTTTTCTTTTGGTCCTCATAGGTCTCACACAGACAAAAAAAAAGAGAGAAAAATCTTCTTACCTTTTTTAGCAGTCTGAATCCTAACATTTACTGATCAACTAAATAAAATGTTGATGACCAAAATTTCAGCAGGAAATGAGTCAGCTAATTGATACTCAAAGTGTCTTCTGTTCCCAGACTCTACAGACAACATTGCAGCTCTGTTCATGGCTGTCCCTAGGCCTTCCTCTCTTATTTGGCTTGATCTTCAAAAAATCATGGTAAGAGTGGTAATCTGGGTCAGGAGCTCAGCCTACTGATGCACACTGAAGGGCAATGAGAGTTAAAGTGTCAAATAAGTAAGTGTAAGATATTTCTCTACCTGTAATATACACAAATATAAGAGAGAGTATGTAACCACAGAATACAATCCTATTGCTGCAAAAATAATATCAGAAATATGAGAGTCAGAATAGTTACATGTAATCCACTTTAAATGTTGAATATTGGGACCTGGACAAGGACTTTGTGGATTATAGCAGGTTACTAAGAAGTTATTTCATCATTAAAGGCATAAGCTTTCCTTTCCTTAGAAAAACAGATTTTTTAATTATTTTTGCTTCAGAAGACTGCTGAGTAAAACTCATATAATGATACCAGCTGTCAAACTTATCATGTCTCAATTATATTAACACCTTCTTTTGAAGTTCCTAACATGTAAAATGCAATTTACCATAAAAGGTTTCAACACCTACTGAAAGGAATTCAAGAGTAGGGAAATGCTGCATTTCAACATGAGCTTTGGAGAGTTCAGGCATTTTCTCTGCTGCTGCTTAGAAATCTTGTATACTGGGAAAATTGGTGGTGTATTCTTGCAGCATAGTAATAGAAAAAGAGAGGGAAAATATCACTGTTTTTTCAAGAGTTTTGGAAATGGTCAAATGTAACAGGGATGATGATCTGAGAGATCAGCAAAGCATGTCAGTTAGCACAAAACCAGCCTCTACCGAAATTTAGTAAAAACTTCTGTGTGGCTCAAATTCAATGTCACTGTATGAACTGTGATTCTTATATTCCTTTTTCACCACTTAAACCCAAAAGAATTCTGCTGAAATGAAATGGAAAAGCATCTTTTGCAAAACCTGCCTGTGACAGGGAGAACACAATTGAGGGGTTTTATCCTGGTTTTTGAAAGTTAAACTGTTTCGGTTAGGTTTTCTCTCTGTCTGGAGCTGACATGTAAGGTCTTGTAAACACGCAAAACTCCAACATTTTAACTATGTTACTGTGTTGTTGAACAGCTTAATTGAGATGATTACACTCATGAGATGTGTGGATGCCCCATCCCTGGAAATGTTCAAGGCCACGCTGGATGGAGCTTTGAGCAGCCTGGTCTAGTGGAAGGTGTCCCTGCTCATGGCAGGGGGGTTAGAACTGGGTGATCTTTAATGTCCCTTTGACCCCAAATCATTCCATGATTCCATGATTCTAGTTATTTGAGTATATATCTTTCATATTTAGGGAAAATGCTCTATCAGTGTTTTAGTTTCATACCAATATAACTGGTATCAAACAGAGTCATAAGTATCATCACAAACATGGCTTAGTTTCTGATTTCCAGGTTCAGCAGTTAGGCCCCTATCTGAAATCAGCTTCTGAGCACAAAATCAATATTTACAATAGGTCACAAATTGTTACATGGATAATTCATAGGAAACTTTTCAAGTTTTGTTTTCTTTACCTCTATTGTATTTCAAAGGCCTATATTATCCACATGAATATGCTTCTCCATCTGCAGCTGCCACTCATTTTCTCTTAGGCAAGAATTTTGTGTTCTTCCATTTCTAGGTGCTTGACAGGGATGTCTGGTTTTGGGGAGCTGAAAATGCTTAGTATTATAAGGGCTCCTTTCAGATTCATTCTAAGTGGGACATCTAAAAACCCACAAAGGTATTCAAATCCCAGAGTAATTTTGGAAATCTTAGCAATGTGCTTTCAACAACAAATGGCATGAATCTAGTTTTAGAGAGCCTTCTTCCAATCGTTTCTACCTGTAAGTCATGATTCTGCAATTGAAGTGAAAGCTCTTTGAAAGCTATTCTTCTCCTCCCTAGGTACAAATGAGCTATTTATTTATGACTGAAGAAGTGTTTTCCTGTTCAGCTATCATTTTTTTACAGTTAAGTTATAAATAACTATTGTAACAAAGCCTTAGGCTTCTGAGCTCCAGATAAGGCTGAATGCACTTCATGAGAAGCAGAACATCTTTGGACAAAATGCCTGGAACAGAAACAACAAAAACGAGTGGATTATGTAATCTGAACACAAACAAGCCTCTTCCCCTTTTTCTATCGCTGTCCATTGAATTCTGCATCACGCACAAAGCACAGCATGCATTCAAACAGAGCTCTAATGTGTCATTGTCATTACCTTGCGCTGCATTATTTACTACCGCTATGTAAGATTTCTATGGGGAGAATTTCACAGTGGAGAGAGATCTTGGTTTATTGTTAGTAAATGTAAAGTAATTTTTGTTTCCAAAGACTAAGGAGAATAAAACCAAGAGTCTAACTTTTTCCTGTCTAATTATGCCCGTGTTTTCCCCACACACAACTCATTTCACAGGTCTTCAAATGACGAGATCAAGATTAAGACTGCTGAGCTGGTAAAGGTAAAGTTTGCCTTTATATAAAGCCATGATTCTACTCTCCTAGAAAAGCATCCAGCTCTTTATAAATATTAGATAACCTTGAGCTCTCAACATAATCCTGTGGTCTGGGGACATGAAGTAATTCATATTGAAAAACAAATCAAATGCCCTATCTTTAAAAGCTGCCTTTGCTTGTAAATATGTTTCCATGGCTTTGAAGAGTTTCTCTAAATAACAAATTCTGAGCATGCTTCTGAATGTTTGCATCCAAGTTTAGCAAATTAGTGTGTATTTAGGCATTAAATAGATGATAGACCATCTCAGAAGTTGCATGAGTACCCTGGCTGGTAGAAAGAAGCATGAAACTCTGCTTATTACTTTGAAATGAGCAGAAGTGTATAAATTCTTTTGCATTTGTTTTCACTGAGTCTTGATACAAGAAGTTTTACATAATTGGTGAACTAAACAGTTGCAAGAGCTTTTGCCATCTACAGATGACCACATACCTTAGGGAATGCAATAGATACGGTTATCAATGTGAGTAGACAATAAACACAAGAGTCAGGAATTAATGTAATTTCTCATGGAGTTTTTCATTATTATGTTCACTCCTAGCTTTGTTTCCTCTCCTAATCTGCATTGCAGTGGTATTTTTGGTGGAAAACACCCATTTCCCTACATTACAGTGCCTGATTTTTTGCATCCAGGAAAATTTCAATAGAAAATGCATAGTGAATTTAGAGGCATGCAGTTCTGGAAAGGAGATATGATGAATTGGTGTCACAGGCAGATAAATTCCTATTTAATATCATTAAAGGGGACTTGATCCTTTTGTGTAGACATGTGCCATTTAGTTTGTACATAAAACTAGCAATCTACAAGGATTATTACTTTGAAGAATGAAAGTGAAATGAATACCTTTAATAACAGGGGTAATGGACCTGGTGAACCCCCAAAGTGTCTGAAGTGTGGGCTTGACTTGTACATAGCTCAGGAGGATGGTCAGGACATGGGCATTCAGCAGCATGGTCAGGGCTGAGTGAGTTATATCAGAAACTCCAGTTACCAGTAGGGTGTTCTGGGATGTGCTCCAGACAAAATTTCAGTTTCTAGGAGGGAAAGTAGGATCTGCTTGTTATGTACCTTTAGCTCAAAAGTTCCCTAACTTGAACATTTCCTTTGCATACTTTGTGGGTGGCTTTACACTGGCTGCTGAGCTCTGTATTGCAGCACTTTTGCTAAACCTGGACTAGCTAAATCACAAAAATCCTTTAACCTAAAATCACGAGATCAGTAACTTGTATTGATATGATAATACCATGATAAATGTACCTTTCAAAATGTTGTACTCTCAGGTGATTTTGTCTCTGGCTTTTCTTTTTGCCATCTAGAGTGGCTGAGTTGTTTGTAAGGTGTCCACAACTGTGTTTTCCAGGAGGCTTTTTTCGCCAGGGAAATAAAAGATGGAGTTCTGACAGCACACGCTCAAAGCACTGTGCAGACATTAATTAACAAGCAAGAGATGATGAACAAGTGGTGAAAAGTTTCAATGCTTCTGTCTCGCCTTGCAAACCTGAGCAGAATGGCCCAAGCTTCTATGGACCAGCCAACTATAAATGCCAGCCGGGAACAGCCTGACAGTGTTCAGACTCAAAGTCTGCAGTCAAACTGTCAGTGGCATCTAATTAGCGGAGTTCTAGATCAAGAATAAAATGTGTTTGACTCTTTATAAATATGATGTGTAAAAATGTTACATAATGACATGCTGCTGCTCTACATCCCCCTTAATGTTTTGACAAGGGCGTCAAGTAGTGAAAAACTGCAAAGTGCCAAAGTATTTCAGCTACTTCATGTGAGTGGCTGAATTCTTCATTTCAATTTCTTATGTGCCAGAGTCCAGAAATGGGCCAGGATCTGGGGATAAATGAAGGTTGTTCAGTTTAATGAGCTGTTAGATTTTTTTAAATTTTTTTTTTAAACAGAAGCTGGAATATGTGTAACATGTTAGAGAGAAGATTTCAACTGACAGAGGCAATTCAAATCTCTCTGTGGAGGACCCAAGCCCAGGTCTACTTCTGTAGGACACCCTCTATATTCCTAGTCATGTTGTTTAAACCAAAATTCCTTCTGTTGGCTATTAAATGTGTGTTTCACACTTCGTGGGTGCTCAGCACAGGATCTGTGGGTCTTTTGATTTGAAGAAATCAAAGAGCTCACAAGCAACATTGCTTACCAGACTCATTTTTTCAAGAAAACAATAAAATTATGGAAACAGATGTATTTTATAGTGGCCTTCCTTTTTATTCCCAGAAAAAGAATTTAAGCTTTGCATAATTCACTGGTAAATGGGAGTCTCAATCCACCCCTGTGAATTTTTGGCACTGCGAGTTAGAGTCATAGTTTCCTTATGCTCCTTTAGTAGCTGAAACAGAGACGTACCCAGTGAAAATCTGTGCTGTTCTGCAAAGACCTTACTTCTTTTAAGAGATAGTAGATCAAATCTACAATTATTAGGCTGTTGACTTAGGTACCAGAGTTATGCAACTAAACTAAGTGAGGTAAAACCAGGTCAACTATTGCCTCCCCTTCCCCTTCTCTAAATATTATAAACTCTTTGTCTAACAGAAGTGCTATGCACAAAAATTCAATAATCTTTGTGAAACCCTTGGAAGTTACAAAAGAGAAGCAGTGTGGAAATGCTGAGAAGAAATCAATCATTCTGTCTTTGTAGCAAAGTCTGGATATTGTACAGTAAATAAAGCTTGAGAAGATTGAATCAAATTAAAAAAAAACAAACAAAATATTGTCTTGCTGTTCATAAGTAGCTGACTGTCCAGTCTGTTCTCTAAATAAGCCTGGAACTTTGGATTAAAAGAGTCATGTTGTTAAAATAAAAGAGACAGGAGTTGCAAGTTGTTGTTTTTTAACTAAGCTTTAAAATTTTGGCTTTTTAAGCATGAATTTAGTTAAAAAAATAAGTTTTAAAGAATTGTTTTAAAGAAATTTAAAGAAATTTTAAAGAAATTTTAAAGAAATTAAAGAAATGTTTTAAGTGTGAATTTGCTTAAAACATTTTTTTACAACTATTCATATATGCAATATATACATGTATTTTACCTATGATTATATTTATTCATCATGAAATAGTTTCCAGTGAATTGCTGGAACATGCAACTGATGCAGGAATATTAATACATTAGTAATTTAGGTATTGAAGAGGCTGAGATGCAGGTGACTATGTCTGTGGAATATAAATGGCAACTAATGCAGCACAAAAGTGCAGAGTGACTAACTAAAATTACCTAACTGTTACAAACAGGTCTCCACAGCTATAAAACAAAGATCTGAATCTTTGCTCATTTACGTGTGTTTTATGCTTTGGGAGCTCCTAATTTACACAGATGTCAGAGAGAAGAGAATCAGCCCAATTATAGTCTGAATTTATTGTGCCATCAAATTAGCCAATTTAGCTATTTCAGTGATGACCACATCATTAACATCTTTTCAGGACAGCAATAACAGAGTCATTTTTATTGCTGTAATTAATATTGATGGCAATGAAACAAGCCATATAGGTACTTGACTCATATATATTGCAGAAAAGTATTGCAAATGTAAGTTCCTGATAATTTTTCTTGTTATTGTTAGTTATACAAGCTCATACTCGTCAGAGTTATTTCAGGTAATTCCATATAATTAATGCTGAAATATAAAAAATAAAAATTATCCTCAAAATAAATTTCAGCCATAGCACAAAAATCTTTCATGAGTCACAGACAAGTAACCCTGTCATCTGTCTTAGATAAAACATCTAACTATTAGAGTTTCAGAGTTCCCTAAGGAAACTTGGGATAGAATAATAGAAACACAAAGAAGGAAAAATATCCCAAACATTCATTTTGGAGTAATCCCCAAAGAAAAAAATCCTTCACTTGCAAAATATTATCGAGCAGAAGAATGTAGCAAGTGAAGGGTATGTTTTTGTATTACTCTAAAAAATAAGGGAAGCTGGGAGAAGACTTTAGTGATAATTTACTTTTATAACATAGAATCATAGATCATCTCTACCTTCTTTTGTGTCTCCCAAAAAACAAAAAAAAGAAGAGACCTTTTATAGGGTCTATTGCAAAGCTTATTCTTTCTCTCGCAAATCTGAAGCAAATTTCCAGTTGCCTGATTTAAAATATGATAGAAAAATCCATGATTTAGAGATGATGATTTTTTTTTTTTCCAATAAGGTCACCATGCCAGTTTCCATGGCATTACAAAATTGTCCTATACAGTCTATAAGGGAAGACGATACTTTCTCCCAGCCAGAATTAGGCAGCTGAAATTCTTACTTGCCAACACATGTGTGCATTCATGAAAATATGGAAACTGTCAATTTGTGACCCATTCAAACCACTTCCTGTTTGGATCATTTGGTTCCTGCCCTTAATACAACTGCTATTTATTTCACTGTAAGAGCATCTTCCAGCTTCTTGTACAGTAACTGGCAGGTGTTTCCCATGGGAAAATGGTAAAGATTTCAGAGAGTATATTTAAAAATATTAAAAATAAGGGCCTGATCCTCAGATAACGAAGATGTTCTTGACTACGCAGAAAGTCAGCTTGTTCCATCATTTTATATCAGTCAGGAAATAAAGTACCAGTTTTCGCAAGAGGATTTGAGAGAGGAAGATGTGTTTAACCATAGGTCTACTTTGATGAAACAGAGGAGTCAGTTTTTACAGGGAGATAGATTCCCTATAAATCCTGAGAGGTTCTTAGGAGTCAGTTTCCTTGTGTATGTTTATTTCCCTTTTAAATAGAGTGGCAATTGGTTATTTTAAAAGGGATATTCAAGCATTTTGAGAAGAGAATTTGTAAATCCTTCTGCTTTTTTTTTGCTGTGCTTTCCTTTTGAATCAGCATTAAATTAAAAAAAAAAAAAAGTGGAACCACAATTCTCCAGGAAAGAGCCAGCATTAGTATCAATGATTTAATCTGTACTGAGCTATTAAACTGGATTTTGGAGAGGGGAGCAGATCCACCATCTTTATTTATAGGAAAATTCCAGGATAAACGTCTTCTACACTTTAAAATTATTCCTGCATTTTTCAGACTTTTCCTTTTACTATCCTGGACAAACTTTTTCAACAGAGGAGAATTTATTCACATAATTTCCAATGAAACAGAAACCATCTGGGTATGGTTTCAGATTTGTTAGGATGCCCACAAAGTGGATAAGGGTGTTGCAATTCCAGTTTAATGTAAAAACTTTCCCCTGCTCTGGAGTGAATTAGATGCGTTGCTCTCAGATGAGCTATGCTCTCCAAAAATATTTCCCTGCCTTTTTTAAAATTATAATCCTTTTTTAAATTATTTTTTATTGCTCATTGTCTTTGTTTTCTTCTTCAGTCTTAAACAGTGAGACAAATAAAACTGGTGGGGACAGAACCAGATTCAGCAAGATCATATTACAAGGCAAATGGTAAAATCAGTACTAAAGCTCAGATTAAACTGGGGTAAAATAGATATTACCAGAAAGATGATTAAAATTGGTAGAAAAACTGCATTTAAAAAGGTAAAAGAACCAAAATAGTGTTTTAGGTGCCAAGTTTCAAAGTTCACATCTTTTTCAGGTAAGATTATTCTTACCACTTGCTTTATTTCCAGCCTAGCAGAGTGTCTCCCCAAGTGGCTCAAAATAGCATATTCTTTATAATGTGCATAATGTTTTATCTATATATGATTTAAATGAAATTATGACCATTACAAATGATCCAACTTCTATAACAGGGTTTTATGTTCGTCATAAATTTTTAACATGCAAGAAAATGAATCAAAATGTATCTTCCCTATGGTCATTAAATAATAACTCTGCGTTGCCTATCATACTTAGGTATCCTATTTTAAAACCTTATGAAGAAAAGAGATATAATTAGGCTGATGGGTATTTTTGATAAGGGAATAGTAATGTCTTTTCCAATGATAATGCAAAAGGATGAAATTCCATCTAGTCATTCTGCTGACTTTTATTACTCAGGCGTTACACAAATGCAGTTTGGGGAAATGAACTGAAGGAGCCTCAAGTGAATATTTGGAGAAAAAAATGAGTGATGAGTGTGATGTCAAGAGGTAAAGACATGTTTGATGCCTCAAATGCTTTCCCATGCTGAGGTGAAGAGAATGCAAACAGAGCCTGAAAAAGCAGTGAAGGAGGATTGCAGACTCTCTACTCACTAACCACGCTGAAAACCTGTGTATGCACCTATTTTAGGAAATTTTATTTGAGGGGAGTGTGAGTTTCAGCCCTTTCTTAATATCTCTTAAGCTCTCTAAAAAAGACTGCAACAAGTTGGAATTAATTGAATCTAATGCTGACATCTACGTGTTTCAGTGGGTTGGATGGCCACAGTTCATTATATCTCTTTGAAGACCCTTGTAACAGTCAAGACTCTTAAATTCAACTTTTTTAAAAAAGGAAAATACTCACATATTTACAGCAGGATAACTTCAGCACTGCTTCTATGGTGTTCAAATGTGACATTGTGGGACCTGACCTGAAAATGCACTGTAACTTGTGCTGCTTTCAGGGTTCAGTAAAGTGAGGCAAGCACAGTGCCACTGTCCTTAGGGACCGTGGATTTTCCAAAATGTTTAGAGTGAAACATCCTTCTGACAAATGTTAAAAGAATTCATAGAATTATAGAAGCACAGAATGGTTTGATCTAGAAAGGGCAATAAAAATATCATCTACTCCAAGCCCCTGGCCATAGACAGGGATTCCTTTCACTACACTGAGTTGCTCAAAGCCCCATCCAGTCTGACCTTGACCAGTGAGGAATAGTCCACAGCTTCTCTGAGCAAGCGGATCCACTGTTTCATTTCCCTCATTGTGAAGTGTTTCCTCCTAACATTCCATCTAAATCTACCCTCTTTCATTTTATTACAATCATTCTATATAGAGAGCATTTTAAACATGGGATCAGTTAAAGAAATGGCAACTCAGGTCACTGGACAATGGAGAATCCAGCCAGGTGAGTGTTCACTGAGTTTCTGATAACACCTGAGCATCTGCTTAGGCATGTTTTCATCTGCAGAAGTGGGAATGAAAAGTTGCATCAAAATACAAACAGTGAATTTTACAAGGTTTTCATGCTTTGAGTAACTCAATTAATTTTCACAAACTGTTCCAAATTAAATAGAAAGAAAAACCTCACATCAGTTATGTGCAGATGAATGCATAAATTACTTGGTTTCAAAAATAATCCTGTCCAGACATTTCTCTGCTGAAATTAGCAGGAGATTTTCTACCATCGTTGTTGTGGAGTCAGTCGGAACTGTCAAAATTCCCACACTGAAAACTGAAGAAGCTGGGCCAGGGGGGTAATATTTTTTTAAAGACATATCTAGGTGATGAGACATAGGAGTAATATTTTAAAAGTTTTTAAAAGAATGGGCACTTCTCTTTGCAGTCAGTAGGAAAAAATAGGCATCCCAGAGAGATTTCACCCTAAACCGAGTAAGTGAAGTCAGATGAATCACCCTTGGAAATATCTCTTCCCTTAATTGACTACGAATGAACATCCTGCCTACAATGAGTAGTCCAGAAGTTATTGTGTAATTTTTAAATGCCTAAAATTTACTTCAATGAATTCCACCCTTGTGACCAAATTTTGATTAAATAAAAGCAAAATAAACCAAAATAAAACCCTAATGTCTTCTTATTGTAGCTATATATCTTTGTAAATGGAACAAAGATGGATTTGAAAATTGTGCTTGGTTTCTCAGGATGAAAATAACTGAAAAGATTCACTCAAAGACAACAGTCTTTTCAGGCACCTTATTCATTTAGATAACAAGGGAGAAATTATTCTAAAGAGGCATCAAATGAAATTTAAGAAAATAATGACCAAAAATGCCATGAGATGTTTGACAAATTATTACTTTTAGAGGCTCAAAAAAGTGAAATAGAAAAGCATGTGTCTTCAATAAAAACTTGCTTACACACCCAGTGGATACCCTGAAATTACTAAATTAAGGTTTATGTGATGGAATTAGGTAGTGGATACCAAACCTTATAGAAGTGATACTATGCTAGTTTTGAAAAACGAGGCTAATTTATATCTTGTAGATTTGCAAAGGTCAGGTTGTTTGTTATACAAATCGAAGAGTTGTTTTCAGAGATCCTTCATTCTAGGTTAACACACTGGTAAAGAAAAATTTTAACACATTGGAAAGTCTTGTAAAAATTACCAGAAAATAAGAATAAAATAATTTCTGTGGAAGTTTCTGGTGAGATAAAATTTAGCACTGAATAATTACAGGAGTTTTTTTCTGGGAAAACCCTTGGAACTTCTTAGTAGCTGTACAGGGATTTTTTTCAAACTTACTTTTTCTAAATTTCAAATATTTTCTATGATTCTAAATGAACAAACCTTTAATAAATTATTGTTCATTTTCTTGCTAAGACAAATTGCAAATGTTATTAATTAACTGCAACTAATATATGTAAGTGATTTTCACAATCAAACTTGAAGTCACCAGAAAGTTTCTCTGAAATTCCTCTGAAAGTTAAGACCTCCAGTTCAGATGTTGATTTCTCATGGCCTATAAATTATAGAATCATAGAATGGTTTGGGTTGGAAGGAACCTTAAAGATCATCCATTTCCAATCTCTTGCCTTCTGGGGGAATGTAGCACTTGCTTTCCCTATGACAGCACTTGTGAATCCACTCCAACATGGGACGTATTTCGGGTCATATCCCTTGAACTTGACTAAACAAATGATGTATTTTCTTGGAAAGCGGGCTTAACCCTGTCCTTAGCTGGAGATTCACTGACAAGGTGATCTGTGGTGGAAACTCACTGTAAAACTCTTCTCCACTTGAGGTTTATTTTGGTATGGCAAACCCAGGAAAATAATACAATTATGAATGCAACCCCATAACACATACTAGATTAATAAAAATTCATTAATTTGCATTAAGATTCATAATCCAGGAAAAATAATAAAAAACAAAATAAAACTCACACCTAAAGAACATGACCTTGATTGAAACCTTTATTGAAACTGCAGAGATACATATTCCAGTCCTCTCTGTCATCCTAAGCCAGTAGTTCTATAGTGACACTTGTAAGTGAATGAGAGATGATTCCAGGGAACCTTCCTAGTTAAATTAAAACTATGGTTCGTGGCCAAGGATTTCTAAAGTTAAAATTATAGAAATAATAGAATCATAGAGTGGTTTGGATAGCAAAGATCATCTAGCTCCAAACTCCTGCCATGGGCAAGGATGGCAGAATCTGTTGAAAAGCTAATGAAGTTCTATGGCTCAAAGTCTGACTAACCCAAGATACAGAGCTTTTACAAATTCCCTGCTTTCTGTACTCCTCTAATAACTTTGCAACCCATTGGCCAATTTGACTGGTTGATGAGGTCTCAAAATATGAAATTCCAAGTACAACATATAGAAAAGGGCTTATTTTCAGCAAAAGGACAAATTCAGAGCTTCCCATTGTATGTCCAGCCAGCTGAGTTAATGAGGGATGGGGCAGTAGCACCATCACTGCATGAGTGGTCCTCGCTTGGAGGGGTGGTAGAGATCTTGGAGTGCATGGGACCTTTGTGGTACTGTGGGAAAGGAGTTGAACTATAATGGGTCCACACCACATTTTGATGAGGAGAAGTGCAGAGAGACAGGACCTCAGATTGTAGGGAATCAGGTCTCGTTAGTCCCACTGCACTAAGAGCAGCTGGTTTGACATGGAGAGAGTTACCAGGAAAAGAGTTTGGGCTTTGTAGTGTGGGATTATTAGCAGTGGACTAAAACATGTTGGCCTGACTTTACTTTCAGTTCCACCGATGTGCTGAGTGTGCTTCTAATTTGCAGCAGAATAACTAATATTTGAGTCTGAGCTTCTTTGGGATCCTAAGAAAAAGGAGATTAATCTTTTCCTGCATTTTTCTTATTCAGTAGACCCTAATTATGACTCTTGACTACCTTGTAATGAAGTTCATGCTGTTCTGTAGAACAGACTTATCAGTGAAATAACAGAGCTTTAATTTGTATATACTTTCCTTGAGATTTAGAGATGCTCAGGGGATTTTTTTACCCTTCTCCCATCAAGTGTTTATACATAAATATGTACAATTTAATGCTTAGCCAAAACCTACATCAATAATTTGAAAGAATTTTAGAACTAATTCTTTCAATGATAAAATGCTGAAAATGAGGAAAATCATAATGATTTAGTTTGGACAAAATTCGAAAGTAAAAATAAGAAAGTCAGCCTGTGTTCTGTAAATTCACAGTGCTTGTTCCCTTCAGCTATGCTTTTGCATGCTCACTCACTGACTTTGAATTTCAGACACTTCAAGCCTTTGGGGAACTTGTTTGTCTTTGAAAATGTTGTGTTGTTCTTAGGAATAATCCTAATGGCACCTTGCTCTTGCATGCCATAGAGCACTGCATACTGATGGAAATGCCTGAGCTAATTATTCCTCTATAGTCCCATCCAACTTTTTTGACACTCTGATTTTTGACATTTCTTCTAGTTTTAATATTACAAACAAGATCAGTGGGGAACACTGAAGAAAGCATATTTTTTCATTGAAATAATTGATTATATTTAAAAAAAGGAAGGTAATGTCAGCATTGTTCTTCCTCTTTAAGTGCCATCTTCAGTGCCAACATTCATCAGCATTTAAAACATTTTCTTTAAGCTCAAAATACATTAAAAAGAATACATTTTTTAAAATAATTTAATGATATAATTTTTCATTTATTTGTTCAAGACAGAGATGTTTTGGTCACTTTGACCATTTTTAGAATTTTGACTGATTTCCCTTTACTTGAGGATCTTAAATGTTCCTCTCTGCTTTCGGCTGTACTCTCCCTGCTGACACCGTGTGTGGCAATAAAGGGATGACTCCAACCAGCGCCTCAGAAACAGTTTTATTACAAACATCTAATAAAACAAATTAGAATGAAACTGAAAATTAACATCAATGAAAAAGCACACACACTCAGGAGAAGCATCACTCTGATCTCTCACATGCATTTCTTTATTAGACATGTGTCATATTAAAAGAGAGGAGACTTGCAATTTGGCAATGCGAGTGCAAACCTTAAGTCCCACTTGAGCTGTGAAAGTGCTTGTGATTAAGCACTAAATTGGATGCTCGGAATAGCCAGGTGTGACTCCCAGGTCATTAGTTTTCAGTCATTCCCCGGATTGCTTTGTTCCCAGGTCACCTGCACGGAATAAGTAAATCCATAAATATTTAAGTTTTTGGAAATCTGCTGATGTCTATGTCTTCACTAAATAATTCCCAGCGTGCCTGGCAGTCTCTGTGCTGTCTCCAAAGCTGCCACCGCTTTGGCAGGGCTCAGTGTCTGACTGCCAGGCCTGTCCAGGACACATCAGCAAAGCTTTCCTCCATCACACATCCCTTGGGGGCCCAATGTGATGAGCACACTCAGAAGGAGAACACTGATTTTTTTCAGTGTAAAGCAGAGCTGATGATAGGCATTTTTCTGCAAAATACCAGGAGGAGGAGGAGGAGGAGGAGGTGACACCTACATTTATAGAGGGTGCAGAAAGATGTGCAAGACTTTTAAAAGCAAAAAGCTGGAGTGAGCCGGAATTTCTTGAGGTACCATCCTGGAGTGGAGATCCCTCTATTTCTACTTCAGGTACTATTTATTCAACATATCCAATCTGTGCTTACTGTAAAATGAATAGACAGGGAAAGTACCAAGAAGCACATTGATCTACCCATAACTAATACTTTTGCCTCATTTCTCTGAACCAAATATTTCTTTTGTTGTGTTAATTACCAACGATTACCCCCTCACTAATTCCCAGAACTTGGCAGATAAAGCACCATTGCAACAAGAAAGAGATCTGGGGACTAGATTTAGAATGTGGGCAAATAATTATGCCCAGGACTAGCAGTGGTGTGCCAGATACCCTGTAGGACATCACTGACAACTTAGAAGAATTATATCACATTTTGCTCTTGCATATATATCTAGTGAATATATATCTCTATATATCTAGTGAAATATATAGGGACTTCACTTTCCTTTAACTTTACTTTGCCTTTATGCAGCAGTTTTATATAAGCTGGAGTACTCTGAAGGTGCAGAAAGTTTTTCTCCAATGAGGAAATATTTTCAATATCCTGCCATTACTATCTAAAATAATTATGAGGGGAAAAAAGAAAAGCTTGTCTTACCCCTGCTTCATGACAACTTCGATGCTGAAGAAGGGATTTCTTAAAAATACCTAATTAAGAGAGCAGAAAAGGGCAATGAATGAATTATCCCTGTAGCTCTATGAAGTCAAAAAATAATCAGTGCCAAATTAGGAAGTTATATTTTGTATAATTTTATAATTATAGGGGAGGCTTACACCAGCCTGCCCTTGGCATCTACTTTGTCTGCTATTTCATCACTTAGACTTTAACACTCTTTTCCCTTCTATGCCAAACAGTCAGGAAAATCTCTTATTTTGGAAGACAATCAGCATAAGCTGGTAAGAGGGCAGCCGCAATTTTTTCTGAAATAATGAGTAGAGAATTTATGCACTTGTCTAGGCCATGCAGTGCCTGAATGATGCTTTCAAGCTCTTTGCTTTTGCATGTTTTTTTCTGTTTGGTTTTACTAAACAATTCAGCCCAAATGACAGAAGCTACTGCAGAGGAGATATTATGCCCTGCTGCATGTGCAAGCTCATGAACCCACATGCAAAAGCATATGTGTGAGATTTTATAGCAACTCTTCTCAACTTTGTTCCCTTTTCTATGGAGATCTCCATCCTTGGATCCCATGTTCTGTTGATAGGCTCCAACATTTGGACTCCAAATGCACCCTCAGATCACTCAGTGCAATAACTACGGCTTTTCTCTATCATGAGCCCCAAGCTCATCCCATCTTGGATTTGTTTCTGCATCTATAACTGGAAGCCTAAATTTTGACTCTGGCTGGGTTTTGTGAGCAGTGCTGGCTGGAGAAGTGAGATCTGATGTTAAAACCAGAGGCAACTCACTGCTGGGTGTTCTGGTGCTCACTGTCTGCACAAAGGCTTAACGTCAGATGAGGGAAGGAAGTTGCCACAGAAAGCTTGGAGTTGTTTCTGCATGGCACTTTGAAGTGTTTTATACACCATTTGTCTTTGCTTGGACATTTTTGAGTTATATCCCGGTGATTTATGAGATTTTCCTAACATGCAGAGCCAAATAACTCAGGCAGAACCATTGTGGTAAAATTAAACGTTTAACTTTTCATCAGTTTATGCAGATTGTATACATTAAACCCTAGAAATGCCTTTTGAAAAGGTACATTTGGGTGTTGTCAGCATTACTATGTCAAATCCTTTTACGGATATCTTGAATTTTTACAGTCCTATGGATAATGTTGATCCACACTACAATGGCCACACCAGGTTGTGTCACTAAAGTACACTATAAATATTTTGGAAATTAATTTTCATATATTAGATGCATTAATCCAACTGCAGAACAGTTCTGTTCTGTAAATGAAGCTCACTTTTCATCATTGGGTGACCATAAAATGTATTGAAATCATCAGCTGAAAGCAATTCAGAAGATAACTCTCATTTTCAAAATGCTCTCACCAAACGAGATGTTTTGCCCATACACATAAGCAGGTTAAAAGGGGCAAAGACATACGAGATTAATGTCATTTGTATCATGGCAAATCACGGACATCCTGTGAGATCAAGATCCTTTTCTGTGCATAACAAAACATTCTCCATCTTGAAGAATTTATAAATTAAGCAGACCAGACTTCCCCAGAAAAAAAAAAGAAAAAAAAAAAGAAAAAAAAAAGAAAAAAAAAAAAAAAAAAAAAGAAAAAAAAAAAAAAAAAAAAAAAANAAAAAGAAAGTCTGTTGAAGCTGCTTTCAGAGAATGGACTGACTTTTGAAGGGTTCACAGTTGTCTGGCAGGAAAGCTGGGAAGTTTGTTCCAAGGTTCCTAAATTTACAAACCATTCTGTCATCTAGAACATACATTTTCATATTACTACCATAACAGTCTTGTGGCACTGTCATTTGTTGGCTGCAGAGTACACATGGTGACAGGGACTTTTCAGCGGAATTAATGGAAGTGCAATTTTGGTGCTGGAGGTTAAACATCTGTATCTGCCTGAGCACACTGGCTCCTTCAGCCCTCTTCCTCCATAACTACATGAGTAGATGGAAAGAGAGTAAAATAGGTCATCAAAAACTCAATTAATTACCTAGTCTGCCAGTCTAAATGTTAAGAAGTTCCCAATTGGTTTTGAAATTGCTGGATGTAGGGTTTTGAATGGTTTTGGGGTTTTTTGGGTGGGGTTTTTCTGGTTGTTTTTCTTTTGGGGCAGGGGTGTGTTTTATTTGGTTGTTTTCTTTCATTTGTTGTTGGTTTGGGGATTGTTTGTGGTTTGTTTTTTTGTTTGTTTGTTTTCCCTGAACATAGCTGAATTTTTTAGCTTATTCTCATGTGCTTGTCACATACTCAACAAAGAATTTTTTATGTGTTCATGCTTTTCATCCTTCAAGCCCAGAAAGTAATTATAGAAACATAAGCCAAATTCAGATTTAAGAAACTAAGGATTTATTAAAGATTAGAAAATAGTACTGATATTGTCATATAATTGGGAAAAAAATAAATTGTAAAGGTGGTGAGACACTAGCACAGATTGCCCAGAGAGGTGTGAATGTCCCATCCTTGGAAGTGTTCAAGGCCAGATTGGATGGGGTTTGGAGAAACCTGGTCTAGAAGATGTTTCTGCCCATGGCAGGGGATTGGAATGAGATGATCTTTAAGGTCCTTTCCAACCCAAACCTTTCTGTGATTCTGTGATATTGAACATGCACTATTTTGACTTAAGTGCTGAGAGGTACTTCTCTATATGTGAACCAGATGTCTCAGCTCTCATTACAGAATATATCATATATATTACATTACTTTATGTCAGTAAGGGCTAGAAAGCTATTCAGCAAATCACTATACACATCTCCTTTGGGGTGAGTTTAGTTTCTAGATCTGAAGTTGGTTTCTAGCCTCCATCCAATATTTTGGCTAGAGTCGGAGTTTAGATTCCTAGCAGATATATAGACATATAAATATATGAACACATAAAATAAATATATAAATTCTCTCTTGCAAAAATGTGAAAAATGATAAATTGATAGCAATGGTTAATCGAGGTTTTCAGAGTTGATCACAGACTAAACCCTTTGAAATATCAAAATACAAACAGTTTCTACCTATAAGTAGGAACTGGTTCTACTTCTGATTCCTGCTGTCACTGAGGAATGACTGTAGGAATGAAGAATGTGTTGTGTTTAATCTGGTTTGAGCTTTATCAACAGTGGGCTTAATTAAGATCCGGTGACAGAACCTCTCACTGGAAGCAATATAGCAGTCAGGGTGAACATGGCTTGGCATTCCTGAATGGATGTGTCAATCTGGTGTCTTCCTGTGCATAACAGAAACACATTTATCCTAGAAATAACTAAGCCACAATAAAAGTGGATCACCATATGCTTTTTAGGTTATTTTTTCAGAGTCAAAACTTATTTGTTTTATTAGTATTTCTGAAGAATTATGAAAGACCTACAGAAATGATGCTAAAATAGATGCAATTTTGCGTGGATTAATGATTAATACTGAACTGCTTGTCTCTTCTCTGTCAAGCCTCACTTTAAACATACACTTAGGTGATTAATTAATTACCATAATCTCAGCATTCGTGCATCATTTTGATATGCATAGATCTGATCGATTTTATGCTACAAAGAAAATTACACCTGCTCTTAAATAACACTTTTGGTACATATTAAGACCAAGGGGCTGACACAATTCTAATTTTTAGTTCTACACGCTAATTAAATTTGTTCAACTCAAACATCTGTCTCTGACTAGAAGATTACTTTTTTCCAGGTAATTTTTATGGGAGAAGGGAAGCTGGAATGGGGATGAAGTGCAGGTTACGAACAGGGATTCTGATAAACAAAAGTAACCAAATTTGCCATATTTATTCTGCAGGTTTAACCCAGGAGGTGCCATCCTGGACTAGACAAGCTGGACTGGTGTGATTTATTCCTGTATGTTGCAGGAAGAAAGGAAGAAAGTTTGATTTTGTGCTGCTGTGGAGATAGAAGGAGCAGCACGAGCCACAGAGTAATGACACCAGTGGATGAATTCAACAAGCAGAGCAAATGTGTCTGCTGATGAGTGACAGGGCAGATGCAGCTCCTTTCTCACAGTTAATGTTGCTGTTACCCAGTGTTTCCGTCTCTGCAGCTGACTGAGCAGATATGCTCCTGAATGTCCCTCCTGGTGCCTGAGCACTTTCCTTCTGAGCTCTGTGTGTGAACATACTCTGAGAGTCACTGGCTCTGCCAGGCTGGCCAGCAGCTCTCTGCTGACAGGGTCCTGAGGCTGCACCCTGACCCCTTGCTTATTTCTGCACTCTTTTCACTTTCTTACACTTAAAATACCCAGGAATGAGCCTCCAACAGAGTTTAAACTCAGAACAGTAGAATAATTTCTGAGTACAGCTGGACAAAAGACAAAATCAAAGAACACAGGTCATTCTTGACCCCACATTTGAAATCAGGAGCATCCTGAAGCACGGGAGACTCTGAGAGTGTGTCTCATTCAGGGAACTAAAATAGTGGCTGATTTTATATGGGTTACCACTCCAGCACTGGTTTCCTATAAATAACTCACAGATGTCATTTGAATTACAGTCTTCTGCAAATAAGGGGGCTGCAGGCATACCCAGGAGCCTGTTAACAAGGAGATGACAAGCTTCAGGCATCTAATTGCTTTAGCTCATCACCAGTAAGACACCTGCAGTCCTACAGCTAATCTGACCAACAACTGACTGAAAATTGAATTTAAACCAGGAGAGTTATTTCATTTACTTCAAAGGCCTGTCCACTTCCAAAAAGAAACCCCAACCCCTATCTGCTCAGCCGGCTGCTATGCAAGAGAGCCAAAAGCTTTTGTGAATTTTCTCAGCACTTGTTTCTTAGCACCTGATGTCTGCACAGAACAGTCCAAATACATAAAGCTAAATGCATTTTCAAATGTGATGTAGGCAGATTATTAAAATATCTTCAAGAAACCCAAAGGAAACCATCACCAGACCTTGTGCTCCAATTCTGAGAAGCAGAATAAGGGGGCAGGACCAAGCATGTATAATCTAACATTTTGTTGTATTATAGTGGCTCTAGTGAGTTGCACTGACATAGCTTAACTGTGCCAAGGAGGATTGACATTTCAAGGGTGTGTGCTCTTTTTCTCCAGAAAATATCATGAAAAGATAATCCTGAAACCATGAATCTTAAGAACTGAGTGAATCTTGCTTCTTTCACAGGTGTGACAGGGATTCATTGAAGCCAAAATCATGTAGAAATGGGGCAGTGAAAAGGACAAATAATTTTCAAATTTTCATATACTGTTGGAAAAGACTCAAGTCTGCAACTTCAGTCATGTCCTATTACCACCAACCTCACTGGGTTTTCTCTCCAGCAGAGGACTGTGCTCAGTGAGGATAGTTAAACAGAAGAGAAACATGGGGTGACTGAGGAGCTTCCCCAATGACCTGCAGGATCTCCCACCTTTGGGACTAAGAAAACACTCAGGAGAGTTGATGCCTGGTGTATGTTGTTCAATTCTGGTTCGGTGCTGAATGCAATTCTGTTAATAAGGGGTCAAACCCACAAGCAGGCTACTTGGTATGCCAAGACTGCTGTGGTTTGGCAAGGTCAGAGCCAGGAATCCTGGTGAAAGGAAATAATGTGAAATGCTTTATGACAGGCTTGTGGCACATCTTGAAGAAATTATTGTTCTGTTTCTGGCATCTTCTAGGTCTGGATATTCTATAATGTGGACATCACTTTATTTAGGGAACCTCCTAGGCCAGCCAGCACTGGATGTCTGTGAAATCTCTATGAGATCTAGGAATCCACATCTTGCCCAAGCATTTCACTCTTCCAGATCAGTGCTGCAAGCATTGTCCCTCTTTATTCTGAAATATGTCAAACATCACCAGATAAACTACATGGCATTGGTTAGTTTCAGTAACAGGAGGAGGGCAGATGTATTAGTCAGGTATGTGCTTGGTTTTGGAATGTGGGCTGTGTAAATGACATGGGTGGGACTTCAGAAGTGCCTGTCCAGAAATAATCTGCTGTGATATTCTCAGGAGAACAAAAAGATGCCAGTGCTGAGGGACACAGAGTGGGCTCATCAGTTACTCCTGACTTGTTTGTACCCCAAGGAAAGTCAGCGGGATCACTCAGGGAAGAGTATTTTAAAATGATAATAAACACATGCTCTCATGATTTGCTGCTGAAAATGTTGCCTCTTTTGAAACTTTTAGAGAGAAATGTTGCAATTTAGTTTTCCCCCACAATATTAGGAATTCCTGCAGTCCAGGAAATGGCTTCTCTTCATGCTAATCAAATGTATTCCTCGTTTCCACTGTAAATATCAGATTGGGCATGTCAGCACAGCAGAACACCAAGCATGTGTCCAATTTAAACACGTAAGTGGTCCTACTGAAGTGAATTGGACTTTTCAAATACATCATGCTTATGTGTTAGAAGCATAAGAACTACTTACAAGTGCAAGCATTTGGAGGATTCTTCTCTTAGTCCACATCTTCTTAACTCCAGCTTTCTCACAAAAAGAGGCTTATTGGATATGCTGTTTTCCTTCTGCTACACTATCCTGAAAGCTCGAGGAAATTATGCTACAAACTCATTGAAATCCTTTGTTGCTTTCAGTGACCATGTAAGCCCTGTTTTTTATTCACAGTGAGGAGCTAAAAAGGTAAGCATTCTGCCTCAAAGAAATTAAGATATGTAAACACATTCATTCCCCATCAACAGGCTTTGCCTGTGAACCAGGAGAACATTTCTGCATCAATAGGATTTCACAGTTGTATGCTTTCCTTTCCAACACTGCAAACTTAGGTTCTATCATTTTCATCATTCTCAAATACATGCAGATATTCAGTACAATGCCTTTGCTTCACTGCACTCATTGTCACGTTCCACGATGAGTAGCTGAGGCTCTTCAGAAAAAGGAAAGGACACAGAAGAAGCTGGAAAATGTTTATAAAGGATGGGTATGGTCAAAAAAATTTTACATAAAAAAATGAACCCTTATATTTAGCAAATGTTTCACTTGCTGGTAGAAAAGTCTCTCTCAGGGCAATAAGAAAGCAAGCGCCTTTCTCTCTTTCTTGTAGACTTCAATGGAAAAAAGGAAAGAAAGATTCCTTCAGGTTTTTAAAGTTCCTAATAAGAAGTGTTTGAATGTCTATTGTAATTTGAACAAATGTCTTATTGTCTAAATAAAACAGACTACACAAGAAACACTTCCTCTATTATGGATTTTTCAAACACTGAAGGTGGTTTTTCCCCCCTCGTGTGTGTATCTGTTGTCCTTCCTTCAATACTAATACTGACACTTCTCTGTTAACTCATTAAGGGCTTGTGACACTGGATACAAAGACTCCATAATTACTATCCTTGCAATTCCACTTGAAGATTTCCACCAAAGCTGAAGTGTCTTGTTTTAGACACTGTACAGACAAAGGAAAAACAGTCCTTGTCCCAGAGAGCATTGTATTGGAAAGGACAAAGTAGATACAGCCAACAAAGAAAGAACAAAGGCTTAAATAGGTTTACCCAAGATCATACAATAGGGTTGGGTTTTGGGGGGATTTTCTTTTTTCTTTTTGTTTTTTTTTTTTTTTTTTCAGAAAAGAGGTCAAACCCAGGTCTGTTTTCTTTCCATTAACTTCTTATCTACTTCTTCATAATCCCATGTAATTAATCTCCATCTATGTCAGAATGTTTGCACTCTCAGGTCATGTTCTTCCAAATGGCTTCTAAAGGTCCGGTGGCACCTTATGGAATTTTGGCCTGCAAGGGCTGGAAAAAAAAACAACCTATGGAAATAAAACTAAGCCAAAGAAGTATTGAACTATGGCAATGTCCAGCCAAAACTAGTACACTGTAATCTTATTATCTTACAAAGAAAGTTTCACAGAAGAAATTCATCTTTTAAAGAAAAGAAAACCCTAAACATCTCTATATTTAGCAAAGTGTTGTGGTGCTGTGCTACTGAGCGGTGTCACGTTGCATTGCCATGGGTCACACACACACAGCACCATCCTGCAAGGCTGTGAGGTCAACAGTAAAAAAAGGTGGAGGTTTTGGAACCAGTGCGTTAGGACTGGGAGGTTACTTTTGTTCAGCTATATGTTAAAATACAACTTTAAATATTTAGTTCCCTGTGCCCACTGTTGCTAAGCAGATGGGCTGCAGGTGGTAGGTGGGTTTGTGGAGATCCCTGTATTTCAGATTCTTTATCCATTATCATTTGCCAAAGAAACTCAGGATAACACTTGTCAAGAGATACACCTCTCAGCAATTGGGCAATTACCATTATTTCCTTACAGCCAGGATCTTGCAGCTAGAGGTGCTCATGACCTCACTTTCCCCCAATCTGTTGAGTGAAAGATGCTTGAAACGTGCAGTTGAGCCTTGGGGAATGACTGGCCATGAGGGAAGCAGCAGGATGCTTACCTTGTGCCACAGAATTAGACTTTTCCTCTGTAAGTGCAAAAAAAAAGAACACCAAACAGAAATAATAATTGCATGTTCTTTTACCATAACAATCCTCTTTCAGCATGAAGATTAAGGTTGTGGTTGGTTAGACATCCCACATGATTCTGGCACATCGAGGAAATACTGGGATACAGTATTTTGGTTTGGTCAATATTTCCTATTGCAGCCCACAAAAAGGCACAACTTTACTAATTTAACATCACAAGAACCAGTAGTGGCACAAGCTCTTCTAATGTTCACCTCAGTAAGAATCTTGCACAGAGTTCAAGCAAACTCTACTTGTGGTCACAAGGAAATAATTGGGTTAAGTTTGAGGTTCCATGGCTGGGTAACTTGTAGTGAGAGTTTTAGTTCTTTTTTTTTTCTACATACCACAGGATTTTATTCTTTCTGATGGCACATTTGGTTTTCTCAGAGGTTGGTAAGATGTGTGCAGTTTAATAGCCAGCTACGTGTTGGGATAACATGTTTTCCTGCCAAGGCAACTGAGCATCCAGGATTGCAAAAGGATTTTAAATGGTAGACAACAATAACAACCTGAAACAAATAATTTGGATGCTGAGAGATGTGTCAAAAAGTCATATCCTTTGATGTGCATCATCTTCATATTACCTTTGCTTGTCTTCACTCAGAACTTGGCCTGAGATCCTTGTTCAGATCTCGATTTTTGACTGGACATCATGAGGCATTGAAGTGGGTGGTACAAATCTTTCATGCCAATGAGAACTGGCAGGGTTGTCTTTCTGCCCCTGGCACTTTGGCCCATTATTCCTAACCAGCTCTGCAGATGGATGCTGAGAACAATAAATGATATGAAAAAAGGTAAAGGAATGCCAGAAATGTTATCAGGGCAAAGACAGTTGTAAAGGAAAACATTGTTCTGATTTTCACAGAAGGGACAAAAAATGCATAAATAAGACATGCAATGGGAAAAAAAGGAAAGGTGGGAGATGATGCAGCTCTGAGGACTCGTCTTAACCTCAGCAAAATCTGTAAAACTCTTACGATAATTGTTACTCTAGTACTTTGTCACATTGTCGTAAAGCCAGTGTATGAGCACACAGGAAGTAGAAAAGAGTTTTCAGCAGAAAAGTTGATATGAAATTGCTAATTCAAGAGGAAAATAAATGTTTCAAGGCTGAAAGACAATATGGAAAAAATAGTAACAATCACCTTCTTCGGTGACAGCTCTTCCAGACCCTGGAAAAAAATGGCTAGAGGCAAGAATTGTGTATTGGGGGAAAAAATAATTGAGGGGAATGTTAGAAGATAGAGATGAGAAGAGGCAGAGTAAAATCTATGAAGTGGAGAATGAAATCAGATACAGAGAATTTGCAGAGAGGCCAAAGATTAAGGAACCAGGAAGCCAAAGCAATCCACCATCACTGACATGAAAATTACTTGTGGAAACCATGGACCGAGCCTTAGTAGTAAATCCTTCTTTTTAATTCTTGGAAATGCTAAGTGATAAAGAACATAGCAAGTATTTCCAAGGGACAAGAATCCAATGTTCTCTCATCTCTAGTGACTTCACTCAGAGTTGATATTTGGGTCTCATTTCCTGACCAGCTTCACAGCTCTGGTGCAGAATGTTTTAACTGTGAGTGGAAGGTAATGTCACCTCTCATGTACAGGGGAACACTTTTAAGCTGGCAAGGAGAAAGAAAGAGGTGTGGAATGAGGCCGTGGAATGAACTGATTCACAATTATCATGCAGTTTGTTACTTTCAGCTTGGAGTGTAGGGTCTTTGGCTTTCTCTTGGTTTTCCTCAGCATAAAGGATGGAGAAACCTTTTTAAAACAAAAGTCTCACTAAATGACACTCGCTCCACAGCTTTCTCCATCAGTAGAAAGACAGAAGAACAAATAGCAACCAAAAAATTAATATCTTAACTAATTAAGGGAAGGCTCAGGGATACTACTTTAGGTATTTGGACTGGAGACAGGATCTCCCCCACCAAAAAAATAACCCAAAGAATCTCTAAAAATCAAAGTGCCCTTCCAAATTTTTAATATCCTTTACAGCCATACCTCCTTCTGCTCCACTCTGGGATCCTTCTGGTCTTAACACTTTGAATTTCTGAGGGCTCCAATCTGGAAAAAAAAAAAAAAAATTAAAAATGGAACAATTGGATTACTGGGACTAGTTGGATTTCGTTGGTTTCCAGGAGAAGGGAAAGAAAAAAGTGTCATTTTGGCTTGGTATCTTTTTTTCCCCCTATTTTCTTCAGCCTTTTTCAACAAAATAAAAGCATTGCATATGTTACCATCTGGGGAATGGTAAATAACTGATTTTAAGGTCCAAAAGTGATGCAGTTCAATTTTAGAAAATAAAATGATAAAATAGAATAAAAATCCTTCCCAAGAAAAAGCTCTGGAATGTTTTCTAGAAAGTGTAAGTAATACAAGACTTCATTTTGATACAAAGGAAAGTGATACTTATAACAGCCTGACCAGATTGCAAACAGATGTTGGTAGAAACTGAATCTATTATTAAATTAATTTGCCTTTTCACCCCCCAAGAGACTGTAGAACATAAAGCAGACATATTTAATAAAAATAAAGTTCCCTGAAAAGGTTCAGCACTGGAGCACATGTGATATGACAGTGCCAGAACCATCTTCTTGTCACAGCTCTGAACATAATTGATTAAATATCCCAATCCTAAGAGATTCTATTCACAGATGGTTTTAGGGGCAAGTGATTGCCCAGAGTGGGACAGTTGTAAGGAGAAAGGAGCAAAGCTGATGTTAGGTTGTACATATCAATCTGTTCCCTGTTGATTGACAGGCCCAATGACTAGTCAGTATGGATTGTGATATCCAGGATTAAGAAAGTGGTTTCAAAGGGGTTACTTGCCTGTTAGTGCAGGAAAAGATTTGTCTTATATGGAGCAGGAGTGGCACATGATACTGTTGAGCATTTCTGGGTGTTTGGGAAGAAATCCCTTTTGTCGAGACACTAAGCTGCAATTCGTCACTTTTATTGTTCTTTAGGATAAAGTGGAAGAAACCGGGGAAAATTCACAGGTGCTTAAAAATTGATTTTATGTCTGCCAGTATGTGATTATCAGGTTATAGCAACACTCCTATTGCAGATGTTCAAACAATGCTAAAAGAAAATGTAAATATGGTGTTTAGTGAACAATCAGCTCATAGAGTTAGACAAGAAACCAGCACGTCGTGGTGCAGGAGCCTGTATGCTCAGCTGGCACAAGCTTGGTGTGAGCTGGGCAGCAGAATAAAGCATAGAATGTAGGACCATTTAGGTTGGAAAAGACCTATGAGGTCATCAAGTCCAACCATAAAAGAGACCTCTAATTCAGATGTAAGGACATAAATATCTGTCACTATATTAGAATTACTGTTGCCCTGCCTGGGTCATTATGCAACTTAAGAAAAAAAATCCCACTAAAATTGAAGGTTCCCTGAATGTTTTTCTGACATTCTAGGGTAGCAAGCACAGAGTGGGATTCAAACTTCAGGCTCTGCTTGAAGTCCATGTAAATTTAGAGGACTGTGAGTGGTGAGAGGTGAGTAGGTCTCAGCTGGATACCAAGTGCCCACCAATTTGCTCTATCACTCTGCCTTCTCAGCTGGAGAGGGCAGAGAAGGTAAGATGGAAGACAACTCCTAGGTTCAGATAAAGCAGTTTGCTAAAGTAAAGAGGACAGAAAAATTTGTTCTCTACTTCCCATCAGAGGAGGTGTTTAGCGACTTCCCTGGCAGCAGGGCTTGAGAACAGAGTGGTTGCTCTGCAAAGCAAGCACTGGAAATAACAAATGTTCCCCCCTTTCTGTTCCTTTTCTTAGTTTTTATTGCCATATAGTATGGAAGATCCCTTTAGTCAGTTTGGGTCAGCAGTCCAAGCTGTGATCCCTCCCAGGATCTCGCCCAGCCCAGTGATGGGGAGAATGTTGAGAGGCAGTGCTGATGCTGTGCCAGCACTGCCCAGCAGTTCCAAAGCACCTTTCTAGACACCAGTGCAGACCAGAGCTCTGTGAGGGCTGCTAAGGGGGAATGAACTCCATCACAGCCAGGCCCAAGACAGTTTGAATAAGCAAAACTCAGGCTGAAGTGATTCTTGCATTCTGGAGTGCTACTTCAGATAGACCCTTAAGCAGGTGTCTGATGGAAGTACATGCTTAACCCCCAACATTCCAACTCAATTACATTCACTCTTTCAAAATTGCCTTGTTGGTCTCTTGAATTGTGATAGTTTACAAGAAAGCAGGAACATAAATACCATAATTGGGGTAACTGTGCTGCCCTCGGTGTTTTTGTATTTGTAATCCACTTTGGCGGGTGTCCCTTCAAGATCTGGACCTTTAATTTGACCAGAATTCTTGAAGAGTGATATAACGTTTCTGAAGGGCTGCATATGGCAATGCTGCAGGGATGAAAAAAAAAATAAAATTAAAAGGAATAGTTTAAAATGTTCTTGGCTAGGAATAGGACAAAAGTGCATTCTGACAAGTAATAAGATTTTAAAGATCACATTTGGGCTGTCAGGAAGGATTTTTATTTTAATGAAGTGATGACTGGGGGCCAAACTCATTATTTCTATCTTTTTTTACAAGTCTGAGCAAAATCATTAAGGAAGACAGAAGTGGGAAACTCTTTCTTTTCCCCTCTTTCCTTCCTGCCAAGCAGTGAAGGATGAGAATCAAGGCCTTGAACAGGCTCTGTCCAACCTTTCCATTTGCTCCAAGAGCTCAGGCCATCAGCATTACAAAATACCTGTTGGAAGCAACTCTGGAACTGACAGCTGGTTCTCTCATATCCTCCTGCCCAGCCAGAACACACAGGGCTATGGGGCCTCTTGGAAGCAGGCTTTTCCCAGAGAGCCATGACCATCCCTGTTTCCATTAAGACTCAGTTAATGTGACATCAGTCACCTGGTGTGCCTTACATCCCTCTCTTTGATCTAAATATCCCCAGTGTCTTTCCAGTTGTCGTCGATTTCTTTGTCCTTATCTCTTTATTTATTTTTCATTTCTAAGTGCCTGCATTCTGGGAACAAAGCTGAAACTTCAAGCATCGACTGGATTTAAGCATTTTTCATTCCAGCCTTGTCCTCCCGGGAAGGGTAAGTACATCCTGTAGGATGTTGCAGTTTGACTTGCACTCATCTGGAGCGAGTCGCTGCTGCCTGGATGCTGCTTCTTGCACAGATGCCATCCAGGCAGTTCAGGAACATTTCAGGCAGTATTGATTATGATAATAATCAGCAAAAATGGGCAGTTCACAAGACTGGGAGAGATCATTATACTTTGAAAACACAAATTTCTTCTCACTGCCATTGATTACTGCTGCTTATCCACGCACTAAGACCTGAAGTCTGAATAATCCTCACACTATTTTAGAAGAAACAATAAAAACTTCCTATTCTCTTCAGAAATGTGGGGTTTTATTTTAATAATTTAATGAACCCAGGATGACTTATGTTCCTATTGGAATATAAAATAAACCAAATGGAACCATTTATAATCAGGATTTTATTTGAGCAATGTGCCGTCTGTATCACCCACTGCCTACAAGATTGTGTTCCATTATATTACAGCAGTAATAGGAAAGAAACTAAACTATTTGCATCAACAATAATGCAACCAATTTTCAAGACTTGCATGTCAAAAATCCATTATTCCAGACATGATTACCTGGAACTGCTGATAACAATTGTCACCAATTACACTTTTTTTACAGTGTAGCAGGATTTTCATTTCTCTTTCCCCACCCCATCTTGTCTTCCTCTTTCTTTTTGTCTTTTTCCCCCCCTCTGAATGGGTGGGGTAATGTCTTCATCACTTAGATTAGAACATCACATTTAGTACCAGCAGCAGATGTTAATATGGAAAGACAGAACATCTCAATTTTCGCACTGTTAATTCAGCTTACTGAGCCAATTTCACAATTCTCACATTCCTCTAGTCCTAAGAGAAAATGCTAATTTAGATTGTTAAAACTGACACAGGTTAGGGTATAAAGGATAATTAGCATAAGATCCTGCACAAAGTGTTTTTAGCACCATTAATCAACTCCCACCTATGCATACACTTCTTTAGTCAGAAGTGGTGTTGAACAATTCTGAAAAAATCTCTTAAGATACTCTGCACTAGTTAAAAAAAATACAAACCCCAAAAAACTCTTGTAAAATTTGGTTGGAAGAATTTTCTAGTGAAAGTACCTATGTGCAGCTAAAACAAAACTTTTATTTTACACATGAGAATTATTAAAAGCTCATAAAAGCATTGTAGAAAAAAATATCAGTATGATTTCAAAGATTGTAAGGGATGTGATAAAATGCAGAAATATATCAAAATACATTAACCGATTTGGAGTTTTTCTACTTTCGCATCCTGAACACCAAGAAACTTAGTCAGAGTTATATAAAAGAATGTAATTCTGCATTGCACTCCATTTCATTTATACACACAGACTTCAAGTAAATTGGGTTTTCATTAGTACAGAATGGTTTCATTTTCCTTGAAAATATTACTTAGGATGGGAAAATCCAATTTTAGAATGCTTAATCCAGGAATATATTCTACATAAAATCTGTGTTACAGTTACAGTTCATATGAATTATTTTAAATGATACAAAGCAATCATATGAACTACCCTGCAAGGGATTCCTAAAATTAATAAATGAAAGAAATATATTAGGAATATTAGTTTAGGAAAGAGTGGAGTTCTACACTTTGGTCGACCTTCTTGTTGATCATTGTATGAAGTTTCATTAAAAAACATTGTATTTCCTAAGTCAGACAAGCACAGAAATAGAAATTCCAGCTGCCAAGGACACAGAGTATTAGGCATTTCAATGCTAAAGCAGACAAGTCAAGTAATTATTGTCTCTAATTGGCACTTCCACAAGATGTAACGATTTTTACAGTACCCACAGCCAAGTGGCACTTAAAAAGGTGAGAAATTATTTCCTGCCTTGGGAAAAAGAAGAAAAAAGAAAAAAGAAGAGGAAAAAAAAAAGGCAAGAAAAAAAAGTCACATGCTTTTCCAATCTGAGCTTTGCAGAGGGAAAGACTGGCCGAGCACTTCAAGGTCTGAATCAGCAAATCACTTAAGCACATACTGAATTTTAAGCATGTGCATATTAACACTTGCCTAAAAGGTTATTTTTAGTCTCTGACTGGCATGCTTCACTGCTCTATTGGTTCACTGTGTGCCCAGTTTAGGTGAACACCCTAATTTTGGGGGGGGATTCATCTCCAAATTTTGACAATTAGTTTTGATTCTGCAGGAGACTCTGTGAGAGCTAGCAGAACTTGCTTCTGGTGCTTCGCACAGCACAGACACAGGGATCCATCTGGATTCAGCTATCAAACACACATCTAATGACATTGTGGGTAACTCAGGTCATCTTGACATCCATCTTCTGCTAAATGGGGGCCTCAGTCTTCTTGAGGGGAGTGTCACATCTGCCAACCCTACAGATATCAAGGGATTGACAGGGTAAGCGCCAGTAAATACCTAATTTATCAACTATGTGAAGTTGTTTTCCAATACAGTCAGTAGGGTTTGACTTGGTTGTCCTTATTTTGACATGTCCTGAGATACCACAGAACATCCCACCTGGGTACCAGCTGCTCCTCCAGAAGACAAAGGTCCCTGTCATATGTCATATATGTAAGCACCATGAGAACATCTTAAACACATTCAGGCATCTCAAATAATAATAAATGCCTATGTTGTCAACTAAACTGAGCTCAGTCGAGATGAGGGTTATTCAGCTGGCCCCTCATTTGATGAGAATAAGAGTCTCTGTAGACAAAAAGGAGAGATTAGAAACCTATTCAGTTGTGAACTCTACACACTAGACACCTTATCTGAAGCTGGAACTGCATCCAGTCCTTAGAGGTACATTCAGTCGCCTGTGAATAGACATCTGGTGCCATTTCAGATGCCAGGGGCTATGTAAAACATCTGTACAGCCCTGAAAAATATGATGCAGGATCTAAGGGGTGCCTGTGACCTTTAGGAATGGTATCTGGAGGCCAGAACACACTTATGTTCAAGTAACAGAATTGAATGTAATGCCATATTAACAGGCTTGCACAGAAGAATCCATTATTGCATCTTATTAAATAAGACCTGAGCAATCAATAGCATCACTTTCACTAGTGGTATGAAATCAGGGAAGGACTACAGGAGGAAAAAATATACAAATTGGAGTTCACAAAGTACCATCCACTTATTCTGCTGTTTGTAGACTAAGCTAGCTTTTCATTAGATAAATGTTTCTGGAGAAATAAACATAACTATCAGATTGTAGATTCAGTTGAACAAGTTTTTCCACTCTTTTTTACCACTCACCCAAAGAAACAGATGTGCTAACCCAAATGTTTTTTTGTCAGAAATAATCTATGCTCCAAGAGACTTTTTAGCTGCCACACAACTGCTTTCATTCCTTAGAACGAAGCTCTTATTGACCACAGCAAGTTCAACTTCACAATGGACAACGTCCAAAGCATGGACACTTTGTACTGGGACCATTGATAGATATCATTGTAAGGTCTATGCTGAAAGAAAGACCAGACCATCAAACTAATTTACACATTGAAGCTGTTGGTGTGACAAATAAACTAATGGAGGAAATTCTTAGCATCCCATGGACATCAGACATAGCTGGACCACGCACAGACATTAAACCTAAATTTACTTTGGTTGCCATGAACGTTGGTCCATGATGGGACTGACAATGAATACTGTCAGTCTGTTTTGTTTTTTTTTGTTTCCTAGTGGACAGTGAATTTACTGATTTACTGAAAAATAAAGGAGAAATACTAAATCCCTGGAAACTGTGATGAAACCAGTAACTATTTTCAGCCATGAAGCCAAGGAAAAATGAAGAAAGTCTTTTGAGAAAGTCATAGTATTTTATTTCACTGTTTAAAAATGCATGGTTTTACTTAGACCAGAACTGACTTCATATTTTGGAGGAATGTCTTGTACTTAAACAAATCATCTACACTGACAGGAAAAAGATCAAGTAATAACATCAATTAACCTTCTAAAGAAAATAAATAAATTTATGTGTTTATATTGATGAAACACTTGAGCAGAAATAATTGTGAAATTTTTCTTGTAGTTTTGCTGAAATATTTTACTGCACCAAATTTCCCCACATTTTTTGTGTGGTTTGGCTACCAAACAGAAAAGAAACTGAATTATTCACCCAGCTCTAGTGCCAACCAGTATGTCGATTAGTGTTAAGTATTGTAGTGGGTTTTTTTCATTCAGCCATATGTCCACTTTGGCTAAGATTGATGCCAGCTGCTAATTTTATGCAAGATATAAACAGATGCTGGGTAGCAAATCTTGATGTTTCCTTGTTTAAGATAAAAACTACACATTAACAAGGAAAATTCTTTCTTTAGTGATTGTTGCAGGTCAACCATGTCTATGGTAATGACCATTTAAGACAAAACCACTTTCGTAGACCTGCTTTCGTGGATGTTTTTCTTTTTACTTCCTTCTGCAAGGCTTACAGAGGAGGTAAATATCCACAGGCATGTACCTGAGAAACAAGTATTTTTTCTAAGACTCTTCACAAGCAACTCCCTGGTTCCTGTTTCCAGATGGAATATGAAGGCACTTTCGAATAGATTTTCATATATGCTGTTCCTTTGCCAGGAGTAAGACCTGGAAGTGGAAGAGTTCCTAAGTGGATGCAGTATCCAGAAATATTAAGGCATTAGGTAGATCAATTTCCTTCTCAGCCACCCGCTTGGTGATCTTGTACAAACATTGCCCCCTGCACACTGTGGGATGCAGACCATTTGTTGTCTTGAAAAACTCATCATAGAACTATTTATGCTTGTTTATGTGACTATAAAACTTTCAAAGTCTACTTGTTTTTAGTGCAGGGCTGTCCTGGGACTAATTTCCCATTCTCTGTGTTTAAAAGCATCTTGCAAGAAAGCATTTTTATTTTTTTTTTTCTGCAAAAGCTTAATGCTCAATCTTCCAGAAGAAACTAGCTATATAATGATGTTTGCCTTGCATATCTCATAACTAAAACCTAATTTAAACAACTGTACAATAACCTTATAGAATTTTCCCCCTTTTCTTTTTCATCCTCCTTTACCTCTTTTTTTTCTCTTCCCTCCTTTCTTTTTTTTTCTTTTTTTTTCCTATTTTCTCTTTTTTCTCTCCCTATTTTTTTTAAATAAACAAAAGCTACTCTGCTGCTGAGCTGACACTTTAAAGACTACACTGGTGTGCTAATTTCTCATAAGTATGGATTTGGTACTTATATCTGTAAAGAATATTTAGAATGATAACCTGGTTGTAGTTCACTGTATGTTCAGCCTCATGCAAAAGTCAAATCAACTGCCTTTTTCTAAATTACTTCCTTTCTTGATATATGGACCTTATTTACAGCCTCCCTTTGTGCAACCATAACACCATCACACAGGGCTTAGGTTCTGAAAACCGTAGCAATTGCCTGAAAATTGATTTGATGTCTTTTGCCCATCCCTCCCTCAGGTCCCTCAAGACATTTTAATATGAGCCATGACATTATGATGGATGAAATCTGGCATTTTGCTGTAGCAATGCTACTCCCATGTGGAAAATAACAGCTTGTTCAAAGCCCATCTTCCAGCCAGATTTAGGATATACACTAAGCCACATCTTCAGTCTCTCCCTTCTCTCGACTCTTTCACAGTATCCTTTGCAAACAGCTTCATTTTGTGCATCAACCTGTCTGGGTACCAGATTCTTGCTAATCCTCACCACTCTGTGTGGCTTGAAGCACACAGACTACAGCTGCACCCTTTCCCTCCGAAAACTGTCTTGGACTAGCAACATGTGCAACTAATTCACTGGTAATTATCTGAACAGAAAATGAATCTGGCTAATATGTGGAATTCACTGTAAACATACCAAGCTCCTGGTGAGCTGTAAGTGTAGCAATAACGTTGCATACAGATATTCTGGCACAAAACTATCCTGTCCTCCCTGTTGGAAGACCTGAAATAGATAAATGGAAGGTTCATGAAAATGAAGCAGGTGATATTTAAAGGTTTTACTCCCATCTTTAAGACAAAGCTGTCCAAGACGGCCAGTAAAGCACCCGGTGGTGACTGACTATCAAATATCCTTCTGTGGGAACATCTGAAACCTTTTTGTTCCCCACAGCCACTTGGGATAAAGGAAAGCTCACCCAAATGTTGTCATGCCAGTCACTTAAAGACTGATGCAATGAGTCAACTCTTGTAGGTGTTTTTGTGCTTGATTTACCCAGCTGAAGTCCAGGCAAAGTGAAGAGGATTTTGATTTTCTGGGTTCTGGAGAAAAGTAAACTCATTTTGGACATTTAGAACATTTAGGAATCTCTTTCTAGGCTTTTTCTGGGAAAACTTATTCTGTCATCAATTCTTGCTTATTTTGTTCATAAGTAAAGTTTTAATCCGAAAAGCATTTTGCTTCTTATTCCATCTTAATTTTCTGACAGTCTGAAGTGGCCTTCTATTTTTGTACATCAAAAGAGATGGTCCATCTCATATATCATAGGATAAGCTGAACCTTGAATTTTCTTCGCTGACCATGATGGGATCGCAGTGTGACTAGTTCAGATGTGGATCTTTCTAATGAACACTAAACCAGAGGAAGGAGCAATATCCACCAGAGCTGCCTTCCAAAATGAGCTCAGGAATGGCCTTCAGCAGGAAACTGTGGTAGGTGCTGCAACACAAGAATATCCAAGGAATCGTTTATATTATTTATATGTTTATATTATTGTTATAGGTTTGTATTGATTTGAACTCTTCACGATCACTACTATACTAGGAATGCTGTTACTCTTAATTTTTAAATAGAGAAAGAGTGCACTGCAAAGCGCATTAGTGATATATTTGAAACTGCTGAGGTGTGAGATGCAGGAAAGCATCAAGGGAATTTTACAGTGTTGTGTAGATTGATGCTTAGTTGGCCATGAGGTTTTGGCACCTAAAATGTCGTGATCCACCTTCTCTCAGTTATGAGAAAGGTGGTCTTTATGGGAAAATGGATTGTGACAGGACTTTGACGGCAATAACAGGCCTTGCCACCCCTACAAGGGTATCTTTCCATCCCCACCCGTATCCAAGACCTGGGGCCATTAGGCCCTGTCCTAATGATATTGTTGGATTACACAGTCCTACTCCACACACCAAATTCCTGGTTTCATTTTGCTTCCAACAGGGATTTGTATCCCCTGCCATGTGCACACATCCGAAACCTCATGCTGCAGAAAATGTGGGGAAAAGATTGGGGTATGTAGCAGCTGAAGATCCAGAGAAGAATAACCCCTTAATTATGAAAAAGATCACAATGGCACCCACTTCTCTATGTTGGCTGCACATTGCACTCTGAATCAGTTTGAAACTGCCTGAAACAATCTTTCTGAACCCTAAATATTTGTACAGAGCTTTAAAGTGTAAATTAATGCATTTGTATGTGAAGCAGATACTTACGACTCTAGCACTGAAGAAGTAGGTGGTTCTTGTCTCTTCTCCCTTGTAAGGTACACGCACTGCAAGACCAAACATTTCATCATCATATATTACCTTAACAGACAATATAAAATGTCTGCATAGTTCATGGATCATTGAAGTATTTGTTGATGGCTGATTTGATTAAAAAAATAAAAGAGAAATTAAAAAAAAAAAGCCTGAAATACTTTTGCTATTTATTTCAGTCCAGTTTTTTTTTTAACTCACTGCCCTTTAGCACATTTTTAGATTTAGTTTAGCAATTTCATCATGTTTTGTTTTTTTCTTTCTTTCTCTTTTTCTTTCTTTCTTTCTTTCTTTCTTTCTTTCTTTCTTTCTTTCTTTCTTTCTTTCTTTCTTTCTTTCTTTCTTTCTTTCTTTCTTTCTTTCTTTCTTTCTTTCTTTCTTTCTTTCTTTCTTTCTTTCTCTTTCTTTCTTTTTCTTTCTTTCTTTCTTTCTTTCTTTCTTTCTTTCTTTCTTTCTTTCTTTCTTTCTTTCTTTCCTTCTTTCCTTCTTTCCTTTCTTTTTCTTTCTTTGTAACCACCTTCTTCAAATTCCTTTGACAACCTGAGAAAGTCTTGCAGCTGAATGCAGTATTAATTATATTTCAAAGCAAACCTTTTATTCATTTGGGGACAATCTGTGAAACTGAAATCTGTGACTGAAGCTGCTGCCAAGCCAATTACGGCAAAATAACTCAAATATGTCTCGACAGATTGCAATTTTTCCTATTGTTAGATTGTTTGTTTTTTAGATCAAAAGGTTATGTTCACTTAAATTAGACTTGCATTTAAATATTCCATCAGTTTTGTGCATGATGTGTCTGTAGGTGCATATAGAGAATATACAGTGAACTGTCCAAGGCAAACAAATTGCATTCAACTAACAATGAATATTATTGATCTATTTCCCCTTCTTTTTTAGAAATAATCTGCAAATATACTTTTAGCATAATAGATTCATAAATTCTAAGACCAGAAAGGAAAATCACAGTCTAAATTCTTTCATAAGCAGAAGAAAATAAAAAGAGCTTCTTGCTCAGTCATTTTTGCATGAAACATCTCTTTTACAATACCATAAAAAACATGATTTAATATCTTTCAATAGTGGAAAAACCATTATGTTCCTAAGTAAGTTTTTTCTGTAGTTAAGGAAGCATTATAATGAAAAGAAAATTGCTACTGTATTTATTTACTTAATTGCCTGCTCTTAAAAAGGAACAAAATCCTCCCAGACCAGATTGGACATCTTTGCTTCAATGTGAGAATTCCTAAGGATGCCAATGGAACTATCACTTCCTACAGGGCTTGGTGTAAGCAAAGTTGATACAACATTCTTTATGAGTTTGTTCAGTTTCGAGCTATCTGATGAATATTTTATACAAATATATGACAACCTGTGGATTGCTCATGACATATTTGCTGCCACAGTTATTCTATTCATAAACAACCAATTGCAAAGCAAAGTAGGAGAGTTAAATCACACAAATAGTTTTGCTTCCAGGAGAAATAAAGCTTCTGCAGTTGGAAAAGGCATACACATATGTATGCACATTCACACACACATTTTGATCTGTCTCCTATGCTAAATATGAATTTTCATTATTACTTGTAAGAGTTTTTCCTTCTTCTAGAATTCATCCTTAAGGAAGTGATTAGTCAGACTAACATTTGTTGACTTTACACAGTATTGCCTGGATTCTCTTATCCTTTCTATTTAAGCTTTGTCTATATTTTGGACTTGCTCTTTCTTCCTAAATTTCTTCAACCCTTAACAAGCTGAGGAATTTCTGGTAGGTAGAGCAGAAAACAAAGAGATTGCTTCATGCACAGGTTGTAATACTTCTCCAAATAATCATCTTGAGTGAGCTTTCAGGTGTGCTTATTGATTATTGAACCTCTACTTGTGTTAATTGCATACAGACCTTCCAAAGATTGTTTCCCAGCAGCCTTGAAATTCCCTGACAAATAATGGAAGAATTCTGACATTATTCTCTTTAGTCAAACTACAAAAACCCCCAAAGAACATGAATTTTGGCTTATTCTGTATTCTGGCAAAGAATTAAACATCATTCCAGCTTCTGCATTAATTCATTTAGATCCAAAGGCAAAAGTTTCAGGAGTGGTGGACATCCCTAAATGCCTCTGGCTTCACTGGATTCAGAGATGACAATTGCATCCCTGTGGCTCTGCAGAGTCCAAATGGAAGTGATAATTGGTTGTGCCAGTAATAAAGCAAACCTCGTCCCCCAAAAAATCCTTTTATAAAAGTTTTTCCCTATTGAAAAAATCTTACAGACCTTCCTTCATCAAAAAGAAGGTGAGTGGCAAAGAGGAGAGGAGAATGAGCAGTAAAGAAGTTTCTCCATTCTCCAACTACATTTTTTCTCATTCTGTTCTTTTGGATGGGCTTGAGCAATGCAAAACAGCTAAAACAGATCTCATCCTGGAGGGCCTCAGCAATTTCATGTGTGTATTAAAGAGTTTGCCTAAAGCCCTCAGATTTTTTAGAGGCTGATGAATTTACTTTTATTTGTCTTTGAGATGCATTTTTTTAAAAACTCATCTCACTGAAGCCAATCTCAAAATCACGCTGCCACATTTTAAATGGTAAACCCCTTCTACTGCCAAGGCCACCACCTGAAGGGACTCTGACACTGTTTGAAGGAGGAACCATTGGTTTTTTTGTTTGGTTTTGCTGGCTTTGTGTTTTTTTCTTCAAAGGGTGTGAGGCAGTATCTAGCTTGTACTTACCCTGTAACTACTGATATATAGTGGATTTTGTGCAAGGGAGCTCTCAGAAAGTGCCATGGAGGAGACTATGACTATATTTGTTTGCATTTTGTGGGCTGTGATTACTGCTTTTGACTGGTGAAAAATTGACAGCTTTACATCATTCTGTTACCCCCACTTCCCACTTCAGCCACCTGGCATGTTTTTTTTTCCTTTTACACTTTGGATTATTTGTAGCAGGGTGCAGAAATGGTAATCTGTCTCAATGACTGCAGAGTGGCTTAGGTGGGTGGTCTTCAAGGCACTCTTTAATTTTAAAAAAGTTACATAAAATAGTTCACCATCAACTCATCTTGGTAAGAATGTTAGGAAAACATGATCCCGAAGGAGAGAGAACCTAATTCTCTACAGATAAAAATAAACCAGAAGAAACTGAAGGTCTGCAAAATGGAGTTTACTCATCAACAGGTTAACTTTCATCATATTTAAAGGTCATTTTGTAATTGCTGCATGGTCCAAGAGACTGAGCCACTCAGAGAACTTGGTATAAAAACTCTTGCAAGCCCTTGAATGTTGCAATCCAGCATCTGTGTCCTAAATCTGCCAAGTATAACCTCTGAATGGTCACCAGGCTATTGGCTCCAATACTAAAACATATTGAGGAGAAGTGGAAGAGAATAAGGCAATCCAGAAATGGGAGAAGGTAGTGCCAAGAAAGTGTCACACGGATATATAGGAGCCAATTACCTTTGTAATTGCATTTTGCAAATAAAAGCCAATATTGTGTCCAAATTCCTGTAAGATCTGCATGCTTCACTGAAAGTTTACAAGTGGAGTTAATGAGTTAATGTGAAGATAGAAACAATGAGAATAACTATATTCCAAGAAGAAGAAGGAAAATGTTGTGGATGTAAGATGAGTTTGACAAACTTCACCAGAAGTCCTGTTAACCTCCTACCAGGATAAATCCTTTATTAACATCTATCTATAAAACAAGCATTAAGTGGGAATGAAGCTCACCATGGAAAGGGGCACCTATTTCAAGGTGTTTTTTTATTAATGATATCTTTGATACCCACAGGCCAGTCTTTGTAAATATAATTCTAGCATTCTTATCAGCAAAACAAATAAATAAAGCTCTGCTAAAAATAGTTCAGATCTGTTGGTTTAAAGAGCCCCTGTCAAACATATAGCTTCAAACTAAAATGTCAAGCCCATAGTTAAAATGCTCACATGCAGTTAAGTTGCTGGAACATACAGAGGGATCTGACGTTATCAAGGACAATAATAACAGTTGTAGGAAGAGTAACCATTTCTGGTTCTAAAAGGCAAAGCCAGGGTCTATGTACTGCATTTGAGTACATTATTCGTCCAAGCTACTTATGTGACTGCCATTATCACACTAACCAAATATATCCATCTTATCATGCATTTATCTCCAACATAAAGATTTGCTACTGTTATAACTACCATTATTCCCTTTAGACATGGGGGATGAAGTCTTAGCTATTTTCCTCAAGGTTATGTAAAAGAGTACAAAATTAAAATGGAATACTATGTCTGAATTTGGGGCTCAAAGAGTTTACAGGGCACATTCTTTTGTTCTGAATTGCCTTTGTGGTCTGACTTCAGGCTAGTCCAGACTTCATCCCTTCTTCACTCTTCAGGCTCTTCCTTCTTCAGTGTTTCAAACGGACAGTGAGAAAAGAGAGTCACCAAAATCAAGAAATGCCTCTGAAGTAATGCAGCAAGGTTATTTTCCCTAAGTTATGTAAGTTACTAATTGTTGCACAGAGAAGGCAGAAAAGATACCGTGGGGAAAAAAAAAATTAAATGCTGAAGAACTTGGAAATTTTGTCCACATTAAAAGCAATCATATAAGAAATTTTCATTAGGTACATGCCTTACAGTCTTGGTGTCAGCAGGGGTAGAGTTAAATTCTTCCCAGTTGCTTGTACAATGCTGTGTTTTGGATTTCTGTGAGGTAACATTGATAAAACACTGATGTTTTAATTGCTACTAAGTAGAGTTAATCTAAGTAGAGGATTTTTCAACTTCTCATACTGCTCTGCCAGTGAGGAGTCTGAGAATGAACAAGAAGCTGGGGAGAATAGACTAAAACAAGTTTGATCAGGGCAAATACCATATATCATCAATTCCATGATATTCAAGGCCTGTTTAACTTTAGTTTTCCACTGCACATGATATCACACTTCCAGGGGAGATGTGAAATATTATTATGAAAAGCTGCCTTAAATTAATAATAAGACTATAAATAAATGTGTGTAAATATATGTGGAACTAAGATGACTGTTAGCTGAAGTAATTGAGAAATGTACTTAAAAGGATTTTGTTCAAACTCTATAAGATACTTGCTCTAAATATTAAAACTTTATGAATTTAAAAAGCAATTCCTTCCCTCATTCTGCCAAAAAATCTATAGTCACTAGCAGTTGAGACAGAGCTACAGGATTGGTACCTGTCTGTACATGGAGTTAAATTTGTATACAGAAGCTTATTGAACCTGTGCTGAGAATATTTCTCAGCCAGTGAATTGCAGGTGTTCTGTCAGACAGGATTTACTTAGTTTGCTGGATTGACTCTCAGGCATTTAATTCCTTGAAAATTAGTTCTAGTGTGTGCACTTCCCAAATACGGGGAGATATCGGTCAAGTGGCCCTAAAGCTGCTTCCTCTTTCTTTTATTGTCCCGTGTAATGGTATTGCCTGAGTGAAATTCTGGTACTTGGATTTTAATGAAACCAAGTATGTGTGGTCTCATACACATGATGCTTCGTTTCCACCACTCCCATTGACTTAAGATTATCCTGCATTTTATGTTCTACAATTTCATAGGTTTAATATTTTGATAGAGTTTATGGCCAGAAGGTACCATTAGATCATCTAGCCTGGCTGCTTGCATATCATAACCCATTATGTTTCACATGCATGAAGCATTTTAAGCTCAAAGACTACAGTTAAATGGAAGATTTCCAGTCTTCAGAAGAATAAAGCTGTGCTGCAAGAGAGAGAATAGGAGGGAAGAAAGGTATCAGTTGTGCCCGAGTTGCTGAAAACAACGGATTGTCTGATACTTCAGAAAAAAAGAACTATAAACATTTTGAGCTCATTGGCCATGAAGTGAACCAAACTTTCTGAGTCATGACTGACTTGCTGAAGTCTTGAAGAACAAGGATTAATTTTGTCCAGCTGTGATCATTGCTGACTTTAGATTGACAGCCTGTAAGTAAATCCTGGACAAATTCGTGACTGTGTTGCCACCAACCTGCTGTAGAAAGGAACCAACTGCAACAATTCCAGCATTCACCTCCCCTCAGCTTGGCTGGTTGCAAAATGGGCATAAAGCAACAGAATTCCTATATCAAGCTACTGACTAAGTAAGAGCTAAGGATTTTGAATATTGATATTATCATTTAAAACTGCTCCAAAGCTGTGACATCTCATCTCTACACAGCTGAGGCTCTGTCCTTTGTAGTCAGCTTGAGTAGAGGCTGTTCAATGAACATTTTGCCACAGCATTTGAAGTTTCAACATAAGCTCTAATTAAAAGTCATAAAAATCCTCTTGCCTATCCAAGGTTTCATTTTCATGGTTCCACAGGAGTGATTTAGAATAATTCTACTTTATAGACTGTATAATAAATAAGGCCAATCTCAAAATCTCAAAACAAACCCAAGTGAGGTAAGTAGGTTATAAATCTGGAGAATCTAGTCTGCAAAAGTGATGGAATTTTCATGACTTTAATGTGTGATTAAATTATTTTTAGCTGAAGGAAAAAATAATCATGCAAGACAAATATCGAGCTGCATAATTAATATACTAAGGAGTGTACCATTCCAGATGTATGTCACAGACCACAAAATCTGCAGCCTCTGCTCTTACAGTGGATGACACAAGGAGGGGAGAGTGTTGCTGGAATGATTGACATCCTTGGAAGTCTTAATCCCTCCATCTTCCACTGATAATGTCTAAAATTATCACTGTAGGGATATTAACACTGGAGTGCCAAGGATAATTTTGAATGTATAAACCTATTCCAAAATAAAATGGCATCTTCCAATGTGGTTTTCATTTAGTGAATGAAATCTTCCAGCCTTGAATGTGACAGTGATAAAGGATAATAATGTGCAGGCATATCTTGAAATCCAATCCATTTCAGTATTCAACAAGCTATTGTCACCTGCTAGAAGAGGACAATTCATCATCTTTGCTTACCCAGTAAAATAAAATCAATAATTGGGGTGTATTTCTTGCTCACTAGTGTTTCTTCTAAGATATTCTAAACTGTATTTGCAGTACTTTATTGTCTGTATATATAATTTTTATAATTGTTTCTTCTCTCATATGCACACCTGCAAAACTACATCATTTGAGGAGCTAGACTACTCTCTTCTTGCCTTTATAAATGCCTGACTGAATGCATAGGGAATTTGGGGAGTGCAAAGAAAAAATAAATGTAATTTTTTCCAATAATAAAGCACTTCAAACTTTACATCTGATACCTTAGCTGCCTGCAGTAATTGTACATTGTTCAAGAGCTCTGATTTCCTGCAAGACAAAGTAATCTTTCAACACAACAGGTAAGTGTTAATTGTGAAGTGGACAACGCTGTGATTAAGGGCACAGCCCTGCCCTCTCAGGTCCTGTGTGGGTTGTGCAGATTATGAGTCAAAGAGGAACAGGCTGAGTGCAGGTGTTTGGGGAGCCAGAAGGCAGCAGATGGAATGGCTGAGGTTGCTGATACTCCTAGTAAAATTTAGCCAAATTATTTTGGTGACTCATATTTACTGAAAACTCTGCAAATATGCAAGTCTGCATCAAATGGAGTGGATACATTTCTCTTGGGGGAATTTTTCTTTAAAAGCATTCAAGTGGTTTTCTCCAGTGTTTCTGAAACTTATTCAAGTGGGAGGTAGTGACATGTTTGTGAAGGAGAAGGTGCTTTTGAAAGGGCAGGACACACATTTCAAATAAGTGACTGGGATCTATGTGATAAATTGGAATGGAAACCATGTCAACAAAGTTGTCCCAGCATTATTTTTACAGGGTTTCTGAGATTATTTTCTCTCTGTTACTGATGTGGAAATAATAGAATTGGTAAGGTTGGAAAACACCTCCAAGATCATCAAATCTGATCATTAATCTGGCACTGCAAGATCCACCATTAAGCCATCTCTCCAAGTGCCACATCTGCATGTTTTTTGAACACTTCCAGGGGAGTGTTAGAATGCCTGTTAGAATGCTTGGCCACCCTTTCAGTGAAGAAATTATTCTTTTATGAGAATAGTTTAGAGGATGTGGATCAGAGACTGAAACCATAATGTGCCATCAAGCTGGGTGAGTTTCCTGAAAGGACTAGGATTTTGATATAAATTGTGCCATCATTAGACCATAATGCAGCAACACCCAACTTTTTCAAGCAAGTGACTCAGTTCCATATTGCTGCTCTGAATCAGGCAAAAACGGACAAGAATTGAAGTAACAAGTAACCCCAGATGGTACGTGAGAGATTAGACTGTTCAGCAATGCACCCAATTGGTTAGAGCTATCTTTTAAGGTTTTAGCCTTGACTAGCACATTTGCTATTGCAAAATAACTTAGAAAAGAATACATTTCATATGATGCAAAACAAAGAGTGATCATGAGCAAAATAGCAATTTGGTCAATGTGAAACCATTTGCTATGATTTAGCTAAGAAAGCAGATTCAACATGATGTATGCAGCTAAATGTGAAGCTCCAACATTTTACAAGGATAATACTTCTGCTGGTAACAAAATTTGTACACACACAGCTCCCAGATCTTTTCTTAAAGCCAGAGCCAAGATCAATCTTTTCGTATCTACTTGTTAATGACACGTATACTGTGGGTAAATATCACTCTCAGTTCAGAGACCTTTGATATTTAGTCTATACACAGTATGTGGAAATCCTAGGGATGAAAACTCCTGCAATCAGCTTCTGTTAGGAAATTGGGAGCTAGAAATTGAAAGCTTATCAACAAGGAGATACTTCATCTAAGCATTGCTGGGCCTTTCGATGGTGTGTCGAGTTGGCCACATATCCGGCTTCCTTACTCTAATAATGATATATTGACAGCTGGATTGATCTCAACCAAGAGTCTAAAGCACCTAAAAATGTTCAGGGATGGCTTCAGTGGAAGTCATCTTGAGAAATACTGAAATGTCTGCACTGCAATGCTGTTGGCTAAAGGAGGTGAAAGAAATCATGGTAATGTAAGACATTCCTTCTCTTAATGGTCACCTTTAATTGCACATCAGCCACTGACTTTTTGGACATCATTTGATAATTAAGGCATCCTGTGGATCCTGAAAGTTTCCATAATTGCTTTAGAAAAAAACCCAAAAACTTTCCTTAGCTGAAAATGAATTTTGGTTAAAGTTTTTTTCTAAAATTGACTTTCTGTATGAAAAAACTACAGAAAGATGTGGACTTTCAGCTGAATCTAAAAAAGAACTGTAGACAGAATTAGGGGTTTCAGCAAGATTTTTTTAATATTTTTTTTTTTGATTTAACTACTTTACTGAAAAAAATGTTCATATAATAAAGAACAAAATAATGATTTAGATTAGTTATTAAAATTAAAAAGAAAAAGCAGCAGAAAATATGTACTATTTTTAATCATAGGGGAGTTGCAAGTAAAGATAGTAACTTTTATTACATTAATTAGTGCAGACCAGAAGGATGTTTTTGAACATAAAAGCGAAGTACTGAGTTTTAAAGATGAATTTAAACTGAAAATAAATTATTATCTTAAATAAATATCAGGTTGTTACTCTAGAAAAGGTGATCGCCACCAAGGAATGGAAAGAATGTTGCTGAGGAGCACGCAGATATTGCTGGCCAATGAGAGAAATATTATAATGCATCACAAAATTGTGACTCTGATTTAATCCAGGTTTTTGGTGATGAACCAGGTGACAAATTTTAGTTCTCAGACTGAGCTTGAGAAGGCTTTTGTAAATATTTTTTGATGCTCCTGCAAAAGGAGTTTGATCCTGCAAAAGGATTGAAATAGTAGTGAGCAATTGTTTTGTGGGAGATAAAATGTCCCCAAATCAGAGGTGGTTTTGTCCATTATTTATTGTCTGCATGGTTCATTCCTGTGTTTTCATTTCACAAGCAAGACATTTGGTGAGATTCATGAAGTATAATATGTTGTGCAAAAAGACAAATGAAAGATCAAAGGCTTTATGAGTCCACTGTGGGAATATTTACTGTGGTTGTAGTGGAGATGCTTTAGTACTGTTTAAACTTCTTCCTCAGTTATGATCTAAATCCCTTTGTCATGTTTTTTGGTCTACAGGGAGGTTTTTTTCTGATGAGTTTAGAGATTTGCAGACTGTGAATGGTTGGGAGAGTTCTGAGCATATATGATCTAACCACATAAGTTTAATGTATAATTAAACAAGTCACTTAATCATATTGTACATCGATTTTCCACACAGCTTCCAGGGCAGGATGGCCTGTAACACATTGGAAGCAATTCTTGTGATGGATTTGAATGTTTCCTTCAAAAGTATCAACTCCCCTGGAAAAGGGCCTTGTTGGATAAAATTCCCCTTTTAATTATTTAGGTAGGTATCACGAGTGTTCTTCTCAAAGTAAATATATTGGTGTCCAAGGACGTGGCTGGAAAACATAATTTTTCCTGATGTATTTTGGATGGTTACTGTGTTCATGGAAACAGATGTGTTGGTTTGCAGGGTTTTCATAGATTTCAGCTGGTAGGTTGTTGTTTCTGATTTTGCCTTTACTGTGTAAAAAAAGTGAAGATTATACTCAGCGATTCCTGACAAAGTGTCATAGAATGATGTTTGTTGCTGAAATAATGGAAATCAATGAACAAATCCAGACTTCTAGAAAAGAAAATTATAAACTTATAATGTTTTTATCTTAGATGCAACACAAACCTCATAGTATGACAGCTGAAAAAAACTCTCTCTACTTTAACCTCTATATAAACAACTTCAGATTATAAATGTAAACTACAAATAGAAAGTGATATGATGATCCTTATAAAAAAAATAAAATTAGAAAGGCTTTAGCCAAGAGTCATGTCCAGAATTTATAGAAATATTCCATGATTGCTCAGAATAGCATTTCTTACTTCAACATCTTTCCATGCAATACAGTTGCAGTGTAATTTTTTTCTCAGTTCATAATGACAAAAGTGATGCTCTGGCCCAGTTTTAAATGTCACATCCCAGTGGTGCAGGTTCATTTCAGACAGCGGAAAACCAGTAAAACTCGTAAACTGGGATAAAACTCCTGAGTGGATTCAACTAAAGTGCCCACACTGATGCACATCCCTCTTCTAGGGATGGAGCTTTCCCTGGTATTATTTTTATACTTTTATACACACATTAAATAGTTTAAGGTCCCAACAGGCACATTTAAACACCAGGCAGAGCCATTCACCAGTCAGGGATACTAACAGAGGGGGCATGATTATCAGAGCCCGGGTTCTGGAAGCAGGGTGGCCACAGCAATTAATATTCTTATTGGCTGTTTGAGGAATTTAGCTTTAACTGAAGTTTGTCAAACATCCCCAGAAATGTGCATAAATTATGTAAAGATAAAAAAAATAAATATAAGGGGGGAAGGGGGAGAAGGTAGTAAACGAAAAACTGAATGCTGAAGGAGAAAAGTAGCCCTAGATAAAATGAAAATTTCTACTTTTGATTTCTGTTTGTTTCTTTTTTTTTGTTTTTTCAACTACCTTAGCAAATTTGCCTTGTGTATTCTTTTCATGGAACAATATGTGTCAGGGATATTGTGGAGATCACAGAGAGCCTTGTGAGCTCAGCAACCTCATCAAAGTTACAAATGGATTCACACCTGCTCAGACACGGGGCTGTCTGACAGAGAGGGTTAAATGTGCTAACCTCCGAGGTACTGAGGAAACAGGGGGTGATGGTGTTGCCCTGGTGATTTCACCTTATTTTTCTTTTCTTTTTTTCCTTTTTTTTTTTTTTTCCCTTTACGAGTGCCTGCGACAGAACTTTTCATTTTGGGTTGGGCAGAATGACATGTCTTATTTCAGGAATAAACCCTTTCCTCTCTCCTCTGCACCCCTCCCAGTCTTACACTTAGCTCTGGTTTTTTATTGTTGTTTTTGTTGTTCTGTTGCTGCCATCGCTGTTTTTCCCAATTTAGCAGCAAACTCTGATAAAAAAAATAAATCAATTCTTCACACAGCCTAACTCAGGAATATAAGTTGGTGCTGGGCTTTAACCAAACAAAGGGCTCTTAATATGTCATCTTTGGTGTGTGCTCAGAAAAGATTCTCCTCCACAGCTCCCCCAGCCTGTGCATCCTTTATTGCTGGTGCAACAGGGGTGACAAGGTGTGTCAGGGCTCGGGGGAGCTGATCCTCAGAGCAGACACTCACTCAGCTGTAGCCTGATGTCAATTTTACCTGCCCACAACTCCTCCCGGAGGTCCGAGTCTGCCAGAGCTCACAAAAATGAGGACAAACAGTGCTGTTGTCGTTTCTGTTTTTTATTATTATTATTATTTTTTCATAAGGCAATTCAGGTGCTCACAAAACAACATTGAGCTGGGAGAGGAGTAAGATGACAAGTGATGAGGGGCCACTTGTGAAAAGAGATCTTTGTCTTGCTATTTGCACATACAAGTGAAATTTACTGTTAAATGGAACTGGACAAGGAGAAAATGCGTTCTCCCTTATTTATACTTTGTGTAAGACAATTTTGGGATCTCAGATGTCACATGTTAAGCTGGGTTTGCAAGATACTAGTAACACAATATCCACCCCCATCCTCACGCCTGTAGGACTGGCACATTTGGTTATTAGGAAATGTGAAGAGTTGTCCTCCCTTTTGCAATCCTCCCCAGAAATGGGATCCTGGCTCTGATAAATCAGGCATTTAATTGAACCTGGTGAATTTTGTGTCCCTCTTGAAGATAACAGGCAGGATGACTGTGCACAAAATGTCTTTGGCCATTAGTAACTTTCTATGCCTTTGACTCTGCAGTGTGTTGATGAGAAATTTGATGTCATCTCTAGGGGAATAATTCTAACTGACGTCCTGTTCCAAGAAGCCTTTAAAAAAGAAAATAAAAAGAAAAGATGACATTCTGTACAAAACATGCCTTAGCACCTTAGGCATTGCAAAGATCCCCAGCCAATGTGCTGAGGAATAGCATAGCAACCATCACCAGGGAAAATGTCAAAACTCTGAGAAACTCTGAGACACGCAAGAGAAGGAAAAAAAGGCAGGCAACTGGGGAAAGTTCCAGTTTCCCTTAGATCTTTGAGAAATTATTTAATTCCCACCTCTGGCAGATAAAATAGCTAAACTGAATTGAGTTTAACAACATCTAAAAGGGGGGGGGAAATCTTATATGTTTGAAAATACATGAAGTCATTCACATTTGTAAAGGGGGATACAAACTTTGCAAAAAAAACCCTGAAAATCCATATTTTGGTAGTATAATGCAAAAAAAAAATTATGCTGGTTGTCTTCAATAATACATTTGTTTTCTAAATGAAGGATCTTTTCCTCCCTCAGGTCTCCAAGCAAAGACCAAGAACCATTTGTTCCTCTTTAATGACTACAAAGCTTAAGGCATGTATTGTTTAAAACAGTTATTGGAGAGTGATTTTGTCAAACCTACATTTGGTGTTCTTCTTTGAGTCCTTGCTTAGGGGATGATGTGAAAAATCCCATATTTTACTTTTAAGATTGTTTTTAAAGAAGGACCAAATATGCACCATGACATAATCCCAAGACAAAAAGCAGCCTATATGCACATCGCACTCGAAAATATGAGGACATGCATCAACTGCTTAACTACATGACCAGTTTTATTCTGATTTTTCTTTCTTTTACCCGGGATCTGTGCATTTGGCTGCACTGCAGCCTTTATTGAAGGCGAATAACCGTTTCATCTGAAATGAAGAAATGAAAGAATGAAATCTTTATACCACTACCTACAGGAGGTCTATAGGAGAGAGAGAGAGAGGGACTTTTTTCAAGGGCATGGAGTGAAAGGACAAGGTGGAATGGCTTCAAACTGACAGAGGGAAAGTTTAGATTAGATATTAAGAAGACATTCTTCCCTGTGAGGGTGGTGAGTCCCTGGCACATGTTGCCCAGAGAAGTTGTGGCTGCCTCATCCCTGGAAGTGTCCAAGGCCAGGGCTTGGAGCAACCTGGTCTAGTGGAAGTGCCCATGGCAGGGAGTGGAACAAGATGATCTTTAAAATCCCTTCCAATCCAAACCATTCTGTGATTCCATGCTTCTCTGAGATCTGACTTCTCACCTGTCCTTCTCCATGTATAATTCTATAGTTAGGGCCACATCTAAGAAGTGGAAGATAGAACCTGTTAGACCAAAAGGGAACTCAAATGCAGATTTTTTCATCCTTGAAACAAAATTCTTGCCTATAAGTCAAAAGTCTCTTCAAAACTGCGGTCATCACTCAAACATGACCATTATTCAGTTAGGCCCTTTTGGGTGAGAACTTGCAATCCTGTTGTCGGAATGTCCCAATGTTCAGTAGGAAACCTTTGTATGGTCATGTTTGGTTTCTTTCCTAGTGGGCTGGGAAAATCTCTGTTCCCAATGTTTCTTCTTGTCATATCCATTTTATATATCATGTAGGATCCTTGCATTATTATTTTCTAAGCACTAATTAACTATATGACAAGCTGAATCCAGGAGCTTTTCATTTAGGCATTAGGGTATCTAAAGTAGATGTTTTGAGCCTGTTCCATCACTCCAGCACTAAAAGATTTAAAATCTGGGAGCAACTTTCATTTCTTAACTCAGAGAACATTTTCCACTAACACTGTTAAAGAAAAATGTGCTCATATTGAACTGTGTTTTATGGTTTTTTTTTCTTCATTCAGTCCTTATCTTATAATTATTTATTTTCCTCTTGAATCATGGTCTACAGAACTTTGACACTGTGTTATTTAGCTATGTTAAAACTGTTGAGATAAAGTACCCAGGACAGTGAAGAGGACTTAATGGGAAATTTTAAACTCTTAATTTTGAAAACAATGTTGATCTAATAGAAACAAAGTCACTGGAAAAATAGTTCTGACATTAAAAAAAAAAAAGTTGAAAAAAGAAGCAAGAAGAAAGTAATTGCTATAAAACCCAAGTGATCAGGTACAAATCTCACTTCTTAAAATCTGTAAATTTAGACTATACATTGTTAAATAGAAAGAGAAAAGAGCAGTGTTAAAACAATGTTTCTCAAGAGAGTATCTCTCCTAATACAGCAAACAATAGGGTCAAAATAATACCTGCCACATCCCTTTCTTTCTAATATATCTCTTCACTAATAAATCCCTCTACACTATTTTTCCTAATACACTTTTTTAACCTTTAAATCCTCCAGACTCACCGGAGACATTGTATGAAACAGTTACGTTCACCAAAGGTAAGAGCTGTATGTCTGTTCAGTCATTAATGTTTTGTAAGTCACAATTCAGAATCAGGAAAACGTGTAAAATACGTCTTAAATTCCAATTGTCATCAGTCTCTTAATATGAGAGGGTTTCAAAATAAACATACAAATTAGAGCAGCGAGAAGATACGCAAGCAAGCAATCTTTCTGTGTTTGAGCTGTTGAAAATTTTTCATATTATAGTAAATTCTTTTCTTTTCTTCTTACAGTCCTGATGCATGAATGGTCCTGGGAAGTCAAAAGAGAGCAAGGGTGGAAGACACCAAGCAGCATATGGTCTGGATAATTCACTGCAACTGGAAATCATTGAGACAAATTCTGTGGCTGCATCTAATAAGAAACTCAATAATTTTATGGCCATTAGCACCACAAACCAAACCTGTAAGGACTGGTAATCAAATATCACACTTCAGGGCATAAACTAATTGCCCAGCACCTCAGGGAATTATGTGTTGCTCCTATGTTACACTCATGGTTAGATGTCCTCTGAGTTTTCATCTCTTTTCCTGAAGCAAGAGAAAAACAAGAACTAATTTAATCTCCATTTTTGGATGGAGGAACGAAGAAATCCAGCATTGTAAAGCATGAGATAAATGTTGTATTAATATAAACCTAATTTTCCTGGTTAAGTCCATTACTTAATATATGATATCTTTCCTCTGTATCATATTCCTAAGTAACTTAAATTAGAACTGCGCCTGAGAGAAATTAAAAGAGATATGAAGAGTCAAGGATTAATATTTCAGGGTTGCTGTCTGACAGAAATTTACCTATACAAAAGACTCTTTTCCCATTCATTTCCCTTTGTGGTTAACATCAGCGATGATGAGGTGAACTCAGCTTTCCAGGGTGAACCTGTTGTGACAGTTAACAGGGAAAAGAGAAGAACACATCAGGATAGATCCTCGTCTCTATACAGAGATATGTATTAGCTGCTGTATCCAATTTTCTTTCTTAAAAGGCACAGAAAGAACAAAAGAAAGGGGAAAGCATCTTGCCTTAACGCTAGGATGCCTCTATTTCATTGTTTGCCTACAGGGCTGTCCTGAATCCTTGATCCCATTCCATCATAATACAAGCAGCAATCATTTTCATCTTCAGAGGACAAAGTGTGGCCACTTATGGGGGGAAAAGAAAAGAAAGAAAGGATGTGCCTCTCCTAGCTCAGGTCTTTACAAAACCACCATTTGGGGGAGATTTGCAAGGACACTTATAAGTAGTGGTTATCAGGAGCTGGGAGGGTCTGTGAGAGAAAGGTCAAGTCTATACATATCCTAAGCATTTGCTACTTGCTGTTGCCAGGCAAAGGTTAGCAGGCTAAATGAACCTTATGTCTAACCCCATGTGGTATTTTTTGTGTTCTTATTTGAACTCCTGTCATGCTGAGCAGAGCAGCTCACACCTGACATTTTTCCCTTTATGGCCTTTTAAGCTACTGAGTCTGATTGGTACAGCATCCTTAGGGAGAAGGAAGATGCGGGGCGGGGGGGAGAAGGGGGCAGTTTGTAAGTCAGGAAAAGGATGTCTTTCCCTCATAGGCTTTCAGTCATCTGCAGGGCTGTTTCTCTACATGCCTTCCCTTGGTGACTAAAATCTGAGGTGGCAATCTGACCCTCAGTCTTTCAGGATCGGTGATTTTGGCGGCTGTCTGTGAAAAGGAAAAAAAAAAGAATCTCTCTTTGTTAATGAAACATTTCAATCTAAGATTTTAATCACATGTCAGGACACTCAAAGTTAAGGTTGCCACAGCAACACTACAATAAAGCTCTTTGCGCAGATCAGTTAGTGAAATGCACAGTTTAATTAAAAATTGTCTCAATTATCTGACAGTTTTCATTCCCCCAAATCCTGTTCTCTCCTCCTTTCTCTCCGAAATGTCATTGAAATGAGGGGAAGGACAAGAGCTGTGGTGGCAGAGCCAGGCAGACAGCGCCTGAGTTTGGGTCATGGCGATGGAGGCCAGTGCAATGCACATGAAGTTTGCTTTCCACCTGTGCAGATCCCTAAAATGATCATGAGTTGGCAGAAACAAAAGATTTGCTAGAGTCTAGGTTAAAAAAAGAAAACCAAAATCTCTCCTGTATTCTGCCACCATTAAGGTTGTTCTGCTAATAAGGAGGTTGGGATGTTTTGGGGACACGAAGAATGGAAACATGCTTGGATACATGGCAAAGAGAAAATGGGAACAGCTTCTGGGGTAGCAGCATTGTCCAGTGCTTAGATGATCTTAAGTGGTGAGCAGGTGCACTGACCAACCATGACATGAGTCAACTGGTCTGTCTCAAAAGAAAAAAGAAATAGAGGTGTTACTGACACACTGCAGAAGGATACCACGGTGCTCAATTTTTATAGGAAAAGTGCTTTGGGATCCTCAAAAAGCAATTACTAGGGAAGCACCCCATTAGCACAACATGGTGATTTTGCCTTGTGCTTCATACAAGGCAGGTGCCACCTCATGTCCTCCCTCATCTCTGCAGTGTCTCCCTGCTCGTGGCGAATCACTGATGCCCCACACCAGCAGCAGCAGGTGACACCTGGCTCAGTGCTGATGTCATTGAAGCAGCAAGATATGGTAAGTGCTGGGCCATTCAGCATTCACCTGCCCCTTCCCCTTCCGCTCGGCATTCTGAGGTCAGAGCATCCTGCTCCGTAGGCAGCAGCAGCGATGGCAGAGCAGCCCTTTAAAATACCGCAAGAGAAGCAGGTTTGACGTGGGCTCATGGGAAAGGAGCCAGCAGAAATGAGAAGAGGCAGCCAAAGGTCACTCTGGCCTGCCAGCTGTAAAAACAATCCAAGTGACATGGCAATAAAAACCGGGCTTGGGAGCAACCTCCTCCAGCTCCTAATGGTGTACTCGCTTAGCCCTCTGCGCTCCTGCCTGCTGCCTGCAGAATGCCAGCATGGAGACGTAAGGCAACCAGCGGGAGGCATGAGGCAGGGAGCAAGGGTTGCACAGAGGGAGAGGAGGCTCTGCCTGGCAAAGGCCAGGGATGATGGGGGGGCAGCCACTGCGGGCCGCTGAGATCGGGCTTTTTAAGTACATTTCAGCATAGCACGTTTGCTCCTAAGAAATCTAATATCCTTTGGGTCAGTGCAGGCCAACTGTTAGATATAAAGAATTCATAGCACTTGCAATCCCCAGATGAACCATTTTCAATTCTTCATGTTTCTGAAAAGTGTTTGTGTCGATCTATCAGCGGTGGCTGTGCTCCATAACAAGGGCCATCTCCTGCATTAATGCCAAAGCGTAAATATTGCATTGCAGCAAGCAGCAGTAGATAATGCATAATAATGAGCTGGGTTTGTTATGTGATGTGCTAACCAGAACCCTTGAAAACAATGCATCAACTTTTTTAAAAAAAAACAAACCACAAAAAAACGAAACAAAATCAGAAAGAGAGAGAAATATTTTCTCCAGAAAAATAAAATAGCCTTTGTGTTGGATGTAGAGTGAAATAATCATTCACAATTCTGAAAAATAGATGACATGGTCAGAAACATGAGGACAAGGATAAAAGATCAATTTTGATCTGATGAGCCATTGGAGTCATCACTATAAATTCACTTAGACACCAGCAGAGCTCTAAGCAGAGTTGAATTTTCATGCTGGATAGATGGATGTTTTTATATTGTCTCCTCACTTTTATTTAATGGGACTGGAATTTTAATCTCAGTACATGATCAAACATGATGAAAAGAAATATTGTTTGAGCCAATAGTAGTCAAGAGAGAGTTTCATGATTTTCATAGCTAATTTTTCCATTTCTCTTTGGTAACACATATTTTCTCCCTCAAAAGGCAAGGGACAGCACTTAAATGGCTGTCAATCGTCTTGCCTTGTAAGCTACAAGCACTTCAGAAATTACTGAACCAATGTTTGACAGAGGCCAACAAAATCACATGAATGCAGTGTGAGTAATCTGGTTCATGTATCTTCATCCAGGAATTTTAACAATGTGGGCCAAAATGAAGGGCAGTTTGCTCTCCTCTTAATGCATGATATGCTGAAGTGTCTTTGGCAGGAAACAAGCCAGTGGCCAATGTTCAAGACCCTCACTGCTGAAGAGACACGATGTTTGCGTGTACTTACATGAATCCACCTGGTTCCCCAGTGCTCCCTTGCCTGTGCAGCTCTTAACAATTCAGATGGGATCAAGTGCTGACAAGTTGCTAAATATCCTCAATTTTCATCGCCAGCCGTGAGGACTGATGGAGTTCAACATCTTTCAGGATTCAGTTCTGAAGGTGCCGGGAGTTTTGTAATTCCATCCACTAAGAAACATACTGAAAAACCATTTCATACAGATCAACACACAGAGTAGGCAGCAATCTCTCTTACTCATAGGAGGACAAGGATCTATATGCCAAAGGCTCTGCAATATATACTTTTTTCCACAGGCTGTCATAATGCTGTTTCCAGGTGTTTATTCATTTCTGAGGCATCCAGGAGAACAAGAATTTTGCAGTTAGGCCATTATGTAAAGATGTTCATAACTGACTTTGCACAGAAGGAAAAGGTTTGTATAAAATCAGTTTGACCTCAGGAAACCCCAACAGCGCCTAATCTTTGAAATATCTGCACTAAATCTGGGATTTCTCTCATCCAAAGTTAACCATCTAAGATTTAGACAGCTTTACCAATCTAGGTATCCTCACTGGCACATAGAGGGATAGTATATCAAATACAAAGCTCTGGCTCTTTCTTTTGACTGTAGAGAGAACTTAGATATCAGGCCAATAATCAGCTACTCACACCACAAAATTCTTCTACACTTCAAAACCTTCTATACAGATAGTTTTTTCCCCCCAGCACAAGCTAAATAAGAATACAATGGAGTAAGGACACCTGGGGGTTTACTAAGCATTAGCAGTGCAGACAAGCCCCAGTGGTAGATCACATTCCCCAGGAATTCCCTTGAGAAAAAGGAGTTTGTGTCAGAAAACAATACAGTTCGATCCATGACTTCTGAAATATAACAACACATCTGCAACATTTAATGTTAGATGCTTTAACTGTATTAAACTGGGGAACAAAGAGATGGTGTGTTATCAGGAAGCTTGACAATATAATCCAGGGGCTGCCTGCGTGTATGGATTAAATTTTGTCTAAACAAAGCAGTAAAAAAACCAGGAGTTATTAAAAAGCAAAACAAAACAAACAAACAAAAAAACACCAACAACAACCAAACCCACAAAAAACAACAAAAGAAATCCACAAGTAACTGAGCATCATATTTCCTATTTGCTATTTCTCATTCTGAGGGCAGTTTCCTTTAAGCATATGTGATGGGGGAAAGAAAGACTTCTTGAGCTTAGATACTGCCACTAACCACCGGCAAAACCCCTAAAACTTACCAGGCCCCATCTCACATAGAATTACATTGATTTTTATTTTTTTTTATAGTGCTTTTCTCATACATTAAAGACAGACAGTTAAACCCCAAGAAGAACATTGTAAATCAAGACTGGACGTAATTTAAAACTTCTACTACGTAATGCTACAACATCCCACAATTTCTGTTTCTACATGAAACTGTTGTATTTGGCTTCTTGGACTGGAAACTAACTGCTCACTATTATCCTGCCTATTGCTATTTGCTAGTGTGATCTGTGATGAATAATTTTCAATCCACTCAGGCATTACACAATCTGACTTGAAGGCTGGTATTTTGGGCAGAGCTTACACAGTGTGAGGAGGGCTGTGTAGGCAGCAGCCAGTAAAATAGAAGGTGGAAATATAGATGCATGAAAACTCAAAACACAGCATGAAGCTATGGAGCAATTATTCTTCTAGTAAGAATAATTACTACGGACAAGTCCTGGACCTGGTCCCTGCCGGCAGATCAGCCATGGAAGAGCACAGAGCAGGGCATTGCTCTCTCACAGACAGAACCTCATGTTAGGATATGAGTTTTGCAAACATCTACTCTCACTTGCACAAGTTTTTCTCCACTGTCAATCCATTTAAAAAGGAAATTGGAATTTTCACTTTTGGAGGGGTGTTGAGAAAAAAAAATAAAGTTATTCTTTTCAAGGCCTTCAGCTGTGTATAATCACTTTAATCCGGGACATCTTCTACCCAACAGTACCAGAGTTAATCCATCACTTCTTCTGTAACCCTCTTTATTTTTTATTATGTGAATCTTCATATAACAGAAAACAACAATTTACAGGCTACATCCTTTCTAGTGCATCCTTTGAGCTAAAAGAAAGTAGAGTTCACACACCATCCTGCATCCTAATTCAGTGCTTAACCAGCTTTGAGAATTTACTTACAGCATTAAAATCTAGTTACCATCTTTATTCTGCTAAGCAAGACATGCTTTGGAAATGGAACTATTTTTGGCCCAGAACATGTCTCAAAGACGTTCTCCAGTTAAAAACACAGCTTTCAGATACAATGTGAATATGGAAAATAGTTCTTCAGCTATACTAAGGGTAATCAAATATTTTATTTTCCATTGAACTTTGCATATAGATTGTGTCAAGTACCAAGTCATCTCCCTAGAATCTAAATTAAGAGTGTTTTATTTGATTAAAAAAAAGCCTCTTATTCATTGTGACTGAAATAAAGACTGATGTATCTGATGTCTAAGATGCAGATTTTTTAGCTATCCATGAGCAGCCTTAAGTATTTCCAAATTATCATTTCTATGTCTTAACATAATTTCAGTGTTAATTTTAGTGCCAAAATAATCCTACATTAAAGTCTTCAGTTATTTCCACTGGTCAAAATGTAGGTACCAGTAAATTGGTAACATTTTCAACTTGTCTGAAAACTTACTTAGGCATTTATTTTGTATTTAAAGTACTCTGGATTCTATCCAGTGACCATTGCTGTGAGTGGAAGGCTTACATAAATTCACATATGCCTTTAAAGAAAAAGATAAACTTTAGAAGAGCTGAACATCTATAGAAGTTAATGAGTTCTGTTTAAAATACTGTCAAATGTTCATTTGGGAAACTACACATCACTTGAATTGCTTAAGATCAGCTTCTATATTAAAACAGAAGACATTTCACTGCTGGATTCTAAGAAAATACTGAGGTTTTGTGCTCAAACCATGGGCTTGGAAACAAAGGAATCTTCAGTTCTATTATCAGTTCAGCTAATGATTCCCAAGGTGGCCACAGCAGTTTAATACATCTCTTTCTGTCTTTGTATATTTGATACTTTTTGTAGTACATCACTAGTTTGAGAAATAATTAAAATGCAGGGCACATTTGTTTTCTCTCGTAAATTTCTCAGAAAAATAACCCACACCCAAACCAAAAAAGCCCTCTATTGTCAAAGCCAAGACCAAAAACACCAAATAAAAATATTTTATGTGAGCAATACCTTAGCTTAGACCTTGTGCTTATCAGAAAAGTCTCAATTACATTTGCATTTGAAGAAAAAAAAGCATCAAAAGGAATCCTTTTCTGAGAAAAAAATTATTTTATTAAAGCAAGTTGTTTTCAGTTAATTGATATTAGTATTTGAATCCCAGAACCATTTCTAGCATGTGTCCATTTCTGAATTTCACCAAATTATTTTGTTACTGTGAATTGCTTTTACCTTTCATTATTGTTCTGCCTGTGAGGAATTAAAGAAATATTACTGTGCAAATAATCTATTAAAAAAGTATGTTTAGCTAGTCATAAAACATAGACTAAACAATGCCTATTAGTTAGAAGTTTTGGGTGCCAATATTGTTTAATATTTATCATCTGCAGACACAAAAGTGGTTGCTGACATTATGATATACATGAAATTAAATGTATTTATAAAAAGAGTGTAGAAGCGATTGTCCTCAGAAAATATTGTCTGTCAGAAAATACCCAGGTGACTAAGTGATACAACCAGTAATACTGGGATTGAGTTTATATTTGTAGAAAAACTGAGTACAACTCTGTATCAAACTGCTTTTGTTGTCAATAGACCCTGGAAGCATCATGTGTCTTCCAGGATCTCCAAAAGGAAGGCTAATAGAAAAAGAAAAAGATGTTCCTTTGCTGTCAGAGCACATCACGCTTCTTTTCCATCCTGCAAAGTGGAACCTGCGGCCTGAGGAGTTCTGATTGTCACATTGGGCAATTGGGCAATTGCAAGTGGTTTCACAAGGCATTTGTATGAATGTCTCCAACGAGCTGTGAGAGAGCATGAGTTCAGCTGTGGGCTGCTAGAGCAATTTTAGGCATCAGTCGAGGCCAGAGAGGATAAAATATTTAAATTGCCTTTTTCATCTCTAGAATATCAAGGAAAGTAGCTGCACACTCCAGAGAACAAGCACGACTTGGTATCTGCGGATACCATTTGATGAGCCTCTGTGTATTAGTAGGTCTTTCACATTTAGTGAAGTCATTGCTTACCCACTGTGATTTCCTTTCCCACCCTCTAGCACAGAGTATTTTATTAACAGAGCTTGTGGATTTGCCAGGATGCCAGGATCTCAATTGTTCAGATCCAGACCTTAATGCGGATCATGTTTTGTGATATTATATTTTGCATAAGAAAAGTTCCCAAGGTGAATATTAAAATATGTAATGATACATGGGAAAAGCAAGAAAAGCCAGATGCCGATGCAGTCTTCCCATCCATTTCAATATTAGGATAATCTCTGCACCCTGAATGGACCAGGCAGAACAAATTTGGAAAGAAGCACAAAACAGTCTTGGGTCAATAAGTCAATGGGCCTTTGAAAGACAATGTTAGACTTTTTTTGTTCAGAAGTGTCCGGCTTGGCATTCAGAATTCCTGCTGATGTGTCCACAGTTCTTCAGAGCCACACAAGTTATCTAAGTAGTGTCAGACTTAATGGAGATGGAAACTGAGTATATTATACTGATATTGGGCACAAATATTTTGAAAATCAGGGTGTTTTAGGGATGAAATAAAAAACTTGTCCCTATAATTTATTCTTTTCTGTTTTCAAGTTGCAGATTGGGTAGGTCCTTAGCTGAACGACAGTTGTTCTGGCTTTATAAATGAAATTGTTTATAGGGATGACCTGATCTGGAAGCATTTTTCTAGGAAGCAACTGCTGGCAGTTGGATCTTGTGTTAGCTGAAGTATGGAAAATGCTTCTCCTAAACTGTCTGTTATTGAGGAAGAACCAAAGAAGAAGAAAACATTCATAGGTTGGCAACAGCAAAGCTATGACTTATCCAGAGTGTCTGATTGTTGTGGTTCAATTCCATCTGGAAATTCAGCCCCCACAGACACTCCCTCACTTCCCTCCTGGTGGGAAGGGGGAGAGAATCTGAAGGATAAAAGTGAGAAAACTCATGGATTGAGATTTGCAAAGTAAATTCACACACAAGCAAAGCAAAGGAGGAAAAGAAATGTGTAGAGTTGCTAGATGTAGGTTGTCTGCATCCTGCTCTGAGTCTCTGATCACAAAACTCTAGTACTTCTCTAAAATACGTATTTCATTGGTATGTCTAGAGCAAGTGGACTGATCAACATGGGAAAAGCAGCACTTAGCAATCCGAGCAAATCCTGGGAAAAATGTGGGGGAAGAAAGGATATTGCTCAGTGATTTAGGATTCATGTATTATAACAGAACAACATGATTATTCAACATGGCAAGAAAAGAAGCAATTTTTATGGCCAAAACAACACTCCCCATAAAATTGTGACATATCAGTTTAACATTGTTATTTGTTTCTGCTCTGGATATGGGGACTAATGCTGTTTATGCATTTTCAAAAATATCTGGAATTAATATTCAGTGTTTACAGAGCCCATTGGACTTCCTGATGTAATTTGCATTAGTTCACAGCAGCAGGGGCCTTGGGAGAGGCAGTACCAAAGAATCAAGCAGTGAAACAAATGCTTTGATCATTTAAAATATACTGTCTCCTTCACCTTTACTACACAATCGTCTGTGAAAAGAAGCAAAAACAAATAAGTCACATCCATTTTTTATTTCATTACTAAATAAAAGAGTGTAGTTTCAATTAGGAGAATATTTTAATGGCAGCACTTCTAAATACCAGTGCTTACTGATTATTTGACAATTTTCTGTGATGAAATCTTCGTCCTCACTGTGCTCATTATTAAGGGCCTCTGAACCCTTTCTAGGCCAAATATCCAGGAAAAAAAGATGTATTTGTAGCATTAAAAGGTGTATTGGGAGATCTGAGATCCAAGCCTATCCCAGAAAGAAACCTTTTTTGGTAACCTTTTTTATAACTTTGGAGAAGTCATTTAATCTGCTTGTGCCTGTTTTTTGTCTAGTAAATGTCTTGTTTGTTTACAGACTAGACTGCTGCAGGAAAGATTGGGAGCTGTTATGTAAACTCATATCTGTACAGCAGATGTTAGAATGGGCCAATTCTGTCTGCTAGGGTCTTTTCCCTTTACAAATAAATAGTGAACCTTGACCTATCCGCCTTCACCCTATAATTCCAACAGAAAAGAAATTCATAAACATTTATATTTAACGTTTCACATTGCCCTTGTGTGTGCTGCCTTCCCTCTGAGGGTAGAATCAGCATTGCAAACCTTACATGGTCAGAGACAGGTTCCAGAAATCCTCACACAACAAAGCTAAATGCTCATGGCCAAGAACAAAGGGTTTCTGTGTGGTCCATCAGTGTGAATTTTCAACACCAACTCTGAATATTTGAATATTAATAGGGCCATGTCTTCAGCTCACCCTGTCACTGAACTTGTTGAAAGCCATAACCTGATTAAGATGAACTGGCAGCTGCCTTGTTAGAAGGCCACAGTTTCAATCACCAGAAAACTGGAGAGACCTCACACGCCTATTTTGGAATCTTTGGATTACAGCCTGAACTAGGTCTTGGACCAAAGTCTTCACGAAAAAAAACTTTACATGATGTCTATAATAGTTTTTATCCCTTAATATAAAGTTTGAGTGAGTGCTTCACATTCTCTGAACATCTTGCCTAGTTAAGTGAGAACTGTTCAATGGACATGCTGATATTAGATGGCATTGCAAAGCAACTTACTTTTCTTTAATGGAAATAAACTTTTCGTAGGGTAAACAGTTTTGGCATCCATGAGATGATAGTTTAGCAGTGGTGTACAAGTTAGGTGAATAATGAAAGACATTGTCAAGTGAATTTAAAAATATTGAGAAATTCATCAAATGAATTATTCAATCAATGTTATCGTACCTATCTGTAGGGATCTCTACCACCAGAGGTGTCTGGCAGCCTCTAGAGTAACCGTATTTTTTATTGTTAAATTATTAATGGTGCTTTCATGCCGGAGGCCTTGTGGAATACTGCATTGCACCTTTTATCTAAGGATCTCATCAAGATTCACAAAGATTAAACATCAAAACATCACTATGAAGAAAGCAACCTGTACAGTACTGCACTGAATTGAATACAACTGCAAATATAAACCCAGCACTCAATCAAAGTAACTTTAATTTTTAGACCTTGTTCTTCAGGGGCTTAAATCTCAAGCTCTCAGTTCCTGTGATTTGTAGAGGAACCTCTAAAAAAAAATAAAAAAATAAGAGAGTCTAAATAACTTCCAATTGACTGTTCCATCACCTGAGAAGTTAATCAAAATCTCTCCTTTTCCAGTTCTGTAACACGTTGGAAAATCACTGCGGAAGGGCTTCTTCTGAGACAGTTTTGTGGTAGGTGTTTAAACACATGGACAGTGCCTTTGATATAAGTTACCATATAGATGAGAAACCTGTGCTATGTTTTAAAACATGTAGCAGTATCTGATTACTGGGTCAATGGTACCAAAAACCTACAGCACTATTCATCAGAGTTTTATGAAACTTCCTTATTTTCTAATAAAAATGGGAGTTAATCTGCCCCAAAGTGAGGCTGGAAACGCAAATTTTGATTTACTGTAATGAGCCTGGCCATACCACTGTTCAGAGATGGATGAAATCATCAGTTTTCTCGAGTGCTCAGAAAATTTGTGGCAACTTCTGGGGGCAACTCATGTCACCTGCATATAGCATCCCTCCTGTTGACTGCAGTGATACTTTATGGTTTGAAAATAAGCAGATGACCATTTTATTGAAAGCTGAAACTGAGGCAGGGAGCATGAACGACTTATCTGAGCTAATAGGAGTCTACAGCAGGAACATGTCCAATACTATATTTCAGCTACCAGGTTGGTTTGGCTCTTTTCCTTTCTTTTCCTGTTTGAGAAATACAAACAAAATTGCCACCAGGCTGCCAGCGCTGTCTGAGCAGACCTGGGGATGCAGAGCATCCCATTTACACTCACACATTCCAGGCTCACTAGCACCTTGCCCTCTGCTTTTTCTCTTGTACGACAAGCACGATCAAAAATACAGGAACCAAGCAAAACAATAGTCACAAGACCTTATGGAAAGAGCTTGTCTGAACACAACAGGAGAGCTGAGCATGCAGCATGCTGCTCTTGAACTTCGGTTCTGATCTGGACAGTTGAGTTGGGAATTGCATCTGTGAAAATAATAGCATCAGGCAGAGTGAAGCTATTTTTAAAAGAACTCCCTTCAGGCCAAAGGGTAGTCCCCAAGGGGAAAAATAGTCAGCTCTGCTTTCTTTACATTTAAGCCTACAGCACTCTCAGAGCCTGTTAGTAGTGGCCAGCATTCGTTTAACATAAGCAAAGAGAAGTTAAAAATACATAGAAGAGAAAGATAAGAGCACACTGAAAGGATAAAAGTCCCTGATTCTAGAGTTAAAATTTGCGTGGTTGAACTAAAGCCCAACATAAAAAAGATGGATGCAAAACTCACCCCCCTTGCATACCTGCAATGTTATAAAATATGAGCTCCAAGCAAAAGTGTTTCTATAAAGATTTTGGTTTAAATAATATCAAAGGAAGAGCCTGATGCCTAATTTCTAAACAGACAACAGTGCCCCTAAAAATATCTATTATTTTGAAAATCAACAGAAGAAGTAAAAGGTAGAAAACTATAGAAGTCATCTCATATAACTTTTACCTGCCCTGTCTGAGCTGGAGATTATTATTCTAGTCAAAAGACAGAAACAGGTAAAAAGACATTTATAGATTCACAGGACTGAAGGATAACTGAGTTAGAAGAGGCCACAGAAGGTCTCCTTGTCCAGCCTTCTGCTCAGAGCATTCCTGGGGTGCTTATGGTCTTACCCTAAACTGATGGTCTAAAGGAACAAGCTACACTGCAACGTGGAGCTGCTAATTCCTAGAGAGCCAGGGAAACTGGATCTGGTGTGGATGTTTGCATCATGCATGGCCAAATAAGTCAGAATCAACCCCACCTCCAGTACCTGATTACATGGTGTTTCTGTAGAGAAAAAAGCAGAAAGAAGTAGGGAGTCTGTAGGACTATCTTTGCTTGCCCAAAGCTACAGGACACTGTAGGGAAAGGATGAAGTTGCTTCACATACAATTTTCTGGATCCCAGTTTGCTAAGTGAAAAAAAGACATAGGGAGATGTCCTCATTTTGAACTGCAGCATCCCAAACTTTCTGTGCCAGCACAGCGCAGAGACACTGTTAACAAGAGTTTTAGCAAACACTTGCACTTTGGACTCTTATTCTTTAAAAGGCTCATTTAAAACACTTACAAAGCTCAATCTGGATAGATTAAAGCTTTGAGTTTTGAAAGCTAGGTGAGAATCCTGAACCCACTCCCCATGGCAATCCCAAATGACAATAAAACAATTTCTATTTCTAAGTGTGCCATTATGATGTTTTAATATAAAATTCTAGTTGTTGCACCACTGAGTTGCTTTATTGTCAGAGGCTGGCATTTTGTACTGGTTAACCACTGAAAGAAAGAACAATGTGTCTTGAATAGATTACCCAAGACACAAAAAGCTAATTTATGTTGCTTCCAAACTCTTTTCTACAGCTGCGAAATAGTATTGACTGCAGACTTGCAATTACTCATAATTATTTTTCTCTGAACTTACAAGTCAGTGTTATTTAAGATCCTGATATTGTACAGGGATTGATCTAGAAATGGACATGCGGATAGAGTAGACTTCTGATATTAAATATGGAAACTTCTTTTTCTACTGCCTTTTACATGGCTGCAGGCACGGAAACACATCCCTTAAAGATAATTTATCATTTAAATAGTTAAAGAAAAGGAATAAAGACAACTTCAAAGAGTTATAAAGATAGCAAGCCAAAACCAGTTCCCAAACATTATCTGCAAGGAGAGGAAACAGTAGATCATTTCTTAGCCAATTAATATCTACTTAGTAGTTTATGCCCTGGTGTGCACATGTAACTCTATTTAATGTTAATGAAAGTTATGTGCATGCTACAGAGAAGGCTAAACTTCTTAAAAGGGGTTGTTCAAATTGCTTCCAACAGATACAGGTTAAAGATTAATCATTCAATTTGGCTTCCTCTGCATTACAAAAAGGAAAAAAAATATATATTAACAACATTCAGTACTCAACTGCAAAAGTTAGCTACAAGTATTGTTCTTAATATATTTTTATCAAGTTTTCAGCCTGTCAATGCCACTTAATTTCCCAAGTAAAAGGAAAATATGACAGATTTCTGTATTGAAGTGTTGAGGTTACTTGCACAAGTGCAGAGAGAGCTCAGAGTCGGAGATTCAGCTGTCATTATACATGATTTTCATTCTTGCACTGGTTAAGTAAACAGAAGAAAAGTGAAGCTGGAACAGAGGGCCCAATGACTTCATGCATAAGTAGTAAGAGATTAGTTCTGTTTTGCTGGATTTTAGTAGCTCTACTAAGCAGATGTACAGTCAAATAAATGGATATAGTGCTTATTGTTGAACATCAATGGACTATTCACCACAACAGGCACAACATAAACCCACCAAAGCATTCTTCACTGGATTTTATTTCCACTCACATGTGTAAATCTTATTTTCTTTACTCAGATGTAACCACTAACTGTACCTGAGTGACAGGAATAAAGCACTCAAGTTTCTGGTGGCCTTTGTCTTATATAGTCTTATATGGATTTGATGTTTGAAATGCCACCTAAACAAATCAGTAGATAATCAAGGCTGAAGTAATTTCTAATTTCACTAGGCATAAATATCCTAGGCAAAATTAGAGGAAGAAAAAACAGGATTTATTGATTATATTCTAATGGAAATTCCTTCTTTTGATCAGATGAACTGCACTTTGAAATTATTGTGTTGGGAATACAAAGGGTCTAGATAGGTAGTTCAGATAGTAGGGACACATATAACCTTCACTTTGGATTTGATTTAGTTATCTTAAACCAGGCATTTAATGTCATTTGAAATACCCTGCAGTATCCAGAACATCTGTTTAGGCCTGGAAGGTGTAATCAAGACCCATGGGAGAACCATCCATGTCCAAATGGATGTCAGATCCTAGGAAATCAGAACTGGCATCAGATACCTATGTGTGAGTAACCCAGCAGAACCTGCAGACACCTGCAGTTTGGAGAACACACTTGGTCTACATGGCTATCTACACAGCAGCTGTAAGTCTAAGAACTTTTATAATAATTGGAGGTCTATGGCCTGATTTGTTTACACACACATGGGCACAGAGTGATGCTTGAAATGCCCCAGATTATGCTGGTGTATCTCCAGCTGCCTGTCCAGAAGCACATGGATCTTCCATGTGTTCCATGGCATAGCTTCCCAGACTACGCTAAGGTTTTGGAGTTCATAACAAATTTCCTTAGTTCATGTCAGATTTCTTTAGGACTTTGAGATTTTTCAGTGAGCGGAATCTCTAGTCAATATAACTAAGGATGGATTTTAAAACTAATACTCTGAGTCAACCTATATTTGGTCATTTACAACCCAAGAAACACCCCCCAGAAACCCCAAGCAAAACCAAAAAATCCCCATCAAAACTGACACCCCCAAAATCCCAAAGCACTAGAATACCCTTAAACACCCAATATAACATGTGAACACCTCAATCTACATGCCTACATTTGTATATCTTACCCATATTCTTTATTCTCTCACTGAAATTAAGGGAATTAAAGGAATCCCTTTCCTTGGCAGACAAGCGCTGTCCCTCCAAATTCTAGACTTCATTTAATGCTTCTAGAGTTTTGTGGTTTTCTTTTGCCAGTTATTCCCCATTGCAGACATTGTGTCAGAACCCAGATTACATTATATGAGGACTAAAAAACAGCCCTAAATCAAGAATAACACTGGTTTGGTAACATTAAGAATCTTATAGCACTGTAGAAATGGCTCTTCCTTGCACACTTGACATGGTCTATAGAACAGTGAGAGCCTGAAAGGACAGGGAGAGATAAAATAGGCTTGGTTGATTTGTTGGTTTGGTTTTTATCCTTGAGAAGAGTAATGGCAATGTTACTAAATAATTTGTGGAATAGATTTCATAAGGATCTGATGACAGGGGTTAGAGGTCTTTAGGGGTATGGCTGCAGAAAGTAAACAGGGAATAGGCATGGGTCTGGGATTATACTAGGGATGATATAGATTTACACAGGGGGAGGGATTATAGTTTGGTGTGGTAAGGAAAGGCAAGAAAGCTGAGGTATGTTCTTAATACCTGAAGCATGTTCTCACGTTTGATTCTATGTCTGCTGATGTCAAATGTCACTTACAGATATGAAAGAGTGAAAACACAAGGAAACCGTGTGCTTCCCTCCTCTCACAACTTTCAGTCCACAGTCCAGTTTCTCCAGTCTCGCTCTCCCAGTCACGCCTTGTGAGATCTTACCCCTGCACTCTGAATAGTTGTTCGCTACATGATCAGTCTAGGGCTAAGTCAGACAGCATGATAAAATAATTGAAGTTATTCAGGTGATCTCAGAAAGGACTGCTAAGGAAAAAGAAATTTTTAACAAATGGTACCTAAATGAAAATGTTTTGCCAAACATCAAGGTTTGATATGGTAATCATTTGTCTATTCATAAGAAGACACCTATTTGTCAGTCGCATCTTTAGTGACAGTATTCTATTCTATTTTAACTCTATACAAACCCATATTTACAATTAGAAAAGACAGATTTGTTCATCCTGAAAAACAAGAACATTGAAAAAAAAAGCAAATTTTAAGACAGGAGAAAAGCAGTCCTAAAAACTACTATATCATCTCAGTGGTTTGCTTAAAGTCATTTGGAATTTAGATGCAAAGTATTTTTTATTCCCATGATTCCTTAAAACCTGCATCATATTTCTATGGTTTTACTTTGCTCTTCACTCTTAATGTAAAATTAACTCCAGCTAGACTGCTGAGCTTCTGACTAATACTGTCAAATCAGCCCCAGTTTTGCATTTCAAAATCTCTATCAGCTCTGCAAAACATTGTCTCCTGAGGGAAGGCAACAGTTGGCATTTTTAAAACCCAGAAGCAAGTGTTTGAGTTTGATGAGGCTATAAACTCCCTGACTGATGTTCTGTGCTCAGCAGGAGAACGGGTACAAGGAACAAGAGTCTCCAAGGAAAGGGTCTGCTCTGTGTCCAGCCCCAGTAAATCCTTTGCTGCTTCCCGGGGTTGCAAACAAGGCTGCTGAATACAGGCAGTTTTATCCCAGGGTCTTTATCACTCTTCCTGACAGTTTGAGATTATTTATCAGCAAGATCTAATACCTTAAACATTTTCAGCAAGTTCTGTTCTTGAAAACACTGCAAGAAACAGTTGAGGCAGAGAGACAACACAGTATTCCACAAGGGCAAACAATTCTTTAATAAACCTAATATTTCTCTATAGAATATCCCTTCAGTGATATTTCAGTAATGAAGCACTATTTGACAGATTCAAACAACTGCAGGATAACTTAGCATGGCTCTGGAAACAAGCTTTCAAGCCTCAGGAGGTCAAACTGACTACATCTTCTTAATGGGTAGGCATGGAGCAAGGCAATGACCTAAGTGCTGTGAGAAATAAAGAAACATTCTGTCATTGCTGCCTTTCTGATTAACTCCCTGGCTTTCTCCTGTGATTACTGTAGATTTTCCAGTCAAGGAACACCTTTTGCCTGACACTGATACATGCTGCTTGTGTGACATGAGAAAATGTAAGAAGCTGTCATCTGCTCTCTGACTGTAAAAAAAGTGGGGAATGCTTTTTTCTTCAAATCCCTGACACACATAAAGGACTAAGTTTATGCTTTTGGTCAAGCAAGAGGAGAAAAGTAGGGAAATATAAATTCTGCTGCTGTTTGCAGAGGTTAAAAATTTAATGGGAAAAGTAGTTCAATTTAAGAATTTGTATTTCCATACAATTCTGAAGTTCTTTATTAGTCCATGGAAAAATGAACTGGTTTTGTGAGACTTTCAGGATTGCACAACCCTGTAAAATACTGGAAATGTGTTCATGGGTGTTCATTCCCAGACTGCAGGTCTCCTCACCAAAGCCACTTGATGCTTTCCAAGTAAAGCAGTACACAACTATTATTCAATCAAAATTAGTGGGCTACTTCACCCGTGGGTGTCACATTTGTTTCTTTAAATGTGCTTTTAAAGAAACTGAGATTGAGACTCTGTAAGAGAGTTCACACCTGGGTTTCCCGCATGCCACCCAGAGACAGATTTTGAGAAAGATGGGTTAAATTTTCTCTTTCTTGTGAAATGTAGGTTGGCATCTTTTTAGCAGAAGTGTCAGACAGTTGAGATCTCCATGTAACCTCTTTGGTGAGTGAGTGCTTGAGGTTTCCTCTGTGCTTGCCTGTAGTCAGTGTGATTCATTAATGTAAGATGGAGTTACTCAGACTTTTAGATCAGGAGGTCTTGAGTCAAACTCTGGTGTGTCAGATATCAGAACTCCTGAGCTCACCTACAGCTCTGGTGCTGGAAACAGGGAAGGTGACAGTCAGCAAAAATGGGAAAAATACAGCAGGTCTTATAAGACACAGGTCACAGTCCTGGATAGTTCTCCAGTCTGGGTTGTGCAGCCAGCCCATCTTGTTTGGAAGGGGATTAAAAATGTCTCAAGAAACCTGTGCTGGGCAAGCTAACACCAGGGCTACCAATATTCCCAGCAAAAATCCCGGATGGATGTGTGTTTCCTCCTTAGGCACACTGAAACAGAGGGCTTAGCTGTTTCTGTCTCATGATCAGGAGGGAGAAGATAGCTGGCATTGGAATCATCCAATTTAACACACAGACAAGCACAAATAATCACTCCCCTCCTGAAGGATATGAGCCCTGTGACAGAGGTGATGTACAGCATGGAAGAAGATGGACAGACAAATCACAGCAATATTATCTTTTTTTTCCCCCCTCACAGGAGCAGCGCTGTCAAAAACTGACTGCTGGTGGAACAATTATTTAGCCAGAACTAAAACATAATGATGAGAACATAAGAACAGCCACACAGAGAGACAGAAGGACCATATAACTCCGTGAATCCTGTCTCTGACAACATCCCACAGCAAATGTTTAGGGAGGAATATACACAACAGCCAAGATGCAGTGACACATCCATGGAAACTGCACTTCAGGGACTTCTGGGGAGAAGAGGGTATTTTTGCAGTTAACAGACTTTACTGGATTTTCCTTCTATGGGTTTATGGGATTACTGTTTGAACCTCTGCATATTCTTTTAACATCTCCAGTGCCCAGCGGCATGGAGTTCACAGATATGCTCAAAAACCTTTCACATGCTGTGTAAAGAAGGATCTGTTTCAGTTTTGTATCACTGCCATGTAGTGTCACCATAGTCACCACTGCACTGGAGGAGACAACCAACAGTCAATCCCTACTTACAGCTGACAGTCCACCCCACGACACTCAGGGTTACGTAGATTTCTGTAACACCACATTCAGTCACCTTTTTCCAACACTAAAGGATCTTGGTCCACTTAGCTGTTCCTCACACAGAAACCACAACACAATCTCTGATCACCCTTTGTTGATTTTTCTGGGCCCATTTTACTTGAAGTATATCCTATCTGAAAAGGGGAGCCAGAATTGTGCTCCTCAGTGTATGGACATGATAGTTTAATAAAGAACAACAAAATTATCTTCAATGGCTTCTACTCTTTTTCTAATAATTGCCCAAACTGACTTTATTTTTTAACCACTCCTAGGCCCTGATCAGGTGTTGTCATCTAAGTATTGATTATAAGCTCAGGATCCAAATTCTGGGAGGGTAAGTCAGTTTATCATTGCATATGCAAAGTTCACTGTTTTCTGTCGAGTGCATTTATTTGTATTTATCAACACTGAATTCCATTTTCATTCATAATTTATCCCTAGTTATTCTTCAGTTTCCCATCATCCTGATTAACCTCAATAACATGTGACCAATCACCTCTGCTGTCATCTCCAATCTTATCAAGAACACATATGTTGAATAGAGTCAGTTCTGGCATAGCCTGGAAGAGGCATTTCTAATTCTTTTCTTGCCTATTCTGAAAGAACAAAGCATGAGAAATGCTGATCTCTGTCATGCAGCTCTTCACATGTCTTACAACCAAAACAGGGTAGATTTGTTTGGTAAACTCCATGACATACTTGGAAAGCTCTATTAACATTTGAAGGACCAATCAATTCCTTTTGCTATTGAATGGGTTTAGATTTCTTTTAAGGCATCCAGACAATGTTGAGTAAAATGCCTTTCCAGAACTACTACCAAAGTTACTTGTAGTGCAGTCAGTCCAGCAAAGAAGGAAAAATAGTCTGGGAACAAGATTTCTTGCCTTACTCATGCTCATATCTGGACATTTTATGGCATAAATTGAGCCTGTGAAGATAACAACACAATTAGAGGTAATTAGCCCAGCAGGACAGCCATTGCCACAAGTGTATCTGGGAAGTTGACAGTCTGTGAAAGGTCAAGATAGTAACTTGAAATGGATATATAATTTGCCTATTTAGATCACAAGCTCTTCTGGGCTCACAGAAAGTCAAGTGCAATAACCTCTTTTTGGGCCTTGGAGAGCTAAAGTGAAAAAATTGCAAACATATTTGATGACAAATATAGCAATAAAGGTGATCCCCAGAGAGGAATCAGAGCTAGATGAGTAGGATAATTTTTTTCAGGGGCCATGAACTTAGTGTAGACATAATAGACTAAGTTTCAGGAGCTCATAATCACTTTAAAGGAACATTTGATTATGGATTACAAGGCTTGGCCTTGTTTAAAAACAGCAGCAGTCTTCATCCCTTGGGCACAATGTGTAAGTATATACTTGCATTTATTCCCAAACTGTTAGTTTATTAGGTTAATTGGACAGTAAAAGACATTCTTTCCCTTATGAAAGTTCCACTGCTTTATATTTCAAGTTTGGCATCTCGACCTTGGCTATTGAACATTGCTTCTTTCCTGTCCCATGACTGTAGAACCAGGATGAGCAAGTACAGTCTAACCCACTGGAAATAATCATCCTCAAACTGAGGGGAAGTGCAGCAGTTTTTCACAGAGAGAAAGCCCACACTAAAATGTACACTGTGCACAGACAGCTCTGTCACCTGTCAGGATTTCACTTGGAATTCATCAAATTGGGCATCTGTTTGGTACTAAATGAAATTAGTCATGTGAGGGTGACTTATTTAGCATTGACCTGGCCCAAGTCCTGTGGCAACACTTAACTCTCACATAAGTCCTTGCACTCAACAGATTCAGTGGGACTAATGTTTGCTGAAAGCTGCTTCTCCTTCAAAACTCCACACCTGCGATGAAGACGAGCAGCTCTGCACCAAGCTAATAGCAATAACCTTAGGGAGGAGTTACGCTCTCATTTTGAACACTTGAAAAAGGAACAAAAAACTATGAAGTTGCTATTGAAGTACAATTAAGATGGTGTTTTCAAGTGCAGTGTAACCTTAAACTGGGGAAGCAAGAGAGTTAAAATGGAAGCACTTATAAAGCAGTAAAAGCTCCTCTGCATGAGGCACTCTGCGTGCACAGAATTATAGGATTAGAAACCTTTCAACCAATCCAGTGCCTGTGTAGGCAGAGGTCTGTAAAGGACTTTTAAAATGTTTTTCTATGAAAGAGGAGAGTAAGTGTGTAACTGGCCAGAAGGATCATTTGTCAGGATGTAGCAGAAATCCAGACCACCACCATCTGGAGCCTTTCTTGAACTTGTTTAAACCTACATAAAAGGATGGATGCTTCTTCTCTGGCTTCAGCACATGCTGATTTTTTTCTTAGGTGAGTCTTGGGAGCTGTTTACAAAAAATTTATGTTTTCAAGCCATTTGTTGCCATCAGAAAAACTGGGAAAAAAATATTTTCTGGTGAAAAAAATCAACTCCAAGGCAGTGCCCTGTCTTGCAGAAACCTCATGTGTTTCCACTTTCAAACTCTGAGCTCCACAGAAGAAAACCAGTCTTCAGTGAAGCTTCCAGGATCATGTTTTAAATGACTGTAAAGTGCTGGGGGAGGAATACATTTATATGCAGATATAAACCAAAATAGAGTTTGACTTCAGGAAAGGGTTTGTATATTTTTGAGTCCAAACCTGAAAACCTCAGGTTATTTTTGGTGAATGATTAAGAAACATAAAGCTCTTCCTATAGCTCTAATTCATTACATTCAACAGAGTTGTCTACTACTATTTATTAACTAATAAGGAATCCTTGAATGACTACCTTTATTTGAAATAGCCAAATTTCAAATAAACATAGGTCAGATTAATCCCTCTGGAAATAACACATGGCATGTTATGAATATATAATACATTTAAATAAAAATAAAAAATAGTCTTACTTTATTATTTTAAGATTTTGACCATGGAAAAATAACAATGTGGGGGGTTTTCACCTGCAAAACATAACAAATACACATATCAAATAAGAATAAATTACAGAAGTGGTTTGGGCCAGTTACCAGATGGATGTAGGAAAACTGTTAATGACATTGTAAAGAAATCAGCATTACTTCTTACTTCTTACATATATCTATTTTCCTTTCTGAGTACTTCTCAGACCATTAATGACCAAGGAAGACATGGGACAACATCCACTTGGGCATGAGTCTGTACATTTTCAAATATACAGAATCATATATGATGTTTTTCTAACATAAGTTTTAAATAATTCCTACAGTACTATAAAAAGTCCAGATGGTTTGAAAGAGCGTTAATTGCTTAAGTATCTAATTTATTAATCCTTAACAGAAAGTACAGCAAGGTCTAGATTTGATAGAATTATAGTTAATTCAAATCAAAGTGGACCTGTGAAGAAATCTTTGCCAAAATGGTGTGAATTCATGCATTTGTGACAATAATTGTGAAGTCATAAATAATACACATAACAGATAAAGTGTGGGAATCTAATAAATCTTGGAAGGTGTTTTCAGTGGGGAATCATCATCGCATTTAAGAATACTGTGCTGTATTCTCCATGCTGGCACTGAAAAATTAAATTGATAAAGCCACTGCAGAAGCTCTGGAAAAGAAGGCTGGTTTTATCTCATGAGCTACAGAAATGGCAAGTGACTCGGTGACAGTGTTTCTATGTGACCAGGAAAGAAAATGCTGGGTAGTACCAGCACAGGAAACCTCGAACACGGTGCCAACAATTAACCAATTAACCAGTCAAATTTATTATTGCATCTTATGCCTCTGTGTTCAGATATTAGAACCACCTTTTCAGATGCTAGAATTTACACATCCAATTTACTAGATACAGTATGAGAGTAAACTGGTGAAGTTTAATGGCATAGAGTATAAAGACATCAGACCAAATGATTTGGTGGTACCTGCTCACTTCAGACACAATGAAACTGTGAATGAATTCAAATCATATTCAATGGGTAATCCAAACTTGAACAGCAGAGGAAACCCTACAGAGATTCTCAGTGATGCACATGCTTCTCTGAGTCAAACCCTTCCACCCAGGCTACTTCTTGTTTGTGAAGGAGTTTGTGAGGATGGATATGGTGGAGGGGAAAAAACAATGATAAATTAAACTCATGAGTGATGTTGGAACTCAAAAGCTCAGAGTCTTCCAAAGAGTTTCACAGATCATCTCTCATTCATTTTGCTCTTCTCAACATCCCCCACACAGCTTGAGTTCTGGAAGTGTTGAGATTTTTGAAGGTAGCCTCAAAAGAGAGACTTTTGAGGGCCTGTTATGGCCTGAGAAAATCCACAAAAGTCTGTCAGGCCAGAAAACCTGGAGGTTAGATAGGTTGATATGTTATTTGGACAGGAAACATCTTGCTGTAGGGAGCTCCTGGTTGCTTCATGTTCTCAGAGTTGTCATCAGAATAAAAACAGCTTGAAGCAGCACTTATGACTCATTTTCAGTGTGGAACAAAGCCATAAGTTAAGCACCACATGCTATGAATGTAACACATAACAGGCCCCTGAGCTACACAGAAAAGTTTTACCCAGTTTTCAAGTGTCAATCTAGTTTTCCTTGTGCCTAAGGCTCTGTGACATCTCGACATCTGTAATCAGGTTCATTTCTACCCTTACCACCCATTATAAGTTGTCACTCCTCAGCTTCTTCACTTGCTATTCCACTACTATGGATTTAATCTGCAGTTTTCCATGCACTGAATTTAAGGCCTAGAAGTCTTCATGTATTATTCACTTCCATTTGCTATACTTGTTAAACAGTATATGTTCATTGGAGTTAATAAATCACCATTCGCTTTCCTCCTTGCATTTCCCAGAACAGAGTAATTACTCAATCTACCTCTACCGACAGCAGCTTCAGAGCTCCCACAGATTTCTCTGCATTCATGAAGCTATTTATCATGTACCTGTCTTAAATATTAGCAAAGTAAGCTTGCTCAAAAAGCTTAAGCTATTATCTCTTGGAAGTGTATGTGGAGGCCAGCATATATCTGACTCAAAACCATGTGAAATGTCTACCTGTTGGTTGTGTGACATCCACCTCAGTTTGCATAGTGGAAGGGTGTTAATAGGCTTATCAAAGCAGAGAAAGAAAGTTATCTTCCTTGTATGTGTCTACAGACAGATAAAGAAGGGACCAAAGCCTGAAGTCCTTATTAATTTTGAATATCTGCTTTTGCTCTCATGCCCTCAGGAAGTCATTGCTGAAGTTGGCGACTGGGGTTTTTGACCTTTCTGTGCTGCTGAAGGGAGATGCTCAACTCCTCCACTTCCCCTCCTTTAGAACAGCATGAGGCTGCAGGGAGATGCCAGAAGGTCAGGGCTGCCTACACAAGCAGGTGCAGGCAGGTTCCAGTGCCAGCTGCCTGGAGCTTCACTCAGGGTAAAGTTACTATTTCTGTAATCAAAGATGAGCTGCCAGTACCAAAGTGAACAAATCCATCCTACCAGTGTTTCGCTGTGTGATTCACAGCCTCTCTTCTTCAGGTCTGACCTTCATTCCCATTTCCCATGTCAAGTATTTTCCTTTTTGCTTCATTAGAACATGTCGTGTCCTGTTGCAACCATTTAACTACATCACACAGACAATTTTCTGGGCATAATGTGACTTTTTAAAATTTACTAATTCAATCATCATTGTGCCAGCAAAAATATTCCATCAATTTTGCATGTATCTGCAGGGTGCCATTGGACATAACCTCACCCATGAATGTTTCCTCATTATATTAATCAAAGTAAGTCTTTGAAAAACCAAAGAACTAATCAGAAAGTTTCAACTTCTTCTTCAGAACACAAAGAACTTTTTTTCAAAGATTATTACCTTGGACTTTTATAATTAGACATAATATTTCTTCAAAGTAGAACACTGGCTTTTGACAAATTTAAAGAATGACAAATTCCATTGAGTGACAATTCAAACAGTTGACCTTTTATTCCAAAAAATCTGTTTCATTAATATGACAAATTCCCCTTTTAAGCAACAGGAAGAAAATGACAGCTCTAATTCTCAGTTTGAACAGAAATAGGGCCAACTATATAGACACGAATTTGGAAGCAGGTTTTTAAGTACAGCTGTTCAGAATGATCAAATTGTTTAGGTCCAGTTCATCAAAGTGCCTCATGTGCACCCTAGATTAGGGACATTCAGATAATTAAACTGACAAACAGGGAAACATTCTCTCAGAGGGCAAAAGTCACTCCTAGGGAAGGAATGATATTGTATCATCATCTGGATGACCTTTTGGAATCGTGTTTCAAAATTTTTTGGACTTTTGGGACTATGTTCCTTCATGAACTATGAAGTCAGGTAGTTTTGCCATGGCAGTTGTTCTGGATAAGCCCTCAGAGCCCCTCTTTTACATCTGTGTAGTGGGTATTGCTGTCCTTCAAAATAGCATCATGGTAAATGTCAGACTGTGAGATCTGTCCCACTATTTGAGACCTAAGCTGGATATGCAGCTTCATTAGTTTTGAAAGTATTAATGACAAAAGGAGAAGCATGTTTTAATTAATCTGATGCACAACACTCGAAGAATCCTATGATGTCATGATACTGCACTCTTAGAGTTTAGAGCATTTGAATGTGCTCAGTCCATCAGTCACAGGGGGGGTGTGGGAATTATTGACACTAGCTGGTGATAAGAAAACACGGCATTTTTCTTCTATTACAAAATTCAGCAAGATTTCAGAAATTTAGAAATTGAATTTTCCTACCTGAAAGAATCAACATAAGCCTGTTGCTTTTGAGAACACAGCTTTTGGAATATCCTGCATTAATGTGCCAGTACTTTGTGCAGAAATGAACAGGAAACTTTTTGTTGGTTTGGTTTTTTTTTTTTACTTCTCCAAGTTCCAAAACTTAAGAAGAAGCAAAACTATGCAAAGTAGATATTAATTCATGGCTTCATATGTGCTAATGCATAAATAGGTAACTACAGAGAAAGGAGGAATAATTACCTTATTTTAGCCCTCTAAAGTGAAAACATGTATTTTAGATTCCATGTAACTAGTGAAAAAGGGGGGCACCTTAACAGAACAGTCCATTTAATCCTAAAGTAGATATTCAAACTAGTTGAAACAGTCATATCTCTCTTACACAGCTAAAATGGGGCATACGAGTCCCTTCTGAAGAGGTGACACAGAAATAATGGGTGTCTATAGATACAAATCCAAAATAATGAACTGTGACACTCTAAAGGTGTCATCAACTAGAAATTACTTCTATTAAAAGATGCTGTTTCCTCTGTCTTTCTAAGGACTGACAATAACTGCTGACCAAAGACAGCAGCAAACTCTTCTTTTAACGTTAGCTCTGTTAATCAAGAATGGCAGGACCAAGACTCCACCACTAATATGTGTTTGATGCAAATCCTGTGTATTCACACTTTCAAAGCCTAAGGAACCCACATAGAGCTGCAAAATGAAATTGTTATGTCTTAGTTCTAGTACACAACTGACAAGATGTGGGTTTTTATTTGCAATGGATTGACAAACCCAAAAGAAAATGCTCTTTTTCACATTATTGCTCCAAAACTCCTCAGTTAGGCTTGCATATGTATATGTGTATGTATATGTATTCAATACAGGTGGGGTGAAAGTGCTCTTTGACCAGACTGGGTTATTTTCAACTTTCAGTTGCAATGCTGCAAGTGAAAATTCAAGCACAATCTAAACGAATTCTCTAGGGGATGGTGAATCTGCTGTGTCCAAGTGTTGGTGGGTTCTGAACTGTCCAAAACAGATTTGTCAATTGAATGCAAACAGAAAATGGAATGAAATGGAACATGCCACATCTAAGGAGAAGCAGAACGACTCTTTCAAGGCCTCCCAGCACTGTTAGCATTTGCAGTGAAGCTTCTTGCTACGTTCTGGTAAATTTTTTACTGAGTGGTGATAGAATTTAATATCTGTGCCTATTTATTATCCACAGCTCCTTTGTGTTCCACTTCAGCCTTCATAGCTTGGTGACATTTTGGAACCAGTGTTTCCATTAGCTCAAATCAAGTAGCATCTTATTTCTGAAGTAGCCATATCTATTTTAATAGAGGTATTTAATGGCATAGCACCCTCCTCTAAAAATGACAGTGACAGAGTAAGAGCTTCTTTCCGCACTATATCACTTAGGAAAAGAAGACAAGAATAGGCCATAAAAGCAGGATTCATGTGAAGCTTGATCTAGTTTATCACTGAGGAAGGTGGCAGGAGTGAGCCATCATACATTTCTAAAGAATACTTTAGAACAAGAATAAAATAGTGGTTAGTGGATAAAAACAGGTGAGCCTTTCAGCCTTGCTAAATATTAAATCATAAATATTAATACTTAATGAAATTTTGTCTAGGAAGACAATGAGTTGTTTTTAAAGGAAGAAAAAAGAGAACTGTTTGCTTTTTAAACCAATTCTTATTCTATATAATGCAAGCCAAAAATAGAGCATTTGGTGAGATCGTAATAGACTGAACTGTAATGTTTCATTTCTTAGGGAATAAAAAAAACATGCTTCAGTGTTAGGAAACAAAAGCCCAGACCAGCAGAGCACACAAAGTTTTTGGCTGAATTTCTGAATCCTGCATTACAAGTACAGCTCAGGGATGGCTAGTCTACTATTCCATAAACTTTGCTTAAAGATGGTTCTGTGGTTGAGGTTTTCATGATTTGCTTTTCATTTTCCTATGTGGATTTTCTAGTGTCTAATAAGAACTTATATCGCTGTCTTTCCATCATCAGTAGTTGCTCTTTCCTCAGTCACTGATTTCCTTAAGGTATGTCAGATCTTCATAACCTTGAGACCACTATTCCGTCATTAAAATTTGGCTGAAATGGGCCAAACAATTGAAAACCAACTGGAGTTAGGTGAGGGAGACAGATAGAAAAATACAGAATTTCACACACATGATGAACACATTTCTCCTTTTCTTAAGAGTCTAAGTGAGTTAAGAGCTTGAGAGAAAGATTTAGAGCACTCATGCTGAACAGCCAGTAGCTTCCTAATTTACTTGACAATCCTAGAAGCTGGAATTTCTTACACAGAAAAGAGACAGAAGTAGGATGCTACCAAACAGCAATTCAGGGTATTTACATCAATTATCTAGAATAAGCAGTGAAAATACTGTCCCTTCTGTACTTATCCTTCCTCATGTGTGACATTCACTGTCACAAAGGACTTCAGGCCTCATCCTCTGTATATGTCTCAACTTCTTCATCGAATAAAGCGGAGCTCTTAATATACAGGCTGTTTTAGTACACAATCATAATTAATTTATTAATTAACATCCAAAATTTAGAGGATTTCAAGGAGAGGTACTTTCAAAAAACAATATCTGAGGCAGTAGCTAGCACAAGATCACCATTATGAAAGAGATCCTTGCTGAATTGTCTGGAGGATGAAGTGGGCATTTATTTGTAGGTTATTCTAGAAATACTAAAGCTAACATTTCGTCATTTCCCACTCTAGTTTTTACTATAAGAAAAATCCAATATGATAGCCAGGACTTCTATTTTAACATGAATTGTAAGGTTTTAAACCCTGCATCTCCAAAAATTTACCTTTAAAAATGAAGAAGACTGACAGAAGGTTATCAGTCAGACACGGGAATCTTTGGCTGATGTAGATAAGTCCAATTTCATTTGGCACATGGAATCAAGGTAAGCTTATATCAGCAGATTTTTTAACATGAATTTTTGCTTTTCCTGACTTATTGTGATTTTAATCTTTTCTTAGTCCATAATTTATTAGGTTAAACAAGAGAAGTAGTAGCTCTTCGAAGAGATCAAAAAGTAATAATTCAAAATACGCAGTGAAAACTGATAGTTAAAAATCAGGTACTGATTATCTAAAGAAAATCTCACTGCGCAAGGGTGACTGTACCTTGCATACAAATCATGTATGAGCCCTTAGAATTGTGAAAAAATCTTGACAGACAATTGCTCATTAAAATCTGATAATTGTAATCAGAGTTCTTTGACTCCCTCTAATTGGTAACAACAGAACTAAAGTAATCTGTGCTTTTGGCATTCTGTCTGTCTAATGTATCTCATAAGAATTAGAAGGCAGTATCAAGAAGAAAAAATGCTTTATTAGTGATAGGATTTAAAAGACATCAATTAACTTCTTTACCCCCCTTCTTTCCTATAAAAGACAAGGCAATTTGTTTCCTTGATGTGTGAGCCATCATCAAATCTAAATTCACAGCAAGAACACTTCTGAGATAGCCCAAACTTATCATAAGGTTAATGAACCATTGCACTAGTCCGATCTAACCCATTTGTCAATGAATAAAATTGCTCATCTGCTATCTTGCAACACAATTTGGAATAAAACTGCCAAAATAAGAACTTATTTATGTTTCTCTTCAGCACAGATTGTGCCTTCAGATTTTAAAATGTGTGCCTAATAGGTCAGTAATGCAAGGAGAGTTTATTACTCTCCAGTAAAAGTCACATATTCTGCATGAACCAATTTTTGATTTTTGGAACTTAGGTGTTCTGTGAGAGCAGAGCTGGACCTTCCATATTTTGAGTAATTTGTGTTGTGAGGTCTGTCAAGACAACTTAATACAGGATTGTGTATGGATTATGCTAAGCAACATCTTCCAGGGAAAATCAGGGCTGCAAATATAAGCGTAGCGGGTGGATATCCCCAAGATACCATGTTAGCCTGTTATTGTTGCATTTATTTAGTTTGTTATTATACACCATAACCAGAAATTAAGCTGGATGCAGTGTATCAAAACCTGAAGGTGCCAGGTTCGGAACAGTCAACAAGGGAAAGTTGCTGATAAATAACCATTGCGTTACTCACAAGGTGTTGAGTGCTGTTCACCAGAAAAGAGGAGCAAGGAAAATAAAGTGGGTGATGTTTCCTGTTATGCAAGAAGGAATGATACAGCAGTCTGCCCACTGGCACTGAGGGTACAGGTGTGGGCAAGCAGGATGGGAAAAAAGTGGCTCAGAAGCTGAGTAGTGATCCTTGCATCCGCAGGAATTGCTGCCCCCTTCAGGTGAATGAGTCCTGGAAATTTGGAAACAGGATAAAAGCAAACCAAAGGATTTGTCTTAGACCTCTGGGCCACTAAAGGTGAAAAATAAGGAACTGAAGTGTAAGACACTTGCTGTGGAGTACACTTTCAGATGACTGACCTGATGATGAAGTAAATTTTAGGAAATTCTGCAAAAACCTTCCTATCTCCTTCAAAGTTTTGTTGCAAACAGAACAGCATCCACAGGGCTGCTTAATTCTCCCCAGGTGACCAGAGCTGCAACATAAGAGCCCCATTAGATGCTGTGTGGGGTGGCCAATCCTGTGAGCAGGGCAGTTGTTGTGCCTATGGAAAATCCAAGTTTAAAATTATCTTTGCTCATATAATGATACTCTCAGGCACATTGTGTGACTCTTGGAGATGGTTTTGTGCAGGGCTAAGAGTTGCGCTTGATGGTCCTTGTGGGTCCCTTCCAACTCAGAATATTCTGTCATTCTGTGATGCTGTAATATAATGTGAAAAGCCTTTGGTTTCATAATATCCATAAAACAGATATCCATAAAAAGGTTATTTTATATTATATTGTCTATCTCTGGAACAACACACACTGTGAATAAGGAGCAGAAGATCTGTAATGGATTAGAAAAAAGTCTCATACTGTTCTGGAAAAGATCATTACATGCTGGACAGTGTTCTCACTATCTACATAGAATTTTTGATTTCCAGGGCTCACCATCAAATGTTCAGTCATGGATATAACTGTAGCAGAATAAGGGACATAGAAATTTTCCCTCCAAAGAAGTTATCCATCTTTTAGACCTACAGTATACTCTTCTACTCACACTTCTTGCTTAAAGTTTTTGCTTTAAAATATCACTTTTCAGATCTCAAGATTACCAGTGATGTTTTTCAATTAAAGCCAAGTTAATTGCATTGGGTACTTGTGCTCCTAAAACCTACAGTGGCCCCATGGTTCTTATGACAAAGAAGAAGATAAAAATTGAATACTGGCACCATCTTTGTTTGTTTTCCTTTCCCAACAATTTTCCATTCCTTCACAAATACCACCCAAACATCATTTTGATTAATTTGTTTCCTCTGGGCTGAAAATCAGTTAGAAAAATAGGATATGTCATGTAAAACTTCAAATATGTTGCTGACAGAGAAGAAAAAAATTTGCCAGAGGAGAAAAAAAACAAAGACAAAATTAAAGATATAAATATCGCAAGAATATAAAGCAATTAAGCTCTACAAAAAGAAATCTAGGTGTAATAAAATTAAAAAGGGCTGATGTAATCATCAAGTCTGACTGCTTATAGCAAAGACACGTGTAGTTTTAAAAATCTGTTCTTGATTGAAATGAAGCATAACTTGTGGATAAATATATCTAATATTGCTGATCATGGAGAATATCCAGTGATTGACATTAATCTATTGTGTTAATAATCTTTACTATTAAGAAAAACATTCCTCATTTTCAACTTAACACTTCAACATGTATCAGTGGACCCTGTTCTGATTTTTTGAAGAATCTCTAAACAAAACATCACTTGTGCTGATTTGTGCTTTATAGTCTGGGATCAAGTCATCTGAAATTCTTATTCATAACATAGACAGTGACCAGCTGGGATCTTTCATAGTGAGGCTTGCACAGAGAAATGGATAGGCTAAGTAAGGAAGTATTTCCTACTCTCAGGAGCAGAGCTGTGCTTAAAATAGTCAAGGGTAGGATCTTTGAAAGTGGTCTTCAGGAGTTACTTACCCAATTCTACTGTGGATGGGGGGGCTCGCTTTCAAACCTTTTTGAAAATCCCAGAGTTAATTATCGGTGCTCGTACAACTCTTTGAACCTTCAATATGTTCTGGAAAAAGAAGTAAGAGCAATGATAGTTTGCATTAAACACAGATTGTAAATTATATAAATCACACTTTAAATCCTTTAATAGATTGTGTTCTGGGAGTTTTCCCTCTAGCACATGTAAAAACAGACTCAGTTACAACTCTGTACTGCATAACATCATCTTACTAAGCAGATCATTGAAAACTACAAAGCAAGAGACTCTGAACTGACCCCGAGGTAAACATCTAGAATGAGTCTCACCTCACTTTCAGCATCACATTTAAAACACACAACTTACATAATGTATTTAAGTGCTTTTGGTAAAACTAAATGATTTTACTCACAGGTAATTTAGATACTAATAATTCATGATCTGCCTAATAAAAGATTGAAGAGGAAAGGACGGTCCCACATTGCTCCTCTTCCTGAAGTCAGAAATAGCACAGGTAGCTGCTAGCTGATGACTGGCATCTCTCTCAAGGTCTACAAGCTTCCAAACTGGGAGAGTGTAACAAGTAACATGTAGAGTTAAAACTCATTTGATTTGGGCAAAAGGAAAAAGAGTTTACAGAAATAGATTATTTCAACGTATTGCTGTCCTATGGCTTAGTTTTAAAAGAGTGTTACTTTATAATACCACAGAAGTAAATAATTTTCCAGTCCTTCTCTGGCATCCTGGTTGCTACAAGGGGCATTCAATTGGTAATGTTTTGAAGGTGTTCTGTGTTCCTGGGAGGCCTAAATAGCATTGGCTTTTTGGCTTTATCAGTGCTGTAACAGATGTGCTGAAGTTCTGAAGGGATGCTAACATTAGTCATTTGTGTGGAGCACCATAAAGGTGACTGCAGATTAACCAAAGTACTGATAAGCAAAAATATCTTTAGAATCAGTGTTGCAAAAACACTAAAAGGTTTAAAACTCTCCAGTTGCAATAGATAAATACTAACTACAGTAGGAAAGCCACTATGTCCTCAAAACTTAGGATTCAAGCAGATCATGTAGTCAAAGTCTGAAGAATAGAGGCACAAGAAGATGGTTATGAAGCAGATAACTGGCAGCAGCAATTCCTCTTCACAACCTATCCTAGACCTCAATCAGTATTACAAACAAAATTATAAACAATTATTATAAACAAAATTCACACTGAAAAAAAAGAAGCAGCAGAGAATTTTCACTTCAGGGGTGTTCCCTTTGACAACAAAACTGCTCTATTTTTCTGTTACTTCACAAGTCAGACCAGGTTGAGAAAAACCAACCTATTTGGGACATAACGCAATAACAGAACTTTGATCAGCACTTCATTTAAAATATGAGACTTAATAAATAATGTCGGTTTTCTATGCAAAGACAACACTTAGTTAATATCTTTTGGCACTATTTAAGGTATTTTATTTCTGAAACTTATGAAGCTCCTGTGCTGAATTCCTACCTGAGGGCTTGTAACAGAGCACTCACTCTTTATTTTATGTATGCTCCCCTCGATACTCTCACGGTACAATTTCCATACTGCCTGCAGTTATGTTCTAGAAACTACGCTGCAGATTTGTATGTCTGGGAGCTACAAAGCTTGTGGACAGTGGCCCCTTCTTGCATATGTATGTACAGCATGCATGTAGTGAAAGAGCCATCTGAGCTTCTGTGACTTGTCATTTATAGCAGCACTGGCTTCTGGTTATAAAAGACTCAGTATTACAAAGGCTTGCAGTAGGATGTTACTTAGCATAAGCACCTAAACTTTAGTACTTAGTACTAAATATAAGAAAGGCTAGTGATTAAGTAAGACCTTTCTACAGAGAGAGAATATTGCTAAAAGCGTTTCAAGCTGCCGTGGTGAAGTATTTCCTAGAAAGGTATTATTTCTGTTGACTGCATAATTGTGGTTCTTTGTGCCTCAACTTGTGCATGTTCAAATTGCCCATGCATTGCACATCCATGGTATGAGACAGTCCCTGCCCTGCCTTCCTGCTCAAACTTCACTTTAAATACAGGGAACTGAGCTGACCGTGTGTTCTGGTGACCAAGAAGGCCAAAGACATCTTGGGCTCTGTTAGGAAGGGGGGTGATCCTGCCCCTCCACTCAGCCCTAGTGAGGCTGCATCTGGAGTGCTGTGTCCAGTTTGGGGCTCTTCAGTACAAGAGAGAAATTGAGGGCAACAAAAATGGTGAAGGAACTGGAACATCTCTCTTACAAGAAAAGGCTGAGGGAGCTGGGCCTGCTCAGCCTTGAAAAGAGATGACTGAGAGGGGAGCTCATCAATGTCTATCAGTATCTAAAGGGAGGGTATCAAAAGGAGGGACAAAGCTCTTCTCCGTGGTGCTGAGCAATAGGACAAGAGGCAGAGGGCAGAAACTGATGCCCAGGAAGTTCCACTTGAATGTGAGGAAAAACTTTTTTACTCTGCAAGTGACTGTGCACTGGATTAGATTGCCCAGAGAGGGTGTGGGGTCTCCATCCCTGGAGATATTCTAGAACTATCTGGACACAATCCTGTACCATGTACACTGGAGTGACCCTTCTTGAACAGGGAGGTAGGACCAGATGTGGTCCCTTCCAAACTAATCCATTCTGACAGTGGATCCTGCAAACTACCTATCACAAAGATACTACCTGAATTATTTTTTATTTCTTGAATTTTAGTTACTTAATTGCTGACAATTATTAAAATGATGACAGATGGAGGATTATAGTTGTCCAACCTGGTTTTGGTCCTAAATTTGTGGCATACTGTAATGATAGATAGAGTTCACTCTTCCTATTACTGAAAGTTGGGGAAAAGTTTCACATGAAGAAAAATTATGAATTTCCTGGTCACGAATGGTCTGAAGTTATTCTCAAGGGAACTGTGCCCAAAGCACCAATTCATATTCTTATCTTTTTCATTTAGGTTTGTTAGTTTAGCTTTCACTGGACATCTATCTAGCCTGTGTATGTGGTGTTCCTTCAGAACTTTGTATCACTACAAAGACACAGAGAGATAAGTGTAAATTGGATAGATCTAGCACAATTAGATAAATACTTTTCAACCATCTTAAATTACACAAGAAAAACAATGCACTTAGATTAGAAAAGTTTCCCTTCTTTGTATTTATAAATAACCGTTAGTTACTCCACCTTTGATAGGAAATTGTTGGAATTTTGTTACAGAAATATCTGCACAGTGGCAAATTGCTTATAGGCTCTCACTCCATTCCACTCAGCAATAAACACAACAGGGAAAAAATCCTGGCTGCATAGAAGTCGAGGAACAGGATGTGGGAATTTCAACACCCTGCAGTGCAAAGTCATTTTACTGACTTCACTGTAGCAATATTTCACACAGTAGTGTTGGCAAATGAAGGTAAGTTTTCTGAGTGATGCTGGTAAATGAGGCAACTAAAATGTTTTCAATCACTCTGCTAAAAATTCTTGGTATTGAAAATAAGTGTTTACTTTAAAAATATATTATCAGCTTCTAGTTACCAGGGGAGCTAAGAGAAAAGTTACAGAGAGAGGAGAGAAGAAAATATTCACTGTAATAGCCAGAAATTATAACACATATCTAAGTACAGGTACCTTTGACATATTGATGATTTAATGCTGTACAAGACAGCCAAACAACATATATAATCCATATGTGGAAACAAAGCAATACTTGAATGATAACTGAGGAACTTTGCTTCTGCATTTCTGGGTCAGCTTGGTCACTGTTGTGTTTAGCTCAGCTCTCTCCTATGGACTGCTTGTCTTTGTTAAGTGGAGCTTTTGAGAGAAAGGGTACAGAAATGTTCACAAATGTCTGAGTTATTCCCCCACTTTCCCTCTGTGAACATTTTGTGGCCAGATCATTCTGTTTTCAAAGTCTTTTATATTTGCAGCATCTTGGGTGCTTCTTGATAATGGCATTCAGCACACAAAGCTCCCTCTGTTTTTCCTGTGAAAGAGGATACACATTTTTATTTTGTGTGTCCTGTATAGAAAGTATTTTTCCAAGAGGCTGAGTTCTCATGATGTTCTACCAGACCAAATCACACTTTGCTGTCTGATACATTGCACTGTCCAAGACTGCTCTCCTTGTTTTATTTTCTTTATCTATATCTATCAGTACCAAGTGGCTTTTACATACATGACTACTTGTAACAAGTATTTCTTCAACTTGAAGAGAGCATAAATATAACCAGGTTCTTAATCTCAGCTATAGTGCTATGCTGTTCCTGTTGTTTTGGAGTACCAAAAAGAGCCTGTCTGGTTTTCTCTTCCAATTACAGGACTGCAGATCTTAATTTACTACCTTTGAAGTCAGTTCTCGACCACTTCCAGATTTCTCCTGGAGAAGCTAGCAGGCAATATTGGGCACTGGCGGAGCAAAACAGTGGTGGTGAAAGCAATAAAATAATGTGATTTGTGACCTGTCTCATGAATTAAATAGATATAAAAGGCTCAGGAAGCCAGACACCTCCCTGCCTCATCATCCATTTTCTTCACACTTAAGAGGCATTGCTAGTAGTCAGGTAGCCACCAGATAGTCAAGCCAGCAGATAGTAATGATTATTGCCCATTCATTATGAATTTGACCCATTTAAGTACAGCTATACAATCTATGATACAATCAACTCCTGTAGTCATCTAGTCCGTCTTTCACTTATAATGCTCTCTGAAAAATAAATTGCAACATGAAATAAAGGAGCAAATTATGAAACTTATGATGGACAGCAGGTTAAGGGAATAAATTTCTTCTACAATGGCATGAGAACTACAGCATGGTACAATAATGACGCAAGTACAGTGTAATATCACAGATGTAAGCAGCATCATTTTGAGTTATGACTGTATTTTATTTTGAAATGACAATAACACTGTCCAGTCATGGCTAATCTGGATTCGAACCAGCCATTCACAGAGCCATTTGCTTCTACTGTAAGCAATTATTAATTCACCTTGCCATCTGCAAGATTTATCTAAAGAGTGAACAGTCTCACTTAAGGCAACATTGTGTGCTTTAAGTAAAATGGAGGCATTACAAAACCATGCTCTTTCTTAAAAATACAAAGCACTTTTCATTAAAACCAGAGTTTTCTTGGAGTCATAGAATAGTATGAGTTGGAAGGGACCTTAAAGGCTATCTCATTCCAACCCCCCTGCCAGGGACAGGGACATCTACCAGATCAGGTTGCTCCAAGTCCCATCCAACCTGACCTTGAACACTTCCAAGGATTGGGCAGCCACAACTTCTCTGAACAACCTGTTACAATACAGCAAATTTCCTCCTAATATGAACTCTAAAACTGCACTATTTCAATTTAAAACCCTTACTCCTCCTCCTATCACTGCACTCTCTGTGTTCCTCCCTGTTTTCCCTGTTAGCCCCTTTAGGTACAGGAAGGCTGCAGTTAGGCCACCCCAAACCCTTGTCTTCTCCAGGCTGTATGGCCCCAGGTCTCTCAATCTATTTTCATAGCAGAGATGCTCCAGCCCTCTGATCATCTTTGTGTCCTCCTTTGGACTTGTTTCAACAGGTTCATCTTCTGTTGGGGGTCCCAGAGATGGGTGCAGTACCAAAGATGGGGGAACAGAGGAGCAGAATCACCTCCCTTGATCTGCTGGCTACTCTCCTTTTGATGCAGCCCAGGACATGGTTGGTTCTCTGGGAGTGGTTCATTTGTGAACACATAATGGATATTTGGTACAAACAGAATCTGAATTGTACTGGCCTTTAGGTTTTTTTAAGTTCTCCTGATTATTTCTTATGAAACTAACTTCAGTGATACGGAGATTTCATGCTGAGAAGTAAAAAGAATAGCCACTGATTAAGGGTATACTGCAAACAATACTTTTGCCTTATTGGTATTTTATTGCTCACCTGTGTTTATAGAGATTTCTCTGCTTTTCTTCTGAAGTAGCTTGCAAAAGGCCTTACTGTATTGCTTGTTGAGTTAATGGGCTTCCTTAATCATTATGGTTTGGAGAACAACAAAGGGAACTGCATGTGTCCCAATTTATACTGCAAATGGAACAAATGTCTTCTGTAAGTATAAAAGGATCATTTCTTTTAAAGAATAAAGCCCTTTGAAACCAATTAATAGTTGACCTACATAGTAATGCACATATCTCCATGTTTTCTTTCTTTTTTTTTTCCATGGAAGTGATTTGTCAGTAACAGAAAAAGAGTAAATAAGTATGTGTGATCATCCACTTCTACAACAAAGATTTTGAGGTTAAATATTCAAACATTTTTTTGCACCATTTCTATAAAATTAAGCCCATTTTATCTTTTTAACCTTCTACAAGAGTAGCTGAAGAAAACAAGCTGCAACAAATCTTTCCCTAACTAACAGCTTCCTTGGCATCTTTGTGCCGTGTACAATGGCCAGTGAGAACTTGAAAACACACAGACTGAACCTTTCATTCTAAAGATCCAAATCCCCAAAACATTTGTCTAGCTGGAAGCATTTTCAGTCTGTGATTCTTCAACACTCAGGCAGGGGAGTTATATGGAGGCTCATGGGGAGCAGCACTGCACTTGCACAACATTTTGTTTGTTGCAGCATCCTTAAATCATTACCATCCTTGCTTATAACTCCTGATGTGTGTCATTACTATTCTTGCTTACAACTCCTGATGTGAGAAAAAAACCTTGGATATATGAATTATGGATTTAATAAAAACATAGTATGTTTACTGAGACAGAGGCAGTGTGTTAAAGGGATAGAAACTCTGCCAGCTGGTTTAGTGGCTGCAAAAACTAGGAAACAAAAGCAAGATGGCCTTAACACTTCTTTTTTGTAAATGTATCATGAAAGAAGAGTAAATGGTGATATTTTGGCCAACACTTGTATGGCTGCTTAAAGGAAGGGTACTGTCACAGCCTATCCCCAAATCTGAGGTTTTATATTGCTCTCACCATGTAATAAGTTTACTGTCTCAAATTATTCCAGAATGTGAGATTTTATATTGATCTCATCCTGTAATCAACTGAAACTCCTGAGCTGATTATAATACAATGTACTCATGCTATAGGAAGTTTAATGTTAGTCCCTTCCTGAAATTTATTTTCCTTGGAGACATAGATGTATGCAAAATCATTGAAAGCAGGCGTAAAGCTCACATGAGAAGGAAAGTAGGTTGATCAAGAAAAATATCTATGCCCTAACACTGAGACTAAAAAAGTCTCAAGCATAATCACAAAAATTAAAGGGTGAACTAAAGTTAATGCCACTTCTCAAATTACCACAGAATAGGAGAAAGGCTATAGAATAATAGTGGCTTATTCATGTGTTGGTCAGGAATATCTATAGTTTGGAACCTGAAAGGAAGGAGCTAAACATTGGAGTCATGAATGACTCTGTGACATCCATACAATATGAAAAAAATTACTTTCAGAACAGTGGTTACATTTATCAAAGAGATTATCTACTTGCCAGAACTGGCAGATAACTGGGGCCAGTGATCCAGTCCTACATACCAGTGAAAAAAAACAACCAACCTACTTCTGTTTTCCACCAACAGTCCTTTGATGCAAAAATTAGTTCCCTCTGCCTTTTTTTACCCTGATTGGGTCTGATTAAATGCTTTTGGTACTAAATCTCATTACTATTTTCACAGTATCTTTGTGTTGCTTTCAAGCACCTGTTAAATAAGTGACTCAAAAATAAACCTGTTGCACAGACCAGAGATGTACAGATGAATATAATTAAGAAGACACTTCCATTCAGAAAGAAAACGAAATTTATGTGTTGGCACTATAGGCAGAACAACTGAATCATTATTTTCAGCATTATGCATAAAGATATGAAAAATGATACAGCCTTGTACAAGATAATCCCTAGGAATTTGAATGGGACTGTACAAATCCATACTCTTTGTTCTGCCCATTTGTAGAGAGGTGACTACTGACAGTATAAACTAGTGCTTTCTTCTCAGCTTTCCTCTTGTCTTGCTGATAACATTCTTTGTTCAGTAAATGGAGCCATATTTTACAATTAGACTGCAGACTTCCCTCTATTTCAAAGGGATGCAGCACTGCCAGCTTTGTATTTGCATTACATAGCCTTCAAATATAATTTTTGGATCACTGCACCCTGAGCTTATTTTCACTTTGAACCATTGTCTCCTCATTTACCCTTCCTAATATTGTCTGTAAATTATTCTTTTGACACTTTGTATTATATGAAACCATTATTCACTGTCAATGATTTCTACCTGACTCAACTACTTTGTCAGACATTTACTGCTCTGTCTCTATATGACTGTCTTCTACACTGGACTGCTATTAAAATTAAATAATAGTATTTCTCATTCCTCATAGTTGATGAAGTATTCATCAACTATGGGATGCCTACACATGACTACATCAGTATGAGCTGCAGAGAAAAATGCAATAATCATTGTACAGACTATAGCAATGTTTTTTGATAGTTCAAGGCCTCTGTTTTCAACCTGCAGACTGTGTTGTTTTTGAGACATGCACAAAAGTTAACTAAGGAAAACTAATGTATTTTCTAAGCTAATATTCCCTGCATAGAAGTGTATATCAACACTGGTGTTTCCTCAGAGGTCCAGAGAAAGATCCAGCACCACTGGTGTAACATGAAAAATAAAAAGGAAAGACTCACCAAGTGGTAACTGAAGGAAAGTGCTTATGTAGCCAATGGAAATGGAATAAAATTTCAGTGAATACTAAATCTGCTCTGTGAGAAAGCAGTAAGGGATCTCTGAAGGCTGAACTGTTCTAAAAATTACATTTACATTTCTTCCAGAAGACTGTGCCACCAGTGGAAATATGCTTCATAATACCCTTCTTTGCCAGCTGTAATTCCTGTATGCCAAGAGAAAGTCATTTTGGGTTATCTCCCTAGAATTTCTTCCAAAAGTATAGACTAGCTGGCAGGTTTTTTAAAAGATAACAGTCAGAAGCTTTTACATTCCTGTCCTCTGTCTTAGCTGGTTTACAATTATAGTTTATGCCATATAAACCTACGAAACACATGTATAACATTAACTAATACAAATTTAATAGTCTAAGATCCTAGATTCTTTCAAACTGTGATCATCCGTATTAAATACTCTCCAGTCTTCCATTCTGAGATAGTTAATGGAAAAGTGGGAAAGTGATAGGATAGACACAGATATTCATCCAAGAGAGTCCAGGACTTTACCCACACAACTGGTGTTACTTCTGTCAGATTCACCAGTCCAGAGGGAAAGAGCATGAGATAGTGTTCATTTGATTTTGGAAATGTGACCTACTTTATACAGCTTTTCATTTTCCTTCTGTTTGCAAACATAGGAAGACATGAAAGTCCACCTTTCCAGTAACAAGTGACAACAAAAGTGTATAGCATCTATGTTCAAACTATTGGTGCTCTTACAACTTGGCCTTTAAAATCGCTAAGCAGAAGGAGCTGCTGCTGAATACATCAAATCCAGTACATTTTGATAAAAACCACTAAGGCCTTCAAGCGCAGACAAGATATTTTGATGCACATTTCCTTAAAAATGTGAGTGACTTTAAAATCTCAGAAGTAAATATCAGCATCCTGTGTTGTGACTGTTGCTATGGTAACCATACTTTTTGCTTTTATTCAATAACAGTGTGAACCAGCTCTTAAGCCTGTGCAGCAACATGACCTACTGAAGACTAAATTACTGGGGTTCTGCATACTTATACACACTTTCTTTTTTGTTACATTTTACCCAAGAATAAATGGATTTTAGCATAAAAGCAGAGATTCTGACCAGCTGCATCCTTTGCACTACTTGCTGTGCCTCTCGCTTTCTGGTTCATAAAAATATGAGGCAGGCAGTTCTACAAAAGCAAATGTGTGTTCATCAATCTAAAATTTTCTTCTTTCTCTTTTTTTTTTTTTGACTTGACTTTCCAGCATAGTAAAACTCACTTGCATCCAATTGTATTTTTCTTCCATTTTTTTTTTAAATCCAGACTGAAGCACTGCAAGATGCATAAAAAATATTTTCTGAATTGTTGACTATCAAACTGAATATTTATTGATGTTTTCTTTGTTTCACAGTAGCACATGTAATCTCCACTTGATATTGGCTTCATTGAAGACTCTGTACACCGACAGAAAACATGAGCTTGTAGATATAACTTCAAGACATTTCTTTTTATTTGCTTATCTTTCAGAAGCTACAGGAAGGGAGGAGAATGGCAGTACAACTGAGATACAGGTGTTCACATAAACATAAAAAACTTAAAACCTAAAACATATTCCATGAAAAAAAGGATAAGTAGCTCAAGTTTTATCAGCAAGGACTTTCCAGGGCTTCCAAGAACTTTGTTTCCATTTCTCTAGCATATTTCTGAGAGGACAAATGAGTAGAGATGGGTAATCAAATCTCTGTCTGGGCGAGGAATTGAGCAAGAAGTAGCTTCTGATGCTGACATGGTTAGTGAGACACTTTTGAATCTCAAATTCCTGTAATATGTATTTTCATCCCAGAGCTGACAAAAAAGAAGCCCACGCAGAAGTGTTTTTCATTTCCTGCCTGCAAACCATTCCTGGAGCTTTACCTTCTCTCACACTTCTGAAATGTGTGATGTGTATCTGTTGAGCTGCTCCAGTCGAGCCAGGACTACAGCCAATTTCCCCATGTAGACTCTTATCATGACAAAGATTCTTGTTTTATTTAACTATTTATGGCAATATTATCAAGAACTCAGTTGATTAAAAGGGTTCCATTATTCAAACCCCGTCATATTTCAGAGCTTTCTCCCTCAGATACTAGCATTTTAGGAGCCTCGTAGGTGTCTGAATACTTCTAAGGGTCTTGATCAAAATGGCTTCAATTGACTTTGAATGTAATCATATATGTTTGTATAAAGACATTAAAATTTAATACTGCCCAGACCAGTTGTGGATGCCCCATCCCTGGAAGTGCTCAGAGCCAGGTTGGATGGAGCTTTGAGCAACATGGTCTAGTGGAAGGTGTCCCTGCCCATGGCAGGGGTGTGTAACTAGATGATTTTTAAGAACCCTTCCAACCCACACCATTTTATGATTCTACAATTGCTTAAACTTTCCAAGCAGTTGTCTCAGGTTCGGTGGGAGAATTGCAGTTTCTATTTTCATACACTGTTTACAGTGCAATAGTGGAGTAATGAACTCTGCAGAACATTTAACTCTTAGCTCATTGGCTCAAGAGGAACAACATCAGAATGCCAAGAAATTTCTTATAATTGGACATGTGTCTTATTAAATGGCCAAATGTCTTTTGATTGAATCTGACCTAAGCATCGGCAGTTATTCATAAACAAAAGACAATACTTGGGAAAGTTACGGCATAATGGATTTGATAAGATATTATAATACTGTTATTTGTCAGTAAATGAATGACAAGACACTAGAAGCGGAACAGTCAATTGCTAAGGAGTGGGCTGGCTGTTCACAGGTATTCACTTTGAATTTGGCCATTGTCTTAAAAGAAAATGGTAGATTTCTGAAAGTCTTATTCCTGGTGTGAGTTTCTCACTGTCTCTTTGCTTTAATTTCCCCAGCATGTGAAGAGGCTTTATTTCCATGATCAGCATTTATTATGGGGACTGTATTCCATTATTTTAATCAATGCCAAAAGGTGTTTTACTTTCCAAGGGAGACGCTACACACGACAGCCCATGGGCTTGGTAATTATCCTGTGGATGGCACCACCTAGGAAATTCTTCAGACAGTAAGAAATGTCTGATTCATAACAGGATTTTGCAATGCAGATGGAACTTCCCCTGCTATTAATTCAATTTCTCCTGCTCTTTTTTCCCCCAAAGTAACTTAACGGTGTTTATTTCAAGTAATTTATTAACTAAGTTCTTAGTTTGTGATACTAGGTAGTTTGCCCTCATCTGTAAACTTCTCAAAATATCTTTATTCATGGTAGACCTTGACCTTGAAAATGACAAGAGGTGAGTTGTATCAGCATTTTTAGGATTTCAAGGACTTTTCCTCTCCAAAAGTGGGCTAATTTTTGATGATGATAATGGTTTTGTGATCTCAAATTACTTTCAAGAAACTCCACCATGGAGCAGTTGAATTGTTTCTTTTTAATAGTTTAAGTATACTCAACATTAACTTTTATTTAAAAAAGAAGTTGTTTTGTTTTGTTTTGTTTTGTTTTTTTATTTCAACTAAGCACAATTTAGGAAGAATTGGGGGTCATATTTTCAACTTTATATTCCTGGAAACGCACAGATAATATATTTAGCAAATGCCAAATATTTTCAAACGTATTGCAGCAAAGGAAGTTAAGAAAAATGAACCTTTCCTGCAGACAGTTTAATTTTTGACAAGCTGGAGTTTTCTAATGAAGACAGCTGAAAAATACCCTGGCTGCAACTAAAAGAAAATATACAGGAAGTGTGTGCTGGAGGAAGATCAGGCTTTCAGTTTAGAAAAGAGCACAGAATCATCTTGGTTACACATAGATTTCCCAATTAGCAAATCGCAGCTATTCAAAGGCACTTTGAACATAGATCTATGTACAAAGTACTATTACTGTCTTACAGTAATTGACATCATTTCCCTCTCTTTAATCAGTTGTATTGTGCTCTGCATTATGGAAAACGCACTTTTTCCTTACTGTCTTCTGGTAATTCTTTGATTTAAGGCTCCCATTTCTCCTGCTCCCTGTGATTTGAATTCAGACACAACGTTGGGATCAGCAGGGTCCTGTAGCTGGTTTGTGCAGGAGGCATAATCAAGAAACAAGGTGTAACATGTAGAGTTGTGTCCCAGTGGTTTGCCTACCTTGATGCAGCAGCTTATAGGATGATTTGTAAGAGGCAGAACGTTTTACATAAACTATTCAGCCTCCTCAGAACACCATTACAGTTTCCACTCTCTCTATTTCCACATGCCACTTTCACCACGGCAGAATCTGAACACCTTCCCCCAGTGCATGAAAGAATCTGAGCAACATCTGTCACAGGTGGTTTGTTCTTTGTCTCATCTTCTCCCCAGAGAGAGAGTTGTGTACGTAGCAGATAGGAATATAAATAATAGATTATTCCTCTCTTAGTCAAACCAGGAAAGAAAAAAACAAAACAAAAAAAAGGTTTTATAAAGACTGAAATTTGTTTTGTTGTTTTTCTAAGTAAAATGTTAAAAGGAAAGTCAGTAGCATATGAAACTTTCTATTCAGTTTCAGGTGAAATATTTTGGTTTCTAGGAACAGACAAAGGAAATGGGAAATGAAAGCTTAGATACACAGAACTTTGCTGGTAAAGGCACTGGCAAAGCAAAAATCTGTTCATGCTTAGCAACTCAATGATTATAATACTCAGCCCAGAACAGGACATGCTGAAGTCATTGCACATCTGGGTTCCAGGTGATGCTCATGGTTTAATTCACTGTTCAGGGTAAAATGAAGCAGCCCTAATGGGAGGAAGTAAAAGGTCTTATCCTTGATGTTTATGGCATTTTTTAAGACAGCATATCCCCTTTTTTTTCTGATTTTACAACAAATGTCTCTTCTGTTTTCAATCCAAAATATATTACAACTTTGAGTAATGCATTAATAATTTCAAGATGACTAAAAACACTGTTATTCCAGGGGATATTTTATACAGTTTCAGAAGTTATATTTTAAAGAAATTATTATGATTTTGGATAAATCCTATTTATCTCCTACTTTTTCACTTATTCTTCAGTTCTTTCATGATTGTTATTTTCTTAAAGCAGTTGCTTACTGGTAAATAGTAACTTAAACTACTTTTCAAGTTATATTGTTATATATGGTTATTATAATTCTCCTGGCTCTAAATCAAAGAATCTCCTTACATGATGAATTCTTCCTAGGAGGAATTTTAATGCCAGAGAGGATCAGTAATGATATAATTAGCACGCCTTGGTATTCCTCTTCTTTGTCTGAAGCCAAGTGACACTCTGAAATGTGGGAAATTGCTTCTTACCATCAAAACTGAGTAGTTATCTGAGCAGGGGAGCTGCCGAAACCTCTCTGATGAACCACCCAGTACCTGTTTTTGTTCCTTCTCTGACTCCAACAGCAACATCAGCTCTTCCCTGTATTCCCTGGATAGCTCAATCCCATGAGCTGGGGGCTAAAGGCAACATGAGTGTAAGGCTAAGGCTAGTTGGGAACTCTTCATGTGCTCATTGCTCTCAACTGCTGCCAAACAGAATATTTATCAGCTGAGCCCTTTCTGCTTTTTCCTCACTAATTTGAACCTATGTCTTCTACCTGATTGCTAAGATTCACAGAAATTTGTCTCTTAAATAATGCTGTTCCTGTCAAATTTTAGTTGAAAGTAACCAGTGTATTCAAAGATTGCTGCTGTGAGGGGAACTAACAGATGGATAAACTCAATTGAATTCTTCTGCTTGCATAGGAAAATAGTCAATAAAGGGAAATTAATTTAACTAAACCACTCCCAATCTAATCTACATTTAAAATATAAATTAGCTACTAGATGTCAGGATGTCAGGTGTGTTTTCATAGGACTAGAGGCTATATTTTGGGAGGGTTCCATTTTTGACCCGTTAATATTACTTGAGCACTCAAAGAATCTTTATTGATTCTCAGCTTTCATTCTAAGTAGTTTCATTCTCAGCTTTCATTCTAAGTAGTTTAAAATGACAGGTATAAAAAAACATTGTCTTGATACAGTGAAGAAAACCCAAACACCACCTCTATGTGCTTCCAAGTACTAAAGTTTGGTTTTCAGTTCTTCTGGTCACTTCCTCTCGATCCCTGAGCAGGTCACTGGAAGGTCTGAAGTAGATCAGCATTCTGTTGGTAAAATCAGAGAAGAGTAAAAAAGTAAAAAAAGAAGGGGAGAAAAAAAAAAGGAAGAAAATAATCAGTCATATAAATCTATTTATCCATAACTACCTTTCAAATTAAACACATCTCAGATTCTGGAAACAAGATAAATACAGCATTAGTCTTGAATAGAGAAGCAAGGCTATATCATTGCAGGTGTAATTTTCTTCTGAAAGAACTCCATTTTCCCCTTTCCAGTGTGAATTTAGTGAAACCGTGTCACTCCAGGTTGCTCCCTTGGTCATAAGTCTCTCAGATCACATCTAAGTTCTGTTCTCCAGTTTTTAGTTCTATATTTTTCTGCAATTTAATTGTAAAATGCTTTCTTACCTTGATAAGAACAAGGATATTTATTTGCTAAGTAAAAATTCTCTTAGAAATAAGTCTTATTGCTTTGTTGCAATCATTAGTAATAAAACTCTTGCTCCTCTGAGTAGGATATCTGGAAAGAGAAGGGGTAACGCAGGATGTGTCCTAAGTATGGCAATCAAAGTACATTTTGATCTCCTTTCTCTCTCTCTGTCTTCCCTTAAGGATCACAAGTGTGTTACCTCAAAAAACAAGGAGTTAACTGTCTTATTTTTTTCTAATTTCTTTCCACTATGATTATTGCATATTTTTCAGGGCAGGGAGACTGTTACTCTGGAACGATAATGTCATGGAAAAAAAATGGACAAAGCAGAATTTTCCTAAAATATTTTTCACTTTTTAGTAGTTCGTACATTCTCCCAGTAGAGATATTATTACACACTAAGCGCTAGGATATAGAAACAAGGATTATGTTCACTCTGAAGAAAGTGGAGGTTTCTGCTCTTACTAAATCCTATTTTAAACCACAGAACTCCCTAAACATTTGTGGGTCCAGTACATCTCAGTTTGGATATGTCCTTGGCTGTTCTCTGACCAACACCTTTGAATTGCAGTCCTAAACCAAATATAAATGACAGTTCCACACTCACAAATGTGGAGTCTCAAGTGTATTTTTTTTCCCTATTTACATTCTAATTACAGAAAAACAGAATTTCCTATGTTAACATCAAATATCCTCAGGCAATATAAATCTTAATTACTGTATGCTAGAAGTAGTACTAACAAATGCTTGAGGCACTTTACAAGGAACCAAGTGTGTCCCTACGTACATGTAAAGAATTTCAGCAATTTCTTTCTTGTGGTTAACAAGACCTAAATCTGTTTAATGGTGAGCAATCTCTAAGAAGCAATATAATGTGGATAATTATTCAGAGCTCTTCTCTTAACAGTGTTTTTCGTGGAAACATTCACACCAGTTCTGACTTCTAGTGAAGTAGCAGTCTATGAGTGACATTCATCATTTAAAATTATTCATAGAACAACTTAGACTGCAGTTGTGAGTCTGGATGATCCCCTGTGCTGGGAAGTCAGGTGCAGAGATGCTTCAAAATGGTTCAGCAGAATTCCATCACTAGCTCATTTATGCAGGAGAAAGTTTTAAAGGAAACAACACTTGAAATGCGTTAATCAAAGTTTGTGCTTCTGCAGGCAGATCAAATGGCACTGGAAATGAGAATCGCCCCTCCTTATGTTGCCAGCAATAGCTGCTGAAATATCACTCGAGTCAACTCAACTTCCTTTAGCCTATCAGCTAGAAATAAATCACAAGACAAGAGTTTCAAATTCCCTTCTAATTGCTTTGTATTTCTTATGATTGGGAGGGCAATATTTGCATCTTCCTGGATCTGCAGAGAGCACGAAAAGAAAACGCTTTATTCACCTTAGGCAGCTAGAAATCCAGGAGCAGCCTGCCTTCTCCAGGAACTCACTGCACAGAGACCATGGGCTCTGCTGGAGGGACTGGTGCTGGATCATGACTCTTTGAGACACAGACATCTACCACAGGGAAGGTGGTAACAGGGACAGAAGGATGCTCTCCAGCAGAAAGCTCCAAGATGTGTATGGCCATTGTGGAAGAATATTTGAGGTATTCAGGCAAACATGTCCTTAACCAGCCCTTTTCACCTCCCAGCTGAGGTGGGCAGAGAGGATGCTCAGCACCCTGAGGAATCACCAAGGCATAGAAGTACCAACAGAAGTCCAAACAATCAAAGCAGTTTATATATTTTTTGAAATTTCTAATATTTATGATTTTTTAATTTTACATTGAGCTAGAGATGAAGCGACTAGTAATATTTTTGCCTTCAATTAACTTCTTTTGGCCAATAGCCTCTGGTTGCAAGGAATGACAAACCCTTTTTTATTTTAAGTAATAATTTCTATACAGTCCAATGAATGTTGACTAATCACCATAAAATATTCATTCTGAATATTTTTCAAAACCTTGGAAAGAACAGAAGTTCATCTACAACAAATACTCATAATAATTTTTAGCCATTTTAACTGTTTTTTTTTGGCAGCAGACAGAACACGCTTCTCTGCTCCAAAGCTTTTCAGCACCTCACTTAAAATAACAAATTGGCCTCTTCTGCTGCAGGATTGCCCAGCCAGATATAGGGATAAATTGCTTCTTACAACCTGGAGACATTCCTCTTGTCTCTTTGGCCTCAGCCACTACCAATCCTGTCATCATCATTCACTGAAGAAAATGTTACAGCTAATGTACTGTAAGATCATGATTTTAATTCAAAATCACTGTATGGACAGTTCTTTACTACAGGCTATATATCCGTACACATAAAGTCTTTATCTACATATATGAGAAATGAGTTCATTGAAGCTGCTTGGGTACTTAGAGAAGAATGTCTTTGCAGGATGAAGTACCCAGAAACATGTTAAATTGTTCTAAATTCCCCTCTAGCACTGCAATGTATCCTTACCACATGGACAACCACGGTGGGGCTTCAAGAACTAAAGTAAGTGATTTTGCAGAGACAAAGATTTGGTATCAAGACATCTAGACTGTGCTCATAAAACTAGATGTTATATTTCTTCAGTGCAAGCAACTATCATCTAATTTCTTTAGGGAATCAGCATCACTGCATCAGTCAAAATCAGCAGTGGCTGATACTTCAGGAAATTTTGACATTTTACTAAAAATCATGGAAGAAAGTTTCTGAAATGTTCCCTTCAGATTTTGTCCATCACTACTTAAAATTTAGAACTTGAGAAGCTAAATTCAGGTTTTCATATTCAAAGTCTCAAGTAAGCAGACAGATTTAAGGAAGGTTTATAATTTTTTCCCCTGTTCTCCATTCCCACCAGTTTGAGGGGGACTTGCCAGCTTAACAATTCTCAGGGTCAAGTGCCAAGACAAGAAGGTTTCCATTTTGCGAACAAGTTTAATACGCTGGCAATCATGTATGGGGTCCATCCATCTTGCCCACAGGAGATACGAGCCTGCAGAAAATCTTCCTCTTTAGCATTTACTGCAGTAGCTTGTAGCGTAAACCTTAATGTCTTGTAATTTAATACCTGCTATGTCAGGGGGATTTGATGGCCATTAGAGCAGCTCTTTCGGTTGGTTGCCTTGTCAGTCTGAGCTTTGCAAAGCTTGGCACAAGAATGCACAAGGAAGAACCAACCTCTGCCTCGCCACGGTCAGGCCTGAGGTAACTCAATAACGAAGTGAAACACTCGGGTGCCCCAGGCTGGATAACCATATGGCTGGGTTTGCGTCTAAGCCAGCGGAATCACAATTTCCTCTGTATCGTTTTCACCTGAGGATGTAACAAATTGGCTTGGGATTGCTCACCTTGAGAAAGTGACCCAAGCTCGCTCTTTGTGAAGAAGCACAAAACTAAGTGAAACTGCAGCTCTGTTTCATTACCAACATTTTGCTCAGCTCTAATATTAAAACATTTCCTTACTACTTTTATCTTTCAGTTGTCACCTTCCCTAGCAAGGCACCATTTTCTTTCATCAGGGCTTTAGAAACAGCGCCAATTTGTTTCCACCTCCTCTCTCTACAGCTGTGATCTTTAATCCCTGGTATCAGTCTCTTTTCCTGTGGTTCCTGCCTCACTCTATAACCCTGAAACCTTGGAGCAAATGAGTCTATTTTTGTCTCTGGAGATTTGATGGCAGATAACACAGTTATTAGAGACATCTTTTTCTTGCTCTAATAATGATTATCTGCCTTCAGTAATTTTTCCATGCCTAAACTGTCAGTGGCTGAAGGGACATTCTGACATGTTTTTCCTTTTTTCCTGGGTCTGTAGATTGCTACTTCCCCCTTCTCCCTCGCCACCTCCACCTCTTTTTTTCTTTTTTTCTTCTCTCTGATATATTTATTTATTTCAATTTTTGTTTCATCCAGTTCCCTGGTATGACTTATCCGTTCATGTGCAATTTACAGCTGTCAACATTTACACCGGGCTGCTCAAATTTATTGCTGACCACTGATATGACTATAATTTAATTTTGGTGAAATACCTTAAGCTCTCCCTCATTCCCAGAGTGTATTTCTTATGCCAGTGCCCCAGGAAAGAAATCCCCACTGCAGCATTTGTGCAGCTTTCCTGGATTGTGGCACAGGGATATAGAATGAGATTGGACACATTGGGAACGACCTGTTATCATTTCCTCTCTCACAGGCTCACAGGTGAGTATGAGCTGAGGAAAGAGAAGATATCTCAGGTGATGACAACCCCCAAATTTATAATGCTACAGAATGAAAGCCACATTTGCAAAATCCCAAAGGCAGCTCGTGCAGCCTGAAGGACATGAGGTATGTGATGTGGTATATGGGGTGTATGTGATCCATGAGATCCAAGTGGAAAGGTAAATTTAATATTTGAACTGCGACACCATGGATTATCTTCAACCTCTGCGGGGGAGCTTTCACTTTCACTCTCTTGCTCCCTGATGACAGGGGTTTTATTATGAAAATACAAAAGAAAAAAAGCCCAGGGAACAGGAACTCTTATGTGATGTAGTTGCCAATACCAGGCTATCAAGAAACTGCCATGTTTCTAATCAGATTGGATAGTTAGATTTTTTTTTTAAAAAGAAGTGCTTAGTTTTGATTGTTTTTAATTTTTTTCTCTACATTTTCACAATATTTTGAAAATGTAAATCCTCTTGACTGAAAAGAAAGAGAACCCTTGAAGAACACTTATTTTCTGAAAAATGTCCTCAGCTTTCAGTCCTAACATGATTAATTAGAAGGTCTCTGTGTATTTTGAAAAAGTAATATTGTATAGGATCGTATTCTTTAATACTTTTTATTTAAGTCTGTAAAATTAGCACTCACTGGAGCAAGAACTAGATTAATGGCAAATATAAATTGTAAATGAAGGAGCTGAGTTTGGTGGACAAGACAAACTTCAATTAGTTAAAAAGTAAGATTCATAAGATTAAGAATTCATAAGATTAAGAAAGACATTGGACAAGCCCAGAGAAGGATAATTCTGAAGAAAAGACTCAGCCAATGCACCAAGACTCACATCTGAAAGCTTCTGCAGAGCCAGAAACAGGTATCTCATAGATTTCACTCTTCTTTCTAAGAGAGTTCAACAAGACATCTTAATATTTTTGTGCTGAAGTCACTAGAAATAATTTTAGCCTCTGATGATGTACCTTTCCATTTTGAATGGCTTTTGTCAGAAGTCAAACTTTGAATCTTTTTTTTTTCCTAAATCCCTAGCTCAGAGAAAATTAAATTGATTTTTTTTCACTTTTTCTTAGGCCCAATAGCTCTTTCAACAATGATTCTTAACTCAGCATTTGGCTGGGAGTGGAATTTTAATTTCCTAATCAGCTGAAGTGAGTTGTGCTGTTCAGACTTCATTTTAGTCATCTCAGGAATTTAGTAGGTTAAGACCATTTGTGTCTCAGTGGGATGCATAGCTCCTGATTCACATTTTATAACCCCCCAGCTGGATTACTGCCACTTTCTGCTTGCAGCCTTCCTTGACCGTTCATTATCTAAGTCCCTGGCTTGCACAAAATTCAGCATCTAGAATGGCCACTTGCATACATTGGCTTATCACATGGATCAAGGATGCTGGATAGGTTTTCTGCAAATTGCATAATTGTTTTTACAGTACTTTACTCTTCACATCTTATTTTAATCTCCACTTACCTCCCTGACCAGTTGATCAGCAACTGTCCTTGCAACTGACACTTGTACTATCCCTTTGTTAAAGATTTTAATTTTTTTAATAACTTTTTTCCCGTAACTATAAGAATTTTATTTTTTTTTTGAGTTTTGGGTGGTTTATTTTGGAGGCCTCGTCTTGACTCCTCTAGCAGAATTTCTGTTTAATTGTAATGTAGTTTAAGTGTATAATGCCATGTGTTGCTTCCTCATGAAGTGTGCTATATAAATGTAAATCAGCTAATTAATTCATAACAACAAGTATTATAGCAACACATTGACTGTCATGCTCTGCAGTTTCCAGTTGAACACCGTGTATATGCTTTGTTAGTAAAGGAATTGCAAGTAGGAGGGTTAATAATTTTAAATCTAAGTAGCCTTGACTGTTTATACAGACTTGTGATTGTCTGTCTGGAGCCTGGACAGATTAAGGAGGCAAAGTTTCTACTCTCAGCCCCAGTTCATAGAATCATAGAATAGTTTGGGTTGGAAGGAACCTTAAAGATCATCTCATTGCATGGGCAGGGACAAAGTTGATGACTTCCTGTGTAAATGCAGCAGAAATCACTTATTTAGATGCTTTCAAACATCACCTGTTCGTGAAACGTGGATAATTATTCCTCTTTTCCTTTGAGAGGTACCCAGAAACTTATGGATAAACTGACTTTTGTAAGTGGAAATACTGAACATGACCTAAATTCTCAATAAATCACTCTGAGTTCAGCTTTATCATTCTTTGCAACAGAATGTTACAAAAAAAAGGCAAAATTACACTAAAATTACTCTATTTCTCAGCTGTTTCTAAATGCAGTCTGTCTACAAGATCTAAAATTCTCTGGAGTTTCAGCAAGCTACATGTAATTCAGTATGTGACAGACAGAAAACATGGTCCCTTCTGAGACAGGATTCATATTAGCAGCCAACAGCATGGACTACCAACCTCTGTCTTTGCCGAGAAATGTCAAACTTTTAATGAAAATACGTTTAATTTTAAGCTGGTTACTTTAAATGCAAAAGCCCCCAGAGGAATCTGAATGCATGGAATTCCTTTCATGTGTTTTGAATGTAGCAGGAAATCCATGGGAATGCTAATGTGTGTGCATTAAGAATCATGGATTCATAGAATCAGAATGGTTTGGGTTCGAAGGGACTTTAAAGATCAGCTCATTCCAACCTTCCTACCATGGGCCAGGACACCTTCCACTAGACCAAGCCCTATCCAACCTGGCCTCAAACAGTTCCAGGCATTCACGGCTTCCCTGGTCAACCTGTGCCAGTGCTTTTCCATCCTCACAGGGAAGAATTTCTTCCTAATATTCAATCTAAATCTACTTTCTTTTCATCTGAATCCATTCCTCCTTGTCCTGTCACTACATGTTCTTGTAAAAAATCCCTCTCCATCTTTCTTGTAGGCTTCCTCCAGGTACTGAAAGGCTGCAATTAGACCACCCAGAAGCCTTCTCTTCTCCAGGTTGAACAATCCTAATTTTCTTAGCCTTTCCTTGTAGGAAAGGTGCTCCTTCCCTCTGATCATCTTCGTGCCTCCTCTGGACTCTCTCCAAGCTCCATGTCCTTCCTTTGCTGGGGACTCCAGAGCTGGATGGAACACCCCAGGTGGGCTCTCACCAGCTCATTTTTAAGGGTAAAAACCTGACTGAAAAGGGTTTCACAGCATGAGTTTTGTCACTGTCATAAGAGTTCTCTAAACATAATCTAGCAATTAAAAAAGTTTCTCTTCAACTTCTCAACAGAGAATACTGGTTAGTTGTTGAAAAAGAGAGAAAAACTGAGGACTTTAAAACCTTGAAGATACTCATGTTTTAGAGAGATTGCAAGAAAAAAATGTGCAGACACTTTACAGAAAAGTGCTTCTAAAATATTATTCGTTTAGAAAGTGTGGGTGAAAATATTACCACTGGTATTTATACACCACATCAGGTTCTCTGGTACAGGAGGGGAATGGTTGGTTGATATTCAAGCATTTTGGCTAATACAGGGGCAATCAAAACTTTGTGTAGCAGTTTCTCAAGGTTTCCTCCCTCCATCGCATGTCTCTGAGCAAGCATGCAAAGGCTGAGAGCAAAAACTCCCTTCCCTACAAAAATGATTATAACCTGAGTGCAAACCCTTTCCTTTCTGTAGCTGAATGCTGGCAGCTGAGTGATGCATGTTGGTCCTTGCACAGCTGCCAAGTCAAGTTTGCCCTGTATCAGCTTCTCACAAAGAACACCGAGCAACCTCAGTGGATTAAGTTACTCAAGGGGCACTTGGATCTAGAGGAAAACATTGGAGAGACAAAAGCAGCATTTTCAGATGGAGATGTTTCTGCCATTTTTCCTCTCTGTGACCAATCAAATATATCTTAAACTCATCGTTTTCCCTTGCAATTCTTTATAAATAGCATCAGGAGAGATACACAGCCTCCCAAAATGGTTTATTCTGTACCAGTCTTCAGGTACTCATCAAAACAAATCTCTCCGCTATCATGCTATCAAAGCTTTCCTCAATTTATCAAAGTTGTTAATAACCACTCTACAATGTAACTTCAAAATAAATGACTTTTAAATATGATTATACTTTCAAGGTCTAAGAGTTGATTAAATACTTCTTTATGAACATATTTACCTTCTAATTTTTATTTGCAAATGTGCTTGCGTGTTCACTTACGCCTGCATGTTACACAGAGAACATACAGAGCTATGCATGTTTTTCTGTGCCTCTCTCTTTCCATACACATTTATAAACTGAAAGCAAAAGCTTCATTCTTAAACACAGACAATTAATACAGCAAGAAGGAAGAAAAATGAAAAATCTCCAATGGCCCAGTTATGGAGAAAATTTCCAAGTGAAAGATTGAAAGAAACTCAAAAATATAATGTTGAAGTAGCTGTGTAATTATGCAAACCATCATATTTCTTTCTGCTCTTTTGTTGCATAGTTAAATTAAATATATGAAGGGTGCAAAAAAAAAACAACCACCCTAAGAAGCCAGTTAAACACTTCAAATTGCTAAAAACATTATCTTAATTATCTGCATATTATGCTCAGGAGAAAATCATTAACTTTTTCTTTATGAGAACTGTCAATACCAGAAACACTTGATTCCAGAAAAGCGTTCAAAACAACTCATACTTAAGTCATGAATAGTTTGCTTTGGACTTTTTGTTTTAAGCACCTTCAAATAAACTCAGCCAGAGACAGGAGAATCTTCCTTACATCTGTGAACCTCTGGTAAAAGACTAACCCCTTTGTCTATTTATTAATAATGAGATAGAGAGGATAGGAAAGGCAAAGATACCTCATATGAGGAAAACGAATAATCCACAGTGTAACAGAAATGTAATGTGAACTGAAAAATCAGTGCATTATTGTGACAAAACTAGAATGTAGTTACAGAAAGAAAGACAGAAATGGGGGCTTTGAATTGCAACCATCCAAAATTGAGGTCTCTAGTTTAAGCTCATCATCAAAATTCCCTCCCTCAATTAATAAAGAGAAACAGAGAGATGGATCCTTCCACCTGATGATTCACCCCACCCTCATGCAGGATGAGAAAAAAACATGTAGTGACTTTATGCTTAGGACAGGAATTCAGCTTAATTTGGAGCAAGAGAACAGCCATCTGTGTCCCTAGACCAAGGTGTTATCCTTTCATAAAAGTTACAAAGAGATAAGAAAAAAAATAGCTGAACTTAATCACAGAACTTAGTATTAAATATTGAAATGAACAGTCAAAGGAAAGCCTTTTTAATCAGCACACCAGATGAGTGATGATCCTACAAAACATGCCTTGGACAATGGCAAATAGTGCAAAAATTAAGAAATCACAATCTGTTAGTAGGCATAAAAGTTTAGATGAGCCAAACAGATATTCTCTTTTTGAATTCTTGGTCTTTAAATATAAGTGGGATGACTACAGGGAGGACATGGGCATTATTTTTGGCTCTGTCACTCACTTACAATGTACCTAAGTTGTATTAACTAATATCACCCTTCCTCATGTGAAAAAGATGGTGGAAATATTCCTTTCCACTTTTCTTCTCTATTTATTTCATCCGCTGAAAATCTTTCTTAACTTTTTTATTTAAGGTATATAAGAAAATGCCTTTCTTATATGTTTGTACAGCTTCTGTTCCAGGAGTAACTTCTAAGTATTTCTACAACAAACCTGGATGAAATATAATAGTTGGTCTTAAAGGATTTAGAGATTAATAAACAAGAACAACAACAAAAATAAACCTGAGACTACAAAGATTTTGGTTTCCTCTACGAAGTGAGATTAAGTTGAGAGATCACCCATCCCTTGTATTAATAACAATGTTAGTTCTTAAAACAAATACTGAGTGAAGAGTTTGGGTATGAAATTCCAGCCACTTATTTTCCAAGCTGCTGTAGTGGAACCTGACCTTCTACAGGGTCAGATGAGACAGGGGGAGTGTCAAAATATGGGAGAGTCATGGTAGTAGCCAAAAAGATCACGAACAGCAGGATACAGCCCCAGAGCAGGGGAAGAGCTCAGAATTTGGTTTAACAGATGTGGTGTTGTTAATAGTGGGTCCGGTGTCCAGAAATAGTAATGAGTGACTGAAAATGTATAAACTGAATCTAAAAGGTCTGTGAGCTGCCTCTTGAGAAAGCAGATTTAGCTAATAAATTAATAGACTGAGGTGAATCTTATTCAGCAGTTTCCTGGGAGGGAGGTTTTCTTGATTTCTGATTCCTCCTTACACCTTCTGTAGCCTTTGTCGTGTCACTTAAGACAGGAATACCAAAAGCTGACAGTGATTTGGTGTAGTTACATGATGCTACATAAAGCCTGAGACATCTAAGATCTTACTTCAGCAGTGGTGAGAACACAAAACCAAAAATGACTTCACAGAAATTTGCTTTTAACCTGTCTTTCAGGTGTCCACCACATCATCCCCTTCCACAACAGTTCTAAGGGTTAGCTGAAGTTTCACAGCATTATGCTAATTATAAGTATGCACGATAGTAATGAGAAATACATTTTCTCCAGATTTTAATTTTAAAAAGGTCTACATAAAAATAATTACAACATAGTTCGTGGTACAAGCAAATTTGTGATCACTGGCAGGCAGTACTTGATTTATTCATTCATGGGGAAAAATTACAACACAACATACACTGTATGAAATTAAGATAGGATCCTAAACAATTTTATCCTTTAATATTTCTAGCTTTCCTCTGTGTGTGTCATAGAAAAACATGTGTTATTTACCCAATGGACCAGAGCATTTTCTCTGGAAAAGATGAGCTTGTAATGGAAATGCTGACACAACCTCAACTATAACAGCATGAACAAAGACACTTTAATAACATTTTTATTGCTGTAACATCTTTTAAAAATGAAACACCTGGGACTTGTGCTTAAAAAAAACCCAAAAAAAAACCCACCAAAATCAACCAAGCGCAGAATTGTAAGTTCTGGTCTCTTCATACAATGGGAAATTAACACAACAAGCCAAAGACTGGGTCTTTAACTTACCTGACTAACATTTAAAGTAATTCAAAGGAAAAATAATTAATAGATATATTAATGTATTTCCTGGAAAATATATTTCTATATGAGCTAACATTTAGAACTTTCTGGCTTTTAAAGAGCTGTTATAACCTCACAGATACAGAAGACACTTTGTAAACAGAAGATGTTGGCTCTGTAGTACAACTAAACTTACACATTAAAAAAAAAAAAGAATTTTGAGGATTTTATGAAACACTAAAGATAATATTCAGGGATGTATTGGTACATAAGATACAATGATGTGCAAATACTAAAGCTGGGAAAGGTAATTAACACCTTTATAACAACTGTGTTGCACTGTGCGTGAGGAAGAGTGTTTTTAGGAATTGGTCCAAGAAACACTTGGATCTCCTTCCTGGAAAGTCTCAATTTTTGGGATCGTAGAGGGAGAAAATGAAGAAAACAGAACTCATGTGCCAGAAGGTCAGAAAGGAAAGACTGTGGGATTGTATCATGCAGGATTCCTGTACCCTGGGAGTTGCACTTCTGAACAAATTACCACATTGTTGAGAGGGACAAAACTGAAGGACAAGTCATGATAAAGGGCCTACAAGAGAGCTGGAGAGGGACTTCTGACAAGGGAATGGAGTGATAGGACAAGTGGGAATGGCTTTAAACTGAATGAGGGTAGGTTTAGACTGGATATTAGGAAGAAATTATTTACTGTGAGGGTGGCACTACAACAGGTTTCCTAAAAAAGCTGTGGATGCCCCATCCCAGGAAGTGTTCAAGGCCAGGTTGAATGGAGCTTTGGAGTAACCTAGTCCAGTGGAAGGTGTCTCTGCTCATGGCAGGGATGTGTAACTAGATGATCTCTAAGGTCCCTTACAGCCCAAACCCTTCTATGATTCTGCAATTCTTCTGTATCTTGAAGTTTCTACTGGTGAAGCTTCATTTAGAGGCCCTTGTGGCTCTTAGGGGCTGCTTTCACTTCATCTAATTTTGGTTGTGCAATAGTCAGTGTTTGGTTCAAGATACAATTCTGTTCTGGTCAAGGGAAAGTGATGATTCATGTCACCCTACAATAATGTCCAAGACAGACAGGAGGCCAGTTTCACTATACAGACTTCTTAAGGAATCTATTAAACCATCTTAGAGAGCTTTTCTGTGTTTTGCATGCATAAAATAAACTCCACTGTCTTTACAACTCCAACACCAGCTGTATTTTCCAACTAACAGTTTCATATAAATCTCCTGGCTGTTTAAAAGTATAATCCCGAGTGATCAGATTAAGTTCCTTATTGGTGGCTTGAATAACAACTGAAAAAAAACAATACCAAGATACTAATATTTAAATGTTCTTGGACTCCTTCTTACCATTGGTGCTAGTAAGATTTGAGTGCCAGTACATGTCATCTTATCTTTCTCACTCCTCTAGGTGCAAAATGGTGAAAAACAAACTTCCATATGACAGGAGGTATTGTGGCAACATGGTCAAAGGTTACACAGCTCTCAGATAAGATGATAAAGGGTGCTATAAGTTAAAAAAAAAACAAACAAAACTGAATAGAAATTATTTGAATGTCAAAGCTTACTTTTAATGTAGTACAGAGAAAGAGTGACAAAAAAATGAATGATAGGTGTGTTATAATTATTATCATTGCCGGCAGGAGTCACTTTGAGAGCACAAGTATTGGAGTCAATGTATGGATCCTATTCCAGACCCCTTTTCAGTGTGCTGAATTCCAATCAAATGGTGTCCCATTTATTTAGATTTGTCAGGATTCAAACTTTACTGAAATTCAAATTTGCTGGGGCAATATCTATCCCAAATGACCGCTTTGTTTTGCTCTCATTTATTTGTCCTGGTTTGGAGATAGTATGAGATTGTTGTGAGTCTTCATTAAATTCTATCTAAGCAATTGAGTAGTCTTACACTATGGGAGTAGCACAAAAGTACCCTTTACTGGACCATCTGTGCTCTCTCTGAAGCATATGTCTCAAAAGATAATCCAAAAATGAGGAGTTTTCTATGAAGTCATACCCAATGATAAATGGCAGATTATAAAACGAAGACTTCACCAACATGGTAAAACCTATTTTAAAATTGGCATATTCACTTAAATAAATGTAATCATTAAAGAGGGCACTCATCCGGGAACCACAAACCTAGTGATTTATATTTCTTGAAGTGCTGGTGCTGTTGATTGTGCAGAACTGGAATTACATTCATTGACTCCACAATAAGACATCTAAATTGATAAATCCTAAGAATTTCCAGTGTGCCTTCAGAAAATCTTAATTTTGCTTTCCTCTCTTCACAGCCACATCTTGTGTCTCTTTGAACTTCACCTCTAAATAGCATGTGAAAGAAACATTTTTTTTTAATGGAAATCTGAATTTCCACTCTTATTTACTTACCAGTCATGCATCTTTGAAAGAGGTTTTAGGAAAAATGACTGACTCACCAGTTTTCTGGTCTTCTTTTTGGTCTAACTGTTTCAGCTGACTACAAGGAAGGTGACTATACCATTCATTCAGTGTGGAAGAGTTCCAACAGGGAAAAATGAGTAAGATTTACCCAAATTTTTTAAATATTATGGTGGTTTCATACATGGTTTTAGGTTCAAGTCCCTGATCTTCATCAGGTGGACTTAGTGGTGAGGCAGTTTTGAGTTGGCTTTCATTACTGTTTCGACTCATAAAAACCCACCTGAAACAGTCCAAGAAAATCAACATCTTTCACCTGATAATGCATAAATGAAAAGGCCTTTGAAAAGGTATAATTTCATCCTGACAAAGAATATAAAGCTTGTGCAATCTTAGAGAACCATCCAATCTAGCTGTGTGAGAAACTTTTACCTGAAACACATGTATTGTTAAACACAATGGTCAAAATTCAGCTTTGAGCCACTTTTGTCTGGTCTAAATTTCCTCTTTTTGTAAATTATAAATCACCCTTTTCAGGCTTTTACCATTTATTGGAAGTATGACTGGACACTTCAAGGTGAAGATTCTGCAAGCTGTATTGCTACAGCTCTTGCCTCATTCCAAGGAAACATCTCCAGAATTCTTTTATTTTTTCCCCAGATTTTTCTGTGCTATTGCTAGACTTGGACACAATGCACAATGCACTTCTGTAAAAAGACAAAAAAGAGGCTCCAGGAGTAGTAAAATTATTTTCTGTTTAACTTTTCTGGTCATTTCAAAGTCATATTAAAAAATCATAATCCAGTGTGGAATATTTATACTTTTTGCTGAAATACACATTTAGTACCAGTATTTCCCTGTTCACTAAATAAAAAAAGCAGCCCTGAGAAACTGAGGTCTCCCATACCAAAGAGCTCTTCCCCAATAGAAGAAGCTAAAGAACATAAAATCAGCTTTTTCAACCAGTACTCAGAATTCAAGAGTATAACAGTAATGCCTAGATCTACAAAACTTGCAGTCTATATTTATGATTAAATAAAACAGTAATGATGAAAAAGTAGGGTTCTGTGAAATGAAGAGGAAAAAAAGGTACTTAGAGTAAATTGGAAAGAAAATGGCCAGAGTGAGTGGTAGCCATAACTCATAGCTTTTCTACTTGTGTCCAAAGATTTCATAAAGCACCACCAGCATCTTCTTTTCCTTTATTTAACAAAGACTATGGAAAAGTTGGCAAAAAAGCAGTCTCCAACTCCACCTACCAGTTACTAGTGTCCTGAGTCCTTATCCATTGGCATTCCAGTTACTGTGATGTGCCTCTTATCCACAGATAAGACAATTCCATCCATTGCCATTCTCCAAAATACTCTGTGATGTCTGTCATTAATCATCACCTGCATCTGTCCTGACCCAGGAGGGAACAGACTGATCATAAATGCCTCGAAGCACTTCAGGTCCTCTCTCTCAGGCTTATCTGATGGTCAGTGAGATTGTGGATATCTTATCACTGGGAATGTTCAAGGCCAGGTTGAATGGGGCTTTGAGCAGCCTGGTGTAGTGGAAGGTGTCTCTGTCCATGGCAGGGGCATCAGAACTGGGTGATCTTTAAGGTCCCTTCCAACCCAAACCATTCTATGATTCTGTGATTCACTTTATGGACAACTAAAGAATTATATGGGCTGTCCGTGTGCTTCTTTCCACAATAAGTACAAGTGCATTTTTGGAATTTGTTGCTATGGGGAAGACATTTCAATGAAAGATAAATACACTGTGACTATATAAGTTTACTGGCAAAAAGTAAGATGTTACGAGATACTTAGAAACAATTTAGTATATATTTTTCACAATACAGAACTCCTTTGCCTCAACACTACAATTACAGCAGCTGTTAGTGTCATGAACTGAAACGAAAGCACTTCAGTTAAGATTAGCTTTTAGTTTTCTTCCAAACATGAAATGGCTCAATTATAAAAATTTCCATTTTTTATTTTTCACTACATCTATCCTAAACCAAATAGCCCCTTCTTCTCCTTCATAAATTCCTCTAGAGGAACCATTGTTTGAAATATTGTCTTAGCAATGAAAAAGAAAAACAAACCAAACACCCATTTGGATTATTTTAAAGCATTTGGTCTAAAAAAACCCAAGTGACTGAATAAATAAATGGGTTCTTCAGACATTGTGTGCTTGTTAAAGCAGAAATCTAGGCAACTGCTTCAGTTGCTGTTCAAAAAGTGTGAAATTATCTTTAAATATACAGAAAGTTTGATTTGAATCCCTGGGAATGTGCGTGCATTGAAGTTAACTTCTGCTTAAGTGTCATGCTGAACTAAGGCCTCAAGTAAGAAATGCAATTTTTAGTTTAAAGTATCAGATAGATATAAAATTTGAGAAAGACACAAATCATCTGGTAGTCCTTGTTAGTCTAACCAGCAAGGTAGATGTCTAGTGCACCTGCTCAGCACAGCACTGAACAGCAAAAAATTTGTGTTTACATGTGAGCCGAAACGAAAGGCTCCCTCTTTCTTATGCTGAAATCAGTCAAACCTTCATTTCACTGACTGAAATGAAGAGGAGATCAGGCAGCGAGTAGGCATTGTAAATAATTTCCTTGTTGTTCAATCCTAAATGGGATCCATTTGCGAGTCAAATGAAAAATAGAAATGACACCATGTACATACAACTTAACATCTGTGTGCTCGCTGTGAAATTAAGTAACCCCATTGTTATTGTTCAGCCTTTGCAATGTATGATATGTGTCAAGCATATTAAGTGTTTAAGATGCTTCTAAGGTCTAAGACTATTTCACAAAATGTAAAAATTTGATTTCTTTGTGATGTCCACCTCTGATATAAACCTCAAGAGACTTAGTGTTGACCTGGCTAAAAATGCCAGTGTTCCTTTGCATTTTAAAGCTGTGACTATCACCAGCTTTGCCAAACATCTCTTGGGAAATAATATTTCTTATATTGTATCCGGAACTTCCTGTTAGGGGGTTTCTGAACTAGGACTGCAGAGAGAATAGTCATGATTTCAGGATGTCAACACTGCAAGTGCCTCAAGGAATTTGGAAACCTAGAGAATTTCAGCAATGAAATGTGATGGGGGAAAAAAGTTAACAAAACATTTTGCAAGTTTTTTTAAACAAAGGAGTGGATTCATTTCTATATTTCATTATACAAAATATTCTTTCCCCAACTGATCTTTCATTAATTAAAGACAGCTCCTGTGACTGCCACATTTATATACTGTACATTTGTTCATTTGTTTTTGCAAACTTTAAATGTATATACTAGCCCTGAGAGCAAACAAGTAGGAATTTTAGGTGCCCATGTGAGAAGAAGAAAGAATTGTAGAAAAAAAGAGCCCTGCTGCCTTTACAGGGGTAATTAACAGCACCTAAATCTTTCCTAGAGGTAAGAGCATCCCCTTAAAATATCTATCTGACTCTTGTTTCAGCAGCAGGCTGAAAAAACCCCTTGAAGCTTGGAGAATGAAAGGCAGGGATACTGTTCTCCCTGTACTCTGCTGAGAACAAAAATCCCAGCTCCCAGCCTGCACACTGCTCTGCAGCATGGAAGAGTTTCTCCTACATATACATTAGAATATGTACAGTTGTCTCATTTATGTGTTATGTTTTCATATACTTTATAAATATTAAAGCTAATAGTCCCTAATTTTGCAGTATTGGATAGCAAAAAACTTTTTTTGTGTTGGAGTTCATATACTAATGAATGAAATGTCCAGCAACAAGCAGAATGTTGTATTACTGTTCATATCTTCTTTATAGGCCTAAAACTCGTGAGATTCTTTTTATTCATATATTGATGAGCCTATGATTTTTCCAGTTAAAGTAATAATGCAACCTTATAAAGGGCTTGGTAACAATGGAAAATTTTCACTGTGATTGGACTAATAAACTTATGCCAAGAGCTCCCTCTATGTACCATAAAAAGGATACTAGCAAATGCATTGCACGGAATATGTCTTTCTCTTACAGAAAAAGATAATATTAAGGAAAAATAATAATTTTTGTGTCATTTAATTTTTCTACAGTGGGGATTAAGAAAGTTTCAATAAAAAACATCATTGGTGTTACCTGCATAATTATAGTGATGCATTTTGCTGTTTTAAATTTCCTTGATTATTTACTGTATAACTGGCTAATTCATTCAGTTTCCTCCTAATCCCATTTGCCATACATAGATTATTGTAATGCAGATAGTTCTTTGAGTACACAAAATGGAACAATGCAATAAAAAGACAGTAACTAATGTTATCTGTCTAAAGCTGGGAAAGAGAAGAAGAGGGAGCATGGAGGATTATCTCTAATGAGAGCTGTACATCTGCTTGAAAAGGAGTGATCCAATAGTAAAAGAAAAGCAGCACTGTTAACTGGGGAGGACACTAGAGAAGAAATCAAGAGGTTTTTATCCTTCTTTAATTTGTTGCTTCTTTTGTGTGTGATGGTAGATGGGTGCCTTCCTCTCCCGGTCTCGCTGCCTTCTCTCCCTTCTCTATTTAACTCCTGAAATGTCAAAGTGGGTTTGATCTTTCACCGTGTGCTGAAATGTGTTTGCCACCTATGAGCTCTGCATGTTAAACATCATTCAACTGATTACTGTGTGTCGGGTGAACTGAGATTATCTCTGCACAGGGCTGTAAAAATAATGAAAAATGTGATCTTTTTCAATCTATTTCATAGCAGGTTATACAAGGTGACGTTAACTTGCATTTTTCCATCGGATGAAGTGTGCCTGCAGTCCCTGGTGCTCAGCTGACACATAGGCAGGCTGTTAAACTGCAGACGTTTGGCTCTGACTTTAACCATGGGTGGTGCCTGCACAAATTTGTCTTGATAGATGCTTTTTGCCACCAGCTTCCTAAAACTAACAGGAGAATTAGCGACTGCACTTAGACCTGAATTCAGATCGATTCCACTAAGTACTTTTTACTTAATTAACGGAAAGTGATCTGCTTGTGGATCGGGGAGAAAATAGATGAAACTGCACACACAGAAAACAAGCAATACTTTTTTCTTTCCTTCTCTCTCTAGGTTTTCTTTGTGTGTGTTTGTTGGGTTTTTTTCTGTAGATTCACAGTCAGCTATTGGGCATTGGACATGTCTGCTTGCCAAAGAATTTATCAAGTACATTCAGAAGTCAGAACAGGACATAATCACCGTGTGGAAGTTTATTTGGCAGAGTGAGTCAGAAACACACACCCTTACTTGCTGTTGAAGTTTAAAATTAAACGCTATTTTTGGTGGAAGGAAGGCAAGGCAAGGCAAGGCAAGGCAAGGCAAGGCAAGGCAAGGCAAGGCAAGGCAAGGCAAGGCAGATTGGGTTCATTCTGTAATTCTGAAGTGATGTTTTAGAAATGTCACATGGGATTCAGGCACCAAACTCTGTATGTGACTGTTCACATATGAGCACAGGAAGTTCTTCAGTATGCATGCACTTGGATGGGTGGAAAAGGAAATGAGCCAAAGCTCAGGGAACCCTTCTGAACTGCTCTTCCCACGTTTCCCATTTTCTTCTCAATGTGTATGCTCTTCGTATGTGGTTTTAATGTAGTCTGGTTCATAAACAAAGAAGCTTTTAGGGGTATCCCTCTTAGACAATCCTCTCCTCCCAAAAGTTTGCAGGATACAAAGCTGCTACTCTTCTATAATTGTCTTTTAATTTACTGGTTTACATCTTCCCTCACCCTGTACTATCATTAACAGTATATTATTAATAATTAATATTATTATCAACCGGTTATTAATAACCATTAATAATGGTTATGTCATTGAGTGTTAATAATATTGCTAATAATAACTAGTATTAATATATGCACGTGCCTCAGAAAATTTGCAGTTGAATTGATGGAATCAAACATGAAACAAAGAATACAACTCCCAAAAACTGAGGCTCTCAGGCTCCAGACCACCACAGCACTGTGCTGTCAGCTGCCCCTTCCACGAGACATGAGACTACAACAGTTTTCACTGCAGCCAAACTTCTGGCCCTCAAAGCCCTCCATCCCATCCATCCCACCCACACCTCTGATTTGGCTCTTTTCTCATCCCTTGCTGTCTCCCATCCTCTTCAAATCAGTGGCCCTGTGTCACACACTCCCCCAAATGCCATCTGTGTGGTTTCTTTCAGACCACTAATGCAAAGCCCTTGGATAGCCCCCTATTTACTAGCTTTGTAGCTGCACTTAGAGGTCCCATCGGCTGAAACACTGCAATCAAGCTGACAACACAACCAATCAAGGTCTGACCTGCAGCCGTTTCCAAGGAAACTCAAGCCACTGCCACCGAAACAGATTGTACACAGTGGAAGGAAACATATATTTTGGGTGAAGGGGGAAAAAAAATAAAAGGAGGCATTTCGTATTTTTTTTCCCAGTACTTTTGAGTTATTACAAAGCACTTCTAAAATAATAGTAATGAAAAATGTTCTTGTTAAGAAAGATTGAGTGATGATGGTCATGTAAGTACTTAAAGCCAGGCAGAGAGTCTCTGAGAAAGACCATGAGCTGGAGCTGCTTGAGTGCTTGTTCCTGCTTTGCTTCTGAGTCACTTCATAACCCTTTCCAAGTCATTGCAAGAAGATTTCCAAGTCATTAAGTCCATAGTTCCGATGAACAATAAGGTCAGATCAAAACAGATTGAGTACCTGAAGAAGTAAACTTGGAAGAAAGCAACAAGGTTATCATGGCCACACATGTTTTCTCTGGAAACCCAGAGAAAATCACTAATAGGCAAGGCCACCTCTCCTTGAAGAAAAAACACCACCACATTTTACACTGATGAGTCTGCTTAGTGAGTATATTTATAATTTGGAAAGATTTAAGTATTATTTTTCCTTGGTGGAACAGTTCATTATATGCTGTGATTTACAATTTACTTGTAAATCAAGTAAATTCAAATTTGCTTGTGAATCAGTGTCCAGCTGCTTGAACACAGGGTGCATAAAGGAATAATGATATTCTTTGTAAAATGTCTCATGGGTGGATCAAAAGTTTTGTACTGTAAAGTGGGAGCTTTTAGCTTTAATAAAATTATCAGAATGCAATGAGGAAAAGGTTACAAGGATGCTTTACACCAGAATGTGAAGAGGCATCTTCCAATAGATCAGGTTGCTCAAACCCCCATTCAGCCTGGCCTTGAACACTCCCAGGGATGGGACATCCACAGCTTCTCTGGCTAACCTGTGCCAGGGCCTCACCCCTCTCACAGTAAAATAATTTCCTCCTAATAGCCAATCTAAAACTACTCTCTTTCAGTTTAAGGCCATTCCCCCTTGTCCTATCACCACGCACGCTTGTGAAACATCCATTTCCAGCTTTCTTGTGGGGTCCATTCAAATACTGAAAGGTTTCAATAGGTTCACCCCAGAGCCTCTTCTCCAGGCTGACCAATCTGTTTTCTAAGCCCTGTCCTGGGCAGAGACCCTCACTTCCATGATGTGATTAGATTCATCTCAAAGTAGACCCCAAATGGACCATGTTCTAACAACAGGTCTATTTCTGCTGGCCATGGAGGGAATCCAGAGTGACCCGTTCAGGGCTGGATGTCTAAGTCCAGCTGTCCACATTTAGTCAGATGAATTCTGCCCATCACTGACCATGAGACTGGAATTTGGAAGAAGGCTGCCAACATCAAGAAGTAAGTAAATAAAATGTTTTTAAAGATATGTGTTCTGTATGGAATTTGAGGAGAAAGGTGAGGTGCTTAGGTTGGGGGAATCAAGGTCTCCTTCTGTACTGTTGTTCTACTCTACAAATAACTACCACGGAGAACACAGGAAACTGAGTTTTTTCTGACTTTTGGTAATGACTAAGTGGAAGGAATCTCAGGAGGACAGGGAATGGAGCTAAGGACTTCCTCTCATGCTTTTATACTGTGTCTGACTAATATAACTTCACTGTGTATATGCATGGCTAACTTGTGGAACCCTACTCATAAGTCTGTCTGTGCAAGAGGTACAACATAATTAATTAAACATGAGCTCGGCCTCAGTGTATTCATAGTCAGTGACTGTGTGGGTTCTGGGCCAAGGCTACTGATGACCCTTTCCCACCCCCTGCAAAGGGACTGATTTGCTGCCTATCCCAGATTCATGGTGACTTTTCTTGTTTTGCAACCCTGGGCAACTGCCTGTGATTTACACCCAGCAAAAAACCCCTGAATTTAGATGAAGAGAAGGAGTTGGTCATTGATGACAAAGATGATTACAGCAAGTAGTATTCAGATCAGTCAGTATTTGAACAACACCACAGTTCTGAAGGGGGATAGAAATGTTTGGGTTTTTTTCCAAGAAAACAGTTATTTTCTTCCTACCATGAGTGCCCCTTCTTCCTCCTAAAGTTCAGTTCTCTGCCAGGCACTTTTTGCTTTCACAGTTCTCTTCTATCCTGTATTTTGGCGGTAGTGCAATATGTGACAATTAATAAGAACTGTGAATCAAAGCTTCCAGCTATGATGAGACAGCAGATAGATTAATTAACAGGAAAAGAGCTTTTGGGGAGGAAGAGTGAAAGGAATCTCAGTCAGACTGCTCACATTCTAATGATAATAAGAAGTCAGTTTTAACAAGAGTAATCCTGAGTTTCTCATAGGGTTCTGCCTAAACCACTGAATGTACCAGTTTCCTTTTACTGTGGCCATAAGATACATCAAATGGATCTAGGGAAATAAGATCAATCCTTAGCTTTTAGCCATCCCTTTTATTTTTCTTTCTGGTGTCAGCAGCACACCATCATACATTGCTTTGTCTCACAAGGAAGACCTCATGCTGTGGATCTTATACAATGACAACTCATTATTCTTGTGAAGAATATGAAATGATTTAGAATACAATCTCTTTATGCCCATAATTTGAAGGCTAGCACGTTGTTCAGACAGAATCGAAGGCAGTGTGTTTGTGGTCCCTAGTGGCTGAGGAGTAAGGAGGAATTCAGCTGCGTTGTAATTAGTGCAATGAAGAAACTATGGATTTGTTTTTAAATCGAGGCAGACACAAGTTTCTGTTTGTGGACTGAAAGCACTCAGTTCAAATTCCAGTTGTGCAAAATTTTGTTGTAGCCAATTAATCATGGTTTTTTATATGCTGCTCAGCAGAGTTTGCTCACTTCACACAAATCACTTTTAGTAAATCATTTATAATGCCCACTGCCTTTTCACCATTATACAACTCTAGCAATGTCTCACTGGATATCACTGAAGAGTTAATAAATAAAAGTTAGGTGTTAGAACTTTGCTGTCAGTTAAGCAACCCCACCAATAGATCTTGCAGCACCCAGGACTGATAAGACTGTTGCTGACTGGTCTGGCAAGAAAGAACATTACAAAGTTACATCACAAGGTGGAACAGATCTATGTAAGAGACCTCATTGACGGTATTATCTTTCTTGCCATCTTCCTGGCATATGAGGAACAACTACAGAATAGTCCTCTGAACTTCCAGTGGCTCCTGACTCTTCCAACACCCTGCGAGCCCTCTAAGCCCTCTAACCTCTAAGAAGAGGTTTCTTTCACACAGTGGCATTATTAGTTTGTGTCTGAAAGGGAAGAGAGACCTAGAGATTATTTCTGTGCCAGGAAAAGTGAAAGCTGAGGTTCAATTTCCTCTTCCTCCCAAGACTTCTCCCACTAATACTTTAAGATGTCTAAACCCAATGATGTTGACAAGTACAATATGATTTAGGTGGGTGCATTTATCACCCAAACTTTGTAGAGTTCAACACTAACCAGATACTTTAGACCTGGTTATTTTCAAGGTCTCTGGGCTATAGAGCTGTTGTCACTGTGTCTGAATGGCATTTGGACACTAGGCTATGCTATTCATCAGCTCCTCAATAGCATTACAACAGACAGGACAATAACAAATGTGGGTTAATAGGGCTGTGGGTCTCAAAAAACCCAGCAGTGATTGTAGCTGTTTCATTTTTTAAAGGCAGACAGGAAAAAACCCCAAACAAACAGAGATTTGGCTTGCATTGGTCTGAGAGTGAAAGCACTGTGTGCCTCTGCTTAGAAAAGAATGCAAAAAGTGAGGAGCCAAAGAAGTCACAAAAGCCAGCAGGTCTGGTTAAGATGTTTAGCTAGGAGGAAAAGTACTGAATTTTTGTCATGCCTTTGATAATCTATGTGTAGAGCTGTTGGATGAACATGGAAAAAGCACAGGAGCAGGTAGTTCCAACCAGGACTCCCCATTTCTTTGTGACTGTGCCTCAAAGTTGTGCTGCACCTCCTTTTCCTTGCCATCCTTTCCTTGGTTTCCTCTCCTCAACAGTTGCAGATTTAAGGTGAGAAATAAGGAGTGATTTCAGCTAGTTCATTTTTCTGGTCCTCTATGAAATGTAGGAAGGATGGGGGAATATGAACTCCTGTCCCTTTTGGGGACACTATATTAACCAGGAGACATATCAATATGTAAAAGATAGACATGACTGTGCCTTTCTTCTCCTGTTGCGTTGTAAGAGACACCTATTCCAGACTGAATTCCAGGTTCATGGAGAGTCTCCTCTGGTGACCTGCCTGAGATGCTCTGCTTCACGCAGAGTTGAGACACAGCCTGCATGTGTGATATTTTATATTAACTGTTTCTCCATGGCTCTTTATTTGATAGCTTCTGTCTAAAAGTATGTGGCTCTTACCCAGCACTAAACAAGGCACTCAAGTGTGTAATTTTTGTCTTCGATTCTATTTTTAAATCTAGATTTCTTAGTCAGTACAGATTGCATATTTTGTTGGACCTGTCCCTTAATTTGTCAGATGTTGTGAACTGTAAAGCAGTGATAATTAGCATTTCCAAAACCTGCAGAAAACTATGAAGATGGTTCTATTAAAGAGCAAGAAGTGCTCAAAGGCTAAGGTGACATATAGGGCAGAATAGAAAATAATTTTGGTCTTTAAGATTTGAAGCCTGTCTGAAGGTTTTGCATTCATAAAGGTATTTCCACTTTCAGAAATATTTCTTTTTCACATATAGGGTGTATTTTCTAACATTTTTTTTAATCCTGAAAGCCAGAACAAACTGTTAAAAGCTCCGATCAGATCGAGCAATGTAGGCATTTACTAAAATGGATAACAAAACCGCTCTTTAATTTCAGCTTTCTTGTTAGCTCTGTCTTGGAGAGATACCTTAACTGGATATACAAAACATAGTTAAGAATTATTGATTGTTGCTGAAATCCAGCCTCCAAGTATGTTTAGGAAGATAAAAAGGAACAGATTGCATCAAATATACAGAAAAGAGAAGTAACAACTCTCATTATGCCACCAACTCATTTCACGGTGACACCAGTGCTCTACCCACTGGACACATTATATTTTCTTAAAACACATTGATTGAATGCAGTGTGAGGTTTTGTTTGCTGAAATTCATTACTTTAAATTGTTCCCAGGATATTTACTATTATTATGTCCTTACCCTTTTTTTGGCTGTTTTGCTGTTTCTCCAGTTGATAACCCTGTTATTCCCCCACGCTTAATCCTCCCCTGGACTCTGCTGTTTGATTGTATGGGGGTGTTATCACCAATGATTGACTGGCCATGTCATGGGGGTTAAAGCACTGAAAAGAAGGATTAGATACAGGTTTACAGCTCTGAACTCTGCACTTAGATGCCTGATGTCATGGTAATTAGACCTTGGCAAGTTCCCTATAATGCCATTGCATGGTTATCATTACAATGCAAAATCCAAATGTGTTCTTTGCATCTTGTAGTTATTTTCCAGCATATTTTTTTTTTCCTTCCCACTGAGTTAAAAATCTCTTTTACTTCTTGGAACAGTTTGGGCTGGTCTCTCTACGCCTGATTGTGTCTCTGCCGCTACAAAATTTCTCTCCTGGTTTGTGTAATCATAGGTTTACTCTTTTTTCTCCTTTTCATCATAAATTCTTATGTATGATGTTTGACCTGCTCGAAAGAAAATCACCACATTACGTGCAAATGGGCTTGACTGCCTTTGACACCAGGGAAGTATCAGATTGATTTTCAGCAGTAGTTATTCACACACAAACCTTCACAGCCTGGCACCTGTGTATCTATCAAACCCTTTTGGTAGCCCTTGTTTCTGGGCATACCCTTGGGTCAATGAACAAACCCTTGCTGTCAATTGTATCCATTTGCCAGCATCTCTAGGGAATAAAGAGGAAGCACAGCTACAGAACCAAAGGTTAGGAAAATTCATTAAACAAAAATAATGAATCCCTCAGTTCCTAAGCACCAGTTCGGCAAGGATATTTAATTACTTGCTGGTCTTTAGTCATATCCTCTTAGTGAGGGATGTGTTTATGAACTTGTGGTAGATTGGAATCAAATAGAGTTTGAATTCAGTGCTTAAGATTAAAAAAAAAAAAATAAAAGGAGAAAAAGCAAAGAGATAAATCTAAACTTTCCAGATTAGATTTTTGGAATTATTGTGACAATCCTGATGCAAAAAGATTGCAACTATTTTAGGCATAGTTACCTAATAATTTCAGTTCTCTTTTACAAAGAGACAGTTCCAATTGATATCTAGCGGTGAGTTATGAATGTCTCTTTATCAGTTGAAATAGGATATCTGTGCACATAAATTTGCCCAAATGCATACCTGCTGAGTACACTACTGTCTACTTACTCCTAAGCATTTTAAAGACAATGGCATTTTTATTGTGAAAGGTACTTCCACGGTTTGCAGCTCTGTTTATTTGTTTATCTCCACTAAATAATGCTTGTATGGAGTCCTGGAAAGGTGAGCCCAGCAAGATTCTGCAACACTTAAAAAATTTCCTCCCTTCTGCTCCCTTGTCACCCTCCTCTTTTTTATGTCTGGAACATTCCAAAGTCTTAATGAGTGTCTTTGTCAATCCATAGTCCCTTGCAATATTTATCACAGAATCTTAGAACCACAGAACCACAGAATGGTTTGGGTTGGAAGGGACCTTAGAAATAATCTCATTGCAATGCCCCTGCCATGGGTAGGGACACCTTTCACTAGACAAGGTTGCTCAGAGTCCCATCCAGCCTGGCCTTGAACACTTACACAGATGGAGTATATGCCATTCACAGATAATAAGAACAAACAAAAAGAGAACATAAGCAACTAAAATCAGGTTAATACCACTGTTTAGTCAAGCGTGGCTTAGCAATGAGTGCGGTGTGCAGTTGTTTCATCAAATGTCTCAGCATTTTACTCAAGATTTAAACATCTAATCTTTTCCTGCTGATGTTCCTCAACTGAAAGTTCCATACACTGTTGCCTGACCGCCTCAGAAAAGTGCAGGTGCAGACGAAGGATGTAAAAGTTAAAGTCATAACACATAATTTAAATGTCTTAACATTTATTTAAGGGTATTAAGACCTGAAAGATATTTATGATCAGCCAGACTGGGGTTAAATTTTTGGTTTGTTTTTTTTTTTTCTCCTCTAGAATGAAATTTTCCTTATGAGTTTTTTCATAGACAGAGAGTGAGTTATGACATAACTTATCTGCCAATATCTTTTCAATGGCACTGTAGGGGTATGGTGGTTTATTGTACTCTAGGTCTCTTGGGATCCAGGAAATGGAGGTTTATGTCTGCCACTTGCCTAATTGCAAATTATCTCTATTTCTGCTTCTCAATTTCTTTTCTTTTTTTCTTTCAGTAAGATGGACCCCTTTGCAAGAGGTCCTCAAGTTTCCTGGCAGTCTGATATTTTTGAGCAACTATGTTTTCAAAGACACTAGTTCCTCTGTTGAAATGAAAACTTTCAAAATCAATCAGACTTAAAAAATCCGAGTTCATTATCTCCTTTATTGATTATTTCTGTGTTTTGGAAAGTCCTGTGTTACTTCTGTCAAAATGAGAAAACTCCCTTGAAATGAGTTTATTAATGCATCTAAGAACTGAGGCACCACTGTTCTCACATTCGAAGGAATAAATCTCTTCAACGTCTAAAAAAATCCTGTGTCTACTCCGGTGGGTAATTCTGACATTGTTGTGCATCCTGTGATTGTTATTATGGGATGTTTGTAGATGGTGCCCGTTTGGAATCTAATATGAATACTGACAGCAGAGTTAGCACACTTCGCTTAGACTCAATCCATCCAGATTCTTGGAAGATAACTCTTTCATAACTTGGTTTTGACCCAAGGATGTTTTTGCCTTTTTTTTTTTTTAATATTACAATAAAAGGGATATCCTCTTGATAATAGCATGCATTTCCTGAAAAAACGTTAAAGTACTTTTTGTTCTTTTCCTCTTTTTTCTTCCACTTAGGTCTGGGAGGAGATCGTGTGACATCCATTACCTGACACAGAATAGATTTATGGGATGTTAATGCCCTTTACATTACTTTTCAGCTTGTCAGAGCTTAAATTCTGAGACAAGTTCTCTTAAAAGGAGACCAGAAAGAAACAGAAGTAATGATGAAAATAAATATTTCGGAAAGCCTCTTGAGATAATCTGTTCTTTCTAAGAGAAAAGCTTTATTTTTCTATATTTCAGTTTTTCATCAATAAAACACAGAGGATAGGAAATATATCTGAAAGTCATGGAGCTTAGGGACCCAGTGAGTAATATCTGCAAAATGAAGATGTTTCAGAGGTGTATCCTTGCCACAAAAGCACAGGGTAGCCTCTCTGTATCCCACTGCCTGCTATTGCAGTTGTTGCTAGTTGGAATCATCCTTTGAAGGTTGCTTTGTGACCTGTATGAAATGACTTTAGCACCCACCAGCAATTACTGTGCTGACTGTTCTCTCCTTTATATAAAGTCATATTGGTAGCGTTTTGGATCACCTTTGACACCTCAGAGACAATGTGACATGGCAAGCTCTTTTATGACTCCACTGCAAGTTTCTTTCCTGTCGTACTAAAGCAGAGTGATGAGCAACCAGAAGTAAACTTGCATTGCTCTTCCTTACTCCCTCTCTGCTCTTGGGACGTCAAAACATTGGATACAGCATGGGTTTATCTATTCTATTAAATTTTAAGGTTGTCTGGCACCGAGACCACCCTCCGTGCAATGACTCACGTTCACACTCTTAAACCCTTTTCCCTCAAAGACAGCACAGTTGCTTTCCAGTTGTCAATTGGAAACAGTCCCTGGTCTGTGCTAGAGCTCAGGCTGTGTTTGGGAAATGCTTGGAGGATGTTCCCTCTCATGGAAACATTGCCAGGGATTGCTCTAAGAATCTAGTAGCTTGAGGAACATTTTCTGGTATAATCTAATTTAGCGGTGTTGATGGAGGCAGCCTGTCCTTGTGGCACTGCTGAATAGCAGTGAAATCCCTTTCTGAGCACACCACTGGATAATAATGCACAAAGATGTCCCAAGATGAACCATAAAATTATTCTAATACTTATACTATCATCCTTGTGCAACACAGGAAATTTTGGGACCTCTGTTGAAAATGTTGACCTCAAATTTGTACTAAAACTTAAAAGGAGGGCTAGGGGAGAAAATTACTGTGTTGGTTTTTGTCTGGGATAGTGTTGGTTTTCTTCACAGTAGCTGGGATGGGGTTGTGTTTTGAATTTGAGCTGAGAACCACACTGATAGCTCAGGGATGTTTTTGTTATTGCTGGGCAAGGCTTACACACAGTCAAGGTCTTTTCTACTCCTCACCCCACCCCACCAGTGAGGAGGCTGGGGATGCACAAGAAACTGGGAGGGGGCACAGCTGGGACAGCTGACCCCAAATTATCCAAGGGATATTCCATAACATATGGCATCATGTTCAGCAATAACAGCTGGGGGAAGAGGAAGGAAGTGGGGGACGTTGAGAGCAATGGTGGCCTTTGTCTCCCCAGGTCTCTGATACCTGTGAGGAAACCCTGCTTTCCTGGGGACAGCCTGCCTGTTTGTGGAAAGTAGTGAATTAATTTCTCAGTTTGTTTTGCTTGTGTGTGCAGCTTTTGTTTTACTTGTTAAACTTTTTATCTCAACCCTCAAGTTTTCTCCCTTTAACCCTTCTCCCCCCCACCCCACTGGGTGGGAGTGAGTGAGCAGCTGTTTGGGGCTGAGCTCCTGACCATGGTTAAACCAGGACACTGACTGACTGGTATTAGAGACTGAGATTTGGGAAAAGCCCTACTAAGACTTCTGGACCAAGTCATGATGCGTGCCTCAAGCAGGCAAGATTACACCAGGAAGAATATGAAAAAGGAATAAATGTGGTGATAGGGATTTAAAAAACCCTTATTCTCTAAGACATTAGCCAAGTTTATTGAGCGGTGGTAGAGAAGAATCCTTTGCAATGGGGAAGGTATGTCACAAACACTCCTTTGTTAGACTAAAATCTCTTTATACTGGCACTTGGCTAAGTCACACATTTCCAACAGCAACAGACAGGAGATTGCTCTCTCTTTTCACTACAGGACAGATGACACCTGTGTGTGACACCTGAGGAGGGTCAAAAGCCTCTACAAGTAAGAGCTGGGGACTTTTTAAAACCTGACTCTATTTGCCTAAATCTCTCCAGTCCTAATCTGAGAAGAACATGTCATGGAGTGACTCTACTAGAAGCAAAATCTCAAGACTGGCAGCAAAAATCCACCTGATCAGAAAAAAGTACCAGATCAAACAATCAGAAAAAAAAAAGTGAGCCATTTTACGGTCTTAGAGATCCAAATTACCTACTGAGATGGTTATTATCAGTAGTTAAAAGAGAATCAAAACAAGAAATGGCCAAATTAAATGATAAAATAAAAAAATAGAAGGTTAAAAAAAATCGTTTATGAAGCAGACAGATAATTTCAAAAAGCTTTCATACCAGGAATAGGGCACCATTACAATGAGAAAACCTTTAATTATGTTGTAAAGGTCTGATATTCCACTGAAATGTCATTTCAAAATAAACTTCTAACAGTTAATTATCAGTGATATTTAACTTGTGGGAAAATTAAATATCACCACATACTCCTGTGATCATTTTATTGCTTTTGTAGACATTTTAATATTTTAATGGTTTCCAAGTAACAATGAAAAAGGCATGCCACCAAGTGTGTTTTCTTGGCTTTCTGTGGATAATCATATAACCTTTTCTTTGTGTTCTTCATACAAAACAGACCTCTGAGTCAGTGAGGGACAGGACTGAAGGGAAACCTTTTGGGAATAAATATGGGAATAAACATTGCTCTGATTCCCTTAGCCAGCATGATTCCTGGGAAAGAAGTTTTATTAGCTGTGATAACTAGAAATACAATGCTGAATGAACAAATATTGAAACCCTGCTAGTATTCAGTTAGAAAATCAGATGAATGTGCAGTATTCCAGCTAGTGATCTATGTATTATCCAAAGCTTATAAAATGGACTGTACAGTTAGACCTTAGGATGCAGTGACCCCAATCATGCACAGACTGGGAGGTTGGAAAGGGAAACCTGTGCTCTTGTTGTATAAATGAATATTATACAAGCTAAAGGACTGAGATTGTCAGGAAAAGGTAGGAATTTTAAGTCCAGAAGGGACTATTATGTGAATAACCAGCTATTTTGATTGATTTGGCTTTAATAATGGATTGGTCCAACTCACCACAACTGGCTGGGTGTTATTCATCCTTCTCCAGGATGAGCCAATGAAAACATGAATCATTAAGGGGATTTGGCTCAAAAAGGCTGATTTGTCCCTCACTGCCATATTATTTGCCTGTTTATAGCAATTGCTTCTAGTTCTGAACATTGTGCTGTGGAAAGTTCCAAAATAAATACTGTTATCTTAAAATAGCCTTATCATCCTAAGAGGGACATTATGAAAGGACAGGAAAAGGTAGGAAAAGGACAGAAGAGCAATTGTAAAATCCATAGAGGTCTTGCTGTTGTGTTGTGTATTAGCTGAGATGCTTATCAAGTTCTGATTTCCAGGGGCTTTACGTGAAGTTATGACAAAATTCCTGGAAATTGAAGGTAATGGAATTTCTGACAAAGTCAACAATCTTCTGCATGGAATAACAAAATGAGTAATTTTGCTTGCTCCTGTAAATTAACCCGTCTTCAGAGAAATTGTGAGACAATCTTTCCATGGTAGTGGGAAATCCATACAACATTCTTCAAAGCGTGAAGAAAGCAAAAGAGTGCTTCCGAGTTAGAACTTGCAGGACTGTTGTTAACTCTTTTAATGTGCAACAGGCTTCTGCATCTTCCACCAAGTTGCAGAGTCTCCTAAGGTCATATTGTTTAAATGCTTAAATGCTCCCTGAGCATTAGTTCCTTAGTTAATGCCTTAGTTCATGTTGTGTAAACTGACAAATGCCTCTCAGGAAAACTCTTACACTGCAGAGAGCAAAAGAGGTGGTGATGCCTGGTTAGACACAAGGTTGACTGATAAACAGAAAGGGTAGCCAGTTTGTTGGAAATAATGCCATCACAGAAACAAAGAATCATAGAATGGCTTGCGTTGGAAGGGACCTTAAAGATCATCTAGTTCCAACCCTTCCGCCATGGGGTTTTGGTACATCTGCACCCATAAAATGAAGTTTTTCAGAATACAAGACAAATTGCTTTACTGAATGTTTTATCTTTCTTGGAGCTTCCTGGTGATAAACCTTTTTATGTTCACATGTTCAAAGGTCTGTGTAAAACCTGCTCCCCTCAAAGCAGTTGGAGGTATGTCAGGTAATTTCACTTGTAAGCAGGTGGTATCACAGGGAGCATCACTGGCATTTTAAAGGACTGTTTGAGAACCCGGCTATTAAAATGAAGAGCTGACTCTGAAGAGAAAGGCAAAAGACATTGCTAGAACATTTTTGGTTTCTCTGGCAAAGAGTTCATGGTATTGTCCAGAGGTCTGTTAGGATAATCACAGCACTTTTTCCCTCTTTTGCTCAAATACAGGTTTGCTTCCAGTGAGAGATTAAGAATCTGGCAGCCTTAGGAGTTTTCTGATTTGGACAGTTTTCAGCCCCAACTCAGTCTCCCTTCCCTCCCCAGAGGCAGCCAGTAATGTCTCTTTCCCTCAAAAAATCCTTTTTGTCCTTAATTCTAAATGCCAGGTCTTAGCACTAAGCCAGGTATTGAGGGGGTATGAACTGGAGTCAATTGATCTGTGTGGATTTATCTCTGCTAAAGATTTTGCTTACCATTATTTATCAAACAGAGTCACAGTACTTTGCTGGGCAGAGGAGAGGCACGAACAGTCCACAGCAGAGGTAAAGATGGTGTTACTACCTAAACCAGTTCATATTTGACACTGGACTGTGCTATTACTTCATCAGAAAACTCTATTTTACATCCACCTTTGCAAAGATGCATATGACTATGCAAACTAAAGGTTATAGAGAATTATATATTTATTTCTACAACCTTTTGTTTTACCTCTTTTACCTCTGCAAAATGTTGTGGTCTTCTATCACTCTGAATTACTACAGATTCATATCTCATGTTTTCAGTTCTTCAGGTCCCCCCATAAAATTCTGTTGCAAATATAATGAGCAGCACAACTAGATATGAAAAGCAGGAGAGAACTAATGCATGGGGATGGTTTGGAGTGTTTTGAACTAACTCGTTCCATCAAGGTCAACCAGTTTAAATTTCCAGAGAAAGTGGATTTCCAAAGAAAATCAACAACTGGTTTCAATCCATTTTGAAAAACTTCGCAAGCTTTAAAATCAACAGAGAAATGTTTCTTATTAATTTTGTATTTTGAAAGGCATTAAACAAAGCTTGAACTAAGATAAACAATTGTCTGTTTCTAAAGTAGCAATAAATTGTCCCATGGGGAACATTTTGTGCATTTTTGTTTGGTTTTTTAAGTGGAAGTATTATTACTTGTGGTATTTTAAACATATCAAAAATGGTTACAAAAACATAAGAAAATTACAAAATGTGGAATATTATATGTTGACTAAAGCTCTGATTCTGGACATAGTGAAAAGATAACAATAAAAATAGGCTCAGTTTAACTTAAAATTATTTTCCCTGACCTTCTTGAAGTTTGAGAGAGTGGCAGGGAATGAGTGAAAGCTTAAGATTTGGTAATAGATGAGTAGTTTTGCTGAGAGTGATTCTCAACTGACTGAAGTCTCTGAAAGTCCCATTGTCTCACTGAGAACACTTTAATTCAGAGCAACAAGAAGCTTCATGTACATCATTACCAACTCTTCCACAATTGTTGCCATCTCTAGAGTGACGTTTGGAGGAAATACTGGAAAGAAAACATACACAGTGGCTCAGAACAGAAACTATTAGGTGAAAATCTTTGGCATGAGCTGAGCAGAAAAGACAATGTGATCAACATGAACTGTCTTATATTTAAAATCTCATGTCTAAATCCAGATTTTATTATAATTACTTTTTGTTCACTGCACTAACATCTGTCTTCAAGTTTATAGGGTGTTTTTTTTCTTTTTTAATATGGTATTAAGGAGCACAATAGAAGTTATTCTGAGTTTATTAGTGGTCAGCTGATTTTTTTTTCCATATTAGTAGAAGACAGAATATTCAGATGTTAGCTACAGTAAACTCAGCCCCTCTTTTTCTCAGTATTTCCTATCTTGCCTCTAGTTTACCCAGTTATTTGGGAAACTGAGCAAAGGATGTAGTCAGAACAGTTACTCTTAGAAAATAATGATTTCGAAACTGAAAATGAAGACAAGAAACAGGTGTTACCACTGAAAATTGTTTAAGTAGACCTTTTCTTCCTAAAGTTTACATATAGGCACATGCTGGAGAAGAAAAGGCTCCAGGAAGACCTTATAAAAGATTCCCAGTACCTAAAGGTGCTACAAGAGAGTCAGAGAGAGACTTTTAAAAAGGGCGTGGAGTGATAGTACAAAGGGGAATGGCTTCAAGCTGAAGGAGAATAGATTTAGATTGGATAGTGAGAAGAAATTAATTATTGTGAGGGTGGTGAGGCACTGACAAAGGTTGCCTAGAGATGTGTTCAAGGCCAGGTTGGATTGGGCTTTGAGCAACCTGGTCTAATGGAAGGTGTCCCTGCCTGAGGCAGGGAGCAGAACTAAGGTCACTTCCAACCCAAACCACTCTATGATTCTATAATTGCATGTCTGTGCATACACACAGGCAAACACAGAACAGAGGTCAATGGACCTCCATGCTTTTGTAGCACTTGTGGACCTCATTAATCTTAACTTAAGAAGTAACTCCCATTGATATTGAAAAAACACCAAGGAGAACACAGTGGATTGATGGGATGGGCTTTTCATTCTAATCCTGTTGAGTGAAGGCTGAAGTAAAAGGAGCAGCGGGTGGCTCAAAAAACTTGGGCAGAACATTGGCCAGGCAGGAATTATACTGGGAAAAAAACCATAAGTTAAGAGCAGGAAGAGCTAATGCAAACAATATTGGGAGAGGGTGAGGAAGTGTTCAGGAGTAGAAACATTGTGAGGTAAAACTGCAAGACTCAAAGGACATGAAAGAACTGGTTTGACTTTCTGTCCTCCATCTGCCAGTACGAGCTCATATGTACAATATAGGTTGCCATTTCCAGCACAGGTTTTGTGGTTCTAACCTTCTGACAAACATATAAAAAACCCATTACAGTGTGAGCCAAACTCCTGTCAGCAGCCCAAGGAGAAGGATATAGCTCTGGCTTCTCTAATTTTGCCTACAACCCAGATGGAAGTACAAGCACTTCTATGTTGAAGTGCCAAACAACTCTCCCAAGGCTTATATTATCTTTTCTTCGTCTTGCCTCAGAAAAACTTCCCTGTTTCTGGGGACTCCGCAGCTGTGCACGCTCCAGCGAAAGGCTGAGCGTGGCCAGCCAAGTCCTGTGGATTTGCTTTCCAGCTCTTGTAACGAGGCTTCCCCTCCCTCTCAGTCCCATCAAGGACTGCTCAACAAGGAAGTGCAGCTGCAGAATCTGCACAGATTCTTTAAAGCAATATTTAAAGGCAAAGTTGCTCGTTTTCTTGAAGCGACCACATTGCAAACAAAAGAACACCAAAGCAATCATGCAACAACGGCCTAGGAGAAAGATGAGGAAAATAATATGGGGAGGTTGTAAGAGGGAAAGTGGAATTTGACAGAGTTGATAGCTTTAAACATGAATCTGTGCCTTAATTCTGTTGCTTTAACCTTGCCTTTGGTATAATTTTTTATGAATAACATACAGTTTGAGCTTCAGGTTCCTGTAAATCAGAGGATTAAGACATAAAAGTGGAATATAGAATGATTGCTACACCAAAATCATTAACATTATGCCTATAAATAGTGTTTCATTAAATACACTTTAAGTAATATTGGGTAATATAATCTCTTACTTCCTCATAAAGCCTAATGTTGATTTTAGAAAAGAAGTGACCTCCAAGTAAGGACTATATCAATTCATCCCACTTTAGTGCCAGGATATAACTGTTCCCCCTCTGGAGTAAGAGTAAACGTATTCTTCCTAATTTGACTGCACAATGCCTGACCTAGTATTATTCAAGGGGTAGAGAATGAATAAGAAGGTAATATAGAGGTGTAGTTTGACCAGGTAGGTGTAAGAAGAAGACTCTTGTTTGTGACTCAATCAATAAGAGGAAGAAATTTCTGTTATATCAATTAATTCTATGCATTGGGCTGTATGGGCATTTTGCTTCCTGCATTCAAAGCCAAATTCTGGAAATCTTGGCCTCGTTCAAATAGATAAGTTCAGGGTAAAAAATTCTTTGCCTTCAAATATCACAGAATTGGATGTGGGGGAGAACAGGGTAATCAATAATCTTTGTGAACTCTGTGTTATTGTACCTTTCTGCTTATCTTGGGGTGCTCTGGGGCACCTCTATAGCTTTTCCTGTGGGGAATACTTAGCTACAAGTAACCCTTCACACCTCAACCTAAATGGGCCTGGGATCTTTGGATATCACTTCTTGCTCTCATGTCAGAGAGAAGATAACTTGGGTTCCTCCTTGCAGAAAAAACACGTAGTTCTTCCTAAAAGGACTCTAATATAATTTGTTGCATTGGAATTCACAGTCAGCCCTTAGCTCAGTTTGCACAAAAGCTTTAGAAAAAAAAATAGATGCCCTGGATTACAGCTCAGGCCATGGAGACTGTTGGAATTCAAAGAACAGCTAAGATCATTTTTCAGTGTTATACTGTAGTTCCAACAGTAGCAACCCTAAACATAAAATCAATAGTCTGTCCTACCATAAATTCCATCCATTCCCCTAAACAAGTTGCATAGTGTGTCTATATCTAGTGGTACATCTTAAACTAGGAATAAAAGAACACATCCTTTTTTTTTTCCTCAGAGAGGTAGTAAGAATAAACTCAAGAGAACTGTAAAGATATTACCAAAACACACAACTCTGTGGAAGATATCTGTGTTTGCGTGGGCAAAAGGGCAGCTTGTTTTGATAATTGTTGATTGCACTGAATTGCAATGATGTTCTCTTAGGCATATGAGGGATATAATTTTATATCATTCAAGTTAGGCTGAGATACCGTGAAAAGTGGCTAGTTTGAAATGTGATACATAAATCTAAATAACACTTCCTTCATGACACATGCATTTTTAACAGTTAATTTCTTTAGGTAACAGAAAAAAAAAAAGGCAGGAAATTTTCTGCTTCATTCTACCCTGGCTGCAGTAATTAAGACTCTGTTATTCATACTTATCTCTAGCAGCTGTAGCATCATTTTCAAAGCCACTAGATGTGTACAGTTGGATATTAAATCAGAATCATTGGGCCCAGGAATGGGAAATTCTTTCCCATTTTTGTGCATCCTTTTGACAAAAGTAAACATTTTTTTAAAAAAGAATTTAGTGTTAATTTGTTAATTTAGAATTGAGTGACAACCGTATTGATTTCTATATGTAGCTATTTTTTCTGACAGATAGATTTAAATACTTTAATCCTAATTTATATTTAGAAGTTTCCTATTTGATTCCTTCATCTGATGATTGCACTGAGAGAAGTCACTTCAGCACAGCCCATCATTTATGGAGAGCCTTCCTGAGAAACTTCAATTTTTCTGTTCTGTGCAAGCTGGCTGACTACTATGACTTATTGCTAACTGAGGACAGGGTTCACGAGTAGCTGCTGGGGTGACCTGAAGGAGTAAACCTCAAACCTCTAAAAGAAATAAAGTCTTTTACTGCCTGACAGATGGATGATAATAATCACACACACTCATGCAGCACTATTATTTCAGCTGTTATTATTTCAGCATGTAAGATAGGGCTGAAATTTCAGGCAGGAATAAAAATAACAGTTTTCATAAATAACATCTAGGAAAAAATATCACCCAAAAGACAAAAAAACTGCATAGAATAGGAGTAACCAATATGGACTATGGTCCAGATCCCAGGAACCATTAAATCATTGGATTAAATTAGATAAATTTCAAAAAGAAGCTACGACAATGATCTAAAGGATAAAACCCTACAGTCTACAAAGGCTGTTTAAAAAGGGTATAAAAGAAGAGCAGGAGATGGGTACTTGATAAAAGTAAAAAGTTGGGAAGACGCTTCAAATTTGAAGTGAAAAACTTGTTCTTGGCCATGGCAGTCAGGACAAGTGCAGTGGATGTTTAATTGCATTAACAAATATTAAAACAATGCTAAGAAAATTGAATGTTAAGAAAATCCTTTTAACAATAAGGCTAGTGAAGCACAAAATAAGTTTTCTCCCTTGCTTAGAGAGTCTTCAGCCACCTCTGTAAGAGGTTTTTTAAATAGGCCAGGAAAGGAGATGTGAGACATGATATGAATATGGTTCATTTTATCTCAGGAAAATGAATGTTCTAGAAAGCCTCTTGCAATCCTTTCCAGACTGAAGAACCCATGGCTGAGTATGGAGCAAAACCAGACATCACACCATTCTACACAAGGAGCACAAACTGCCACAGCAACCATGAATCCTCTGTCAGTTTATCAGCTGAACTTTGCTAACCCACCCTACACACTGCTCATGTTGTTGGACCTTCTGCAACTCCAGTTGAAAGATAGAAACAAGGGACCTAAGGGAGAGCAGGAAAAATAATTGAAGATTTTTCTTTCTTGTTGTAGTGGTATGTCTGCTACCTTGGCAATCAAATGATATTAGTAAATTTATAGAAGAATTAGCTTGTTTTGTTGTTGCAAAAACTGAAGCTTGTAAGAAAGACAAGAATGTAGCCATGCAGAGACAGGAACAAATATGAGCAAGACACATGCCTTTTTTTCCCCATAAAATGTTTGGTTTAGAGAAAAATACTGTTTCTTCCCATTAACTTTCTCTTTACAAATATATAAACAACATAGACATTTCTAGTTTTTAGAAAATCATGAATTCACATATATTAAGCCTGTCTTAGTTGAGATGTCCAACAATAATTTGTAAACCTATTCAACCTATATTTCTGCACAGCATTAATGATATACATGAGTGAGGGTGGTCAAGCACTGAAGGTCAAGCTTAAGGAGTTTGTGGAGATATATCCTTGGAGATATTCAAAACCCAACTGGACAAAACCTGAGTAACCAGTGTGTAGGTTTAACCCATTTGTGTATGAGGTGGTGTATGCTAACCTCAGCCATGCTGTCATTTTATTATTAATTGAAAGAACAGGAAACTTCAGAGGTTGTCTGACTTCTGTGATGGTTTTCTCCATTAGTTATCAAAGAAACTAGGTTTCTAGTGTTGCTGTTTCAATTAAGTACCCAGATTTAGTTTCAGTTAATCCAAGTTAAGAGAAGGACTTTAACATCTGGGCTAATAGCCTCAAGTTTTATGTGCGTAATCCTATCCAATGGGCTTTTATGAAAAATGAAATTAAGAACACGGTATTTTTTTCAGCATGTAGTGCCATTTCCAGTAGCTGGAATTTGCTACCCTTAGCACAGCTTCTGTCAAACACCAAGCAATTATCCAAGTAACATGTTCAGTCTTTCACCTACTGTGATTTATAGAAGTTAATACCAAGGTACCTCAGCAGCCAGAAAAGAGGAGCTGTTTGAGGATAAAACAGCTACTGATCAAGAGGGAGATGGGACTCATGAAGAATGCAGTTCTCTGAGCTGTTAGACACATTATGTGTGACTGAAGGTTCACAGAGCAGATAATCAGTCAGCATAGACTATAATCTGGAACAATCCCTTTGTTTCACATTAGTCCTAACACCATCTCATATTAAAGATAAATGCTGTCTTCTCAAAGACCATGCATAATCACAATTTTCCCAATTTCTACCATGGCTTGTTTAGTGCATCAAAGTCATCTTTGTTTTACTTTCCATTCAGTAAGACTTGGTGCAAGAAATCTCTCGGGCTCTCTTGTAGCACGCAAATCAAAAACTAAGACCCGTCCCAAACACTCGATGCTGTGTGCAGGGCTCTTTGTTTTGCTTTCCTACAGGACAGCCAAGTAGTGAATTCACTGGAATCTGACTTTCTGAGTGATAATGATTCAATATTACTAACCACATCAAATATCTCCTGATTTTCCCTCTCATGTTGGTCATAAACAGTTAGTGTAATTTTTTATTCTCTTCAGTTCCTTCATGTCTGTCACGAACTCTTCTGGAAGCTTTGAATCCCTCCCAGATGCTCTTCAGTATTTGAAAGAGTAGACAAATTCTTTTTTAAAGTACCACAATAGACTTGTGGATAGTTTGTGAATTGTCACAACATACTGTGTTCTCAGAGGTGATAACTTCTTAAAAGAAAATGTAAAGTTAAATTTTCAGCCTTGCTACAGATGGCCAGCATTTTTTGGTTTTCAAGTTACTTTAAAACTCATTTCATTTCCAAAATAAAGTAAAATTTCCAACTTAGAAAGGTTGTGAGTTATGGGAAATATCCAAACATCTTATCTAATATATGTGGACATGAAAGAAGGAGATGAGCAAAGGCTCCTCGGGGAAGTATAGAATCACTGGCAGGTTCAAAAATTGCGTAGACATAGCACTTCATGATATGGTTTAGTGGACATGGTGGTGTTTGGTTAAAGGCTGGACTTGATGATCTTGGATGTCTTTTCCAATCTTAACGATTCTGTGATTTTTTTATTCTATAACTTGACCATATATCATCATGATGGAATATATATTTTTCTGGTTTAGATACACCAGGTTTGAGCATGGATCCCACACTGGACATGTCTGCATGTCTTCAGTGAAGTGAATCCTGATTTAGACTTTCATTCAGAAGTTCTGTGTCTGACTCAGCCAGGAGGTGGAAAGGGGTGACCAGGCATACTGGACTGTGTGGATTTGATGGTCTGGAACATCAGACCCATAGAAGTATACAGTTTTGGTAGCAGGGGGGCTATAAGGCCTTCTGTGAGAAGCTGGTAGAAGTTTTCTCCATGTCTGATGGAGCCAATGCCAACCAGCTCCAAGAAGGACCCAACTCTGGTCAAGGCTGAGCTCACCAGTGGTGGTGGTAGTGCCCCTCAGGTTTAAGAGATTTAAGAAGGATATAAAACCTCTGTATAACTGCACCCAGAAAGAGGGGTGAGAATGTGTGAGAGAAACAGCCCTGCAGGCACCTGGCTCAGTGAAGAAGGAAGGGCAGGAGGTGCTGCAGGAACCGGAGCTGAGATGCCCCTGCAGCCTGTGGTGCAAACCATGGTGAGGCAGCTGTGCCTCTACAGCCCATGGAGGTACTTGATGGAGCAGAGATCTACCTGCAGACCCTGGAGAACCCCACACTATTGCAAGTGGATGCCTGAAGGAGGCTGTCACCCCATGGGAAGCCCATGCTGGAGTAGGCTCCTGGCAGGACCTGTGGACCCATGGAGAGAGAAGCCCACACTGGAGCAGGAGAAATTTGAGGAGTCCTCCTCCCCATGAAGAGGAAGGAGCAGAAGAGACAACATATGATGAACTGACAGCAGGCCCCATTCCCTGTCCCCCTGTGCTGATGGGTGAAAAGTGATAGAGAAGCTTTGATGGGCACCTGGTGTCCAAACAGGGTCAATCTGCCACAGAAACAAGACTTTGGTCTTGTATGGAAAAGCAGCCTGCAAAAAATACTCAGTATCGTGTCCCATAGGACAACAAGAGACCAATTTGCAAATCAAGATGGTGCTTGGTTTACGTTTTAAAGCAAGAAAACCATCAGGCCTTCTAATCTCTGCCTAGAAAAACACAGCTGCAAAACCACTATACTTTTTTGTACCTATCTAACCTTTTTTTCAGATATTACTGAAATTTCCTCAAATACTTCCTGCAGCAGCAGCATGCTCCTTCCTGGAAAGTTCCACATGCACCATGCAAATACATGCACCCATTTAAAGTTTATTGCTTTTAGTTTCATCTGTGGTGGACATGGGGTGAGTTGTGTCTCCCAAAACAACTCATAAGTTATGAAGGTTTATTTTTAAAAAAATAAACTGAAGCTTTATGTTCTGAAACCATTTTCACTGTCATAACTACAAAGTGAACTTGTGAGTGAAGCCTGTTGTGATATCGCCTTCTGAAGGCACACAAGGTTCCATTTACGGCAGGGAAAATGTTGCATTTGGCATTTCTCTTTTCAGGGTGGCTGTGTACCAATGCTGATATAATTATCTGAGTTCAAAACTAATAGCAGGGGAAAACTGACTTACACTACATTCACTTTTGAAGGTAGGAGCATGACTGGCAGGAAAATAGCTGATGTTGCTGGTCTCTGGGTTTTCATCATTAGCCTTGAGGATGTATGAGCCATTAAAAAGGAATAAAGGAGTGCTGTCACTGTTCAGCAGTTTGCATGTCTATATACTATAAAAAAGTCCTGCTCTTGACACTAAAATCCACTTTCTCATCCTACACCCACACTAGGTTTTCTTACTGAGAGATTCAGCACCAATCTTCCACCCACTGACCAACTGACTCCTCAATTTTTGACATTGCTGAGACCAAGTTAGTTTAGGTGATGGAGTTTTTCCACACCGAGGGTTCACTCCAGAGTTTGTGAAATTGACAAAAGTCCTTCTGTTTATTTCACTGGTTGTTGCATCCGGTTAGCAAAGAACAAACGTTCCTACTTAAAGTTCAAGTTATTTCTCATTGAAAGGAAAAGTAACCAGCAAAAATGAACTGGAGGGGACCTACAAGAGAGGGCAATTTCAAGAGTGCTCACCTAATGGGATTGCATAAGCTTTCTCCTAACAAAATGACATTCATGCTATGCCAATGTCAGTCTGACATATGGAAGACACATTTGGAGGCCTGGTTTGATGCTTCTCAGGAGGGTAGGAAGTGCTGAATTTGACCATATCAAGGCTCAGGACAGAGCTAACCCACAAAAAGTGGAGAAACTGAAGAAAGTGGTACAACTAAAGCAGGTATCTATGAAACAAAAAACTGGGATATAGATTTTTCTGCTCCTCCTGTCAACAGAGCACGAGAAGGGTGAAAACAGCAACTTTCAACATTCCCTGGTACAAATTCAGCCCATTCAACACAAAAGCAATTATTATATTTGTTGAATGTCCTCCTCTGCTACCATCAGTCACAGCATCTAACCTGATTTTTCCACACTCTTACAGGGAATGAGAAGAGTCAAGGAAGATTTGCTGCTTCCTCAGCAATGCTGTTGACTATCCCTAGAGCTGCCCATGGTACCTGCTATATAAAATTACAGCAGTTTCAGGGATGTATGATACCAACTGGCTTTGAGTTCTGCAAGGAAACTATTTTAGTGCTGTCTAACATACAGAAGTCTCTAAAAATGCACATAAACTCTGGGGAATGCCACCTGAGACAAGTGAAGATTTTGAGTTAACTCACTGAGAGCATAAACCTGGGATGAGACAAACCACAGAGTTTTCAAAAAAAAAGAAAAAAAAGAAAAAAAAAGTTCACCTTTGTATATTATGAACCTGTCTTAGTTTTTAAAATGGAATAAGGCAAAGCTCATTCATTTCTTTGAAAGAATGTTCTCAGGGAAAGATGTGGCTTGTGTGTCAAAATGAGTGACTTTTAGAGATCTTCATAATTTTTCTTTTAACATTTAAATGTGTATGTCTCAAAAAATATCCCGGTACAAATTTGTATTCCTAAATACAGCTCTCATCTCCCTCTGCCTACACCACCTGCCATTTCAGATTTCTGAAATGGAGTAGGAAAGAAAACACTTAGAGAAGCTTCAGGTTGATCTTCTCTCCACTCATATATTTTATATTACTTTTTTCCTGTTACTCTTCTACCCAACTTAATCAATTCTGTTCTGTTAAGTCTCTTTCACAGAATCCATCCTCTTTGCCACCTAGGCTTCTCATATTTTCTGTTGCCCTTCTCAGCACTTTTCTATTTCTTTCCCTTAGTTTTTAGAACAAAGTTATCAAACTCAAATGTACTTTGGTGAGTGAATGCAAGTACTCCTATAATAGCCTTAATATTTGGTAAAGGGTTCTTCATTCAATTCTAATTTAGCCTTCAGTCTCACTTGTTTTTTTAAGAATCCCTGCTAGACATTGAGACTGTGTTTCACCAAGTGTCCTTGCAGCATTTCTCTTCTCTAAAGCACCAGGTATTGGCATGTTTCAGCAACAGGCGTTTTTGCCAGAACTCACTAATTCATTAAAAAATAAAAATATTTAGGGAACACGTGGCAGTTTGGACAAGAGTTAAACCCAAAAGCAAAAAAGAGTGCCTTCCTCCCCAGCTCTAGGATCACCAAAAGTTTTATCGAAGAGACTGCTTAAACCATGGTAAATTGAGATCAAGTCCTAACTGCCTAAAATCAACTGTGAGACTTGTATCACTGACACAAATCTGCTATTAACTCATCAGTCACCAAAATGTGTGGCTGCTTGTCTATTCATTTTGATAGCGAAAGCTTTCTAAATTGTTAATTAAGTCTAATGCAGATCCTAAAAGCAGTAGACTAAGATTTTTCTGGAGGAAACTTTAAGAATTCCTAACTTTAATAAAACTTTGCCACAGTTACTGTGAGATTGCATCTCCGTGAAATCCTTCTGAATGAATGGAAGGATAAATTATAACAAAGCTATAGTAGGATTTCTTTTCATTATACTCTATATGCCACCAATCCTGCCTGGCTTCATGTTATTCTCTTCTCCAGTGAGCTACATTTTCACAGGTAGTTATAGGTGGTTAAAACATTCTTCTTCTAGAAGGGAAAAAACCAAACAAACAAAACAAAGTAAATTTTTTTTTCCCATTTCTTTCAGAGCTGCTGGAACTCTCCAGAACATTTTCTGTTTTCTTCCCACCTTCTACAAGCACTGTACTTGACTAACACAGCTACTTCTTGACACAAAACATGAAGTGCTTGTGAATCATTTTGAGCCACCTGAGAACACTGCCCGGCACACTTGACCTTCCATGAAGCAAACAATTTAGTAGATGACTTCTTCCTTTAACAGAAAAGGTGGCTTTTTTCACTATATAACAGCATTTATCAACAATCTTGCATTTTCTTTTATTTCAGCCATGAGATACAAGCAGGTGATTATATGACAGGCTTTATGTCAACAGAAGTGGATAATGCTCTTCATGTGGCCTTTTCCTTTTTTTTTTTTTTAACTAATTCTGGAGAGGAAATTATAGTGAACAAAGATATTTAAAGCCCTCTGTGAGAGATGGTCTGGATTTACATCTTTGGATAACAGTCTTACTTTCCCCTGTGTTGTGGGGTTCCTGCTGGCACAAGATTGCTCTCACTTTTGCTTCTTTGTGGTCCATATGTGTGTTCATCTTTGCCCTTGGTAGACAAGAGATGGAAGTGTGAGCTTAAAATCCACACCTATTTTCTGTCTTTCCATGAATTTTCCACTGCATCCCATGAAACATTTAGTAGTGTGCTGCAGTACTTCCACGTCTGTGTTGGCCATTCAGAATGGCAATACCCTTGTAGACATTGCCAACCTCTTCCTCATTCAATTATCCAATCATTTTTTTCAGTGCCTATGTGACTGCATCAAATATAACTAAAATTAAAACATGAATCCACAAAAACCCCCAAAAGATGTACAAACACATTTCTGGTTTGCTTTATCAAATTAGTCTCTTTATCCACTGGAAGCTAAGATGAAAAATTGTGGGACAGCTTTTTGTAAGTGTGTTTTGAGTCAATGTGGCTTCATTGACTTACATGTGCTGAGAACTGACTGCATCAACTCCTACAATAAAAATCTATGCATCACTTGTAAATTCATGTAGTTCTGTTTGCCTGTAGTCAGGGAAGGGAATACGAACGTGTGCAAGCTCAGTATATTAACAAATAATAATGAAGTGAAATATTGTCATTCACCTGATTAAGCACAGGATGGAACAAAGTCAAGTATTTTATCAAGTCTTTGGGGTTCTGATGCTCAGTTGGAATAAATCAATATTGCTGTAATTAGCTATGATCAATTTCATAATCTGCAAAACAAGTTTACTGTTGGGCTTCTTCCCCTCCCTTGCCAAAACAAATTGCTCTTTACTCTGATTTAACCCTGACTGATTTATTGATAATTATGAAATTTTAAATCCTGCCAAGAAAGTAAGTTTAAAGATTGCATTTAGGTCCTTCACATTTTTGAGAACTGAAGGGTGGTTTGGTGATTTCATCTCAGTTTTGTCCTAGGTCCCCTTAGATGGATAACTTACTCTGCTTTATGTATACATAAATGTCCTTTAGGGCTCTGCTTATTTCATTCTCTAGCAATATAGAAAATAATGAAGTCCCCGATGAAAGCCTTAAGGGTCTCCTAAATAATCAGGGAGGAATAACTGCCAGTCTTATGAGCCCTTGTGAAAACAGCAATTTGCTCATTAATCATGGAAGTAGAGGCTCATCACTGGAGAATTAAGTTAGCCTTACTCCATGGATAACAACAAAAACACCTTCAACATGAGTGAAACGTTCATCATGCTAAGCCTGTAAATTCCATGTAATAGCATCACATTAACCCTTTCCCTTTCTATTTTCTGAAAATCTTGCTTGATACAGTAATTGTGACTGACCTAATACCTTCTTTCCAGCCCATAAAAAAGAGGTGAATGAACTTAATAACCCTGAAAAGTGTGTTTAAACCAAAAGTGTGTTTAAACCAAAAGTGTGTTTAAAACTTGCACAGTATTCATCTTTCTAAAGGGGTTTCAAGCATTAAAGTTTTCTCTCTTTATTAGCAACAGTTGAAGTTACCTTACAACACTGAAAGTTATGTTAAATACAATGATTTGTGGGAGGGAGCCAAACACTGGTTCTTATTTAAGAACATATAGGTTGTTGGAAATTCGGCCCACAGCTAGGAAAGAAAGCAATTAGTGGCCTCAGTTATCAGTTTCTTCCAATTCCCACTTAAACATCCATCTTTTGCAGGATATGGTTGTTGCTGGGTTTGATCCTGTAACAAGCTCACCAGCTGGTTACATGGGCACAGGTAGGCAGGAGGGTGGGCAGCTGAAATTCAATTTGCTTGGATTTAGGCTGCTGTAGAGTCATATCCTTAAAGTAAATCATACAAGTCTGTGTAATATGTAACATAGTCTTATACCACCAAGTTAAACATCACCATTTAGAGTTTATGCTCCAGCATTTAAATATTACTGTCAGCATTTTCAGATAACTACCTTTGGTCTTATTATGATGGATAAATAAGAAGTATGGGGCTAGCTTTGGGAGCTGCTGTGATAGCCTTACTTTATAGGAGAAAATGCAGACATTCACAATAACATGTACACTCTCTATCTCCACATGCATACATTATATGTAGTTAGAAATTAAAAAAAAAAACAAAACTCATAGTGAAGAAAAATATTTAAAAAATGACAGTATAGAGTGAGTCTTCTTTATCTTAAGGAGACATAAAGGGAGAATACAGAAGAGATGGAGGCACTAAAGCAACCTGATTGAAGTTTGAGGTTAGTTTGTGTTCAAGTAGAAGGTTGAATGCAAGACCTCCAAAAGTCACATCTAACCTGAATTACTCTCTAACTCTATAGCTCTATTATGAAAAATGAAAATCTGGATAAAATATTCTCTTGCTTCAGTGACAGGATGAGGGCAGCATTTAGGGTAATGTTAAGAAAAGCAGTGTTTAGCAAATGTGAGGAAATATAAATAATAATAAAGTAGTTACATCTCAAGGGATATTTATATAAGCTACAGGCATTGAAAAAAAGAGAAGGACACATGTCAGGATGGGGTGTACACAATGAGAAAGAACATTAGGAATAAACAAAGAAAACCAATTTTATATATGATATGACATGGCAAAGCAGATCATCATGGTTTAGAAATAGGCAGAAGTTTTCAATACAAAATGTTGTTCTGAATTGTTTTTATGATGATATAATGCCAGTCATTGCAAAGTAATTTCTAGTCCATTAAAACCTAAGAGTATAAAATAAGCAGATAAAAATATTTTAAAATCATAAATTCTTTGAAGTTGTAGTTCTCAATGAAGGCTGTTCAATGAATTTAGAAAATTCTCGGAAGTCTAGAAGACTTCAGAAATACCTACATTACACTAATATGTGAAAATTATAAGCATGCTACCATGACATTTCTACTCAAAAAAAAAGAACTGGGGAGAGTGTATCCAAAAAATAAAGAAGAGAAAGGGGCACTAGAAGAAATTCCATTCCACAGAAAACTGGTCAGCAATAAATTTTAACTTGGAGATTTAAAGGAGAATCAGAGTACATCTGCCAAACAAACCCAAGGCAAAAAAAAAAAAGGGTGAAAAATGCTATTCAGTTTTTCTACTAGTAGCAGTTTTTCCATTTTTTCCCCTTCACTCCCACATCCAAACAGTTTGAGCATCATAAATAATCATGCAGAGCCTTGGTTTTTTTTCTTGCTGTGAATACACAATTCAGATAGGAATGGTTTTTTAAAAAGCCAGAGCTGGTGACAATGAGAAACTTTGGCTGTTCTGGTTGATTGAGGCACTCTGTCCTGGAAAACCACAACTGAAAGGTCCCAGGTCCTGCTGATTGCTCTGAATTCCCATGGTGATGCTGTGGTAACAGGGTTAATACAACCTTTATGAGTACAAATCCAGACCTACAAAGATATATGGGGAGGGGGGACTTCACCTCAACATAGAACAGGGGAGGTTGATTCTGGAGCATTGTTCCTATTTTAGTGTTCATAGTTCAAAAATGAATGTTGAAAGGCTGAAGTGGGTGCAGAAGAAAGAGATGCAGAAAATATTTGAGTGTTAGATGAACTACAGAGAGAGTTTAAGCAGCTCAGGAGGGTGTGTTGAGCTGATTTTGACCATAAATACCTCCTCAGAAAGAAAATATTGGTGTATAAATATGCTCTGTGTAAATGTGGGACTGAGACCAAATGGTGACCAGTTAAGCTTTGGACTGGACTAGACTGGACTATACAAATAGAAGTAGAGCAATTGTGGTTTCTGTAAGAGGTGAGAACAAGACTGGATGATTTTCAAGGTCATGGAGGATGTCATCCATAGGTCACTTAGCTTATTGCTAATTGAAAAGAATTTAACTGTCTGTGATGGTAAGGAAATTAGAAAATCTGGTTTCCTGCTCCTTTCTGTCTGATGCTAAATGCCCTAGTTTATGCTCAAAGATACAAGTATGTGAGTGAAGCAGTAATAATAATCTTGCAGCTTTATGCTTAGCTCATCAGCCAGCCTTCAGTTGTTAAAAGGCTTGTCCTTCTGTAAGATTTTGAGCATCCTTTTCAATGAATCTCATAATGACATATTTCTCGTCGTTTCAGAATGTGTTACATTCATTGGGGGTCATGAAGAGCAACACTGAATGGGACATTTGTGCGAAGGGTGGATAAGTTCATCCTCCTGATGTCCACCTGCAGCACACACATGATAAATGAACAAACCTATTGTTATATGGGGGACCATGACTTTTCTGGCACATTAATAACATCACAGAGTGTAGGCTGAAGCAAGGTAATGAGCATTTCTATTTATTACCCAAGTTGGGGAAAAAATAAAAATTCTGAATTAAATTTTGCTTGTAGTGAACCTCCACATGTCAAAATTACAAGGGCATTTAGTGACAGAACAAGAGGGAATTCTTTACTGTAAGAGTGGTGAGACAGTGGAACAGGTTGCCCAGAGAAGCTGTGGATGGCTCATCCCTGGAATTGTTTGAGGTCAGGTTGGAGGGGCTGGTGGAAGGTGTCTCTGCCCATGGCAGGGGGTTTGGAACAAGATGTTCTTCAAGGTCCCTTCCAACCTAAACCTCAGTGGTTCTATGAGTCTATGATAATATCTGTATGTGGATTCTAGGAAAGGACATGGATGACTGAGAAGGAGAAGAAGCCACTGCTGACCCACTCTCCAGGTGTCCAATGCCTTGAGCGAGGAGGCTGCCATATGACATGCACCAAGTATCTAAGTTTCTGTCCTGGTTTTCACATCAAAGGAGCCATCAGCAAGGAGAAAAGGGGGCTAGGAAGCCTTTCTGGAATAGGGTAGATGTTATAGCTTTTTGTTTTCTAGAAGCTTGTTTCTAATTTTACTTTGGCAGGCTGGGAATAAACATGGCACAATGCTGCAGACCAGCTTGCCCTGCCTGGTGGCATGTTCCTCACCATGTCAGCTCTGAAGATTCTCTAGATCTTTCTTTTTCTTTGTCCTGCTGCTGACTTGCAGAGTCTTTCAGGTCCTCACTACAGATGACTTTAAGCATAAAGCTATAAGATGCTAAAGGGAGAGTGTAAATCACTTCAAAGTATCTTCATATATGGAAGTGGAATTTAATAATATGGAACTTGCAGGTCTGTGATGTTTTCCTAAGGATGGCAATTTGAGAAAAACACATCAACTCCAAAACTACCAAAAGTGCAAGTGTAGTGATGGCCTTTCTCTCCCTTTTTCCGTATTTATTTCAAAAACTCTACAAATGTGTTTTCCTTGATTTTTTTTTTAAATTTTGACTGCATTATTAGCTTTCCAAGGGTTTTGTTATAAAAAGGCTGTATCATCTTAATATGCAATTAAGAGTAAACTGTTGTAAAGACCTCCTCCCAGAAACAGAGCTGCATCAGAACATCTATTTTCATGAAATCTTAGTCTTATTCTGCTACAGTGTTCAGTCAACAAAAAAAGAACAGGGCTAAGCAGATGGAAAACACGGGCAAAAGTACAGCGGTCCCTGTGGAAACAAAAGTTGAGTTGCCACAAGTTCTCTTCCACCTGCAGTGCTGCTAATAGATTTGAAGGAAGAGGCTGCAATGGGGTGACCAACTGCATTCTTGTCTTTGCAACTCAGAATGGTTGGTTTTGATTTGTAATCTCAATTATCTGGGGAATTTTTAGGGGTGTTGCTGAATCCACCTATGAATTGCAAATCTGACTCACAGTCAACTCTTCCCTTCATTGTGTGCTTGGGGAAAAAATCCCACATGTATTTGGACTTTTTTACTTCATATATGGCACTTTTATGGCACTGCATGTTATATGCATTCTTCTGAACAAGAACAGAGTCAGGACATTGATTTAAACCAGTGTGTATAGATGTTTTCATTAACAATAAAATACTTCTTTTATTAGTGCAACACAAAAATAATTTAAAAAAAAATTTCTATGTGTTCAAATAAAGTGTTAATTTTTTTAGATGCTCTTAAAAGAAACCTTAGGAAAAAAAATCTTTTTTTTTTTTTTTCCCTATTTGAGACAACCCTGACCCAGATGAACTTATTTTCTCCACAGAAAACACAGAGAGGGATACACTCTAGGAAAAAAAAAGATCACTGTTAGTTAAAGTACAGATATTTTTAGTGCAGTCTCTCACAGGAAAAGATGAAGTCATGTTTCGTTATGCAATATCACTTACATACACTGCTAGCTCTTCAAGAAAGAGTGAAACTTTTGTAGCTCCTGCTTGACACAAGACACTTCCATAAAGCTCAGATAATATTCATAGATAATATACCCTAAAATTACAAAATTCACATAATATGCAACTCTAGGTTGGATTTAAAAAAAAAAAATTAAACCCCTACCACAAATAATTTCAAGCCGTTTCCTTTTGATCTGGATTTTTGTTTTCCATATTGAAGTTACCATTTCAGAATAACAACTGAAAAACTGACTTCAAAATCATGTAAGTCAAAATTCCGATGGATCTCTGTCCAAGGCAGCACATTCCTCCAAAACATTTCACTTCCAACAAAGGCAGTTTCTCTAAATGTTACTTATGAAAGGAAAATGTTTTATCAGAGGAAAACAGGCTGTGAGAGGCCAGAAAACATCGAGTTCTCCCAGCCATCTGCCCCTTAATGGGGTCAGCTATACTTTGTCACTGCAACTCCTGTTTTCCTCTTAGAAGTCTTTCAGAACAGGTGAAATAATCTATTCTAGTGCTTTATCTGCTTCATCATCCTGACAGAACATTTTTTGTATTGTATGAACCAATTCTTTTTTTTTCCCCTGGTGAAGCTGAATTCTTTTTTACGTATTTCACCCATCACAAACACGGAAGATTGTTGTTGTCCCATTATTCTTGCATAATTATTCTCCCTATATATGAACTCAAATATCTCCATCTCTCATCTTAGCTTGTTAAGCTTAAATAGCTGCAGTTTCTTTCACTCTTTCTTCAGAGGTCTTATTATCTAGATGACACAATCCCTCTTATTTGAAATGTTTACACCACCTCTATTACAGGTTTTTAATCCCTTGGGCTATTCTTCTAAAATACAGATAGATCAGTGTCACCATCACCTGATTTATAGGGTTTTATTGTTTTCCTGATNTGAGCTCAAGCATGAAGTTTCTCCTCAGAAACAAAACTTGAATTTCAGTTGCCTGGAATAGATTTTCTTCACTGCTGTATCCTCCAGCATGAGAATATTTATTATCATCAAACAGCTCTTTTAATGAAATATGCAGTTTTATTTGAAATCAAGAATATGAACTTAAAACCAGAGCCTACTCCTGGTTAACTCAGTGTTAAAAACTCCATGGAAATTCAGTGAAAGGGGAAGCAAAAACTTACTGTGCAGCAGGGTAGTAATCTTGTTACCTGTAATGGGATCGAGGTGAAATCTATAGTCTAAGAGTTAAAGAAGAGTTTTGAATAGGTTTGGATACCAGTAACAAATGAAATATTTCATTTTAATAACTGTAATGTCAAAATAAAAAAAAAAGCAGATACTATTTCTTCATGGGAAAACAAAAATTGCTGTGTCGCACAAGATAAGGGTAGGCAGTTTACTGCTTTCTTAAGAGCACATGGTATATAAGAGCACATTATAGAGAGTCTTTGCTTACAGCTTATTGCAATCTCTTTTGGCTGCAATTCATCACTATGTGTCTGTCCCCTTCCTCATCCAATCCTCACCTATCCAAGCTTAGTAATTGGGGCTTTTCCTCATGAGTTACAGCAAATCTTGAAATACCTGCTGTTTCACTCACAGTCCTGACTGCAAAGGGCAGGTAACATCAGATTCCATAATCAGGTATATAATACAGGAAAACTGCTTGAAATATCTGCTTTAAATGACCCTTAAAATATTAAAAGTAAAGTAAAAAGAGTGGTTTAGGTCATGGTTATAAAGTAATGATGTAAGACGTTGCAGGTTCTGGGGCAGTGTGAATACTTTTTGTTTTTCTAAATTAACATTTTATATTTTCAATATTGAATGATGCGTAATTTGAGAGAAAAGGTTGCTTCTGCTCCTGATTCCTATGAAGACCCAAATGAAGTCCTGGTCTAGTGAAGGAAATGACAGCCTTGCCACTGGATTTCACTTAGTTTGTGCTACTGTGCACTGTTAGTCTGGACTGTCATTACACCTGCAACCTCAACGTTTGCGTTTTCTGGGTTTTGATTGATTTTTTGTAGGATAATATACAATAGTACAGTGAAATTCTCAGCAAGATGCATAGGATGAGGCAATAAAGGAAAAACAGACTATTGCTCCTCTGCACAAAGAACTTGTTTCTTACTTACTGGTGCATTTCCCCTAAGTGACAAACAGGAAAGACTGGCAGATTCAAATTAGAGGTTAAGCAAAGGGTAGCTGACAAGAGCAAGAGTCAGCTACCTTAGTTTAAAAATAGAAATAGAATGAGGCTAGCAACCTGAGGGAATTGACAAGGAGCAGATTATGAGGAAATTGGGAAGGTTCTTTTATTACAGTTAAAACACAGAAGAAATGAAAAAAAGCGCCTGCTTTACCAGGTTCCAGTTCTGCTTTCAGCCAAGCAGAAAAGCTCGTGATATCAAACCAATTAACAGTAAAATGAAACTTGAAGGCAAACAGAGATCATCCATTCCCTCATATCTTTTCTCTGTGTGCATCTCATAGTGGTGCAAACGCACAAAGCTTTCCGGGATTTATCCCTTCCCCACAAGATGGCCTATTAAAAGGTTAATGTGCACTAAATTTTTACAATTAAAGTAAAGCTAAACAGCTTTTTCGCTACAATTAACTTTAAGCCTTTGATTATTATTCAAGTTAGACTCTGCATTTCAACATTTTCATTTGCAAACCAATTCTGATTGAATATTGATGTCACAGAAGGAGAATGTATTCCAAGCACTAGTGAGAGGGAAAAAGGGTGGATAGTGCAATAGGAGAAATGGGAATTTCATAGAGCTTCCCATGCACTTAGAAGATGCCAAGGTGTGTTGGACTTGCATGTATTCATCAGTTCTGCTCTTAGCAAAGACTGCTCAGATTTCTCAGTGAGGAGTAGAGTTGGTTGCAGATAATCATATTCATTAAGGCTCATTTTAACAAACTATGTTTTGAAATTGATAACTTTTAAGTAGAGACAAACAACAGAATTTTTTCCTGTGGAAAATTGTCGTTTTCATGAAAATCCTGAATGTTTTGTTATGTGACAAAAAGTGAAAGTTTGGGGAAAGTAGACTCCATAGGCATGTGTTTAATGAAAACTCAAATTCCTAGACAAGAAAGTTAAAAGAAAACATTTGGCAAACCCTGATAATTCCTTTCTTGCCTTACACCTAGTATTTCCTTCCTGTGACATGTACTGACAAAATTGTAAGCAGATAGGATGTTTTGGGTTGGAAGGGACCTTAAATAGCATGTAATTCCAACCCCTCTGCCATGGGTAGGGACACTTCACACCAGACCGGGTTGCTCAAGGCCCCATTCAACCTGGCCTTAAGCACTTTCAGGGATGGGACATAATATATAAATACATAACATATTGCCAGAAAGGATTATCTTTTTCTCTTGAAGAAGCATGGAGTCTCCTTTAACACTGATGATTTCTGTGAATGTGGGAGACATAATACCTCTGAAATGGTTTCCTGTGCCCTCAAATGTTAAATGATGACAAGTGATTCCTCATTCAGTAAATGTGGGTTGGGTAAAGGTCTCCTGCAGAATACTTTCTATGGATGGGCAGGCCAGCAGGCAGAGGGATTCCAGCTGGCAGCCATCAGTGCACAAAGGACACAAAGCAGCTTATTTTCCTTGCATGGCTGCAGTTGGTACACAGGGAGAAATCAAGGGGCTGAGAAACCTCATTAGAAAAAGCAGTTGGGTTGGTGTGGTTGATTCCTGCTATTACAAGTTTGTTTCCCATCAGTTTGCAGGTATTCCTTCTGCTCACAGTCCAGAAACTGCTCTTTCTTATTCACACTTAACTCTACCTATTTGTTCTTGATCTGGACTTCGTAATTTTATTTATTGTGGCCTTTGGCGTGAAGGACCTTAATGCGTTAGGTCTGGGAGAGTCCTTGAAAATCACTCAAAAATTGCAGAGCTCTGTGCCCTGACTGTTAAATAATGACTTATTTCTGCTCTGCTGACATTTGGGTTTGGGTTTTGTTGTTTTATTTTGGCTTTTTTTTTTTTCTATTTTCTTTTATGTGTAGACCAGGGCACTATTAATGACCAATAGGAAAGAAAAAGAGAAGTAAGCATGTGAAGTTTAATGATACTGGAATATTTTCATATAAACCCCTAGTTAACCTCATCAGTGTTAAGCAATGCAATCTGTTGACATCATATCACAGTGGCCCAGTAGCAGCAGTCAGAAAGAAGCGGAAGTCTTGATCAATTACTAGATAACTTATTTATGTCAATATCAATGAATTTAATTTTAAAATAATCTAAAGGATTCATCTCAATGGCCTTCTGCAGTAATAGATCCCATAGATTTCCTGGTGACCTCAGGAAAAACCAACTCCTTGTACTCTAAAGTTAATTTAAATATAGAGGTAACATACTGCAGAGATGCTGTGAGGAAGACCTTGAATGGAAATTTTCAAGATTCAGTTTTATGCTTTATATCATTTCTCCTAATTTAAAAAAAAAAAAAAAGAAGTCGTATATCCATCAAATGAACCAATTTCCACTCATTCAAACTAGGAGTAAAATATATGATCATATCTAACAAGAATATAAGGAATGTTTTATCCTTGCATAAAGAACCTGTTTTGCCAGAGGAGCCAAGACAGAAGATGAAGGCAAAGTTGAACACATTGAAAAACACGAAAACACTTCATACCCATCTCCACTATGATAATAGACTATCCAAGTGATTGAGGCTGGTTTCTGACAAGGGCTGCTCTATCAACATCTGGTTCTCTCTTAGAAATGGACTCAGTTTTACTCCACAATGATGGTAATTCAAAAAAGATTATCCAAGCTTTCACTGTAGCTTTTCCTTCATATACCATAACTCAATGTAATTAAAGAAGTGGCAGACTAATAGTCAGTAATGCCCCATGTACAATAATGGAATTGAAGTGTCAATAAATCTATAATGTAAAATGAAGTGTAAATGTGGTAATGTATTGAGGAAAAAATGTCCAGTGTAAGCTCCACAGCAGTCATCTTTTCCTCCACAGTGGAGTCTTAAACCAATTCCTAATGTCGGAAATACACAATCAGTTTAGGTTTCCCTTAGTGCTGGTTTAACTGCTGTCATTCCTGCGGGGGGGGAGAGGGGAAATGGCATGAAACATCAAAAACAGCCAACAAAAATTAGTATTAAAAAAAGAATAGACAGAGTCAGAATTTCCTTCTGAAATATAGATGGTGTTTACATCCAAAACCTGACTTGAATTGTATACCTAAAATCAAGGGTTAGCACTTTACTGCACTTCTACTTCATGTATAGAGAGGAATGAATATAGACTAATCTAGATTACAATTTTCATAGGTTATTTATATTGCATAAATAAGGTACATGAGTAGTTTGAAAGGCAATTTGAGCTAAAAGGTCTCTGGATTGAATCCTAAAGTGTTTATATTCTGTTTTTCACATTGTATTCTGTTTTCAGAATCATTGGTGAATTTGTTAAATCACTGGTGTGCTTGTTAAACAAAATAATATTGCATGAATGCTGGCTACCCTTAGACTGGCTCCTTGAGTCTAAATGTTTGCAGCTAAATACAAAACCTTTGACATAGCTGTCTTTACTGAACCAAAACAAACTGCAGTGAATTCTTGTTTAAACTCCATCAGCCATGATGATTACACTATATTTGTAATGAAGCAAGGCCTCCTAATAACACTACGAGGACACATTTCAGTGTGTAATAGTTTTTACTGTATATATGATTTCACATGTCATTAGCCAGACTTTCAGATGTGTTCCAAGTAGCTTATAGAAAAAGCACTAACGTGTTGAAACAAGATTATTATCAAAATCAATATTACTGAATGGGCATATTTTTTTTTCCTACTCACTGTTGGTAGCTACTCTAGCAAAACCAGAAGACCAGCTTTAAACTGAAACAGGGTAAGTTTAGATTAGATATTAGGAAGGAATTCTTCACTATGAGGGTGGTGAGACACTGGAACAAGTTGCCCAAAAAAGCTGTGGCTGCCCCATCCACGGAAGTGTTCAAGGCAAGGTAGGATGGGGCTTGGAGCAACCTGGTCTAGTGGAAGGTGTCCCTGCCCGTGGCAGGGGGTGTTGGAATGAGATGATCTTTAAGGTCCTTTCCAAGCCAAACCATCATGTGATTCAATGCATATACCTTTCTGGATATCAGTAGCTCTGGACCAAAAACTCCAGGTCTTCCAGGAAGTATTTGCTATACTGTGTTAAGGTTTATTCAAGGTTTTTTCTCTTTCATGTAAGACCTTTCATATTAAAAGTTCTTACTTTCATTAGCCACAGGATTGGGGTCCCTTGGAAATGGAAAAGAAGAGAGAGAGCCTATTCTGAAGTAAGAACATAGAGTTGCCTGGGGTTGGATCTGCAACTTCTCATTCTCATGACAGAGGAAATATAGGAAAAAAATTAAACCAGGTGGACTTTAAATAAGGATTACCTGCCCTAAGGAAACATTTCTAGTTAATATTTTCATCTGTCTATTTGTGAGGAAAGAAAAACTGAATTCTCGGAGTGGAGATGGGAATTGGGGGAAGGTGGGTAAGTAACTGTTTTGGTGACTGGCAATTGGGTTAAGATGATTTGGGAGGTCTGAGATTGGGAGAGAAAATAAAGCTGTGTTTATGCCTTTTGGTAACCATTGTAATAACACCAAGAAGAGTTAAAATAGGTAAGGAATTTAACTGCAAATACTTATAGTTATTTATCAGGTTATGTGTAATCCTTGTTAGAATTGGTGATAATTGTGTATGCTAATGTATTTCGCCCTTGGGTGACTGAAATACTATTATTTACTGTTTGGTATAATAATTTGCTCTTTACAGGTGAAGATATGTCATTAAGTCACTTAAATAATTACTTCAGGAGATCTGGAACATAAGTGGTTTTTCCTTCCTCACCATTTGGATATCAGTAATTAACTTCAGTAGTACAGGAGGGCCAAAAAAAAAAAAAAA